>CM021697.1:139581745-139647655 GCA_011074415.1 Stictonetta naevosa | reverse complement strand
GGGAGAGAATGAGAGAGAAAGCCACAGGCCAAGTAGGGGAGGGGGAGAGAGAAAGAAAGAAAGAAGGAAAGCAAAGAAGGAAAGCAAAGAAGGAAAGCAAAGAAGGAAAGCAAAGAAGGAAGGAGGGAAGGAGGGAAGGAGGGAGAAAAAGTACAACTACCTTGTCTGTGTGAAGAAAAAAAAAAAAAAAAAAAAAAAGGAAAAATCTTTGTCTAATAACCTTTAGAGGCTTAGGTATAACTTAGACTAGACTGATTTGATTGTTATGTCTGGGGATTCAGCCTGGGGAAAAAATAGAGAAAATGAAAGCATCCTTATTGATTAATCCATCTCCTTTTGTCTTTTGATTTAGAGGTTCAGTTTCACAGTCTGCCTAGGATACATAAGGCATTTCAGAGATGACTGCATTGGTGAAGGTGAGCTGACAGCTGAGAGGTATTTTTGAAATGTGCATAGCTGAGGAATGGCACAGACTGATTGATCTGCACTTAAAGGACATTATGTGCACTGTTTAATAGAGCAAAGAAGTTGGTCTTTTGGTCTGAACAGTTTATGACAGTACTATAAGTCAAAAACAGTGGAAAAGCAAACATTGACAAGGGGCTTACCAGATTTGTTAATTCAAGTATAAATTTAAACTGCACAAAGCTTAAAATATGACATATTATTCAGGCTACTTGAACAAATGGGCATATAGCTCATTATCTCATACAAGGATATGTTAAATACTGCTACAAGGTAAATCTGTGTCTCTTGGCATTACGTTAAGCTAATATATTAGCTTATATATTTCTGGTTTACTTACTGGCATGTTAATTCTTCCATAAAATTAGGAAAAAACTTTGAATCCTAAAGAAAATTCTATGATGCAATGTTATTCTTCAAAAATCATGACTAAGGCTGACAGTTCAGAGATGTAATTCATGTGAAGCCCTTACATTACATGAGAGTCTACAATGTAAATATTAATGTTATTGACAAAAGTATATAGAGATTTGGTATTACACATTCTTAGTACAGTTTCAGCTGATGGTTAGATGCATTGATCAACTGCACCCACAAAACACCTTATTTCCTCCAGACAAGCTGATAGTGTGCACCGTGGGCTCACTGTGCCTCTCCTCTCACAGTGCTTCCAGGCAGATGGGCTCTGCAAGAAGCAGTTGAGTATACCCACATTTACACCGGGCAACAGAAACAAAGCAATACCCGAGAGGAGCAGAATTTTTCCAGAAGAGATCAGACTCCCAACGTTCAAGGCAATGTGTAAAACAACTTTCAGATAAAGCCTTCCACTAGATTATTTTTTTTAGTCTTACAAAACCTGAATCATTCTTTTCTACCTTCTGCCTGAACTGAACAGATAAGCTTTTTGTCTCATAGCAGTCAGATACCAAGACATCAAATGGCTCTTAGAAGAGACTCATAATATGTCAAGGCATTGTAGGAGTCTGTTCAGCTGCAAAATTAAAACTGGGAGATAAAGTAAAATACTCGATATGATCAAGCACTAATATTCACAGTGGCCTTTGCTAAACATGTGATGTGATCATGGAGTTAACAATTGTATCATACTACTGCAGAAGAAGGCAGATCTAGTGTTGTGCAGGCATAATACTGAAACTCAAGAGACATAAAGAAAAAAAAGCTTCCTTTCTTCCACGGGATGGTTCTGACACATTTTGTAATATGGAATTCGTTCTCATCTTCCATTGAAAAATTTCACTCACACATTGATTTCTTTGTGCAGCAGCTTACTTGTGCACAGTTTCCTCTTTTAGTCCACTTTCTCCATTCCAAAGGATTCAAGAGTATAATAAAAAATAATAATAAAAAAAAGGTCTCTGTGAATGGTATCATACACAGACATTTTGTTAAAGTATTGTTTCTCCAGAAAGTCAAGCAGGGATTCTAAATTCTTTTTTTTTTTTTTTTTTTTTTTTTCCTTCTGAATCTCTTCTCCCTGTATGCCTTACTAGTTTCATTTTGACCTTTATTTTTATTTCTTGCCCCTTATCTCTTCTCTTTTTCTGCCTGTTCTGGAATAATCTAATTAGGCTTGGAACAGCAAATGGCATATGTAGTCCTAGGGAAGGCTACTGAGCACAAAACAAGGGAATGAGTGATACTTGACAATGCATGATTATAATCAGTCAAAAAGACTTAATAGTGGGGAAAAAAGACTATTTTCCTATGACAATAGTTACATAACATTAAGGTAGGAACATGTTAGAGGTCCTTAAAACTGCATGGACACATTTGTGTCAGTTGTAATTCCCTCATAATACAAAGCTAGAAACACACTTTCATTCACAAAAGGCTGTCTGGCATCTCAATTAAAGACAAAACAGTAGGTCTCTTCAGCAAGG
This sequence comes from Stictonetta naevosa, assembly GCA_011074415.1. NCBI lineage: Eukaryota > Metazoa > Chordata > Aves > Anseriformes > Anatidae > Stictonetta > Stictonetta naevosa. The sequence goes on along the minus strand of CM021697.1, from coordinate 139,645,286 downwards.
CAGAATTTTCAATAGCTGCTTTTGGCAGTATAACTGCATTTAGAGTTGCTGAAATGCCAACTCTAAGTGTAGCTACCTGAGTATACATATCTGAACCTAGTTTTTTTCTGGACTTCTGGAGCTACATACATAACCTATTGAAAAAAGGAGCCCAAACCAGGTCCAACGTGGAACTTTTTTTGCAGTAGATGACATGGACTGTTTCACACTGACTGTGAACTACATTGCAGTTACAGCTTTTGTTACCTAGGGAAATCAGGCTGTCTGCCCTCACCTTCTGTTTAACATAAAGCCTGCATTCAGTGTTACTTTTTCTGTGAACACCAGCCTAGACACATTACCTGAATATAAATGATTAAGCCTAGAAGTGAAAATTTCATGTTCAATTACCTGTCACATTTTACTGGTAATTCTTCCTCTATGCTCTGGGTCTCATTCATCTTTCAGGTATACTCATGTAAATAATGAGAAGCTTTACCAAGCTAAAATAGTTACAATCAGTGAAAAATTGTGATAAGTGAGAATAAAATCAACCTCCCCTCCCCCCGCCCCCATTTTAAATTTGGAGATCTCTGAACGTAATGATGCAGAGGAAGACTGCTTTCTACTTCTCTTGCTTTAGACTCATTTAATTGATATCAGACTATAAAAATAACTATCAAAACATGCCAAACTATACTGTCACTTTATATATGAAATTCTTATTCTTGAGTGCCAATAAACCTGAAGTATTTAAAAGTCCGATCTATTAACAATTTTCATTAAGTATAAATCACAAATGACTTCTATAAAATACATACTAAATGTAGTAATAGCACAATCTCAAGAACAGCATCAGCAGTTTAAAAAATAATAATTATAATAATTTAATATATATTTTTTTTCAACCTATGAAGATACACTAGTCTGGGAAAAAAAAAAATCCATTTGTGTAATAATTTAGTACAATGATGCTATCATCAGATTTTATGTAAATTCCTATCATAAATCCCTGGACTTTTCAACTTATGATAGCTTGGTAACAGTTCCATGAATTATCAAAAATGCAAGTGTCTTTAAAAATCTTGCTCAGTCACTATTAAAGTAAGGGGAGTTAAGCACTTGCACAGGAACTTTTCTGTTTTGGCAGGGACACGAGCATTTTACTACTATGCGGATGCAAAGAACAACCTTACAGTCTGGAATAATTCCTTGGCCAATGTAAACCAAAGGATCTCCATTGACTTCAAAAGAATGTGTGAATTTACATTACTTGGAGAGCCATCTATTTGTTCATACTTTTAGATCAAATGTCATTACCATTAATAGGAAAAGGTCAAACCAAGAGTCTATGTAATAAAAAAAATCTAAACAACTATGCAAGGATAAAACACACATTAATTAAAAGTGTACTCCTTGCCACTCATGATTAAGTTTCAGAACTGGGCACCTGAATCTTTGATCTGAACAAATGATCCTACTGAGTCCTTCAGAGAATAAAATAAAATGTTTTCAACCTCAAGAAATTTGCTTACTGTTGTGATCGTGATTTTAATACAGCTTCCTTGCTGCTGTTTCCGTATCAGTCTTCTAGTGTGTGGAAGCTTTTTAGAGGTATTCTGATAAATTTGGATAATCACAACAGAACTCCATTTAAAAACAAAACAAAACAAAACAAAACAAAACAAACAAACAAAAAACACCTTACCTAAGAACAACAACAGATTTATAAAGGAATTTAGACATCCAGAGCCCACTGCCAGAAATTAACCCAATCACTTTAAGTGCTAATAAATTTCAGAAAATCTTCACTGTGCTGTTATCTAACCCCCACGTGCCCACATTTCTACTATATGTATATAAGTTCTAGTAGTAGAGGTGTTCAAAACACTTACCTTTGGCAATTAATTTGGACATAAGTAGAAGGCTTCATGATGAAAGAAGAGCCTCCAGGGAGTTATTCAGAGTATTTAGGTTAAGAATTTAAGCACTGTCCAAACACTCTTAATCCTTTCCATAATGACCACATTTCTATCATTGGGCAGGAACAAATTTGCCTGCGTCAGAATGCTGCCCAGCACTTTCACCTACTTCATTTCTGATGCCAAATAAGAGCCACAAAATAGACCTTTCCCCATAGATATTGCTGCAAAGGACCCTAGTCTGGTCAAAGAAGTCTAAGCATGCAGAGCTTGTCTTCTCATTTGCTCTGCACAGTTCAGGAAACATAATGTTACTTTGAGATATGACAGCGACAGCAAGTCCTTTTTTGGTGACTTGGAGGGAAGTCTTGAACTTGACTCCTAGGTGTACTTACTGCCAATAGTTGACTGGGTATTCAGTAGCATAAATCTGTTGCACCTAAAATTTTCATCATAGCAGAAAGTGTGTCATCCAGTGGAGTACCTTTAGCAACAAGGATTAGAGCTCTATTTCTTTTGTTCTTACCCTAACAAGCTCAAAGAGCTCCCTTCTGAATCTATACTGATATTTTAGCAGCACACCAGATAAACTCTCTGCATTTGCTACAAGGACAACCATGTAAAGAGAAGGTTGCTCTAACTACCTTTCACAGTAAGGAACAGCAAAGCTCTTACATTTGTGTTAGCATTGTAACATGCATTCTAATCAAAAGACTGTATCATAGCTGCCCAGTTTCTTGCTCAATGACCTCATCTCTTCCATCTGTTGCTCAGGTAAAGAGAGGAGCATCTAGGTCTCACTTGTCTGGTTAAGCTGAAGCACCTGCAGTTCCTACATGGCTTCCAAGAAGATTCTGATGTGATGAGGTACAAGTCACAAACCACCACTAAATCATGAAAAACTCAGGCTTTGCCTGATATCAGGCTTCCTGAGACATCGGGTTTAAAGTCCCCTATTATGTAAAGTCGTCAACTAATAACAAGTAAATTTATATTTATAAACAACACAGTGCATATGATCACAGTGCTGTGGTTCCTTGGCAAAGGAGCTAAACACAGCTGCCAGGCACAAAGCTTTTATGGGATTTCATCAGTGGAGAGATAGCTCATGGGATCACTGCTTAAGACTTGGAAAGTGTGAAAAGACACAGAACAATTTGTTCAGATGCAAGGACTGATTTCTGCAATTTTCAGTCTACATTTTCACTTGATTTCGGTGGAAATTTTTGAAAAGAGAGAACTGAGAACCCCAGTTTATATCCATACCTTCTATATTCATTAGCTCATTTCAAATACTGTACTTTGAACAGAGAAAAGTGGCAACATGTCACATTAATTACAGAGGGGACAATCTGTCATATTATAAAACAAACATATTTTTATCCATTTAAACACATAACAATTTTGCTTGCTTTTAGCCGTGGTTCATTTTGGTAAGAATGTTAAAATTAGGGAGTATTGGAAAGAAAATGGTAAGAGGCCTATTTAACAAAATTGATAATGCCTTTCCTGTGAACATTGCAGGAGGGGAAATGCAAAACATTCATACATTCATCCTGTTTTACAGCAAGATTTAAAGACACAGCATGTTCTGGAAAAAAAAAAAAAAAAAAAAAAGGTACACACATATTTTAGGTATTATTGCCAACTTGCCAGCAAAAATGTGTTTTTATTTTTTTGGCCAGATTCATGCTGGTATCCATGGTATCTACATGTATGGCACAGGACCTACAAGGAGCTTATCCTGTTCTGGAACAACTTCTGAAAGCAAAGTGACAGCCAACTAAAATGACATTAAACATTTATGCTGAGATATCTGAATCACCCCTCTTCTTCATAAACAGCTTACAGTGAAAATACAATTTAGGATACAGAATTATGTAGACTAAATCCTGCTAAAAAGTCCTGATTAACATTTACGTATTCTGTAACATTACCAAAAAAAAAAAAAAAAACCACCACAGGGTACACACCAGCGATTCTATACATGTATTGCATTGAGATACTAAGCTGTCATCTCAAAATTCATCATTAGAATGTGAATTGTTATTTGCAACCAGAATTTGGACATGCCATGCAGAATTTACATTAACTGTGTGTAACCAATCATTCAAACAACTTACCCTCCCAGCATAATGCATAATGGTGAAGGTGGAGCCCTGATCCTTTGGCGCAAGGTTGCCATTCCCATCTTTTGTGGAAGAATAAACTGTATTTGTGTCTGATGTATCCAGGCAGGACTGAATGCGTTTAGAAAAACTCTGTTCCACTGACCAGTTCGATTGGCTTTCTTCATCTAGCATTGACAAAAAGCCTGATGGTTTCTGAAATAAAAAATAGATGTTTTGGTTTTATGTAATTTCAGTTGTTCCTTGTGAAGTAATACAGCTGGTAATTTAATAAAGATAAACGTATCACTTATTACAGATTGAAAATGAAAAAACAGTATAAATGTTCTGGTAAGTCTCAATGTCAATGCATATCAGATAATTCAAAACTGATCATTATTGCTGATCTTCTAGGAAACTGATTGGGCTATGTCCTTCGAAGTTGTACTCTAAAAACTTGCTCCAGGCATAAAAGATACTGCCAAGTTTACAACAGAGATTGGTCAGTACTACAGCTGCAGTCAGGACATGACATGATACACAAATGTTACACATGAATCAGTATGGGCAATGACTTTCTGCTACATCTTCTTCAACACTAGATCATTACAAATCTGTTAGACCTCAAGCTGCAAGAGCAGACAACCCTCTCCATGGTTTCCTTGGTCCCATAACCTTCTCTTTAGATTCAAAAAAACAGGAAATGTAAACAAAACTTCATATTAGTCTAACACGCAGAGTATGTATATAAATACATATGATGTAAAGTGGATCTGAAAACTACCTGAAAGAAAAAATCCAATGCTGCAGTATGGTTTCCAGGAGAATATACTGTTTCCATGGTAACTCCCTCTTGTACACATTCTGCTTGCTCTTGTAGGAAAAGTACTTCATTTATATACTGGTGTATCTTCTCATTGGTCATATTGACACACAACTATTGAGAAATGAAGAAAAAAATAGTATTAGAAATTAACTGTATAATTCATCGGTATAGGGTTTACTGCACTTCTAATATTGAATTTGATGAAATGTCAATCCACAACATGTTCTCTCTCTCTAGACCGCATGTTAGGAAGACCCTAGGGAAATTTACATTTCAATAGCTATTAGTATTAAATTGGGAATAAACAGTTTTCTGTCTGCATAATTGTGAATTCTACATAAGAATTATCAAATACCAGTGTTATGAAACAGTGCAAATTTACTCTAATTCCATTGACTGAAGTGGTGTAACTCTAAATATATGTTGTTACACTCAATAATCTTCTGCAGTTTATATTCAGGAAGACTACATAAATGCAATGTGCTTTCAGAAAAAATAACTGCATATTTGGTTAAGATCCTGATTTTGTAGTTAGTTTAGTATTAACAAATACGTTCAAACTCTGCTTCCACTTATCCAGTCACTGAAGTCTAAAAGAGTTTCTGAAGAACTCATTGTGTTTTGCCCAAATATATAATATAAAACAACTAGGAATATTTTACTAAATGCCTCTCTCCATTTTATTGATATTCTAAAGGAAAGTTGGCAAGAAAATGGTCTTCCATAGAAAAGTTCAAAGTCTGCAGAGATAAATTATATAAAAACCTCTCAACTATTTTCCTTGATTGCCTTTTAAGACGTGTGCCACTTTTGTAAAATAGTTTAATAGGAATCTGGTTTTCAATTAAAAATAAGTGAGGCTTATCAGCTTATTCCTGGACCTTTTGTATTTTATTCAAAGTTCACAATCTTCGAAGAAAGTAAACATTTAATATCTTTGCTGAATAAATATTGAACAGTTTTATTTACATTAGAATGGTAATTTTAGAAGAGATTTCTAAAATCTCTTCCAATGTTTTCCTATCACTAAGTAATTAAGAAAACAGAAACTCTTAGAGGGTTGGAAGAACCCTTTATATGAGGAATCATGCAAGGCATAACTTTACAAAGTCTCTTTTCACATTAAACTAGTCACATATTTGTTTTGGCGATAAACTATATCTTCCATGAATAAAGTGTATAAAAGCAATTCCACCAGAAAGTCATATTAAAAAATATGAGATAGTTAGATCAACCATAAAAGTACATGGTTTAACATTCAGGTAAGGGAAAAGAACTCAAGTAATGTGTAATAGCTGCCTGAATTTTCCATTAACACCTCACGCTAGTAGAGTCAACTTGCATTTGCTCTACAATGAAGTAGGCTAGTGTGAATAACAGCAGGAAATAAAGCAAAAAACAGATTTTATAACCAAATGTCTGTTACTAATTGTCCTTACCAATGTATGAAAGTGCAGACAAAATGGAGCCTCAAATAACACCAGTATTTTTAAAAGAGGGATTTATAAAAATTCAGATTATCTCACTTTGTTAACACTTTAAGTATAAAATTCACTTATACTATTTTTTTTTTTATTGAAAGAGCTTTTTTAACTTTGAGGCAGGCAAATTTAACTAAGGCATGCTTTGCTGAACATTTTCCAAATTCAAATTCTAATTCCAAAATGTTTTCAGAAGATCCATAACATTATTTTAGAAGGCAGACATAACATTGCAAGTTTATAATTCACAGGATATGTAAAGCCTCAACATGACACATGCTGTGTACACCTATATTTGGAAATGAGTTCTTTAGAGAGCTGTGTCATTTAACTGTACATTTCCTCTAATTTTACCATAAGAGAAGTTGACAAAATCACTATAAACTCAATTTTACTTTTTATCATTGTCAATTATCCTAAAACACATAAAACCAATTGACGTGCTGACTGTGCAGAAAAGTTATTAAACTAAACAAATTCAGCTGGAGAGTAAGAATGACTTAGTCAAGTCTTAAAAAGACCTGATAAATAACACTGGTTTCAACTGCCAGTAGTGAAAGGCGTATTATTTTGTTAAAACATTCACACATAATATGTTGGGCTGGTAAAATAAAAATAAATAAATAAATAAATAAATAATAATAATAATAAAAAGTAATTATAAGCTTTACAGATCTGTATGTTATAGCGTACTTTGGTGTGCTTTTGGTAACATAAGCAACGCTGCCATTCAGATAAGCAGGCTGGCCATAACGACAATAAGGTGCTGCAAACCAGACTAGAAAGCAAGCTCAAGTCATTATACAAACTGCAAGCTGCTCTGAAGCTGCTCTGTCTAGCACTGGTTGTGAGCAGCAGCTCTGCAGAATGAGCACTGGAAGACCAGCCAGGGGCTGCTGAAAAGCAAGATGCTCTGATTGCATCTTTCTCCATTTCAATGTTTTATACCACCTGCTGAGAAAAGGTGATAAACAGAATGTTTGAAATTAAATGCTTGACACAGATTGCTGCAATAATTAAAACAACTGAAATGTAGAAATCTGATGAAAATGAAATAAACTAGTTTTGCTAACCCATCTTCTTTTGCTGTCATATGAAGTATATATAAACAATGATGTTTTCTGTCCAAAGATATGAAAAGTTCAGAAAAACCCATGCATTTAATTTCACCCATGCAAATGAGATGGAAATGTAGTAGTAATAAAACACAATTTTTAACATAAAATAAATGTTGTGGGAATACCTCAGCATTGTATATTTACTTTTCTTTGCAGAGTTAGTCAGCATAACCCATAGTGCTTCTTGCCATTAAACATGGTTAAACTATTTTTCACAAGCCTCTTATTGGCTCCACTGTATGTCTCTTCTGTAAGAAATCTACCTTTCCACCTATCTTCCTTTCTAATCCTAACTTACTATCATATCTAGGTGAAAATAAAAATGCAATTTACATGTCAGAGTCTTCATTAAAAAGTACTCCTAGAATATCACTACAATACAATTAAAAAGGCCAAGTTAAAGTATTTAAACAAACTGAACTGAAGTAGCATCCAAATTGTAGTATTCAGAAAAAAATATGTATAGTGCCATTTAGTAAAACAAATAGGTATTCAACACATTAGACCGTATTAGTTTGACCTCTCTTCCTTTACTGCATTTGATCAGTTAGTAATATTAAGTATATTCAAAATTCAAATTTAGGTAGGAGACCAAAACTGTACTGTACCCCAAAGACAGAAAACCACCTATCATTAATGAAAATTTCCTGTTTCCTTGCTCCTCAGTGTATAGAAAACACTATTTGAAAAAGCATAGCAAAAAAGGGGGGAGATTTGTGAAAAGAAAACTTGGTGACCATTAGACAGTGAGGTTGAGATGGATGTGATCACCCTCTGCAAAACTCATTTACATCCTTAGGTCATGGAGAAGAATTAGCTCTCTTAAGGAATGTGTATTTGGAGCACTGAGTAAAGCTTATACCTTTCATATCAATCAATAAATCAGGGCAAATAAAAATAAATAATAATAAATAAAAACTCTTTTATGTAGAGTACCTATTAAAATATTTTTAATGCATAAATAACAACACCATAAACCATTACATTTCTTCCTTTGCCTTTTAGGGGCAATGGGATGTAATTAAGATTAAGAAAACTTCTTGTTTTCTGTGTAGCTTTAACACAAATTCAAACATAGTCCTTCTGTGTCTCTTTCAGAAGAATTCTGTTTCACTGGGAATTCATGTTGTCTTGGGGTCCGTTGCCATTGTATGCTCCCCAAACAGAGTAAAACAGAACAGTATTATATTGAAATTGTATTGTGGGTAGCTGTCACCTGAAAATCCTTCTACAAGAGAGGGTCTACAAAACCTTTTCATAAAGGATAGTGTTTCAATGCAATGTGAAATATCTATCCACTTGACTTTGAACACATCAGAATGATAAATAAACAAGGAAACAAACATGGTAGCAGGTTTAAGGAATTTGGAATTAGAGATATTGAAATAGTTCCAAGTGACTTTTTCACTCATACTGCTGGCCAGCAATACTGTAGGATATAAAGGGGTGGGTGCTGCTGTGAAAAAGAAGATACCAGTTAATAGAAGTCCTGTGCAGCATCTCAGCAATCACAAAATGAGTATGGCTGGGAATCTAAATTTTAGATTTTATTTTCAGCCACAAAGCATTTACTGTAAAGGAATAAATAAATAAATAAATAAATAAATAAATAAATAAATAAATAAATAAATAAATAAATAAAAGTTTTTTTATGTCAGGTACATGGTGAGCATTTTGATGTAGCCAGCTTTAAAACTGAGTAACACTGGCTTTTCAGTGGCTTGCTTGAATCTGCTGCACGGATAACAGCATCCTGAACAAATTAAAAAAAAAATGTGCAGAATTAAAAAAAAAAAAAAAAAAAAAAGAGACTGACAGGGAACAAGGGTGCACCATGACAAAAGCTATACAGAGTGAAAGGCTCTCAGGAACTGGGTTGAGGAACAGATTATAGCACAGGTTTGTCAGACCCCTTGGGAGCACTGATTTTCATTACCCTACTCAGCCTCCCATGGGACCTCTACCAACACTTTGTCCATGGGCCCAGTTCCTGCCCCAGAGACACCATGACAGTGTCAGTTTCCAGACCCATCTCCCACTGCTCCTTATGGGACCCCAGCCCTGGCTTGCTGCTTGCTGCATGAGGGCTGGCGACAGGTCCTGTTACCAGCCCTGACTCTGTCCACGATGTTCAGCCCCTGACTGATGGTGCCCATCAGGTTGGGCACAGCCAGCTCCCTGGTACCAAGGGGGCAGCTGTCTCCTGTTGCTCCCTGACATATTAAAACCTTGTGCATGGAGGCTTACTGGACCACAGTCCCATTCATCTATGCTCAGGACAAGCAAAACCAAAGACTGATTTTTCTGCATAAAATTAAGCATTGGAATGCCCTTTGGACTGCCCGAATGCAGACAATTGTGTATGTGACCTCCCATCTGCCATCACTGAGACTGTAATGACTGTAGAAAAGTTAATTTATGTAACTTTTATCTATTCATGCCCATCTATCTACATAACAGGCAACATGACCTTACATTTAGGTACCTAGTAACAGGCTCATGGCTGAGGGAAAATAATCAATTAACAAAAAAATGTTATGGCTCTTTTAGCTGGGGAAGGTGACATGACAAAATCAAAGGTCTCAGCAGAGTTAACTAAAGAAATAACCCACTGAGAAGTTAAGATTTACAGCACCTAATAATAAATGTAAGCTAAAATTCCTGTGAACACAGCTGGGTTGTACAAGCTCTTTCGCTTCACTGTAGTGACTTGGAACTGAAGCCCTGAGTTGAGCAGGCAATGATGTGTGCTCTCGGAGCCAGCTGACTCCTATGGCAAGAGAAGTGCAGCACCATGCTGCTACAGGAGCCATGCTTCTCCCAGCACTCTGCTGCATCACACAGATAATGCTGCTCACACTTTATTGGGTATAGATTAGAATGGGAGTCAACAGACATTTGACTATTTCAGTAACTTTCAGTCCTAACCCAGATAAATTGCTTTTATTTCCTACATATATATATATATATAAAAGGTTATGATATATACTTTCTTTGCAAAGATTAAGAGGGCTACAGAGGCAAAATATCATGCAAGAGCTAAATACATTATTTACCACAAGTTAAATATTTTTTTTTTCATTTTACCCCTTGACAGATATCAGAGAGGAAAGTCTCTACTAGAGTCCATTTTGGTAAGCTGGGGGTTGGCCTCTTCTCACATATAACTAGTGATAGGACTAGAGGGAATGACCTCAAGTTGCACCAGGGGAGGTCCAGGTTGGAAATGAGGAGAAATTTATTCTCAGAAAGAGTGGTTAGGAATTGCCCAGGGCGGTGGCGGAGTCACTGTAATATTGGTGGTAGGGGGATGGTTGGACCAGATGATCTCGAAGTTCTTTTCCAACCTTAATGATTCAATGATTCTATGATCAGGCTTGTTATTTCATTATGAAAATTCATCAGTGTGGTCAAGCATGAACTCCCTTTGGTAATCCATGCTGACTTCTGCTGATAACTTTCTTCTCCTTCATGTACCTGGAAATGGTTTCCAGGATTAGCTGCTCCATCAAGCTCCCTGGGATCAAGGTGAAGCTGGCCAGCCTGTAGGGTCCTCCTTCTTGCCCTTGTTGAAGATAGGAGTGACATTTGCTTTCCTCCAGTCTTTAGGCACTTCTCCCTGTCACTATGACTGATCACAGACTATCAAATATGGTCTGACAAAGATTTCTGCCAGTTCCAGCACTTCTTGGTGCATCCCATCATGGTACATGGACTTATGTATGTCCACTTTGCTTCCAATCTCCATATGCTTCCTTTTTATGTTTGAGTTTGACCAGGAGATCCTGGCCAAACCACATCCCAGTGTGACTGTATATAAAGCTGTTCTGGAACAGCAGTTACACAGCTGCTCTAGGAAAATGCTGTTCCCAAGCTAATGATCATTGCTAAGAAGTGACTGTAAATTGTAATTGGGGTGAGCTAAAAGTGTAGTCATTTACCATAGCTCAGCTGATGACCAGTCCTGGTAATTCAAAAGCTTTCAGTTTTTATTGAGCAACAACTCCCCCAGAATACAGCTTCTAAAAATATCGTTCTCTGTTTTTAAATCTGCGTTGTAAGAGTTTCATACCAGAAATCCCAACTCCACTCACTATCATTTATTCTATACACTCATTCACTAACATAGTTTCAAAAATAATCACATACTATTTTTGCTATCATATTTTAAATATATTACAGATACATGTTTCTACACAATGAAGGCTTACCAATGCATGCCAAGTGCAAGCAAAACAAATAATATTGCTTTTAACTTCTAATACCTTCTTTTTTTATAATAATCTATAAAACTTTTCTCCTTGTAAGCCATCATCCACACCTTTTTGCCTGCAGAAGTTACCAGGTTCTTGATATAGACATAGTCAACCTTACTTTCCTCTCATTTCGTCCTGTGCACTCTTCATAAACTGTTACCAGTCCAATTCTTTGTTTATCGTTCCAAAACACTCACTGGAGTGATCTTGTTGTTCTACTTGGTTTATTCATCTCTCTCTTCCTGAAATGTCTTCAAACAGTCTATTTAAACATATTGCTTAAATTGACATATGACTTAGTACCATATTGTTCTCTTAAATGGTATATTAAAATGTCTACCAATTAACCCAATTAACTCAATTTGAAGCACCAGCAAGATTCACACATCTGCTTGGAATGTCCCAAGATTTCATCAGCCAGGGGGTTTTAATCGTTCATGAAAATAATTGTGGTTGTTTTTTCTTTTTTGTTTTCTTTTTTTTTTCTTTTTTTTTTCTTTTCAAGTAAGCAGGCAAACAGACATCACAAAGAATTCCTTCTCTTACACTACTTTAAAACCAAAGGTTATTTTCCACCAAATTACTTTTGCTATGCCATTTTAAAATATATTAATCTAAATCTAATATTTTTTTTTTTCTATGTCTCCTCCACTGTTCAGCTGCTAGGCCCATTTAATGTTAATGTTCTGCAATCACAGGCCTTGACACTGGGCATGTTTGCAGACATGATGCAATACTTTGCATGAGGACCCTATCTGGGCTAACACACCTGTTTATCAACAGGGCTAACGAGCCCAGGCAGGATACTGAGCTAGGCTAGGCTGATACACAGCTCAAGCTCCTGAGTGCAGGCTGTTTGGGGTATGTCTGAACAATTGCATCATGTGGAGATACAAACTGCTTCTGTTTGCTCATACTGCAACCTATTGCTTCAGTAATCTGATGTGTTAACCACATGACAGAGTCCTCATAAAAAATGAACTATGTAATTCCCTCACCACCGTTCTGTCTTTTAAGGAATGCAATTCACTAGTTTCTGATGTAATGACTCACAGTGTTACTCAATATTACTTAACAAAACCCACTCAGTCCAAGGAGAAGGACAATCTATGTCTCCTGAAATGTATTTATAAAAAATAAAATAAAAATTCAAACTTGACCTTGAAAGTACCTTGTCTGCTATGCAAAAATCATAAAATAAACTACTTTTACAGGTTTTTCTGTTTGTATCTCCTGAAGCATCTTATGCAGTCACTTAGCAGAAAATGGCTTACTCTAGAATGGGGAATTCATGGTATTTTATCAAATGTCAGTTATAGAGCTTATATATGTTTCATAAGAAAAAAAATGCAAAACAGAGCCAAAGGGGAAAAAAAAAAAAAAAAAAAAAAAAAAGTCCCAAGGCACACTCCTCTCTTTTGAGATTCTTTTAAAATGCACAGAATACTATATCTTTGTTAATCATTAGGTTTTATGAGATTTTTTTGCATGTTTTTGGTCCATCAAAATGTTTCCTATTTTTCACTTGATATTTTCACCTAAAGAAGATATTCACACAGAGTAAATGACTCTGAATATTGGCATGCATCTGTGGGACTTACTCCAACAAAGCTTTCAAGCTTGGCAAAACTGTAACAGCAAAAACAGTTCTGTAAGAGCAGAACTGGAAATATGTGTTATTGTATTCTTACATGCTATTTTGAAGGCAGAGGCCCTGTTTGTGCTTTTGGACTTTTGGAAATGGTGTGGCCAAGTAAACATTCTACACATACTGAACTAAAGCAGCACTATGACTTTTATTTCACTAGAAAAATAAAGCTGAGCCATAAAACAATGGATTAACTGAGATGAATGGGCAAATCCTGATTTCAAACAATAGTAGGTCCTTTGTTGCCTTTGTTGTCCTCTTCCTACTGCTTTAATTTTCTTCTGCTGCATAAGAGAATGAATGAACAACTGAACAGTAACTTACACATCTCCTTCAACGTGTTGTGTAGAGTTGCTACTGCTTTTGGAATATGCACTTCTCAAGAGCTTTGGTGTTATGAGACTAGTGTTAAAGATGGGCAAATAGTTCTATCACTTTCAAAAAATATTTGATATGTAAGTGGATTTTAAAGCATTCATTGAGCTAAAGTTTAATTTATTTTCCATGGATGTAATTCAACTTTAAAAAAGTCTCATGTTGAAGAGTCACACAGAGGTGAATCTGCCAGTAATAGCACTTAGCATAATGGAACATTTTCATTTTTTTTAATTTATTTTTTTTTAAATTCTCTTTAAGGCATCTGAAGACCTTTTGATCTTTCTCCCAGTCCTGTCTATTGTCATCCTATTCACTGACCTATCTGAACTATCACTTTCACAAGCATGAAAACAGACAACACTAATTACTTTCCTCAGGTTTTCTTTCAAGGCTCCTCTTCCAAATCATTATGATACATGTTTACCAGATTCTTTTAAAATGATTAATAGCACTACAAAGCCTGGATTTCAATTCAGACCCATACAGAAAGACTGGGAAAAAATATTTTAAAAGCAAGTTTTCTCCTCCTTGATATTTTTATTCTGATCAAAACACTTGTTTTGGATAAAAAACAAAACAAAACACATTTAAAGATGAATGACAGTTATAATAAATTCAGCAAAACAAAGCTACTTACTTGTTCAAAAGTATTCTTTTGAAATTCTTCAAATCCAAAAATATCCAGTATTCCAATTTCAAATATCTGGTCACTGGAAAAACAAACAAACAAACAAAACCAAAACACAGATAATAATTCAAGAAAGATGACAATGTATCTGTTGTTTCTCACAAAAGTACTTCTGCTCTAGGATGAAAACAGCCTTCATTTCAAAAACATGGTATGAATCACTCATGCAGACTATATATACAACATAACAACCAAAATTGTACCTACCAATCTACAAGCATAAAAAAAAAATTAAAAAATGAGGTTTTAGATTGTTCTAGGACAATTTAAAAAAAAAAAAAAAAAAAAAAACAAATAATAAAAAAAAAGCTTAGCTTTTTTAAAATCCAGTTTCTAAAGGTATCTACTCACTCAGATGAGGAATAGCCACTGAGGCAAAATTTCGTGGTTGCACTCAGGCACCCCTTTCAGCTTCTATTTCTCCAACAGCCAGAACTGCTCCTACTAAATGCATATCAAGCCAAAGTCCTCAGCCAGCATCAAGCTGGGGGTTGTGAGCTCAAGCTGCACAAGAGGTTACGTCTCCCAGTAGAAAGAACAGTCAGGATTTGGGTATGAAAAAGACAGATGTTTCTTTTTTGTACATATTAAAAAATACTTGTTGGCTGTGCATCTCATTTGTCATACACCATTGCATGTATTCAGGGAAGGGCTTTTACTTAGGTCCTGTAGAAAGATTGGGATATGGTAGTCACCTAGGATTTGAACAGGTAAAATTGGAAAAGGACAGAGGTGTTATTACTCTGTACTTACTTGGGACTAAGTCATTGTCATCCAGATCTGGAGAAGAACCTAAGGTCATTAACAGGGAGCAAAACTGATGTTTTGGGATAGCCTATTGCTTGCTTTGGAAGGATTTGAGAACATTATATGAAAGGGCTGGGCTGGCTGAAGCTGAGATTTTTCTTCATGTTCTTCACATTACCATTAGAGAGAGAAAACTAAAAGAGGCCACTAAAAAGATTGAAGTTTGCCTATATGGATGCAGTGCAACTTTCTTCAGGGTGAAATGATCTGCTAGGAGGATGAAAGACTTTCCACTATATAGATCTCTTGGAGCAGGAAAAAATAGCAAAGGAAAAATCTTTCAGTTTCATGAGAAAGGAGATGGACACTTTCTAACGCATATGAGTTTTTCTTTCTTTTTTCCAATTTGTAAATATATGAGGTTGCATGCATACAAGTAATATTGCAGCTTCCTGTTTCTGAGATCTACTTTTCCTTCCACATTTTTCCTTCCTGTTTCACATTTCTTCTCTGCCTAAATCTATGTGCATACCAAGATATAAAGGTAAAGGGAAAAAAAGGTGATTCACTGTTAATTTACTTCAGTACAGTTCTATTAGAGTCAGTGTAAGCATTACCATTCCAATTACCATTAGGCAAGGATCCAGCCATGAAAACAAATCCTATATAACAAACAAAACAGTAAAATAATAATAATAAAATATGACTTCTATAAAACAGAGAAAAAAAAAAAAAAACAACTGTCCTCAGAGACTAACAGAGCCTTCTTCAGAAATGATATCCACAAAGTTTTTCTTAATTTCTAAGGCATACCAGTTCAATGCACTACTGATCGTCACAAGACTGGCTATATGCATAAATGTCAGACATTGGATGTTGCATAATGAATCTTGTCTAGAATGACTTTGTTGGGCAGAAGAGGTTATCGTGAGGTTGATTAGCTTCCAAGGGAATTTCTACAACATGAAGCAGAAAAATATATCACTACCTCCTTCTCTGAGCACGATTTAAATTGTGTTTAAAAATGTAAGCCTCATTCTCAAGTGTTACTGATTAGGGATGGATGTACATTCTTTGTCATAATGTGTTTTCAATGAGACTGGTCCATTTTTATAAAGAATTAAACATTTTAAAAATAAACTACCTCTGAATAACATTCAAAAGCCAGAATTATGATGTTGTTTAAATAAGTTCTAAAAAAAAAAAAAAAAAAAAAAAGTAGTTTTTTCAATTTCAAAATACTTGGTAGGTTTTCGTTTTTACTTTATTATTTTGTTATTTAGCTATAGCTTTCCTCATAGGAAAGTGTAACAGAAACTGCTAGGCAATACAACACTGAAATATTGCATTATATTTCACAATTATTAAGATCTCCATAATGCTGATGGAACAGCTTACCCCTTCTCTAATTCAATGAACCCCTTCTATGTCTAATTCAATGAATGGATTTGAGGCTAGGCTTACATCTCAGCTGAGTGCCATGATTGTAATTTAGTCAAATTAGTCTCTCTTACTATTTCTCACAAAATAGGTAAGCATTTCCCTAAGGAAAAGTGCAAAACCAACTGACCTATGGAAATATTATAAATCAGGCAAAACAAGAACCTAGCTCTAGTTTCTAGAACTCTCAGGAAAAGCCTTAGCAGCCAGACTACTGACTACTTCATGTAATATTCTTTATCAAAACGGCGAGATTTCCAAGAAGTATCTTGATTTTCATGGAGATGCACTTTTTTTTTTTTTTTTTCCAGGATAACATGTCACTCCAGTATTTTGATGAACTTCACCTGATAATCTTCACTTAGTATTATTAGAAGATGCACACACTACATGAAAAGAGCTGAAGGTTTTACATAATTAATATTTTGCCTATAGGGCAAATATAATGAACAAGGATCTGTATCCCTAGAATAGTGATAATTTATTACTATATTGTGGCTTTATATGCAAAATTTCACCGAGAATGACAGTAATTTTCTGTACTAAATGCTGCCCAGTTTTGCAAATTAAACAGCAACAGACAGGGCAACATCAAAATTAAATGTTTTATTTGTAATTACATGTAAAGATTTGCTTTATTTTTTCTGTCTTTTTGTCTTCCTCTGTTCTATACTACATTTATCCTTAGGGGGAGGGTCCATGTATGGTTTCTTGGGTAGCTGTCAATCATATTAATTCCAGCAAAATTACTTTTCTTAAATTAATCATAGCAGAGATCCCCAAGGCAGAATAAAGCATGAATGATCCCATGTTTACAAATGAAAGGGCATGTAACCCATGTCCAAAAGAACAAATATTAGAAAATAGTACCATTTTGTTCTAAATAATTCCTTTATTTTACTGTACTTTTTTACTGGTTAATAAACATCATTTACTCTTTTCCTCATTATGTCTCAGACATTCAATATTTAATGTGTATAAATAAAACAATTATCATAAGATACAGGGGACTGAGATTTCAATTACATTAGGCAATATTATGTGTTTATTTAGAAAATAAGAGAAGGTTATGCATTTGTATTCTGTATGGAAATGAGATTCAGTTATAAAGTAGTACTTTCTTTCTGCGTAGCACGTAGGAATGTATTGGTAATATGACAGATTTCTTTTTTTATTTTTTTTTTTCAGATTTCACAGTACTTTTTAGCATAAAAATTAGGAAAACAGTAGTTTGCCAGTATTTAAAGAAAGTTTCCATCTCTAACACCAGTACATAGCTGTGAATAGTTAAAATACACAGTGGATGTTAACTACATCTGATTTGATTTTTCTGATTTACAAAACAGCCTTTCAACCAATAATATTTTACCACGTCTCCTGTTTTTCCTTGTTCTTCAGAATGATTCCCTCTGTATATATGTTCCTCATAGACTAGAAACACCTTTTGATCTTGTACACTTAGAAGTTGCATTGTAAAGAAACTGCATAAAAAATCTTGGCAACTCTTAAAAACAATACACATATACCAGATATCCTGTCTGATGATCTACTGTCTTGGCAGATATCTTGCCACTCATCAAGAGATACTTTTGACCCGTTTGCCATTTCTGGTAGAGGTGAACAGAATTCCCTTTACAATACTTCTGACCCATCATTTCAGACAAGCCTACAGGATGTTATTTGATCACTCTTTTTTCATCCCAGATGGTTTTCAGCTCTGAAATCCATCAGGTTCATTCCCATTTTCATTTTTCGTAATGTGCCTACACAAAGCAGTGAAGTGAATCTGTTGAGGTAGTCTGATCTAACATGTCTTTTCATCTGCCCCAGATATAATGTTTCTTGCTCTTCCTCCAACTTCTGCTAGTAACAAGGAAGGAAACTAGTTCTCTTAGGTCTGATCTGGATAAACCAGATGCAATACTGATTAATGACTAAGTATTTCTAGGATGAGATATATATATATCTCATATATATATATATATATTCTTAGCCTTCAACTGAGAGCTGCCAGACTCAGAATCTTACTTAGACCCCCTCAGTGCTCCCAGGGGGACATATTGCACCTGCTGTCATAAATACAGCTCCTGAAGGGTGTTCATGAGATATGGGCTGATGTACAGTTGTAAATGTTCTTCATCTCAAACAGTTACTTAAACAAACCAATATCTGAGACTTTTGAGAGCAGCTTTTCTAAGATTTTTGTTTAAGTTTTTATCTTTTTTTTTTTTTTTTCAGAGACTTGGTGGCGTTTCCACATCTCCCAGTTATTTTGATAAACACCTGCCATTGTTCTTTATAATATTAACATAACCAAGTGTGAGAGGTACAGATAGGCAGTGGTTGGACACGGTAGAAGGAAACACTGACTGTGCATATAACAGACATTTCCTTGAGTGACTCGACAGGTATGGTAGGAAAGAAGAAAATCCTTTGCTAATAGACTCAAGATCTATAGCCCTCTCATCACTAGCACATACACTTCCCTACCTACACTTTTCCCTTTAAAGCAAAATCTGCTTTAAGACATAGTGTTGTCTTGTTTAATGAAGCTCTGGAAATGATCCAGACTGAAGTAGATCTCAAAATATGATATTACACACAATATTGTATGATTCCAAAGTAATAATATTACACACAATATTGCATTAGATGCTTTGTACTGTTTGTATGTTTTAAAGTTTCCCCTAGGTCGACATATAGACAGTTCTCATCATGTTGTGGGCTCATGTTCTGAATGGGAACTGCCCCTCTTCCTCTTGCATTCTCAGCATCCTTCCATGGGGTTCAATAATAGATGAATAAAAGTTTTAGTGTATGCTCAGATTATTATTTATTTATTTTTTTAAGTTAGGCAGACTTCTGTTTCAGAAATATCTCACCCATGATCATAGTATAAAACAGATGAAGTGTATTAAGAATTCAGTGAATGAGACTTGGGAGCTCTTTCCTTTACCCACATAAATGTTGCACTGCTACTCTCTGGCAATACTCGAACTGCACTGGGAATAAGATTACATGGCCAGAAGACACAAGCTTTCAGAAAATACAGATGTAGGAATATTCTATATGCTATATTTGAAAAAGAAAAGTCCTATGGCTGACCTACAGACAAGGAGCCTAGCTGAATGCTAGCTTCATTTACTTACCTATAACACAGCATGTATATTGGCATTAGCCCCATCTTTAGGGCACATAACAGAGAGACTCTTTGCTAACTAGGTAAAACACAGTGCCTTCTTCTTAATAGCAGACAGGGAAGACAATATCTAGATTTTCTAAAGCAAAGATATCTAATTAGCTTGGTTTTCATAAGAAAATAGAAAATATACATATTTCAGAAGAGTTCACAGACATCCTTAAAACTCGATGAATGTAAAGTCCTGTTAAAGAATGAGTCAAGCATTCTTAACACACCATCTCATGATACTGATTTACTAACATTTGGACCATCAGATCCAACATCCCTAAAGTGCAATTAAGTACATTGAAATGCCACATTTAGGTAATCCTGACAGCTCTAGTCTCTTTTAGCTAAAAACAGAAAATCAGCATATACCTTTGAATGCAAGAAAAACAGAAGTAAACTTTTAAGAGTTAACAGTCTTGTGAAAAAGATCACATAGACAACCTTTGAAATGATAAAATAAGTGGAATACAAAGCCATTGTATGAATGAGTGAACGTAAGTAGTAATCATTAAAAAAAAAAAAAAAACACCTGTGAGAAATTTTCATAGCTTTTCTCTAATCCCATTCGAACTTCCAATCACAAAAAAAAAAAAAAAAAAAAGTTTTTCCCCAGTGGATTTCTTTGAAAAAATATCAAGTAGGATGAATAAAGTAATCAACTTCAAAGTACTTTGCAACCAGTACAAACTAGCATCAATGGCTGAGTTAGTTCCAACTTGACAAAATCATAAGTAACTTCTTATGAAGACAAACAACTTTTCTGAAGGTGTATTATTTCACTTCACATTGTCATTAAAAACCCTTAGTACATATTTATAGAATGGCATTATAAAGTAGTGCATTTGTTGGATTAGGGCAACAACTTTATCCTCTATACTTTATATCTCTAGGGCATGGTCTTTGCAGCTTTTCATGAAATCATCTCCCCTTCCCTTAGATCTAATGGCAATCATCACATTTACTTTGCCTGAAACCAGCCACAAGCTGTTTCATGGTAAATATTAATCAATACTAATGGAAAAAAAATAAAAAATCTAGTAGCTTCACCTTAAAGTTAAAAACAAGTAACTAATTTCCTCAAAAATGTCAAGGTCAGATGTTTCTTAGAGTTACTAAGCCAATAAATCTAATTTTATTGTTTCATCAATTCTCATGGAAATAGAGTTAAGCTATCTCACAACAAAACAAGAGAACTGAGCTAGAAACCTTATTCCAGATTTGTGATAAGGGTTTCATCCTGTCCAGGAAGTAATAATTGTGCAACTCTCTAGCCAGGAAATAAAGTGTGGCCTGAAATCTGTCAGCCTTATTTAGCCATGATAATTGATATCTTTGGTGGATTTTTAAGTACAGGTTTAATAAAAGTACAACAAACTGGAGATAAAAACTGTTAATTGCTGGATTTGCTCAAGTGTATATGAAATAAATCCGGACCTCAAATCACAGATCCAGGCAATGACTTGCATTAATCCAAGTTGCATCTTAACCTGTGCTATGCCTTGATGTACTGTGACAGGTAAATCAATATGATTAGTCTGGATAAAAAGAAGGCTGGGGATGGAGGGAGGTATTTTCCTATCTTAAGCTGGCAAATGCAACTGAGGTTGAAATATCAATGAAGGACAATTAACATCATTTTTACTTAAAATAAGCTATTTGTCTTCAACTTTGGAAAGGGACCTCAGGCAGAATTTGACCTGCAGAAATGTAATGTCTTGTTAGCATGGCCAATATATCTTGAGCTTGTTAGTTCCCATTAGCCAACCTCAACAAAGAATTCCACTTTTTCAAGCATACATATAATAAAAAACTATTGCAAATTCTTCGTTCTTGACATCAAAAAGCTGTTGCATTTTAGCTAGGACTTAAAACATCACATAGCCTTCAAGTTACCAGACAGGAGGAAATAATTTAACAGAGAAATATTTCCACAAGTCGCCTCAGGCACATATGATTGCAATAAGAGGAGAATACAAGGTAAACAATAGACAAACCGCCTTGACTTTCAATATTTTAAGATCCTATGATATCTAGAAGTCACATATATACATTACTGAACAACAGAGATACACAACATCCTATTTTTAAAAAGTGTGAGATGTGGATAATGTCAAAATAACACAATTCCACATTAAAGAAAAATTCAACTGTTTTTCAAATATTTTGAATATGCTTATTCTAGTGGTTTTGTTTTGCTTTGTTTTCCTCAGCAATCACTACAAATGAGCTCACTGCAATTAGGAATACCTGAATTGTATTGTTGTCTGAGACAGACAAGTGCTGAGCTAAGCCTGTGTTCCGTAAGTTACAGGAAAGAATGGGGAAGAATTGAACATGACCAATGCTGTTGTCCTTCCTTGTTATAAACACAGTATTTCAAATTAAGACATGGATTGAAAAGTAGCTTTAGCTTGATTGTCCAGGTGCCTGCAATTGTAAGGGGCTGTACAGTCAGAAACAGAGCAAATAAAAACATTCAGTATTACTGGAAAGCCTTTCCTTTGCCTCCAGTGGAAAGGTAGGCATTCTGGTGTTTTATATAGCCAGGGAAAGTTTTTGTGTGTGTGCAGAACTCTCTGAGGTTCTCAGGTATGGTAGCCTTTTGTTTTAGTGAAGCTTATAGAAGAGAAATGTGATTTAGTACTAATTGGTCTACAAATATGTAAAGAATAAAATAAAATAAAACAAAATAAAATTAAATTAAATTAAAAAAAATAAAAACTGCAAAGTCTTCGAACTTAACAACTCTAGAAGAGTACACCTGATAAATATTAATCTTCTGAAGCCAAGACAGATACGATTTAAGGAAAAAATACTTATTCCATTTTGGAAGTCCTACATCTGTCTTCTGTAGATTTCCATTTATCAATAATGCCAAGACATCTTGCCCCTGAAGTCCATCTGCACACGTGAGATGCTAAATCTTGGTTAAGTCACATACATGCATATGCTCATCTAATTAGGTCTCCTGTCTTAGTCTACTACTTTGATTCTACTGAGATTTTTTTTTCTTTTTCTTTCCTGTTTCTTGACTGTGATGCATGCTTGACAGTGACACATTCTAATCAGCTTTTTTTTTTTTTTTTCTACAAAACCACATTGGACAGAAACTTGTATTCAATGGTAAGTGAAGTTTAAACATTTATTTGAAGGCCTCTGAACAAAATTCTTTTTTTAATAACCAGTGCTAAGGTCAAAGTTTGGGGGGCAAAGAACTAGTATATTCTGCACAAACTAAACATTGAGCAGATTTTTGCTTTTGAAAGGCTTAGTTCATTCTGTATTGTCAACTCTTAAAAGACTACTAATTCTAACCACCAATACAGATAACTGCATAAAGTATCATATTCAGCCATGTAAACAAATAAACAAACCAACTTATAATTGAGGAAGCAATTTGAAACATTCCAGGAATGACCAGTGAGCAATAAGGACTCGAGTGTCAGTTTCATGCTATCATAAAATGCATTATATGATGGCATTATGTTTCTATTATGGATTTGAATTTGAACAGATAATGACACAGCTATTAGTTTGTAATGGTAGTCATACCTGCCAGTCTCATCTTGATTTTGGAGGTAGCAGTTGATTGTGTTGACTAGAAAGCTAAATAAACGACCATACAGAGATTTTGCCAAGAGATCCCGGTAAAATTCTGCAATCTCTATAGTGTGCCTCCGTACTATCGTGTCTCCTAAGAGAGAAATCAGAAAATAGAAATAAAACAATTTGTAAAGCTTGCTTTAAATAATTTTAGTTACAATAAGTCCTTCCATCCATTTTACTTCTCCTTTGCCACAGCTAGTGCTAGTGCTAGCAGGTGCTAGTTTCTTTCTGAAGCCTCCAGTGAAAAGATGAAAGACTATTAACACTCACAAGATCTTCAGTTTGGAAACATGAACTTCTTTTCAGCAGAAAAATGTATGCTTATCACACACAACTAGCATTTTACTGAAAAGAACTTCTTCAAAACTAGTGTTTTCAGGGACACTCCTGTTGACTTTAGTTCTCAGTATTAACAACTAATCTGTCATCTTGACATACTTGTAAGATTAATAAAGCTAGGAGTCCACCAGTGTCAGACTGCAAAGCTCCTTTGCTCCATTTTATAAAGATAGTTCTAATTCAGTGGTCTGACATATTGCATGGTGGATAATCCTACGTATTCCTCAGGGAGAGGAATTTATTTTTCATGAGACCATGAAAAATAAAGAATAAAATGATCTGCTTTTAAAATTCTCAAATCAGAAGGATCACAATGACATCAGGTCTGATCTATGAGAATGTAAGCTTGGAAAAGATTACCTTTAAAATACTGAACATCAGTTGTTAAGGCTGAAGCGAACTCATCTGGTGAAACCTGCAGCATCCCTGCCACTGAAATGAAAAGAGAATTTAAAGACAGTTTTAAAGAATTTGAAGAATTTGTGCTGAACTGCATATTTCATTTTTATAATAGATTTTCTTATGTAGATGTTGTTTTTTGAACAGTGAAAGAACCCACACATTAAAGGAAAGATCACTGTCACAGGAGTAATCAGAATTAATGAACATATAAAAATGGATTACTATAATCAGCACTTTGTGAAGTTGGAGTGTATCTGTATATTACATTGCAGCTCTCTTTCCTCTTTAAAGATTACTCAGGACTTTCCACAGTGCTTGGCAGACTTTCTCTCCTATTACAGTTAAGGTATGCTATTTATTGACAATCTGTATGCATAAGCCACTTTGAGGAGATTTATTAGTGACCAACAGGGCAAACTTCAAAGCATGAAAGCATGAGACCTTCTTAAGACACAGATTGTGGAAGGAATTTGATTCATTGCAAATTGTTCAGCTGTTGATGAGCAGCACAAGAGTGTTTTAAAAGAGGGCTGCACAAAGTGCACTGAACAACTTCTTTTGGCAAACGACACCATTAAATCTGACATTGAATTGGATAATTTGCAATCCTAGCATTTTATTTAGCCTCATAAAAATCTGGAGTTTATAAAACATCCAAGTCGATATGGTGCTTGTCTTCCCACAGCTCCAGAAGTTGGCTGTCTCCCTGGAGCTGGGTTTCCATCTGTCGGTGGCTTGGCGCAACCTCCCCATTGCAGGACCAAGCAGGCAATGCCGGCAGGTCGCATCCCACTGACCTTGCTCCAGCAGCTGCAGGTCCGACACAAGTGCTGTCTCAGCATCTGTCAGAGCCGTAAAACGAATGTCTCCAAGATGCAGAATTGCTGAGAGAATCACAAACAGGTTTTCCACCTCCTGCATGTAGTTCATGCACAGTTAAAGACAAGAAGAGATCTGTTGAGCACACCACTGAAAGGCAATGCTGTATCGAAATGCACATTCCAGTAGTTTATAGCCTTGGCATTTGCTAAATCAAAAAGTATTCATGAGATAACTATTAACAGTAACATTTGGATTTACAAATCAAACTGGAACCCAATTAGGACCTAAAACAACAAGATTACCTTTTTAACATTTGTTTTACTGTAAAACACATTAGCTACTGAGTTAAGAAATGTTTTTACAGTGTGTGAAAAAATACTGAGATATCTTTACCGGATTAATTATTTCTGCAAAAAATAAACATATCTTCTCCACAGAGAATTTCCATTAAGACAAATTCTGTATCTGGGAATATCAAGGTCTGTTTTTTCCTCAGCAAATAGCAATCATGAGCAAAGTGTCTAGCTTTCAATTTCAGCAGGTTCCTGGTAGTAAAAGTTGTACTTAAGATTGGAAAGAAATAAAAGCAAGCCCCTTGCTCACACACTTAACCCCCAAGACTGCATGCTATCTTCAGATGTCTCTGATGTTCTGAAGTAGTTATCTTTAAGAGCTATTTTTTTCCTGGCCTCATTATTACCACACCAAGAAGAAAGCAAATGTTTTTGTTTCTTTGCTTGTTTAGTGTTTTGAAATTCAAAAAAAAAAAAAAATAGAGCTAAAACATGAAAAACGTGTTTTTCAATGTTTTTGTTGTTGTTGTTTTGTTGTTGTTGTTTTTTTGTTTTTAAGTCAGTTGTATAACAATGGTGCTCCTTTGAAATTATAGAAACAGGAAATCTGATATCCATCATATCATTGCACGGCATTATGGCATTATGTACAGCAAAGTTACTTGATAACTCTTACTCAAAATATTTTTTAAAAATATAATATTTAGACCCTGATTCTACTGAAACAGTAGAACTGACAGCAAGAAGTCCCACTTACTGGAATTTGCAGGGTAAGATTAAAAAATACAATGCAAATGAAATATTTTGCCAATACATTCCCTTTACTCTCTGGTGACTGCAATGAATTCTGAACACATTAAACCAAGCTTGGACAACTTTTCATTTGTTTGCAGAAGCTATAGGTAAAAATAAAATTAAATGCTTAAATATTTCTGTGAAACAGACTACAGGGGTTTGATAGTTTGATTCCTGAAATTATACTTTAAGACAGGAACTTCAATCTCATACTATGTGAGATAGATGCACATAGGGCAACAGTATATTTTTCTGTTACACAATCCCAAACTGGAGATTAAAAAAGATATCAAAACAAGATATCAAAACAACCCAATACGTTGTTGCCCTTTTTTATAGGCAAACTCTGAATAAGGTAGCTCTTACCACAGATGAGTTGCCACACTAATCTGGCATTCACACTAGGGTGATACACCCTGCTTCTTGCTCTTAGGCAAGATCGAATGCCATATTAGTAAAGCATAGTTCTTGCTTGTTAGCTTGTTCAGAACTGGTTTGGGGATGACTGTACTGCATGGACTTGCAGGAGGGGGAAAATAGCTGTTTATTTTGGTGGTTTTGGTAAGGCCTCAGGTTTAGTTCAGGTTCCAGAGTCTCAAACACTTTTGCATTGTGTTCTAAGATGCATGTATCCTCAACATTAAGACAAGTTTTTTTATAGACATTAAGGTACTTTGTGGGATTCCATTAAAGACTGTTTAAGAATGTTTATGTTGTTCTTCAAAAAGATAATCTACTCTATTATTGAATGTGACTAGACAGCAAAGGAATAATATACACAGACGCTCTCCATGTATCTCAGAAGTAATGGGTAGTAATTTCAGGAGACATGTTTTATCTGCATTATTTCTTTCTAATATCCAGCATAGGAAATCAGCCTGCAGTACGCTGTTACTCCACAGATATCTAGTTTACTAAATGATTATTCTGATGCTACTTGGATATAGAGCTGGTTTACGCTTCTCTGAGATGCAACATACCTTCCTTTCAAGAACTCTAGAGGGTGGTGAGGCCCTGGCACAGGTTGCCCAGAGAAGCTGTGGGTGCCCCATCCCTGGAGGTGTTCAAGGCCAGGCTGGATGGGGCTTTGGGCAACCTGGTCTGGTGGAGGTGTACCTGCCCATGGCAGGCGGTTGGAACTTGGTGATCTTTAAGGTCCCTTCCAACCCAAACCATTTTGTGATTCTATGAACTCTAAGCAAAGTGAAGTGCTGGATCCCAAATACTCCTTTACTCTTTTTTTTTTTTTTTTTTTTTTCATTAATGGAACAGGAAGATTAATCAAAGAGCTAGAGATGAGCTATCATCTGCGAATACCAGGCTAAATGCTGGCTTATTGGAAAAGCTTGGAACTTCTGCTACTCAATACTACAGGTGCAGAGCTTGAGACTTAGAAGTAAAGAATAATTCTGTTAAATATAGGCATATGTGTTCCACTTCATACACAGCCATATGAATATTCATGGAGAGGAAAAAAAAAAAAAAAACAACAGAAAAAAAACCACATTGTTTCTTTATATTGAAAGGTGGCATAGGTTACCAAAGAACATTTGTTACTACCTTAACTAGGGAATACTAAATAACTATATGATGCACAGTCACTGTAGAAGTTACTCTGCCTCACACCTCAATAACAGCTTTAACACAGGGTCACATTTTTTTTGCTGATGATCCTTTTTTATTACAAGCTTTGCCCATCTGTCATCTCATGATAATCCAGCATACTGTCACATAAACTTTTCCCCAGCTTTTTTCTTATGCTGATAAATATCATGTAGGGGTGAAGAAAAGAAGTTTTTACTTTTTTCTGAAATTAATGTTGCTTACATATTTGTTCTGCAGAAGTGTCCCAGCTATAGCATGCTAGATAGCATATAGATAGATAGATAAAATATGGAGAGTCTGTTAAATTTTCTAGTATCCTGAAGGGAATTACACAGTTTATATGACCTCTTATACTCGGCCCTGCATTTCTTCTGATTCCCCTCACACCTCTGTCCTCCAGAAGCTTTTATTGATGAACTTTCCAAATTATCTTCTTCATGAGCATTTTAGGATTGAAGACAAACATCAGACCTATCTTCTTGTTGCTTTCTGGGGATAAAGTCAACTCTTTCAAGTTACCCTGCTCTAATTTTATTTGATAAATATATATTTACTTCTTTTCAAGTGTTGCTAGCAAAGGCATTTGGAATGTGTGTTTCACAAAATTAAAAGGGACAGAAAGATAATCAGGAAGAGGAAAAATTCCTGTGGGTTTTATGAGGCTTCTGTCATATGGGATTTGATTGTTTCTTTTTATCTATGTAATTTAATTGTTCAGATCATTATACCTTGAAGCTGTTTTGTGAATCTTTAAGAATGAAAAAGATTTACATTGTTGGTGCTGTGTCTAATTAAAAGTGATTACAGTAATTTCCCTGGAGTGAACTAGTACCGTAAATTGTTTCAAGGTCCTTACCGACAGAAAAAATCGGAAGACAGAAAGATGTTTCTTTCCCCCACAAAAGGTTATCAGTGACAGTTCCTTACAACCTGCTTTCAAGTAAGTAACACTGATTTTAGCTGCAATAACATAAACTTGTGTAACTTACCAGGCTATTGAATCCCATAGCACTTAGAGCTTGTCTTAGTGCAGCTAATTTCTCCCTGTTTTGAGGGTTGGCTGTTAACATCGTCTCTTCTAGCACATTCTGGTTTAGATACCTGCATAGAAGAAAACTAGCATATTTAGTATTTTAATGCTGGTGCAAAATCAAGCTGCTGAGGTTAAAAGATAACTTTTCTCCTCTAATCAGAGATTTATTACATATATCTCAGATTTCAGAGGGAACAGTACTTGTGACAGAATGCTTCTCACTTTCCTAAATTTCTTGCTTAATTTCACATTCCTTGAATGCCGATATTAACTCACAGACTACACTTGTGAAACTTCCATGTATATAGAAAAAATTCACTGAGTATACGTAAATGGACAAAAATTCACAATTCTTAGCCAACTGAGATTGCTTCACTTCTGTGTTCAGGTATTTTCTTCCCTTTTTTATCTCAGAAAAAAAGTCTTACAAAGGAATCTCAACTTTAGCCCTATTTGTAAACTCAAACTTCAGATTTAATTTATACCACTGAGATTTTTGCCATTGCTTGCACTACCACAGATTCCCCTTCAGAAGAAAAATTTGAGGAGATCCCTGATAACTCTGGCTGCTTCAAACCACCCTCCTGCTGGCTGGGGAAGAGATCAGCTCTTATCTGCCTGATTGCATCATGTTCATTCACTCCCCTAGCAGCTGAATGGGGCGACAGGTATCCTCAGCCTCTGCTAGAATAAAGTAGTACCTGAGTACATAGAGTAGTAAGTGTACAAGCCTTAAGCTGTACTGTGCTGCACACTGTAAATCAAAAGTTAATTCTAAATCCTTCCCAAAAATAATGATTTGAAGAGACAAAGAGGGACATCTAGTATAGCAGTTATCTCGTGGGGAGGAGGGGAGAAACGGATGGATGGACAGAAGGACAAACAAACAATTTAAACAAAACAGAATAATCAAATACTATAGTACAAAAGACTAGGGAAAAGAGCAATCTAACCTTTACAATAATCCATTGACTCTCTCAAAATATGTCTATGGGCCAGAGTTTTAAAAGCATTCAGGAAACTTCATATAATCAGAATCTCCAAGAAAGCAGTGACTAAATGTAAGATCTGATTTTTAATTATGTCATGCTGACATTAAAAATGTCTTAAAAATGGAAAAAAAAAAAAAAAAGAAAAAAGTTTTCTTTTATCTTCACTTCATCTCTCACATAAAGATTGGAAAGTATGGTTTTAATTTCTGACAATTCATGTTCATAATCCTATTCTAATTGAACTGTGGAGGACACCTCTCCAAAATAAAAATGTTATCATTGCAAGTTTGGCAAAGTTTTTGTAAAGGTGGTAGCTCTTATAAAGGTCATCTTTTTTTGTGATGTAGCTTTTAGAAACAGGTGAAGGAATAATTTAATATTTGCACTTTTCTAGCCAATAGCGAGGTTTACAAGATATACAGGATGAAATGTATTGTGCATTTTTAGTAGATTGATACTGGTTTGGATTGGATACCAGCATGGAGTTAGTTTGGATTGATATTGTTATAAGTTACCTCAGCAGGTGGTCAGAGAAAGAACGATGGGAAAAATGTGTGCCTGGGTGCATAAGCAGTTTTTTCACCCACAGGAGAAGTCAGCTAGCAGATATTTCAAGTACAAACAAGCCTCACATCACAGTGGCTAAAGCCTGTGAATTAACACAACCTTTGAGAACATGGTGCTGTGATCATCACTGCCAGAGCTCTGTATCATTTCCTTGACTCTACTAAAAACATGATTTTTTTTTTCCAAAAATGGTAAATACGAATGATAGCACATCTGTCAAACTAGCTGGAGCAGATGATAGAGAGTGCATGCCAGATTTATTTGTTTTTTTGTTTGTTTGTTTTCTGTTTTTTTGTTTTGTTTTGTTTTGTTTCACATTGCCTGCATGTTTCAAAGGAGGCTAGAATAAACCTGACACAGAACCTGGCACAGAACCTACTGGTATAAAGGTTAATCCAGCAGAAAATTTTCCATAGTTCTGAACCGCTGTGTGAGCTTATACCAGTTCAGTGCTGTGCATCATCTGTCTGTGTCATTTTTGGTCCATAATTAAGAGATTTACAGCAACATCTATTCTGCTGTAAAAACATCCTATTGTTGAATGGCTGGAGGAGTTGGAAGCTTATGGCCATTCTTTCAAAAAAGGCTTCTCACTGGTGTTCTCACTGAAGAACCCTTTGTCTCTTTTTGTGTAGTGAGCAGGAAATACATTTCCCTGTCCTGTCAAAAGAATATTGTATACCTTTCTTATTTAAGCAACCTTATGTAATTAATTCTGTTTAGCTTAGCTTAAGTGCTGGTGGATATCATTGCAGCAAAAAAATGTGTGAACACTACCAACTCATCTCAACGCAGGCGGCAGCATAGCAAAGTGACCCAGAATGTTCACTCCCTTGGAGGAATGAGCTGAGCTGTTATACGAACCAACATGTGGCAGTTTTTGCCTTCAGCATGAGTGTTTCTTGCTGATACAGCAGGGGGGCAAACTGGGTACCCGCCAAACCAGACGCCTGTGGCTCCAACAACCCGGCAATAAACTGCAGCATCTGCCAGGACATGCCTGTTGGAAGACTATCTGACTTTCCCAGCATAAATCTCCCAAAGTTTTAATCAGCAGATGTGCTGGTGCACTCAGAAAGGGACGTGGTTGCACTTTTTGTAAGGTGCACTTGAATTTAGAAACAATTTCCCCAGTCTAAAAGCAATGAAGTTTTTTCCTAGCATGTCATGAAGCCCACTTGTTTTCCAAACTATTTAAGGACTACTGAAAGATGAACATTGCTTTAAAGATATGACCATTGTATTGTCATATGCTTATAACATAAAGTATGTGCTTATTAAGTGTGAATTAATTGTGTAGAGTACTTAGAACTGATATCATACAACTCCCCAGAAACACCTAAAATGTACAGTGTAGCAGAGCTACACCTCTTCCCATCTTCAAGCCCCAAAGGAAAAATAATTAAAAAGGCTTGAGACACCTTTAGTACTACTAATATTACTATCATCTATTAATATGTAAGAACAAAAGTTCAAAGACAATTTTAAGTTGTTGCCTCTCCTCCAAAACGAAGAAAGGGAAAAGAGATGTCTCATGGTGTTAAGTCCTAATACTGATGAAACAGTCTTTCACTGCAGGCACATCATTATTCCATAAATTGTAAATATTTTCTTAAATCTGTTTTTCTCTCATTTACAGAGAATTTTTGTCTTTTGACATTCAAGTGGTCTGGATAGAATTGCATTGCTGCTGATGAACCAGGATTAAACTGCTTAAAATTTCCATGTAAC
Source organism: Stictonetta naevosa (assembly GCA_011074415.1). Taxonomy (NCBI): domain Eukaryota; kingdom Metazoa; phylum Chordata; class Aves; order Anseriformes; family Anatidae; genus Stictonetta; species Stictonetta naevosa. The sequence continues at coordinate 139,613,320 of CM021697.1, read as the reverse complement.
TCTTGGTTATTACTTTTACTTACATATTCATTATTGCAAGCTATGGTGCTATAGCCATCATATTGATGAAATTCTATGCTGTTACTAGATTGTGTGCAATGTTCCTGTAAGTTTCCAGCCAGGTAGTCTGTGATCAGATGCAAACCAGAGCTGGTGAATCCTAAATTCTTTGTCATTGAAAAATTGAGGAACAGAGGTGCTACTGCTATACAAGCCAGAGGTGGTGTTCCATAATGCCCAATGCATGTAGGCTGCACACAGATTGTGGTCTTACTGGTTGTTTTATTAGCCTTGCTACAAAACTGCTTATCTCTGAGTGTGAATTCATTCTGCAAATGCACATTCACGTCTTTACAGTAGCCTTAGAAAAAGTTCCTCAGATTTTGGCTGAAGTTGAGCCTTCTAGTGGAAGGTAGCTGCTCAGGCAAGTGATGTTTATATCTCTGGTAGAAGTAATGAACCAACCTGCCTATGCAGTTCTAATAATTAACTAATTTCCACTGACTGTCTAACCATCTGTTTAAATGCTACCATGTCAACATTTGCACTGGACTAGTACTCTTGACAGACAGCTTATCAGCAGGCAAAAAAGTTTTATGCACATGTGATCAGCGACTGTTTATTTCAAATAAGAAGAAATTCACTGATCCACGAAATTATGTTATTTTAAGAAGATAACCTAATCAATAATTGTAGAGCACAGTCACTATGAATAAAACAATGCTGCAAAAGACATCATTACTCAAAAAGAATAAAGGAGGCTATCTACACAGTTTTTATTTCTGATATTTCTTCTAACAGTTCTAATTTGCAGCACTGTAGCTTTCTCATCCATTCCAGACTCCCAAAGGAGGAAAAAAAAAAAAAAAAAAAAAAAGGAGAAGAAATCAATGATAGCATTTTTTCTGTATACAGGCTATCATAGTTTATAATTTCTCAACCATCACTGGAATGAGATAGATCAAATTTTCAGGTAGGGCTGCCGAAGAATGTAAAGTGCTTAGTGTGACATTATTTTTTTTTGTATTAACTGCCCCCAAAAGTTAACAATTATTGTTTACCTTATCGTTCTCGTTAGAATTGTTACAAGCCATCATCAATGGTACTAATTTTGCACATTTATACTTCTCTGCCAAAAACTCAGGAAAGCAATTTTTGATTTGGATTGAACTTAAATTGATTTATTTTCTTTTGAACTGCAACCCAATAGCATTTAGTATTGAATGAAGTAATCTGCCTCATTCAACACAAACAAAACACGTCATTTCATTTCCTTACATGAAAAGAAAAAGCAAACAAAAGTAGGACTCACAAAATTATTACAAAAGGTGAAAGCGTATTTTTATTCTCAGTCTTTTCTATCAGAATGTTATGCTTTTATAAAATCTGTGAAGAGATTAAAAATAAAAACAAAAAATTGTTAATTAGAGAATTTATTTCAGAAGAGGCTACTCCTTTTTTGGTTACTGTCACAACCAGCAGGAAAGTCAGCACAACCCACAGGAAAGATAAGGAGCTTGCTTCCCCACTCGGTGTGTCAGAAAGTCCATTTCAAAGTGAGTTCAAAGCATTTAGAGCATGTGGGGATACTGAACCTTCACGTCTCAAATCCCAGGTAAGTTCTGCAACTTTCTGCTTCCCTTGTGCTGAGCCAGAATAGCTTAGCACAGTCAAGAACACCACAGCCTTTCAAAAATAAGCTTTTCTTGACTTTTGTAAATTTAGTCAAATCAAAGGCAGAAAACAACCACTTTTTGGCCATGGATTTACTGTCCAATGTTGAAAAGCTGGTCACATTTTATTTAGAATTTGATGCATCTATCAGCAACAGTCATCATATCTACAGGCCATGGTTATCAGAGTCTCAAGGGAGATCTGAACTGTTGATTTATGCCACACAAGGAACTTTTCTGATCTCCAGCCAAAAAAAAGGTTGACAACCGATATTTTGCACTAACCAACTGTTCAGACAACTACAGTCATAAAGCACTTCAGGCTGTATTGTTTATTCTTATTAGCTGAGAAGAAAAAACTTGGTCCCCGTGACTGATCACAAAGTGAGATGTCATCACAGGGACCCTATGGTAGTAAACCTTCCTGAGGTTTGTTACAAACTTTGATATTTCACTAACAGAACAAGTAACACATTAGCAAAACACTATCCCAACACTTAACCACTCTGCATTTGTAGAATCCAACACTTGAAATATTTTTCTCGAAGAACAGACACTTATGTCATGTGTTTAAATATACATTATTGCTGTTTATCATTAAAAAATATACAGTTTTTTATAGTGGTTCAACTCATATCTGACAGTGAAGCTGTCTGAAACAGATTAGCAGGCTGCCTCTGCTTGATCAGAAATTCCTTTTTGTCAGGACAGTTAAAGTTGGGTTCCAATTAGGGGAGAAGAGGAAGCCTGTTTTGCCAGATGGACATTTCTTTTCAGAAGGCTTTTCTGAAGTAAATACATTCTGTCATGAATAATTAAGAGAATTCTTGGCGGGATTATATCATTAAGTGGTTCTAAATCACTATAAATTTTTTGGTTAAAGCACTATGATGAAAGAAAAGATATTTATTTATTTATTAAAGTTAACATTAGCTGCTTGCTACTTGATTCCTTTTCTGACAGAGGCTGAGTACTGTCACATCTGAATTTTGTTGTTGAGCTTGCAGGCTTGATACAAGGGAAACATAACACAAAGATTAGTTGTTAGTCTTGAAACTTTACTATATTTGAATTTAAGTCAGTTACTGACTGTCAGTCCAATAAATATTTGTGGTAATAAGGATTTCACATATCACAGTTAAGTCTTCAGTAGAAAAGCTCAGGGACCTCCCGAAGCCCCTGAAAAAATCAGTTATCTTATGAAACACATTGAACTGATTTCTCAGTTATGTATTTTTGCACCTGACAGAAACAGTCATTTTGGCCCCAGAAGAGTGACAGACCAAGAACATGTAGGGTCTTGAATGGTTGGAGACATCTTGACCTTTGAACAGCTCCTCAAACACTAAAATCAAACCTGTCTCTTACAGTTTTCTTATCACAACTAAAATATCTGATGACAAATCAGTTTTATTTAGAAATTTACACTGTTTAAAAAACAATGATAGTGTTCTAAACTCAGGACAATCTTAAGTGTCAGAACCCTACCCAAGTATGTATTTGTGTACTGCAATTCCACTGCTTAAGGTCAGCAACTCTTTTCACTAGTTTATCTGTGAACCCCAGAAAATGTCTGATATAACACTGCCTCAAAAAGTAGTGTTAAAATAGCACAGCCTTATTATTTTATGAAAAGGAAAATGTCTTCTCACCTTGGAAATAAATATTTGTACAATTTCTAAATAGTCCTTTCTAAAGCAAGATAATAAAGTTTAAGAAAAACTAATATTCACAATTTGCCAACAGAAAATAATAATAATAATAATAATAATAATAATAATAATAACAATCCAGACATTTTCATCACTTTCTTTGGACTGAAACTGATAGAAGACCTCTTCTGGATATTTTTTATTTTTATTTTTTAATCTTCAAAATAGCTGGGGGTGTGAGGTGTGGCAGAGGACAAAATCCTGGAATTTAGAAATACATATCCCATTTGAGCTGTTTCAGTAACTGTCAGGATATGTGCTGTGACTGGCAACAAGATCTCCATGCTAATTCAACTAAGTTTGATTTTGTATCTAGATAATAAAAGGCTTGTACCTTCTGCACAAAGTTATTTATTTGTAATTCTAGCAGGATGACAAAAAATAATATTTTATCACATAAAAACAGTAAGGGAAGATAAAGTTTTTATTTTGGAAAATTTTACTGGGCTTCCAGGTAAACATGTATACTAAATGAGCTCAATCTAACTTTATTTAGGTATTAGTTTTACATTGTATGAACTGGGAAAAAGATAGGGCTGAAACAGTCACCACAGAAACTTTTCTTATTCCAAACATCACCCTGAGGCAGAAGAGGCAAGTTTCAAGATTTGGGAATAATAAAATCATCTTCCTGGTAAGAACCAGGAACATGAATGAGAATGCAGCTGAACAGTCCCGGCATTAGTGTACAAATCAGTAAGTCTTCTCTTCCTTTTGTGTAGCTGTTGCAATAGATTTTCAAAGAACCTGTCTGTTTGCACAGCAGATCCTGTCTAGATACAAAGAGTTGGATCCGCTCTCTGGAGGCCCCTTTCAAACCAAGGGTAAAGGAAAACATCATTTTTCTCTGTTTATGTTTCTTTAGCTGGTGAAAGGATAAAAAGAAAGACTGAAAGAAAAAAAGGCCTTAGAAGAGTGGAATGTCATAATCTGTTCTTTTGTGAGATATCAGGGTATCTGGTTCCTGTGAGCAATTACAACATTTGTAGTGTGCTTTCTTCTTCCAAACCATTTGACTATGTGTCAATTCTCTGCTACTGGTATGTCTCTACTTCTCTAAGCTAACCCCAGAGAAAAAGAATAGTATCAACTCTTATCCTAGCACAACTGACCACACTCCGTAGTATATTTACTTTGGTAAAAGAAGTCCAAGATCAGTGGGTAAATAATTTTCACCTGCAAGCAGCTAAGAATAAATATTTAACATAAACAAATAGTTAACTAAATATGGGACTCTGTATCAATACTTACTTGTGCAATACAGGCCACTGTGAATGATGTCATGAATCAGAAATGAATTCTGGATTTTGTCAAAAAATCCTTCATTTCTTTCATAAAAATGATTTACAAATAAAACTAATGTTTACTCACTAATTCAAAATAGCTATTAAAACTGAGATTCTGTTACTTCACATATATTTTATATTTGCATATTATTTATACAAGCCAGCTCATCCCCACTTTCCTGTTCAATGTCATGCTGTAACCATGTGGAAACCCATCATGCAGCAGTTCTCCAAACCCTTTTGTGCTGTCCAGTTAAAGAAATTCAAATCACAGAAATGAAGTAAGGCTGTTTCAAAATATCATTCTCATCCTCGATATGATTTCCTGCATACCTCTACCATCACACAGAGCTATCCAAATTCTTTGTAATTGTGCTGACAGGCAGGAAAAAGAATTGGCTTGCTACTTGCTTTGCATGAGCTGGTTGACAAGTTTCAGCTTTATAGGTAACTGCTAGGCAGGCAACACTTTGTAGGCAACACTGTTTATATCCTGGAGGAGAACATATCACTTAGACCAAATGGATTAAAATATGCCTATTTGAAGTATTCATATGCTTCTGGTGTTGTAAAGGCTTTTATTACAGTTTGACCTTAATTAAAATGCGTCATTTAAAAATGCACAAGTACCCTTTCTGTGTTAGCTTCTATAAAACATTGCATCAGTTGTTCTAAAAGCACAGATGATGCACATCATGAAAACACATTTAGTGTTTACAGGCCACTGGAATAACAAGAAGGAAGTTTTTTTTTTTGTTTTTTTTTTTTCTTGACAGTTTTACATGTACTATGAAGTAGGAAAATTTATCACGCTACTGCTTATTGTCCCAATTCAGCAAAACATTTATGTGTAATTAGCTTCAAACTTGTGCTTCATCCCACTGATTCCACTTGAATAGTAGCATAATAAATGTTAATATGAAGTAGAATCAGAAGTTATAGCTTGGCACGCTACTTTGCACTCTGATTCATTACAAAGGCAGGAAAAAACAGATGAAGTCTTTAAGATACAGAGCAGGTGATAAGTGCTGGAGTACTGGAGACCTAGTCCTCAAGCTGCCCTAAGCATTGGCTATATAATTTCCAGCCATATCCCCACACCATAGATTTATTTCTACACAGTGCAATGCAGTATCACACAGGTATTCCTGAACTACAGCTATATGACCTAGGTGTAGTACAGGAAGCACAGTAAGTGAGACTACTTACCTCAAAGGGACCACTGGCCCTATAGTAACTGTAGCACGTTTTGCTCAGCATCATTTGAGGTGTCTCTGCTACACTCCATAATGAGCCACAAAGACTTACCTTTTAACTTTACCTATCTTTAGATAATATGCCTAAAACAAAGCCAGTATTAATTGGACTTTTCTTATTACAAAGTCTTAAATCTTCATTAATTTATGCTTTGTCACTAGAAAATTCTCAAGAGGGTCAACGTCATATGAGGGTAAAGCAGTATTTTATAACCAGGTTCCAGCTCTAACACAATCAATATGCATGTTGTGGGTGTCATTTAATGTGACATTGTATTAAGAAGCATGGATTAACAAAGTAAATCCCTTCCTTCCCCTTATTAGTGCGGCCCAATGAACCATGTACCTGCACAATCATGTGAAAAGCGTGTGGCTTTTGCCTGTGCAGACCGCATCCCTCCTTCCCATCCAGCTCAGGGTAGCAACCCTGATTAAGCACAGCAATCATCACGAAAAATTCAACATTGCCAGCTCAGTTAATTTTTACTTTAACCTAAGCAGAAAGTGCAGTTGCTCAGATGTATCTTAGTTCCAGATGAAATGTTACCCCTTATACTATCAGTTTTCTAAAAACTAGGTCAGTTTACTGTCTTCACTTTAAACATTTGTGAAGTCTTTCTCTGAAATGTGCCATATTTTCCTACAAAGTTTGCTGTCCCCTGCTACATCCCAAGTTTTAATTTAGGTATAACTAAACACTGAACTTAAGGACTGTTTTACCAGACTGAGAGTGAATGAGTTCTTAGCCTTACATATGTTTTCAGATATATATTTTTTTCAAAAGTGCTAGGATAAAGGGTATTGAGTGTATAAACATTACCTTTCAAAAATAAATGCCAATAAACTGGACTACATTTTCAAAGTCACAGAATAAGAAATTACAACAAATATTTTTACTACTTTAGAGCTGTCATGTGAATGAGAGAGGACAATGTACACTGTTTAGTGAGGAAAAGCTGCCTTGCACTTAGCACTGTTTGATATGTAAACAGAGATGAGATAAAGACAAAACAAAACAGTTGACATCAATGAAGTAAATGACATTTACAGAACATGATAATGAATAGCTTCTAGTTGTGCTGTGTGTGGGTTGTGGGTTTTGTTTGTTTGTTTGTTTTTTAAAGGGAAAAGGGGCATATTTTTATTGCCTTTTTTCTTTTGTCTTCAGCTTTTAAACCAATTCCAAGATGAACAAATTTTACGTCATTTGAAACTTGTGCAGTAGCACTGACCTGTAATTGCTATTTAAGTGTACAGATTTCTGCTCATGGCTAGTGCAATAAGGCACTAAAAACTGCATTTTAAATATAATTGTGTTAATGTCAGTAGGTAAAGTATCAGCACAACATTAATAAATTAAACACCGCAGACCACTTTGGTGATAACCAGAACACAGCTCTTATTTGTATTTTTCTAAACTAAGAAAATCAAATGTTAAGATACATCTTTTGTAAACTGGGCTCAGTACAGAAACCTTATAATAATCTTATACTATTATTGAGTAAATATTTTTGCCTTGACATTTGCATAAGAAAACCTCAAAAAATTCTGTAAGAAGTGCCCCTGTATTATTAAGTATGTACATTTTTACAGACAGTGGATATACTCAAATGGAAGGCAAAAAGATACAGCTTGGACTTTATTCTCAAAATGCTAGATGTCTTTAGGCTAAACTCAAGCACATATTTTTTTTAATTGTATTGATATTCCTGTGGAGTAAACTTAAACCAGAAACTCCTGCCCATGTTCCTAAAACTGCATGAAAGTGTAATTCCAGGATAATTCCATTCAAGAAAAAAAAAAAATGCACACAGGAGTGAATCAAAATAGGATTTCTCACACCCTGATGAAATTAAAAGAAATAGTAAAGGATTGTACTTTGTAGTGCCTATTTCTGATTCATATCACCCAGTATTATAGGACAGAATCACTCAAGAGATCACAAATGTGTGAACTTTACCAGTACAATTTTGAAGCTGAATATACACTAAATAATAAGCATGAAGATGATGATGATGGTGGCGATGATGACAAAGATTAAAAACTAGCAAATATTGAGCAGTGATGAACACACAAAGTAACACAAAGTAAATAAGTCAATCTGCATGCAAGTGCAAACTGGTCTAATCCATGTCCTGAAATGATTCAGAAATTGTGTGTGAACTTTGTTCCTACAACCAAGAGTTATTTTGTACTCCTGTGTTCAGACTTACTTTGGCACTAGTTGCCAGATAGTTTATGAGCCTCAAGGGATTTCTCCACCAGCATTTGCTACTTCTTTAATGCTGATTCATTAAATAAAGCTTACTGGGTTAAGAGCCACAGTATCAGATCTACAGTTCAAAAAGTGCTTTTGGTATGTGCTTGTAACTTGCACCAGTATCCAGTTAAAACATTGCTAATATACTTCAAACTAATTTCATATAACTGCTGACTGTAGTCCCTGGATCAGTGTCAGATCAGCTTGTTTACAAGAAGCCCTCTTCTTCCTGTATATGCAGGTATGGCTGCATGTATTCAGGAATGTATCCTAAACAAGTATAATTCCGAACAGAAAGATCCCTAACTTGGCCCGAAAAAGTGAAGGTCACCAAGGTCACCAGTTGCTTTTGAAATACTGAGATACATATGTTATTTTCACAAGAATTAGACATTTTTAAGAAGCATTAATAGAGCGTAATATAAATAATCAATAACAATTTCCCTCTCATGGGTTAGGAAAGTCTCACACAACACATGAATACGAGTTGGTGAAGTACGTAACTTTACCCACATATTTTACAATGCAAGAATATTCATTTTTCTACTTTAAATGGAGTAAGTATGTATGTGTTTATATATGTTATCTATTTAGCAACCAGCCATCCTCAGTCTTTAGCGGCCAGCAGAGGCTCCTGCTTCTCCCACAGCCATAAAATTACATGACCCTGAGCTCAGTTATGGTGAAGGCACAGCTGCTCTCCTGTGCTCAGCAAGGGCTGCTTGCCTCCCTACCCTGGCACCCAAGTGCAGGACTGCCAAAGATGGGAACAGGGTGCATGCATGCGTGTGTTCCTCTGCCACCTTCTCAGCCCAGCCAGTACAATCATGCCTGATGAAAGCTCATGAATGAACTGCTTCTGACATTGAAACTCCCAGGTTGCCTCCCATTGCCTCTTGTAAGGCAGAAAGTGCTAGAGACACCAATAAGCCGTATGCTCAGTGAACCCGAAGCAAATTTTACAGGCAGCACATTGAGGACTTGATTGAAGGGCTGCACCTAGGCAGGTTCTTTATGTTACACTGAATTTACAATGAATAAAAGAAAATGACCTTCTCAAATCCAAAAATTGCAGATTTACTTCTGTGGTTTGTTCATCCAAATAGGACAAAGAGTCTCCCCTGCTGAGTCTTACTGCTAAAATCACATTGTGTTTACATATAGGGATTTACACTTCTTGCAATTTAGTGCTGTAGAGAAGCTAGGTTTGTATCCAAATACACTTGAAAGTGAAACAAAATGGGATAAAAATAAAATAAAGTAAAACAAAATAAATTTTAAAAGAAACACAGAAGATGACAGGAGAATGAATTATGCCTCAGAGTGGCCCTTTGTTTTTTTCTAAGATACGCAGGAAGCTAGAAAGGGAAGATATTGGCAAGGATAAGAATTGCATGTTGGAAGAACAGGCTCCACAATAAACCATGGAACCACATATTTTGATATGTTCCTTGTTCCAGTTTTGACTTAATGGTCAGCCTTACACTGTAAGATATCTTAAGTTCACCATAGGATATATTTTATTGGATGGTGCTCCACTCCTTTCCTCTTAATTGTTCTGTGACTGAGGAGGCCTGTTTAGCAGGGGACTTAGCCTTGGAAATACGTCAAGTTTACATGAAGGAGATTAAAATATAGTGGGAAAGTAATCACTGAGAACATTATGGAGATGGGGGAAAGGATTGCAGGTACAAGGAAGTACAAATGCATCTATTAACAGTGAATCTGATTTTGCCAGCTGCACCTGGCAAGAAAGACAGGTGACTTACACAGAAGCAAACACAAATCCTCAGAATCATTATGAAAAAAGAGGTGAAATCTCTTGCATTAGCGGTTTTAACCTACCTGTATTTGGGGCAGGAAAGTGATAGAAAATAAAGCCCAAGCTAGCAGTGATTTCAACAGAAAAACATATCAAACACTTTCTGAGTTCTATTACTGCAAAAATTTAATGACATAGGACAATCCCCAATTGTTTCCAGTAATTATTATACTAAATTAATAATTTTCCCATTTAATTTTATGATTTTCATAATTCATTTTTAACTGTGAAAAGACTCAGATTTTTTCCTTCAAGAGATTGGCACTGTAATCCTCATCTTGGGTAGTAACAAAACAGATCATGAAACTGGCATGAGTGTACCAGTGTCAAAATAAACCCTGCAATTGCTTTGTAAGTTTAATATTAAGCTGCAATGACAGCTCAGTAAACTGATTTTTACCCATTTAATGACTTGGTCATGCTAAAATTTCATAAAGGTTAAAGTACAAATTAGAAAGTACCAGCATATGTCATAAACCAGAAATTTTGCTTCTCTGTAATGACTATTACAAATGCAGTTTGTTTCTCAAAAAGTATTTGTACATTGTTTCAGTGCCCATTTCCACCATCTTAGTCAGCAGAAATTTTCTACCAAGTTCTTTCTTTTAGAGGACTTTCTTGATTTGCAACATTCTTTGCTCAAACTGAACTTTCTCACCCATACTCTTACCACTGTTCAAGAAATGTTGAAACTAGATCAGATAAGCAGAGGCCTTATTAGCACAGACAGGTCACAGACCAAAATGATGTGTCAAGAAGCACAGAGCCTCCATGTTTCTTCCTTGAAGCCCTCTGAACTATTCCCAGCTCTCCTCAGTATGTCTCCTTGTCTGATCCCAGGTGCTGTTTGCACAGATACGTACAAATGTAGCTCTCTATGGTTAGAAAGGCTAGCATATATGTGAAAATCATTAAGCATCACTCCCAAACAGTACTATTTTAAACCTGTTGACTGCCAATCAAAGGTGACTCAAAAATATTGACACTATACTTGAAACAATATTGTTTACCTTTGATATTGATCACTGAGCACATCAAGTTTCATATGATTTTTGTTGCACTGTAGTGAGCCGCAGCAGCAGCACTTTGTACTGTGGTTCAAAGAGGTGTGTCATAAATGAGAGAGAGAGAGAGAGAAGACCCTCACCCAGAACAAAGTAGTTCCACAGATTGCCTGCAAGGTGGTGATGCAGTACAAGACATTCCTGGACTCCTGTCCAGCACTACACTGCATAAAATCATTTTAGAAGCCAGGACTGATGGAGCTACCGTTTTTAGGAGCTGTATAAAACCGAGATCCTAACAACCTCTGATTGTTAGCACTCAATTAACATATTCTCAAGACTTAGCTACATCTAGGATGACAAAACTCAATTTGAGTAATTATAATTTTTTTTAAAAAAAAAAAATCTACATGCAGTTTCAGCAGAAATCAAAAGAAACTGTGAATAACAGCAACCTGATACCATCGGGTTTAACCTCGGTGTAGAGGTGATTTTGATGTATGCTTAATGAAAGAACTAAGGAAAGAAAACCAGGCTACACTTTGGGTCAACCCTTCCTGAACTTCCCAGACGGAGCAGGCTAACAGTAACAATGAAGTTATTCCACTGAAGTCAAAAAAATCAGGCTAGCTCAGGGAGCCCAGCACATGCAGCCAGCTCAAACAACAGTGAGAGGTATCATCTCTCTCCAATCTAATATTAAGTTGAGATGAGCCACGTTCAATGACTTGGGCTGCCATATGCCAATAACAATTTCTTAAATTACCCATTTCTGACTGGAAATTCATCTACAATAATTGTATCAGGATGATTTTAAGAGTGACTTTTGAAATATAAATTGCAGAACTATATTATCATTGTAGATTTATGCAATGTAATAGCTAAGTGGCTTCAGGAGCTGAATCCTCTGAATCTCCCCCCACATAAGAGACGATTAGCATCATAGTAAAGTGCAGAGACATATTTTGTACTTAAACTAAAAGCCATATGAGCTCCTCTATCATTTTTATAAGTGAGTAATCACATCTACTTTTAAACTAGGATTTCTACAGCAATTTCATCTTTTGGAGCTACATCCATTTTCAGTCTGAAGTGAAATACTGGTGGGCTGCCTAAACAGTCAGCATTTAATTTCTTCAACAGGGGACCAAATTTAGCCTCAAGATATATATATATATATATAACTTCCACTGATCTCTGGAGATTTTTCTTTTCAAACAAAAGGTTGAATGTGGCCCAGAAACTTTAAGGTGTAAGGTATTCATCAACAAAATTCACAAGTTCAAAGTCATCTGGTTTATATTATATTTAATTTTGCATTTTTCTTTCTCCATTTCAAGCGATTTATTCCAAACAATGTTTTATTGTGCATTTAGTTTTCTGCTAAAACTAAGACAGATGTATGTTCTGTCTTCAGTAGATTTACATGTACCCTATAGTTCTCAGTGCTCTTAATTACCAAGTTTGTTTCTTTCTCTCAGATTGAACAGATTTCATTTTTTCCTGCCTCCCACTCTTTATTTTTCATGCCACAGACAGATTATTCTCCTCTTATTTTCTGCACATGTTTCCATATCATGCTAACCCCAACGGAGACAAGAAAGACAAAGCCTATCTCAATCAAAGAAATAGCAAATGACAGCATGCCAAGTCAAATGACGGAATGCAAGTTTGTAGATTATAACTAAACATGCAGAAGTAAACTGGCTACAGCTTTAAAAAGGCAAAAGTCAAAGTGGTTTTATATGGTCTGATGTTATTTTTTCTGTTCCAAACAGCTTACTGGCACCAAGAGAATGTAAAATATCAAAGATTACCAGATATCTGAGTTTCTTTAGGAGAAACACATGGAGGAGGTGCCTTGGCTTTACTGTACCGCTTTATCAATACAATTTATTCCTGAAAACACATCTCATTTGTTCATTTACACCTTGTTAGTTCTACACGCTCAGCTTGTTAGAATTATGAGCAAGAGAAAAAACATTGTTGAAAAGAGAGGTAATCATAATGAATGATTTCTTTACCTCTGAGAGTCTGCCAGTGGAGTGCTGTACACCCTCTGCCACTATTCAATCAATATGTATGAAGAATAATACAATGAAGAGGGGTTTGTTAACATCAGATGAAGGAAAATACCCAGAGGAATATGAGTTTCAGATTTACACTCTCAAACAAAGCAGAATTTCTATAGCATTTATTCTGAAAGCCAGACAAGCCCACTTGGGACCTAAGACAAAGACACTGAGCTAAGTCTCAGACTTATTTTACTACCTTTGTTTTGTTAAATAAAAATTATTATTGTATTTCATGTAAATTAATGATTACCAGCCATCATTGGAGCTATATTTTCTTAAAGAATCCTTTGAGAATAAAGCAGTAATGCTATAACATACAGCTAATGTCAGAATTGGAATAAATAAATTAATCATCAAAATCCAGGGCTAAGATACCTCTGCTTTCAAGTTCAAAAATAATATTTTGGATATCTTGACATGTAATTACAGTGCAAGTGTGCTCGTATATATGCAACTAACCCGAATTCAAGATGAACCACCCAAAACAGCTGCACAGCCAGATACTCAAAACAAATATTGTGAAATAAAGTTAATAACATGGATGTATGCTATGCATAAGGTTTACGTATCTGCAAACAGAGCAAAAAACAGCTGCTTAATTTGCAAAATAAAACAGATGACACAAATTAATATTTCAGTTTTGTTTTGAAAACCTGAGCTATGATCCTGATTACATCTTCTGTAATTGCAATGATGCCTCCTAGAAATGTAACAACCCATAAATATCTTATATAAAGAGGGGGTTTAAGACAGAGGAAATTGAATCAATTTTCAGAAAGATATAATTTTTGACTTAACACTAAGTACCAGACACTATTTGCTGAATATTAAGGTAGAAAGAGATAATTTTAGGGAAGAAGTTTTAGTCTATACAGTCCAGGCATCGTATCTGCCCTGCTAAAAAACACTGAGAAATTTGTTTTGTACACTAATAGGTTGCTTAGCGTTCCACTTAATTTCCATTAAAATCTGAGAGCTCACTGGCCTGAAAGCTTACCTCAACAGAAGTGAAGTGCAAGAATAAGAAAAATTGGAAAAATTAGACCACAAAGTAACTCTTTTTTTAAAAAAAGAAAAAAAAAGAAAAAAAAAAAAAAAAGGGGGGGGGGTGTAAAAATCCCCCAGACTTTGTTCAACTTTGTTGTATTTTTCAGTCTCAGGTATACGTGAGAAAACATGCACTATGAAAAGCTCAGATTTCATTGGATTCAGATAAAATCAGTTCTGATTAATAAATAGCACTTTACAACATGAAGACGTAGTTTAAGACAAAATACAGTAAATTTTCTGGTGTCCATCCTCAACAAAACCAAGTGAGTTAGTCATGATTATTACTCTGCTGCATAATAAATCACACACGTCAGCCATTTACTGGCATTGCCTCTCAACCCTGCCTTCTTTGAAGTGAAAAGAACAACAATGATGCTTGAAAATCATGCTCCAAGAGATTAATGGGACTTGAATTTCAAAGAAGGAATAGGACAAGAAAAAGAGCTGGGGGATAAAAATGTTCCTTTTTGGTTCAAATCCTGTTCATTTCTGGGAAAGAAAAAGAATAAAACAAATTCAATAATCCCATGAACACTCTTTACTCAGAAAATATGCATTAATGATGAAGACATGGGAAAACTGCAAAATGTAAGAATACTGAGGTAAATAATACTACCAGTGTAAATAAAGGGGAAGTGGCGATTGAAGTTATAAGGGGGTAGGGAAAAACAGTGAGTGCAATGTGAAAGCACATTTGGCTGGAATATGCATATGTTACATATCCAATTGAGAAGGTTCAACCTCAAAAAAAAAAATCATTGAACAAATACAAGGTAAAGAGGGAAAGAATAGATGGCATGCAACAAATAAAATAAACAAAGCAAAGCAAATAACCAAAACAATAGAAAAGATTTAGACAATTCTTTTGATGTTGAAACGATTCCAGATATAAAACTCACTGAAGCAAGTTTAAACCTGCTTCCTCTCTCCATTAGCTTTCTAATAACCAGCTGGTGTAGTTTAGCTGTCAGACCTCACTGCAATGTAAGTAAATGAAATTGCCTCATTTCAGTCAGATTCTACAGAACTTGTCCTTAAAATAGTACCACTGGTTGTGAATCAGATTTCCACAGTAATATTGTATGACAATAGCTAAGAAACAAACATTCACAGTTACAGCTTTTCCCTGGACAGCTGAAATGCAAGTAAATCACATAGTGAAGACGTAAACTGATTGAAGTGTGTTATTTTTGTTACTTGTTATGATGTATTAAAAAAATAAGAACAAAGTGTTTTCAATTTTACTTAGGGCTTCACCTGTCCATATTTATTTTTTGTACTAAAATAAACTTCAGCAGAATTCCAACTGAAGTTAAAATGAGTAAGGGGAATACAGTGATGCCAAATTTTCCAACTCTGGCTTAAGCCTCCCTACTTGCCTCAACATAAGCAGAACCCTTCACTTTTCAAGAATGACTATTGTGTGTTTTCAGTATGAGAAACCAAAGAGGCCCAGCCTTCTAGCGAAAAGCATTTTCTGAATATTAGAATTTACTTGATTTCTCGCATCTAGGATAATAAAAAAAAAAAAAGAAGAAAACAAAAAATGGCACATTTGTTATAAAAATTTTTCATCTGAGTATAGCAGAGGCTTAGAATTGAGATTTAAGCATTCCTTAGCCCTGTGTAGGAAGGCAAAGGAGATAAAAAGAATAAAAATAACTAAGATCGCAAACACCTTAAAAGTGTTATTTCTTAATGAAGTTGACTACGCGACATGAATAAAGAGCGGTCAATAAAATCACTGTAAACAAATATAGGTTTTGTTTTTATCTATAGTTTTCTGAAATACAGAAATCTTAAAATGTAGCTTATCTCATTAATTTGTTCAAGTTCCTCCAATTATCAGATTAATGAAGGCAAGCCAAGCTTGCAGGTAGCTGAAAAGTATTGCACTCTTTTTATTTAATCACTATTGAAATAGTCAATAGTGTATATTCCAGGCTGCCTGTTGTGGAAGTATAATTTAAGAACCTTGTAAATAATCCATCTTTTGGAATAAGAATACACAGTGCTTTCTGTGAAGGTCTCTTCCACTTAATAACAGGAAAAAAAAAATAATAATCCTTAGGTATTTTCAGAAAAAAAAAAAGAGCTTAAAAATATTGTCTCCAGTTTTTATACTTTTCTTGTGAAAAAATGCAGACTATATTCTATTAGTGGTTTAATATTTACTGATACTGAACCCTATCTGCCTTGTTGACAGTCAGTGAAAACTGAAATACTATTAGTATGGTTACTTTTTTATTTTCAGAGAGAAAACATAACTTCATTTATTTACCTTGGATACATATTAAATTACAATAAAATAATGTGCCAAGTATTGCAGATATTACAAATAATGTAAATAATAGAAAAAAAAAAGTTAAATCAAACAAGTGAATTTTGCTAATCTTTCCAAATTAATTATTTCTTATTCTTGATTGTCGTTAACTTCCCTGTTAGCAGCTGCTACAGCCCTCAATCTCCCATCATAATGCATATACCAAAGTTATTTTTCTCTCCAGCTGCTCTATGTATATATGCTCTAAATATATATCTGCCCCCTTATCATGGATGCTTCTGCACTGATTTCAACTCCAAAGTATTTTTTAATTCACCTTCTGGGACCATAAGACAACTTCAAGGACATCAGAATTTGGTAAAAATTATATTCATTGATGGAAAAATAAAGTTCCTGATTAACTCCCTCAGGTTTTGAAATCTTGGTTCAAAACCAGATTTTCACATTGTGGCTTCTCCCATTACCACATTAGTTAGAAAGTTTATCAAGCACGCTTGAAAAATCTTTTTTGCGAACAGCAATGTGTTATGTGCAATATAGTTAGGACAGAAAAACTTTCACAGTAACAAAAAATATGGATTTGTTCAGATAGAACACAAATTTTTATTTTATTTATTTATTGCAATTTAAGAGACCTTCGTAAGATAAGAGAGAATCTGGAAAAAAACAAACAAACAAACAGAAAACATAAAAAAATGGGATAAAAACCTAGAGTTTTCACTAAGTATATTTTTTTCCAAGAAATGCCTATATATGTGTATACATACACAAATTCAGGGCATATTACTTTAAGACACGTGAAATATAAGAAAAAACATGTCTTTGAACATTTATGCATTAAAAATAATTCTAATGACTGCAGAAAACATCTCATAAAATCTTTTTTTCACATTAATCTGAGTTTCACCTCTAAACCCTTCAGCTGTTGTGCAAAGTGATTACAAGCAGAATTTTTTTTTAAAGAATTAAATTGTATTAGACATGATATTCAATTTAACTTGGATACCTAATGATGGATAACTTTCTCTCAGTGCTCCAGAGATACTCTAGGCAAGGTAAAACTTTTCCTAGAACAATTCCAGGATAAACATTTGAAAATTAACTTTCTAATCAACATTCATTACAAAAATATGTTGGAGTAGGGTAATGGCAAGATGATGAGTTTAAGATACTACCTTTGAGAACCACCCATATGTAGTCACTCAGTCTTTAAAATTACTTTTCCTCTGTAAAACATCGGATGCACTTCTACATTTCAAGTCCTTTGCTAGTGTTTTAGTAGGGTGGTCAATGTTAAGTACAGGAAGAGGAACATAAAGACAGTAGAATCCAATGATAAGTTATCTGTATGACTTAATGTAAGATTAAAAAGTAGGTTGGGAAAGGAAAAAGATGTGGGAGACGGATTCAGGTTTTTCCTCTTCTTCATACACTTTCTTATTAGGAACTTAAATGCCAGAAGATCCATGGCAAGAAAATCTTAGGCGTGACAGACAAACTTCAAATCTTTAGCTGAATAGTTGCCAAAACAGCTGCCACATACTGAAAATGTTAATTAAGTACAAGTTTATAGGATTACCTTATTTTACAAAAGAAAATACATACATTGAAGAAAATATACCTATGCAAAAGTGAGCAATTAATAGTGATTTCTGAAGATTTATCTGGTTTTTGATAATGTGGGAAAGCAGATTAGATATTCATTAACACTAATTGAAAATTGATGAAGGACCTTTCACATTTCTGTCAGGGCCTTGAATGCCCCCTGCCTCCTCAAAGGTTTATCTGCCTGGGCTGTGCACGAAGCCTTGCTGGGACACCCCCTTGGCTCTGAAGCATCTTTTGAGTTTGGTTGTGGCCTGAGCTGCGGTCAGCCTGGCCTGTGCACAGCCACGGACCTCCCTAGCACCACCTGTGTGCTGACATCCCAGCCTGGCCTTGGCCCGTCCGCATCCCTACGGCTCTGCCTGGCCATTCTGGTCACCAGCACTGTGGTCTGACCACAGTGGCCCATCCCTGGACTTGCTGGGTGCTGAAGGTCTGTACTGGGTGATGAGGGTCCTACCCCACTGCCACCCCCAGATCCTTTGCCCACACAGGACAGCACCTGCTCCTCTCTGGCCATTATATGGAATTGTCTAGATCCTAGAAATGCTACTAGAAACACACTACTCAAAGAAGGCTGAGCAAAACTGTTGATAGCATTTGGGAATGATTTTAAGGTTCAAAAGTCTCCCCTGTATGTTTTCCCTGGATGTGCTTATGAAGAAATGACATTTAAAGAAAAGTACAAGTGATAGGTTGCTATTATTTGCACCGAATAATTAGAAAGGGGCTATGGCCAAGAAAAATTGAGCCTCATGGCCATGCAGCTGCAGGGATGATAAGCTTAACATCTCCTGTCACAGCTTTTCTTCCCTCCTGTGCCCATACATCTTCAATGGAAAAGTGAAAGACAGACAAGGAACATCTGAGTCTGATCTTTACCTTCTTCCTTCATTTAAATACAGTGAATGCCACTTTTCTGATTGCCTGGAGTTTTATTCTGTCAAAAAAACATCAATTTTTTCACTCAGTAGTGAAACTCATAGATCCTCAATGCCAGACTTTACTGGGGCGAGAGTGAGATGTTTGGGTACAAGTAACTTATGTTGAAAGCTATCTCCATCATACAAAGTATAACAGCACTTTGTTAAGTAGTTATTTCATTCACACTATTGAGATCCAAACAATCTTGTAAGGCAGGTCTAACACTTGTTCAGATTTCCCTGTAGTCATCAGGCACAGATAACAGCAACAGGCAACTTACGAAGCAAAGGGATCAAAATGGCATTGCATAACTATATTTGTCAATTTTTACAGATGAAGCTCTACTTTGTGGGGGTACTGAGTGTTTAAATCAAAGTAAATATCTGTGAGGAAAAAAGTGACCTATCAGGCTTGAATACGAGGAAAAAGCATGGCACATCAGAGGACTGGAATAAACCTAAGATGTCTATTTTTCCAGCTATGTAGAACAAAGTAAAAAAAAAAAAACAACAACAAAAAAAAACTCCTTTCTCTATGAATTTGCCTTATATTATTAGACTGCCACAGCTACATTTGTAGACAAATAACACTGATACACAAAAACAGTTAAGGTATATTCTTTCTTTTGCAATTTAAACAAGAAAACAAACAGTTGGAAACAAACAAACCATCAAAATAAAAGGTTTCCAAAGATATAAAAAAAGGAGAAGAACTAGAGAAGACATGGAAACATGTAATGTCATCACAGCTTTATATCTATAGCAGTTAGAAAACAAAGGCTGCCTCCCAAGTATGCTGAACTGGGGAAAGTTGGATTAAGCAGCCACTCACTATCTTGAAAACTCTCATCTTGAACTCTTGTGTGGGATCCCCATGGATGGTAATAAATAATCACCATTTTGTACACAATGTTTAAGTGCTTATTAGAAAAGATGATGTCTGGAAAAACAAGAAAAAAATAAAATTTAAGTCTTTGCACATAATGTCTCTGAAAAATGTATACTGGGATCTTTTCTATACCATTGACTTTACCTTACTGTTTTCTCCAACTCAGTGAAAACCAGACTTTACCATTTAGAATGGGAGGTGATTTGCTCAATGATCAAGCAAAGATATCCTGGTCAGTTTAGATTCGGAATTCAATCACTTCACTAAAATTACTACTTTATACATTAAACTAGTGGAAAGATTTCTTCTTGAGAGTGGACATGGACCAGCACTGAAAAAAACATAAAAGAAAATCAGTTCTGTTAACTATCTACAGCTATTGTGGCATATGAATTTCATTGCTTTTAAGGGGTGAGGGAAATACCACAGGCAGGCAGAGCACACACCAGAGTGTACATTCTTCTGTGGGCAGAAGGAAAGTTTTATATGGCTGGGAATAGCAGCCTAAGCTACAAACACAAAATGTAGTCCCTGACCACAGTCCAGCTTCTGCATGAATGCGAGTATTTACATTTTCCCCAGCCTGAAGCTATTTATTTTTACACACACAGCTTACTTGCAAACATATATTTCAACCTGTAAATGTAGGTTGACAAACATCTGACATTACAAGGGAGGACTAAAAAATGTCTTTTTGTCTGTATCAACCTGCAGTGCTGGGAGCATTGTATGAGTTTGCCTACCAGAAGCTGCAACAGTACAATTGGTTAGTATAACTAGCAACATTCTTTACATCAAACATGGTGATATCAGGTTGAACTATCTTTCTAAAACAATTTTCTATAACTAAGCCTTAAGTTATGTCTCTAATATGCATATACAAATGTAATTACATGATTTTTAATGGCAGCATATTTTAGTATATTACTTATACCTACTATACAAAGACATTATTTTATTGTTATATATACACTATATACTATGCAATACCAATGCTAATATGAAACAATTGGCCCCCAGAAATAAAGCCAGGTCTCTCAACATTTTTCTGTAAGATTTTTCCCATTTTTTTTTTTCTTTTCTACCTTGTGATCTCTGTTTAGCTCCATTTCTTCATCATAAAGACAATTTATAAACTGATCTGTCACCATTGTCACTTCTCTTCTTTGCTCTCTCTATTTCACTTTGATTGCAAGATTTCTCACCAAGGTAGTACATACTGTAACTTTGAGGCTAAACTTCATGTGCCAGAAAAGCACTGCTTACTGTAATGGGACCGTATCTTCACCCAGACAAAAGAAAAGAAAATGAAAAAAAAAAGAGCAAATCAAGAATATAACGTTAAATCACTAGTTTCTCATCTCTCTTGTATTACATACCATCAGCAAAATAAAATTCTTAAGTTCTTTTGAAACACACTAAGTTAGGAGAAATTTTGGAAATTTCAATCAAGGATCTACTGATAAAATCAGCTTCTGAATGAAATGAATGCAGGGGAGTAATTGTTGTGAAGCAAAAAGCCTTGACTTGCCCTTTTGAGACTCTCTCTCTCTCTATCTGATGTGCTCCCCCTGCTCAGTCTTGAAAA
Source organism: Stictonetta naevosa (assembly GCA_011074415.1). Lineage (NCBI taxonomy): Eukaryota > Metazoa > Chordata > Aves > Anseriformes > Anatidae > Stictonetta > Stictonetta naevosa. The sequence continues at coordinate 139,591,893 of CM021697.1, read as the reverse complement.
ATGATCTTACCTTTCAGAAATTTTCTGTCCTTTTTCACCATGATCCACATGCAGTTACAGTGGGAGACGTATTCATTCTGGTCCCTCCCTACAAAGGTTTATGTGGCTTGCTACTCCAAGACCCCAGCTATATACAGCCTCAAAAAAATTGGCCCACTCCTGATTTTCACAAGCTGCAGTTGTTATGTTTCTAAACTCAAGATCCCTCCCCAGGCATTGCAGAATTACAACCTAATAACTGCCCTACAGATTGGGGTGAAACTCCAGCCTTACTGAAACTCTCAGTGACTCCAAAGGGGAGGGGTTTCCCCTTTTTATTATTTACAGTGATTCTTAATCCAGGACTATAAACTGTTTAGCACATGAACTACCTCTCACCTTTTACAGCATCAAGCATAAAAATAACCACTATCAACAATACTGCTATGAATCTTTCAGGTACTTTCATTTAAAAAGAGAATAAGAAATCAATGCTACATCTTATTTCTCCTATTATAATGGCTTAAGCAAACAATGAAGAAACAGGAGTATCTTGCAATCTTAATAGACATTATCTATTGAGACTGTTTAATCTTCTACTTAAAGGTGCAACTTTAAAAAATATAAAAAGGAACAGAAAAATTATCAGAAACAAGTTGGTTATGAACCACCTATAGTTTCAAAGGGGCTGTTATCTAATTAAATTTGATAATAGAGTCAAGATTACACTTGTTTAAGGAAAACATAACAAATTCACTTATTGATGTTACCAGAATGATATGATCTAATAAAAATTTGACTAAGCCAGAAATCTTGAATTACTAACAAAAGCCAAATTCTGCCTTCCCTATTCATGTATGAATTTGATGCCGTACAAACTTACCCCTAGTTTAACTCCATCAACCAAGAAAAATCTGTGCCACTGAACTCCTATACTCAGAAGTTTAAGGAAAGAAATACTTGGCCCAAACTCCCAGTCATGAAAGATACAATCTACTCTATGTAGCCAAAGCGAAGCTTTATTGATAAAAGCAGCTTTATGCAAATATTCAGCCATAAATTACTTCTAAAGCTTTGGCACTCTAATATACAGACATTTAGAAATGCTATTTTGTTCTTTTTGGATGCTTGTCAGTTATCAGATAACTCTTTGTTCATGTGAATATAATTATTGAGGTTTTTTCTAAGTTCTTTCCTGTTGGAGCTTCTTGCAAAATGACTTCAAACTGTTTTATTTTCCAAATAAACTGAGGGATTCCAAACAACATTTGATAAAAGAGCAATAAATTAATGATCAGGAGTTGAGAATACTTGTGGTCTTCAAAGGATTTAAAACCAAATTTAACTCTTCTCCCACACACATTCCTTTTGAAAGTTTTTCGTAAAGCAATTTAGTGCTTTGTACTATTCTGTATAATATGAAATGCGTTAACAGGTAAAAACATTAGCAAACAATAGTTTGGTAAAGATTTCTGGTTAAGACTGTCGGAATCAAGTAACTATTCCTGCACAAAAACAAATGCTGTATCTTTCTCTTTACAGGCCCAAACTTGAGAAATTCTGCTTTATGCAGGTATTAGCCAGACAGAAAAGTTGAGAGAGAAATCCATGGGAAAAACATGCAGATACAAAAAACTGAAAACACTCAGTTTAAATCATTTTAATTACTATTGGTCATTTTATAGTTACTCATTACACTCATTATAAATCTTAACCAATTTAAGAGAAGACCATCAATGACAACTAGGCTTCTATCATTCTAGTGGTATTGCTTAGGAATCACCTAGGAAAGACTGAAAAAAGAAAGGCAAATAATCTAACTAGGGGATATGCTTTCAGTCCAAAAGAATCTGAATTGATAAATTTTGAGATATCCCAAAATTTCCTGGAAAAGATAAAAAAAAAAAAAAATCTTCTTATATAAACATTTATAGCATATGTAGCCTTAGACACACTACATTTAGGTGTTTATATACTCTCTTTATATTTAAGCTCTTACAGTTAAAGGGGATGTAGTCAGCACAGTTTATGAATCCACAGATGTGGTTCAGCTCACCCTGAAGCACACCCCTACACACAGCTGAGAGGGACTCAATGGCCTTTGATTGTAAATGGCAGCCAAGACAAGGGAGCTCATGTGGAGATACAAAGACCTAATTTTATGTTCTGGGTGTTGAATCCTTATCCCTAGTTTCAAAGCAGTCAAACCTTTGTTTCTGTTTTTCTTAGAAATATGAAGTAAGGTAAATATTGAAATGAAAACTAAAATTTCAGTTACATATGGTGAAATTTCATCAAAATTAACATATTTGAGAAGAAATTTATAATTTTAATGAAAATCTTTGCTAAAGACAAAATATTTCATCAGAAAAAGAAAGACAAAAAGAGCTCTAGTTCACAGAAGATGGAAAAATAAATCAGAAAGCTAAAAAGTTTTTTTCCTCTTTCTCCTTTAAGGCAATCATCCTAGTAGACATATGACTCTGACTTTTTAAGAGAATCATTTCAGAATGAAACCCTTGTTAGCACAGACTCAATACTAAATAACTTTAGTTAAAATAATTACTTTTAACTTTTTACTTTTTTTAGTTAATATAGTTATTTTTAAATTTTTACTTTTTTTTAGTTAAAATAGCTACTTTTTAGTTAAAATAACTTACTAAATAATATTGAAGAGTTAGGACACAAAAGTAAACTACTTGAGGAAGGACCTCACTAGCTCAAAGGCATTAAAATAAGAAAAATATTAATACTAAATATAAAGTTGTTTTCCTACCTGTGTGCAGACAAATTACTGAGGTACAGCGTGTATTTTTCTTCAGAAGACAGACCATCCATCATCAAGTAAAAAACATGAAAATTACTCTGGTTGAGAGGTTGCATAATGACACGAGACTTCTCCAACATGTATGTATAAATCCTAGCTGATTAAGAAACAAACAAATAAATTCATCATTATATTGATTGCTCTGAACTCATATTTTAAACCATTCAACACTGCAACACTGATGAATAGAAAATCTTTCTATAAAGCAGTCTGAAGTAAGCATGATATCAAAAATATTACCATTCATACAACTATGGTTTTCTCTATAAATCACATATGAAACCCTAATTCAACTAAAATTTGTGGAAAAAATGTCTTTCTTTTATTTTTAAAGATAATGATGTTGATTTATAGTCTGTTTTGTTTGCTTAAGGAACCAGTTGTCATATTTGGCAAGACTTTCCAAGAGACAAACTATTAGTCATCTACCAAAGGGTAGCCATCAGAGAATTGCCATCTATTCTAAGCTCCCTCTTGATGGAGAGAGAAAGATACAAGAAAGATTCAAGATGTCCTAGAAAAAACTGCCCATGCAACTATATCCTCCTTCTCTGTGAGCACTCAAAAATGCTTAGATTAGTAGTTTAGATTGACTACCTAACTTCTAGGTAGTTACTTCTAGATCACTATGAGATAAATCGTATGGTTATCAACAACCTCACTAACCAGTACCTGGGGAAACACAGACATCTCAGAAGGGCTATGAGAGCTTGCCGCATGAACAGCCACATGAATCAGCACATCTGTGAAGAAGGGTAAGGAGGAAGAACCCGACCATGATTTGCCTATGGAAATGCTGATTAAAGGATCGTACATAACTTCAAACTTCATGCTCACTAAGGTTCGTGAAAGAGGCACAGCACAAAAGCAGAGGTAATATCAGCCACCTAGATCTATTTGCCTACTTTACGAGGTAACAAGCATTTTAGAGATGTATGTGGAGGAGACAGAGAGATATTCACTTTTTTGGGCAGGTTACTCTTCTGCCGTCCACTGAGTGTACAATACCATGCAGTTCCCAGATGCAGCAGGCTAAAGAAAACAAGGGAAGGCTTAAACATACCTAGTGGTCAGAGCCCTCTGAGCACAGACCTAACTCCAGTTCCCATTTACATACTGTTTGTAAACTGTATCTCATCACTAGCTATGGTGCAAAGACCAGACACAGGTCCCTTGATATACAACTGAGACCTCCCCAACTCAGATACAGTACATTACGTTGCAGCTTTATGTTTTTCAATCTCCACTATGCAGCAGAGCTTTCACAGGGTCTTAGCATCCTTAAGTGAGCATCCTTATCCTGGAAAAGGTTGTGGAATTTAGAGGTTAAACTGTACTTCTTAGCAACGGAGAAGCTATATTTATGAAACCCTTTGAGCAGAGAAGGATATTAAAACATACCTTCCCACAGTCTGGATGATGACCATCTTAACACATAGTTGTTTCAGATTCAGTGACATGAATATAGGTAAATGCATTCTGTAGATGCACAATAGATATGTTCTCTAAATACATACCATTTTTGAGCCACTAACTTTTTTCAATTCTTTTTTGTTTTTCCTTTTTTTTGGAGCAAACTGGGATTAAGCATAAAATAGCACTGAATTATTCAGTGCAGTCAAAACTGTTGCATTTCTAGGCATATCAAGAAGCACAACTTAAAATGCCTGAGACACTTGAAGTTTGAAGGCAGAGTGGGAGTTTAAAGATTTCTAAAGATGGGGACCATTGAAACTGTATTTTCAAAACCAGCTTTGGACTCAGGCATTAAAGTTTAATGGCGTTGTTCATTGCAACACTGAGCAAAGTTATACAGGCTAGATCTCTGTGTGTCTATCAGAAGCATGGTAGCTGCATTAGCCTAAAGGCTAAGATCAAAGCCAGAATGTCACACTCCTGTCACCATAGAGCTGCTAGTATCCACAGCTAGCTTGGTTATTGCTATACCATCCGTATTTGTCTGGTAATTAGATTTTACTTTTCACCTTCCATTTTTCACCTTCTTTTTTTCTGGAGAGCTCTACATCTCTGTCTATACTGTTAAATGAAACACTGTAAACTTGAAGTTATTTAAAGTTATGTGTATGAGGGAATGTGACCTGTGAGTATAGTGTTGAAAAATTGTGTAATGTGGAGGGAAATAAAACCAATGAATCTTGAATGTATTGTTTTGAGAATGGTCTCAGCAGGTAAGTGCAGTCCCTGAAATACGTATAACCATGCACTGTCTTATGAAGTACTACTTCACACAAGTCAAACCACCCCAGACAGACACTGGTGTAGTAGTGCAGAAGATCAGTTGTATGCCACCCAGGGTCACTTTCCACCCTGTCTTTTATTTAACAGTACAGGCATGGCCTAACATGTGCTGACAGCTACATTGGTCTAGCTATGGAAAAGACAGTAGCACTGACAGAGCAGAGCTGTACAGCTGACTTGCTGAACCAAGGAGACCTGAGCTGCCCCATTTAATCATCTTACCAAAATAATAATAATAATAATAATAATAATAATAATAAATATTCCATTATGGAGCCTATATTATGAGAAATTATGTATCAGCCAACTAACCCTCAGTTGCTGCGCTATGAAAAAAAAGAATCATGCTAGAAGTAAAAGGACATGCTTGGGAAATCATGAAGTTGGTACCAAGATATGTTTCTGACTCCAGTAACTTTGTAGCACATTGCAAATTGAAGCAATACAATCTTAACCTATCATGGCAAGGCTGGCCCAGACACACACTTTGATCAGTAGCAATCATTACCTGGCTGCCATTTCAAAGGGGTAAAACAGGATAGAACCTGAAGGATGTCTTCCATCTTTATTCTGCTGGCAACTTACTTTTCTGTAAAACTAACCCTACTATCAATTAACTTGAAAAGAGGCCATTACTAATTTTTAATCACTTTCTTCTGTGCAGAGATCTCCACTAAGGCTTTCATAACTACCACACTCAGGTATTTTTAACCTTCACTGATTAATAAAACCAAGAAAAATTATACTGGAGATCATCTATCTGATTAATTAATACATTTAACTTTAATGATGGGCAACACCACTTATTTAGATGACACAAATTAATTCAGCCCTTTTCAGCTACTTCAAGTCACCCACTTTAATAAGGCTAAATACAGTTCATCTCAGTTAGCATCTCCAGCAATAGGAAGATCTGTTAAGAACTGTCAAGTCTCTGATCAGCAAAAATCAAGCACAGCAACATTTTAATTGAGTTGAAGTAATTCATAAAGAAAACTACCACAGTAATATGGCTTTTCTACAAAGAGAAATATGTTCTTTAATCTATGTGTGAAATAAAAGGAAAAAATAATAGAGTTCCAGAGCAAAGTCTGTCACATTTGTGCAATGTTAACTGTGCTTACAGGTACAAGGACATTTGTACTTCTTCTAACAGACCAGTTGATCTACGGAGCAGCTAAAGAGCCAGCTAGCAGACCCTGTACTGAAAGTGTGGCCACTGAAATCTTCCAGCTATGCATTTTCTGAAACTCTCAAAAACCTTGCAGTCCTAAACACAGCAACTGGTAAAGATGAAACAACATTTCAAAATTCTTAGCTGAAATACATCAGAGAGCTTAGTTGGCTGCAGTCTTTCTTAAATTAAAAAAAAAAAAAAAAAAAAAAAAAAGGCAAAACCCAATACAAAAACTTTTTTTTTTTTTTTTTTTTTTTTAATTGATAGAAAATGTTTGTAACACATGCAGGCCAACATGCATTCTGCTTCTTTTTGCCAATCAAGTTAGATCCTTCCATTCTAGTGAAACTTAAAAAGAACAATAACAAAACCCACACCACTTTGCTTTTCAAAATGTGAGGATTAAGAAAAGCAAGGCTGGAAAATTTGGAGAACAAGTTTCCCAGGTTTGATTTTCTTTTCCTAACCTTGTTTAGATACTTGAGGAAACTGACAGAAGCCTTGCCTTTCATCTCAGAACTTATGTCATCTTACATGAAATACCATTTATCCCCCTTCTTTCTGAATAAAAACAAAATGCATTAATTTTAATTCTAGAAATAGTTATATAATCAGACTGTCACTACTAGGCCCTTGATATGAAGCATCATCTACAAAGGATTACTTTTTTGGCATAAGGTCAGTCTTTGAGTTCTGCTAGGTATGAGTTTATTTTAAAAACTTAATTAAACCACTGGTCTGTAGCCTATTCTGATTTTTTTCTGATATATTTCTGAACTTTTTACTAGTTCCCACTGCTTTACCTTATGCAGTCAAAATGAACAATGACTTAATCTGGACTGTACTTTCTCCACTTGTTTGGACTAAAGCAATGAAAGGTACCTGACCACTAAGACACTTATCACCTGAAAACTCTCATTTCAACTCAACACTGAGAAACAAGAATCAGAGGAGACACATAAAACCTCTACAGATGTTTGTATAGGCTTAAAGTAGAAGCACACTCCACCCTTGTATTCAAATCTTGTGGCAATGAACTAGTTCATAATAAAGACCAAATCAAGCCTGTAGATCAAAACTATGGCCAACATTTTTGTTCCGTGGATATGTTGGACTTCCTGCTACAAGAATAAACCTTATGTGACGAAAGTCAGACAGAGCATTTCCAGGGCCTAGGCATGAAAGAACTTCAGCACAAACAGAACGCTGACAATAACTTCATCCAGTTCCACTTAAAATGCAAGGAATGCTACTTTCAACTTGTCCTGTATAATAAAAATGTACATATATACTCTACATGCCTCTTCCTAAGTACATTGTTTTGGATCTCTCCCCTTGAAGCTCTGTTTTAAAGAGTTTAAACAGCCTAAACCCTTTGTTGGAGGCAGCTTAGTGTCAAAGTTTTGTTTACAAACCAGACATATTTAGCCCAGTTTGCCTAAATGAGTTATAAAGTCATATCTCAGCAGAATCAGGTGCTCTGCATATTTACACTCTTCATTCATGCTTAAACAGTGCAAGACAGTAAACACTGCTTCAAATGATCTTTCAAATAGATACACAGAATAGTTGGGTAGAATTTAAACCAGCCAAAGACAATGTGCAAGATTCTTTTCTCATTTATGGTGGTGTAAATCAGGGACAATTTCATTCGAAAGTAATACGTGGCCTAGAAAAAGTAACATCTACAATGCAAATCAAACAGCAGGAACAACTGCAACATACGCGTACTCAGAAAAATATACAAAACTTTTTCTGCTGTACTGGATCTCCTCACTCTTGACTTAAAATTTTGGAAATTTTGGCCACCTAAGTTTTGTTAAAAGTAATTGACTTGATTCCTAAATATTTGGAGAATGGCAGGGCAGATAAGTCATTTGTTTATATTTGTTAATGGACTTGACTCAACCCTAGGTTTTCTCCTTTTATACCTATAATTTCAAAGTGATAAAAGTACAACATCAGGGTATCAGAAAACTGACATCAGAGCCTGGTTAGCTGCTTCCACATTTATATCCTTCACAGACAAATGTTGTGAATTAAACTGGCAAGTATAGGTAAATCTGCTTGAAAAATCAGGTCCCTGCAATCAAGCAAGGCACCCAAAAATTTTGGGAACACATGACCTGTAGGTGTCTATGCTATCCTCATCTGAGGAACTGAATGACACAATCTTAGGTCAGTAGTGCTGTGAAAACTAAGCAAGTTATTATTCTGAAATGCTCATACACCAGAATATGTTAACTCAGAACTTAGAAAATCCATAGAAAAACTATCGTTTGGGTTTTAGAGCAGAATAAAATAGCACAAGCCACATACAGATCAATGAAAGGAAAACAAAATGTTTAGTAGCAGATCACTAAAGAATTATAGTCCAAAGTGGTAACTCAATTGATTCTATTAAAATATGAACAATAAATAGTATTTTTAAAATGTTAGTTTTAGGGATTTAACATTATTTTTACAAGCTCAAATCAGATGCTATTTAGTCCATTTTGATGTTTACATCCTTTATTTTGCTTGGGCAACAGCTGATTAATGAAAAGAAATCCCACTGTTTAATTCTACGTTTTCTTTCTAAATAACCTATCTTTATTGTAACGCAAAACAGGAAAAAAGTGATATTGATTTTTCACACAGCAATATTTTCACTGTTATTTGCTAGGGTACAGTGAAATCCCTTGAGAAAATAAATTCTAATTACCATTATGAAATACTTCCAAATATTTTTTTTTCAGATCTTCTGAAAGTATAAACATATTAATAATGATTTTTTTAAAAGGCAGTTTTGGAAATGTTTATCTAATGGAACCTAAGTTACTTGAATCAAAATTTGTCACCACGCAGCTTCGCCATCCAGAAGGATCAGTGCAAGCAGGAAATTGTCTGTGCACAGTTATTTCTGAACTTACTTCTCACATTAGCACAGAGTAACTTTTTGATGACCTACACAAACTAGAAATGAAAGTGCTCCCAGACTGGCTCTGATGATCAGAATTTTTAGAATCCACTGAAGTTTTGCCAAGTATTCATTTTCATCAGCAATGAAATGTTGCTGGGAATTAGCAGACTCCCACTTACAGTGAAAGCATGCACCAACTCCACACTATTTTACCTCTAATCAGAAGAAACATGAGCATGACTCCTAGTTCCTTCAGAGGAAGCTCAAAGCCATAATTAATAACTTCTCATTTTAGTATTACAGAGTATACCTGTTTTATTCCTTGCTGTAAACAACTAAGATTATCACTTGTTTAAGCAATACTTAAAAACCCCAAAAAATACTAGTTATAAATGCAAAAAGTAATCTCTTCGTGTCTTTTATCTGACGATACAGCGATACACAGCTGTAACAGTTTGTTAATCTCAGGAATAAAGGGAAATATGATTTCCTGGATGGGCAATGAAAGGACTCAGCTGTGGTGTTTTTTTCCTTGTGTTTCTCTGCCACCTGGTGGCTGCACAGAGCAATTCTCTCCCTCCTAACCTAACAATGCTGCTTTGAGCAAGTTGTGAATTTACATGCTATGAATCATGTTCCTCTGACGCTCCATAAAGCTCCCTTGCCTCTTTCACATACTTTAAGACCATTGTTGCCTGTGCGTGAGGCACATTGGGACCCCTTGACCTTGTTGTTTATGGGTAATATCAAAATAAAATCAGCAGATGTTTTAAATAGCATTTACCTGCAATTAATGTTTTTTTCTTCTCACAAAACTGTAGCTCAAAATATTTTATAAAACAGCTAGAAAAATCATTCAGGGGTGTCTTAGCGTGTCCAAAAGCTTCCAAGACACAGTTTACCTGCAAGAAAATGGTAAAGCAGTAGTAAGAGAGGAAATTTATTTTAACAGGAAGATATTTCAAAAGACATCAGTGAGATTGATTTGAGACCAGTAACTGGGG
>CM021697.1:139536771-139581645 GCA_011074415.1 Stictonetta naevosa | reverse complement strand
GAAAAAAAAATAGGTTTTTTTTTTTTAGCTTGGGATTTAAAAAACTCCTTAAAATTTTATTTTCTATACAGAACTTAAAATAAAATAGCTTGCAAAAAAAATAAGCACTGACAAAATAGTGGGAGTTGTAAATGGAACAGGGAAGACAGGAGCTCAGGCATAAGTCGTGCCCTTACAGGTAGTTTAGGTACAAGTGATGGAATCACATGCCCACAGCTGGCAGAGTTAACAAAAAGATTAGGATCTCCAAAGGCAGTTACGCTTGAGAGGTTACAGTCAGTTCACACTGCAAGTAATGAAACTCACAAGGTTTTTATTATGCCAGAAATAACATAAATTATTGCTTTCAAATAGAATTGCTTCAGCATTAAACTCATGAAAAAGTGAGGAAGAAAACAGATTCAGATTGTTTGCATCTTTCACTAATGCATTTCCATGTGACAGCTTCATTTTTTTCAATTATTTTTCAAAAGCGTATTCAAAACATTAAATTTAATAGAAAATATTAAATATGCCCTCTTTCTTCCATGTTCTCTCTGTATTTAGCTTTTTTGTGTGTGTATAATTAGTTTCTAACACTAAATGAAGTCCCTTCAGCACTTTCCTCTTTTGTATCCTGAGAAATTGACTGCAATATGGCTGCAACCCACTGTTGTTCTGTTATAACAGTGGTTTGCTGGAGCTGGACGAACATAGCTGGGAAGAGACAGGAGGGAAGAAGGCTGTGGAGAGGCACAGATAACGTGTGGCTCCAATCACGAAGACAGAAGCTCTGAAAATCAGACCCTTCAGAACTATTAATTAAGCCAGCTATTTGTGCAGTAGGTGGCAGCAGGAAGCCAGTGAGCCTAGTTTTGTTTCCACTCCAGTAGCACTGCAGTTTTAAGATCTATTTGCTGAAATTTGGCTAATTCAGCACTCGGTCAAAACCAGTGCAGCTTTAGTAACTTCCAATGATGCTATGTATAACTGCAGCAGGCAAAAATCCAGGCCTTCGTGTTCATTCAAGCACCTTAACAGGCAACTAAATCAGAATCATCACTTGATTCCCCTGGGGTGGGATCTGCTACACCTTCATTCTCTGCCTGAGGTCAGGTGTCCCATCCAAGCTAGTTACAAGGGATCTTTCTGTAATAAACATGCAACTCATTTTTCTTAACATGTGATGTTTCTCTTCTACCTGTATTGACAAAGAGTCATTGACACATATGACTAATTCTATACTATAAAACTAAACAGGTTATTAAGCTCAACTCTAACCTCAATGGCATTTTTTTTTAATTTTTTTTTTTTTTTTTTTTTTGCCAGAGGACCTGGTGGGGATTTAAACTGTACCAGGAAGCAGGAGACAAGTCGCAGCAGAAACAGGACTGCTTCCCACACCTCCTAATTCCCATTGCTGCCACATTTGTAACCAAAAACATTCACTTTTCAGTTCCTTATTCAGAAAGTTAATTATTGACTTACTTCTTCTACTCATCCTAATCTTAACTACTTTCTGAACACAAAAGGCTTTGAAGGATCTGACTTGAATTTTGCATTTGTAATTCAATAACATCTATGGTTAGATCAGTTCAAAACTACAAGCAAACCTGTGTAGCTAGTAAATTAAAAACAACAACAACAACAAAACAGTAGAAATTGATAAAAATATAAGATCTGGCTTGTGTGTTTAAAAGTGTAGAGTCCTGATAAAAGGGCATCATTGCAACATTAATCTTTATAATTTATATTTAAAAGTGAAAAATATGACAACAGTATTGTTAACATTGTCAAGTGAAATACAGATTAAATGTGTCAGTTTAGGAACACACATGAAGCAGGATCACACTGACACTTTAACATGGAAATAGTACGATTGCATGAAGGAAAGCAAAACTATTTTTTTTTTCAGTTGTGTTATCAGTGTGATCAGGTTTTTTAAATGTATTCATAAGACATTAAAACCACTCTTTTCTAATATTCAACCCAAATCCATAGGACTTTTATTAACTTACTGGCTAGAATGTACTAAATAGGAACCAGTGTATCTATAGTCTTTCCCACATCCCAATAATCCTGATTTTTAGGTTGTATGTCAGCATCAGCTATGCTTTGACACTATTTTGTCACCTTTCTGGACTTAATCATGCATAATTGAGGAAGAAAGCAGTGTGTTTTGAATGATGTGATTTTGAATGATGTGATTTAAAAAAAAAAAAAAAAAAGAAAAAAAAATGAATAACTCCAGAGTTTTATAAGATAACACGCATATGGCAAGCTAAATCTAAAAAAAAAAATAAATAAATAAAAAAAAAAATATCCTGGGTTGAATTTAAGTGCTGCAAAAGAGAAAGGATGAGTGAAAGATTTGAAAAAATATACTTTTTTTTTTTTTAAGCATGAAACACAACTCAGTTATAACAATGTAGATTGTGTTAAAACATGACATGTAAATCTGCCTCTGAGCTGGGGTCTCAGATGACAAATTTCATCAGCAAAGGCAGTTTTTTGAAAGAATTTGAATTTGCAACCTAGAGTTCAGCATAATTTGGAATGTGAGTCTGAACCTTTATAGCAGTGTTACCGCTATAACAATAAAACACCTATGAGTTGCAATGTTCAAACAAATGAAATCTTTACATTTGCAATGTACTAGCATGGAGCCAAGTGTATCTGATATGTAAAGCAGGTTCTCATGACTTCATGATATGCACTGAACAGAATTTGGTTCTGCTATGGGAATTAAATACGGAAATATTTCAGAACACTTGCCTATTCCATATTTAGTGTACAAACACCGAGTCACAAAACTTAAATCAGCCCTTGCAGTTCTCCTGCAACTTTCCAATTTCTGTTTCACATAATATTACTGCAGGTGTCCGAGTGCTTCTTAGACTGGCCAAAGAAACATCATCACAACCAAAAAAATTATTTATTTACTGAAGGCGGTTAGTATGTATTTAGGACACGGTACCTTAGCACACATATGGTTCCTATTCATCAAAATTGGACTCCAATTTTTGGTTTCCTCTCACCACATCAATGTGAGCTTAATCCTGCTCCCATTCAGATCAATACAGGAAAGAAACCTCCTTTACAGTGAATGGAGGTGATAAACCCTTTATGAACTTCATCATAGCAGATGCCTTTTCCCTTGAACTTTGAATTACTTTGCCTGTCAAAGAAGCCAGATTTTCATCTTGTTCAATTCAAGTGTTCAGAATGCTACTTACATGTTTTATCTTTGTATCAAAGGTACTTCTGCTGGAGCTGGCTCTACAAGTGAGGTGCTTCACTATCTGTTTGCAGGCTTCGGTCTTCCCAGACCCACTCTCTCCACTGCAAGATAACAGGCAAGGAAGAGATGCGAGAATCATCGTTATTTTTACATTGGAGATATTACTTACACTCTCTGCTAGCTCTGTTGGAATGTATTTAAGATATCTTTTGTCCAGCAAAGGAGTCTGCTTATACTACCTGGTTCTTTATCCAGACAGGGAAACACTACTGTGGTAATGACAGGAGTCAGAAGACAAGAAAAAGGTAGAAAGCAGTAGAAAGAAGAGAGAGGAAATAAGAGGAAAGAAAAGAAAGGGATGTTTGAAGAGTCAGCTGGCACAGAGCACTTGTGTTAGCAGGGCACAATTTCTTTTTGCTGCCACACAGTCAAGAAGCTGAGGAGATTTCACAAGCTGCCCAGTCTCTGCAGTGCATACTCTGACTTCAGTGATTCTGATTCATTTAATTTCTTGTTAATGATGAATATATATTTCTAACAATGAGAATTTCTGAGGGGGAATATGAACAAAGAAAATGAGTTAATAGATATTTGATTAAGGCAGATGGGAAGAAACAACATAAAAATGGAGGAATGGGGGAGGGAAGCGAACTCAGTGGTGCATTTTAAGCATGAAGATGGAAAGGATTAAGTTAGTGAAGCCTGATTAAGGAATTGATGTAGGAACTTCTTATATAAATTCTAGTTATTTTCTTTATAGGCAACTGAACCAAACAGAATTTAATTGATGTTTCTCCTTCATTTATCTGCTTGATCAAATTTGAAAGGTTTTTTCTACAACAACCAGATTAGATTTTCACCAGTACAATGGCCATGCTGGTTGGTCAGTCTGTTAACTAGTTTATGAAAATGAGAGTGCAGCAAAATATGTCTGGCCACTGCCATACCTATGCATTTCTCCTTCAAAGGAGAAAATTAAATAAAGGAAAAAAAAAAAAAAAAAAAGGGGAAAAAATAAAAAAGGTCTTAAGGTCTTCATACTCAGGCAGAGCTGGGACCTCTGTGCCACTTATTCTCACTCAGTTCATATAGGACTGCTGGGGGATATCATATTTGTTTGCCTGGTGAGATGTATTCCTAGGTGTCAAGATGGATTTCTCATTACTATATATAACATGTCAAACTGCTTTTAACTATATCCTGAATGCTTCTGGAACAAGCTGGAGTCTGACCCTGGACTTCAAACTCCTGCTGGCATCATTAGGAGGTTTGTGGTCCAAGACTGCAAAGGTTTGCAACCCACATGTATGTTATGAAAAGACCTCATTTAATAGGCCACAAAGCCATATTTAAACCAGGCCAACAAACTGAAGGTAAATAAATCAGATGAAATCAAGGTCACTGTCCTAGCTAATGTGAAATGTGTATTTCCAGAGAATTGACCAGATGCTTCATAAGTGCACCACTATACCTTGCTCAGATCTTCAGCTTCTGACTTTCTGAAACAATTTGTTTCAAAAGTCAGTGACATTTGATATCACCCTCAAAAATCTGCATGCTTCTCTGCCCTCTGAACCAATGACTTCACTCTCCAAATGCTAATTGCAACATGCTGCCTCTTTTCCTAAAAATAGCATTCATTTTCTGCCTTAATAACGTCTGTGTCCAAATCCTATGATCTTTTTGCTGTTATCACTAACAGGAAAAGAAAAAAAAAAAAAAAAAAAAGTGAAACAAGGGCATTAGTCCTGCAATACTCGTCCCCTAGAGAGATTTCATACTCTAGCAAATTAGAGACCTTATGCCTGTATTATGCAATGAGCTTACAGACAGATATCAAGTGTCTGTAAGGGGAGAAAGAATTATGATATTTGATGTGCCTTTGATTGTTTTCAAGTATTACAAAGGAGGCATGCAATTTGTAACTAAAAAGAGAAAAACACCATCCTAAATGAAGGAATCAGAGAGATCCCCATAAGTTTCACTCTTAATTAATTTGTTTCACTTGTATAAAAGAAAAAAAAAAAAAAGAAAAAAGTATGTTTTGTTTTCCACTACAAGCAAATTTCAGCTCAGATAACATAAGACCTGCACAGACAGGGGAACTTCTGTCCCTTCTCAAATATTTTCTTACAAGATTGTTGTTTCCTAAACTTTGCAGTGACACAGCTTAAAGATTTGATAACTTCGAGTCAACTGTTAATTTTACAGAATTGAAAATTTGTCTAGCAGTGTCACAGGAGCTTATTACCTAAACTGGCTGCTAGAATATAGTTCAGAAGTGAGAATTCACTAGAACTTGGCTGCTGAAAGACAGACACAATGCCATGCAGCTGTTCTGTGCCTTTCAAGGGGTCTGTCTATAGTCCTAGTGCAATATGGATTGAAGCACTAAGAAAGAAATGACATGTTAGATAAGATATTAATTGTTGATGTCATTGCAACATTTGAGGCAAGAAATACTTTAACAATAAAAAAGTCATTACTCCATTCCCTTTGAGGTGGAGTAGAAAAGTTTGTAACATCCCTGTTGTCCACAATACCTTTGCTTTAACAATTTAATTCTGCTTCGAGAAAAATTCCTCTTCTCTGTTCTAAATAGTTGCACCACTATGTTGTTCAAAATGTAATTTACAATATGAAGGGTGGTTTCTTTTGACTTTTGGTTGGACTGCCTGATTAAGGTGGAGGATAAATTAGCATTGGAGCAGGAAGGCAATTTCCTTCAGTAAAACTTCTATAAAAGTCATTATGAAACAGGCAAAGCAAAGGCATCTTATTCCACAGATAAACAAGGTTAAATCAGGAAATCAGTACAGAGACTGTATTCCAAGGGAAAGGAAACAGAGAATTTGAAATCCTGTGCTCACAAAGCTTTGTCACATGATTTCTCCTTTGGCTTTATAGTTTCCCTATACACTGCCTGAGGGAAGGCCTGCTTCCTATTATTTCTTAAATATATATATATTTTTAATAATACCTTAATTACAACTCTAGTCTCTATATCTTAAAATTAAATTAATAATAAGAAAAAATAAACTCTTTTGAAATAAAACATCTGAAATTGTTATTAAAAAGTCCAATTCAAAATAATAAAATACAAAGGCATGTGAAGCAAGGAACACAAGACATTCAACAATCAGGGGAACTTGGATTGTCATCCAGCTCTTCTGCTACTTCATGCAAGTCTGGCTGGGCCACTGGCACCACTCACACCAGTAAGCTGGAATGTTGGAATTTTTTTTGATGGACATCCATGCATAATATTTTGTGTAACAGGTGATTCGTTTTACAAGACAAAAAATTATTTTATTTTTTACATTGTCTCCTTTGTTGCTTGGGGAAAGCTAGTCAACCTTTGAGAGCAGAAAAAGCAGAAATCTGACATGTCAGAGGTCCAACAAAATTGGAGCTTCTGCTTTCATAAGTTTAATTGCTATCATTATCTCAAGCATCTGTTTGGAGTCAAGAGACTGCAGCCAAATGTGGCTAAGGATACAATACAGAAATGGTCTGGCCTTGAAGAGCTTCTAGTCTAAACATATCACAGCAGACAAGCAGCTGCAGAAAGAAAAACTTTAAAAACAAAAACAAGAAAAACCTGATGGAAGTTGTACAAGTGAGAGAGAACAGGGCAGTAACAATGAGCAGCACTGTATACAGTGAGCATAACTGCTTATGTACAAATGACTAGTTCATTCACTGATGTGAATTAGCAGTGCTTTAAGAAAGTTCGTTGGAAAGGACTTCAGTACAGAAATGTCAAATTCCTGGTTCCCAGTTAGGCTTATAGTTGAAATAAATAGCACTGTAAGACTCTGTCCAGAAACTATGAACCTATTCTGAATACACACATGGGCTGAAAATTTAAGTAGCACTTGAAGGTAAGAAAATAGAGCCTGGAAGTTTAGCAAGGGTTTCAAGACCATAACTTTATACTTAGGCAGCTAAGTTCCAGCTCAGACAAATTCAGGTACCTTTACCTCTTTTCATGATAATATTTTGCAAAAATGTGGGAGGCAAAAATGACTAGACTAAGAGGAACAGTATCATTAAGGGTTACACTGCATGCAGAATTCATTAGCAGCAATAAAAGAGTACAATAAAAGAGTAATTCATAAATCATTAGTAATGGCCACTAAACTCATGGGAAGTATCTTTCTGTAATTAAACTTTGGCAGAAAACAAAAACAAAACCAGCATTGAACTGAAAAACATTGCTAATAGAAAATAAACTCTACCTCCACAAAATAAACAAGATACTAAGCTTGATAAAGATGATAGGACTAGCACACATAAGGGCATATTTTCTGAAATTCTTTCCAGTCTCTTTGAAAAGATATTGGATAACTTGATATACTGAAAATACAGTCATAGTCTTCTATAAAGAAATTCTTTTTTTTTTTTTTTCTTTAAGTAACAAATTCCAAATTTTCTGGAAGAGTTCAGATGAGTTAGACACTGCTATCATTTGGCTCTTCTGCAGCAGCTCATCATTTAACTAGACATATTTTGAGAATTGCACATGAGAAGTAAAATATTCATACTGGTATGGCACTAATTCTCACTGCTCTTAATCACATCATAACATGCACATTAAAACAACCTCTTCTCATAGTAAAATATATTAAAATAAAACTAAAGAATAATTATGTTTACAAATTCTACTAACAAATTACTTATACCATGAAGTATTATTATATATAAGTAAAGTAGAACTAAAATAAATATAGATTATGAGGTTTTATTGTGTAATCTTATGTTTCTCTTGCTAATGACAGCAATAAAAGACAAAAGTGTACCCTCTGTGTACTCTTCCCAGAGTGCTTGTATACCAAAATGGCATTTCTTGTAGTTATCAAGGAAATTTCACCTTGAAATTTCTGCATATCCACTGTAATCATCTATTTTCACTGTATTTACTACTAATAAAAACAAATAAAACTAGCATCCTTATGATTTGGAGTGGCTATTTTCCTATGTGGCATTCTGATATTCCTCCTTGTGAGACCTCTAACTTGGACAGTCTCAGGGCAACCACTTCAATACCACAGCAGCAGCAAACATCATAGTGGAATTCTAGGAATTATTTAGTCTAAACCAATACCACTACCAAAAACATCAGGCCCTTCCTTTCCTGCTCTGGCAACTCCTTTCACCTCTGTGAGAATTTGGCTTTGGAATGGATGCAGGTTAAAAGAGCTACTCAACCTCACCACCATCCTCCCAAGTGTATTTTTCACCTGAGGGCATTTCTCCAGCCCAGTTCACCATGCCACCACCTGAATGTTCGAAAGGATGGCATGGAAATGAAGACATGAGCAGCCAAAAGTAGGAGATGGCAAAAGTACTCCTAGGCAGCTTATTCCACTGTAACATTCTCATGGATCTATGAGACCTTCTCGCTTGTTCATCCACTGGCTCCTACCTTCTGACTGCTTCCATGAAGTGGCCCTTTTAGCTATGGAGAGCTCTTCTGAGCTCCTTATCTTCATTCAGTCCATTATTCCACATTAGAGGGAAGCATATTTTTTTTACTTTTAAAATTTATTTTTAGGCACATTTACTGCAGTATATATATAAGCATGGAAATGCAAGGAAAAGTATTCACAACTCAGCTTTATAAGTGGGGGTATTTTAAAATTCCAGGCCATATGCAGAATTTACAGATTTTTTTCTTTTACTTGGGAATGAAAGTATACTTGATAAGAAAGGTTGGAGAAAAAAACACAAAAGCTTAGAGTATTTCAGAACTGCAGAACTACACTTATTTGGCTCTGATATGAAATGAAATAAATCTCTAAAAAAAAAAGCAACAAACTGTTATTCAAGTGAAAAAATCAAGAAAAAAACATGGTCACTATAGCACATGCCCTAACAGCTCGTAAGCCCCGCTCCTTGTTGTTTATTATCATAGATGTAACCAATGAACTATTTATCCTTCCCAGTGGTAGAAGAACCTTCTCTTGCTGATAGATAACATTGTTTTACAGCTAAAATATCAAGAGAGCCAAAGTCCATTTTGACCATACATGTGCTCATGTACACATATATATACATACACACAGGTGACATCAAGGAGGTAAATGAATAAATTGAAAATTACATCACGGATATTTTTCCAATTATTATTTTTGTCAGAAAAGCAAAGGAAATTTCTTGTATCACTTTTCCTTTCCAGACATTCATTATTTAGATTCTTCCAATGGACTAATAATGAGAACATCCCTCAGTTATGTACAATGAAACCCTGACTAATATTAAACATAGAATGATTGTCAATACTCCTCTATGAAATTCTGAAAGATCCCACTTCCTCTCTGTTTCCTTGTTTAGATTCAGCAGAAGAAAGGTATTTATGAAGAAGTGTTTCTAGCTGCTTCTGTTAAGTTGCAGTTATACTTACCCTTTATGCTAAATTACCAAATACACTCCCTTCCATTTTCATAGTGGCCTTCAGATCTAATTGATTACCTTAGGACTGCCGATCTATGGATTGCCTTGATGTGATACACAAATATCTTGCCAAGTGCTTATGCCATTAGCAAAAAACCCTCATGTCACATTCTCCATCAGATCACTGATTTATAACAATATACAGTGGGTCGGACAGGGATCAAAACAGTGGAGCTTATCAAATTTCTTGACGAAAAATTTTTCTTGCTGAAACCAGGACACCCTGATATAAAATCATCAGAAGAATCTACTATCTGCTACCAAAGCCGCTTATTAAGTATATTATTCTTTGTGTACTACTACACAATTATTATTAAGTATCTAATTCTTTGTGTACTACTTAAGTTAGTAGTACACAAAGCCTTTTTCCTGAAGTGAGTATATATTGTTTTCTGCTTTCTTTCTGTTTGTACTTAGGGGCAACTTCAGAAAGTTATTAATCAATCACTAATGTCCCAGGTGAATACAAAGAGAAAGTTCCTACTTTGAAGAAAATGCTGAAAAATAACAGTGCCTTAGAATATTTCTTATTTTTATCAAAATGTATTTTACCTAAATAATAGAATATTTATGAATATTTATATAGAATATGAACATACAGTAATGATCTTCTGATTCTGGTTGTATCTGTGCTTAAATGTCATTGCTCACTGGATAAATAACAGTTCCTTTCTGAGTAGGTTATAAAAAGGTTGGCATTTGTTTCAAAAAATCAAGTCAATTCTGCACATAATTAATTTATATTTTTTTAATTTATAAATTTATACACTATGCTTTTATATAAATGAACTACATATACACTATGCTTTTTATAAGCTATGATTTTAAAAGAAAGAAGACTTAATATACAGAACTTCAAATACTCACAGAAGCCTACATCCACATAAATGGAATTCAGTAAAAATGTCTACATATTATTTTATTATTGTACTTATGTGTTTATTTTAACTGTTGTAACTCTGCAACATTATGGCTGGCAGCTCTTGTTAATTACCTCTAGAATTAGACGTAGGTCAAGAGCAGTTATAGGTTTTCTCAAAAGGATCAGACTTTATTCCTGCTCAAAATCAACCTTTTTTTTTTCTTTTTCCTTTACATCTCCGTGAAGTTCCACAAACCCTTGTCAATACTTCAGCCAACATCAACAATCAAACTGATATGAACAAGAAATTTTATTGAACAATTACAACAAATTCATCAGACCCTTTGCTTTCAGGTAGGGTGAAAGAAAAAAAAAAAAAAAAAAAAAAAGGAGGGCAGAAGATTAATGGATTTGGGGAGCAAAATTTCCCAAGAGAATTCAAAGTTTAACCATAATAAAACTGGCATATTTGGCTGAACCTCTGTTTCACTGTAAATTTTTAATGCACTTATTCACCATTTTGAATGTACTTATTATTACAACAACACTGAATTACAGAAATGGTTAAAGTGCTTTTTGAAGATGGAAAGCTAAATAACGAGGTCATGATAACAAACAACATAAGGCTGAGAAGAAGCTCCAATGCAGGTGCACCAATTCAGAGGTTTATAATTTAGTAAAGGACTTATTTAGTAAAGGACTTAACAGTTTTCTTTTCATTAGATTCTATTTCTAATTCTTTTCCATGCAATATTAGCAAACACACAGTGTTTTGAATTTTTATCATTAACTCTTTGTAATTATATCCAGTTAGATGGAGTGGCAATTTGCCAAGAAAATTTAGGAACTTGAAATGTAATTAAGCCTTTTTCAGTTCTATTTAGCTGTAATGTGTGACACAGAGATCAGTACACAGAAAGAAATCAGTTGGACAAGAAAAATACAATGGAAATCTTAAGTGCTGAGTCCTGGGGGAAACGGCTGAAAGGCAGGAGTTGTAAATTAGTTAATAGAAAGATAAATTTTCACCTGAGGATAAAGCACTGGGGACGCTGTTCCTGGAATAGCATGTGGTAAGCTCTTTCAGCACAGGAAAATATATGTGGGGGAAGTGAGGAACACAGTTTTCCAGAGTTGCTTAAATAAAGCTGAGTAACCTGAAAAAAATGGTGAAAATTTATATGAATACTCTTCATATCATTTGTTTCACCCCTCCCCTGCCCCCCACTGTACTCCTAATTCTGTGTCTTTCATAGAGCTTTCTGAGCATTATGACCAGAATCTGTACATATATCTAAAGGGCACCCTTGAAGTATCTGTGAAGAGTTTAATTAAAGAAAACAGAGCTGTAAATATAAGAGTTCTAATTAAGATACACATGAAAAAAACAATTATGGCACTCAGCAGTGCTGGGTTTTCCACTGAGTAAAACAAAATGCAATGAAAAACTTCCACACATTTATTGCCACTGGATAATGTTGCAAGTACTTTGCAAGTTTAGACATTTTACTAATGGATTTAAAGAATATATATATATTTGCCTTAATCTGACAGAATTAAATTCTGCACAAATAAAACAGGATACCACAGTACAAACAGTTTCTACAGTTACTATGTCATCTCCAAAGTGGTGTCTGTATGTTCATAGTGGTTTTGTGCTGCTACAGTAGTCAGTGTAAAAATGCATTCAAATTATCATCTAACAATTGTATCAAATGAAGTAGCATATATCAATGCTCATTAATTCATGGCTCTTTATGTCATCTCAGAGAGAAAAAATGCTTACAAAATTGTTTTAGTAAAAGTCTGTTGGATGAAGCAAATATAGAATCATCTGAATTTACATTATTTGCACCAATCTACAAAGCCTACTCAATTTAATACCAGTGTATAGGTACTGAAATGATAAGCCCCTTATCAGCCCTAACTAGTCGGCCTCATAAATGAAAGATTATAGAGATAAGGGTACGAGTAAAAAAAACACCTGAAGCACTTGTTAAGTTGCCTTGTGGATACGACGGGATGCTCATGTCATATGCTCATATGCTGCCTGCACCCAACATAGACCAGCTCTGTGCATCTGCCCCAGTGCAGCACTAAGCTCATGTCAAGTACTTGCCCGTGGTGTCCAAACTGAATGGCACTGACAGCAAGTTTGAGCCTTTCAGCACCCTTTGAGTTTGTTATCTTCATAACTGCATTTTCAGCAAGGTGTGAACCCAAACAACCACTGCATAAAGCATGTTTGTCTCTTCTTCCAAGTTTGGCAATGGCAGAAGCCACCTAAGTCATGTAATACACCTGGAACTACTTTTAAACAATTGAAAGTGCTACTCCTCATACAACACTTAGCAAGGTGACTATTTTAAATAGGAAGAAGATAGCAAAAATAGTGGTATTATGTAAGAAATTAAGAAGTTTTAGCATTTTTTTTCTTCTTCTTTAAGATGTTCCCAACATAAGAGGGCATTTATGTTAATTAATTACAGTAGTCTGCCTGCCAAATTAGCTATATGAATCTTCTGAAAAAAATGTTACCACACTGTAACATTTTAAAGACAGAATACTCACCATGGTGGAATAAATAGGAAGTTCCTTAAATGGGTTAACAAGCAACAATATATCACCAACGTAGGTCTGGGAGAAAAAAGAGAGAGAGAGAGACAGAGAGAGAGAGAGACATAATTCATATAATTGCTTTAGTAAGAAATAAATTAAGTCTTTAAAGATGCTACTGGTTTTCTTACAGAAAAGACTCTTGGCAAAGCATCTTAAATCTAGCTATCAACACATTAAATATATTAAATATAGTTCAAGAATTCAGAGCCTTTAACTTCATAACTTTAAATTGAGACCTAAATTTACAATTCAGATAGCATTATTCTTTTTGTAATAAAATAGTTCTTTATAATGAAAAATTATGCGCAGAAGAATTGCACTGCATATATTATTGTTATATTATTTGAAAGTTACTTTGTAACTCACCATTTGTTAAACTACAGAAATGTAACATGCCTAACATATAAACAAGTTCCTCAAGCAATTTTTATGGGCTACATGACAGAATTTAGAAAAGGTATATTCATTACATAGAACTGATACATTAAAATATGTTTCTTGTGGGATAAGACCAAGCAACTAATACATATATAATTATTCCTATGTGTGTATGTATGCACATATGTACATGCATATAAAAAAAAAGACATCCTGGCTATATAAAAAAAATAGTAAACCATCCACTGATTGCAAAGCTGCCAAGATTTCACTATTTCATTTTTAAACACTTGTTTTGAAAGAAATATTTAAGAATAAGGTCGTAGGTCACCCTTGGTGCTATAATTCTCACTCCACATAAGTAGCTGCTACTGTATCACACTCTTAGAATGCAAAAATTCCAGACCTCTGTCTGACAGCAAATTATCATGTGAACAGTCTCAATCATGCTGCCTTTTTCAAAATGAGATATTTTGATCTGGGGAGGGGGGAAATATTCCCTTCTGTAGCAAATGTACTTTTTTTTTCCTTCTGAAATGCAGTAGTTTTTTTCCTCACTCTCCTTAGACTTGACTTCACTGCAGGCTTTTATTGCAGAATGGAACATTATTACCATTATTACACATCAGGAAACATGAAAGAAGAAGTCTTCCATACTAAGAAGGATTTTGATTTGGAATTGAGTCCAAGGACTTTTCCTTCTAAGGCTGAGAACCAAATCACTCAAAGATCCAAGTCAACACTGATGCTGACAATCTACCTAAATACAATGTCTCCCTTTGAGCAGAATATTAGTCATCACTGTCTATAAATTTCCATTAAGACAAGGAGAATGCCAGAGTACGTTATGAAATTCTCTTAGGTAAAATCATCAGTATTTTAAAATAAAAGAAGACCTCCTTTCCCTTGTATCTGTGAGTATCTGTGAATCTTCCTGAATTCAACTAAAGTTACCTGTATTTCACATCCTTGAAAGTGAGATAAAGAAAAACAAATATTCATAATAAAATGGGATTTGATCCATGCTTTTAAAAAACAGATTTTTTATTATCATTGAATACTGTAACACTTAGGATTGAAGTGCCCTTAATTTCAAAGGTACTGGCAGCAACTTGTTACATGTGACATTCCAGTTCCCTGTTACTGTCTAAAAAGTGCAAGCAGCTTAAATGTTTAAAACCAATTGCCATGTTTCACATTGACATGCCACTCAACCGTTCAATACATTAGAAGTAAGTTACGAGTAGCATATGAACAGGGATAGCATAATTTTCAAGTGCAGATTTTTTTTTTCCACAGAAATACAGCTAACTAGATGTCTCCAATGTTTAATATGGCAAAAACAAGAAAATCTGCTTTACAGAGATCTTATTTTTTTCTGCTTGATATCTAGATAGAGAACATAGAGAATGATTTCTGTGATACAAGAAAAGATCTTGAGTAATTAAATCTCCCTTGATCATTTGTAAGCTTTTTAAATCTAAATTTCTTTTGAATTCCCAGTAATCATATGTTCTATTAAATTTAAATGAACATAACATTAAAGGTGGAAGGATTTTGTGCTTGGCAGAGGGGTTGGACTAGATGATCTTCAGAACTCCCTTCCAACCTTGGCCATTCTGGGACTCTGGGATCTTTCAGTAGTTTAAGAGGGGAAGATTACACATGACCATCAATTTTTATCAACACACTTACTCTGTGAAATAAACATACACAGGTTTTATCCAAGCCTATTTGAAATGTTATTCCATTTTTTATTTATGATTTTATTCTCCTATATAAACTGAGAACTTGCAGGGCTTACACACATGTATGTCCTCATCCACCTAAATATTAGACATGAGTACTGGTCAGGTTACTGTCTAGCAGTTACAAAAGTAATCCTATTCTTTTATTTGCTCTTTTTTGAAGGCTTACTGTTGATAGGTGAATAGTAACTCACATATATCTGATTATTATTGAAACGCTTCTGAATCTCATAAAGTAGGCTGCTGTCTGTCAGCTCACTCAGAGAAGCCAGGTCATCATTTGGAGCTGGAGGCATTAGCTTGATCTAGAAAACACAAGTTACACGGAGAAATAAAGTAACTTCACAACCAATCATTCTGTACTGTAATGTTTTAACCTGAAGTATAGACTTAGATCACTAGAATTTATGTAAAAGGCATTAGGAAACTGGAGGGTTGTCACTCTTCCCATACAATTGCACAATCTTAAGCAAGAGAAGCACATCAAAAACTATTAGCAACATTAAGGTGTGTAGCTGTGTGAGTTTGATGGGCTCGTAAGAACATAGCCCCCTACCAGAGTGCCATTTGCTCAACCCATAAAAATTCCCAGCTCAAGTGCAATTCTCAAGCTCACTTCATTAAATGTTTATGGCAGAAGAAATCAAGACTATAAAAGTTAGTGTACTTGTAAACTATTTATTGCCTAATATTTAACAAAGCTTTCACATTACTCTTCAACATAGAGGACTGAAAATTCTATTAGAATTTTTCCTGCAGAATAGAAGGAAGTTAATAAGAAGTGGGAATTGTGTTGTCAAGGAGACCAGAAGAGATTCAGAAACCACTACTGTAGCGAAAACTGGTGATTTAAATGAGCCTAGTATTTCTCAGACTTAGGAGGAACAATACAAGCCCTGCAAGGCAAAGTGAAAAATAAGGAAACAAACAAACAAACAAAAAATCAAACAACAGAACTGGAAAAAGAAGGAAAAAAAAAAAAAAAAGGAAGTGTGATTAAAGACAAAATAACATTGATGCATCCGTCATGGTGCTTATAAATTATGATCTACACTTAAAATGTAGGTTAATTCCTTTTTTCTGCCAGCAGTAAGAAAATATTTTTCCATAACAACAGATTACATATAAGCAGAAAATCCTCATGTGAATGATAGTAGAATGATTTTGTTTGCTCTGAGTTTACTAAAATACTCTGTGGTGTCTATTTTGAGTATGCATAATGAAAATCAAACAACTTTGTTCAGAAGCAGCAAGATGTTTGGAAGGTTTTGCAGGGAACATGGAGCACATTTCTGGCAAGGAGAAGACCCCAATGACCATGGATGCTGGTGTTTAATAGCAGGGGTCTGATCCCAAACTACTGAGTTTCCATTGCTTTCATAGGTTCAAGGTCTAGTTCAGAAATCATGATGATCTGGGTTTTCTTCCTACATTTGTCCAGGCTGCACAGTTTGATAATGCAGAAGAATTCCATCTTAATGAAATAAGACTAACAATCTCACTTTGTCTTTATGTTCCAAGATTCCTGAAACACGTACAAACACTCCTTTCACACACCATTTTTAGGTGACCATAAGCAAACACCAGGGAGTTTGTAGTCATAAACAAGAAGGATGAATCAGATCTAATTTTGCATCTTCTTTAAATCATAGATCTTTGGCCCAATCAAAGTTCTTCTCCTAACAATAGCAGTACTGAATATCAGTATCAAAATATTCACCAAATGGGGATAAAATTGCTTACTCTTCTGTTTTATCAAGAAGAAGCAAATGATGCACACCAGACATCATGACCACAGAACTACAAGCCTATATGATACAAAACAAAATCCTGTTGTTTTTTCCCTTCATATATTTCAGCTTTACTCACATCCATATGCTGCTATGGTATAAATTAAGTTACAAAACCTTGAAGGCTCCTCTAGTCTATAGAGAGATACAAGCACAATTTGTAGAATATCAACTTCACACTTCATTTAGCACTACACAATGACTACTCATACCAGCACAAGGAAAAACAAGAGACACTTCTTTTTATCAGTATTTTTTACATTCCTGACTCATGGCATGCTGCTCTTTTCTTAGAATCTTAGCTTTAAGGCTTTACTAATCCTAAGTAAATTTGGTGAATTATGCAGTTGCTTACAGCCCAAATCATCTGTCAATACTATACTTGGTTTTCAGTTACTTGCCCAACTCAGTTCACTCTTTTCTTCATCTAACTCCAGAACTGAATAATGAGGCACCAACTTAATCATACCATCTAAAGAAACAGCAAAATGTAGCTAAAGTAACTCTAAGAAGTCACACATAGTATATGTGAAGCCACGGTGCATCACAGATGAAACGTATCTGCAGCAGGGATTGTAAGCTCCCAGCTTCTGTTGCTCCATAATTTATGGAGCACCTTTTATTTGTGGAGAGCAAACTTTTACTCTTTTCTCGACCTCAAGTGCTATATCTACCTTTGCATTTGTGTTTCTTGTATTAGCTCTATGCTGAAGATATTCAAAATAATACCGGGGGCTCTGGCAAACTTCAGTTTTGTGCATTCAATACAGTGCCTGGAAAAATGTGGGAACCTCTGCTCTCATCTTTAAATATTTCCTTACTATTCCTCTAAAGACAAATACACTCAGTAGAAAATACTGCCTAAAGCAAGTATATGAGGTAACAGGCAAGCTCCTCACAGAAAGCTGTCTCCTGTCTTTATCAGCTCTACAAACAGGCAATAAATGATGACTATTAAACCTTATATGCATGTAGCAGCATGAATATTAACAAAAGCTTTTTCAGTGTTTTCCCACTCATACACCAAAACATGGAAGTCAGACATCTAATCTGCATTCTATCTGCAACAGATGTTGAACTAGACAAAGTACCAACCCATAAAAAATGTAAGGAAAATGTACCTTACAACAGTAGCTCTACAAAAGGTACAAAAGGTACAGCCTGAATAGATCAAGTGAAGACTTCCCTCTCCCCCCCCCCCAACTTTTAATCAATTTTAACTTTATTTCTTATATCCATGGATTTTCAATAAAAGATTAAACAGCCAGGAAACCAGCACCTCAGGGGGGAAGCCCTTAGGAAAAAAAATAAAATAAAAAATAAAAAATCATCTTGCTTTTGGATTCTTTTGAAAATGATCCAAACAAGTTCAAGACAAAGATTATTTAGGAGCAGAAAGTTAAAAATTGTTCACCTTGAACCCTAACAAATATCTCGGGGCTTCTTTCTTTTCTTTTGTTTGCGACAATGCTAAGTTCTCAGTTCATATTTTCATATGTTGGAAAACAGATACCAAAATACAAAATTTACATGCTTCACAGGCTTCTTACCCTTTATCATAGTTGTTAGTCTCAGTATTAGACCAGCTGCAAATACATAAAAGAACAAGAAGGCAGAAGTGCCCAATTACACTTGTATGGTACTTTCTATTTCCTTCTTTCCCCATAAAATAGTGGAAAAAAAAAAAAAAAAAAAAAAAAAAAACACTCATTTTATTAATCCAGAAAGTAATAAATGTACAAATGTACAAAAAAAAAGTGAGCATTTCAAGGACTTAATTTCCTAGATTTAACTGATGTAATGACTATCGTTAGATGTACATGTAAAATTTATTTACCACAACATATAAACTGTGGACATATGCACATATGCCAATTGAATATTTCACAATGTACCTTTCCACAGCCCTCATTTTCCTAATACAGTCTTTTTCAGGAAATACGTACTCTGAAATGATGGAGTGCTGATAACTATCAAAATCTTATTATGGATATTCCCAGATAGGCAGGATAAAAGGAGAAATGCTGACTTGCTTCTCAAAATATTTGTACTTTCAGGTTCAGAAAGCAGAATATGAGTTTGAACAAGCCAGACATAAACAGTTGGGGTCTGCAGGTTGCCTGCTACATTTGCCAGTATCTTTCTGACTGCTTATTCTGTAGGTATATTCCTCATCCCACTAAAGTGAATGTAGATTTTTCTGTCACATAAAAGACAGCATTTCTTCCCTTTTTTTATTTTTTATTTTTTATTTTTATTTTCATAGCAGTTGGATGGCAGGCTAGCCATACAGCAGATGAAAGACAGAAACCTGCAGCCTCCTTCCCTTATCAGGGTGTTCACCTGGCTTGCAGCATCAAAATGGGCACAGGTCTTTACTATGTACCCTTGTGCCCTATCAAGACTGTGTCATGAAATAAGTTTCTCTTAAGTTACTTTCCAAAGCTCTCATTCCCTATAAAGATGAAATCTACACTAGGGTATAAATAAATGTATTTATTTCTAAATAAAAAGGCAGTTGGATTAGAGTACTGGCCTGTGGTTGTCCATATTTTCTGCAAAGGTAATAAACTTCTTTGTATGTTCTGGGCCCAGCTAGAACTCATGCATATGAGTACCATTCAGGTACCTGGGCACCATTCAGGTATGCCATCAATGGTCATTTCCAATTTGGACACAGACCCATCTTTTGAGGGAGAAAATAGTTGTGTCTTAAGGATGATGGATGTTCACTGGGCCATCCCACATAGCCCTAGGCTAGAGAACAGGCTCTTGCTTGTTTTATTTCATAATATACGTATAGCCAAAGATGCTGATTCCATAGATTGATGTTTAGAAATGTAAAGTGCTCAGTTGAACTCCTGGATGCACAAGTAAGGGAACCCCCAAGTCTTTCACCATCAACATATTTTTCTAAAATGTACAAATAAAAAGTTTAGGGTTTGGTGGTTCAATATTTTGTAACAGAGCCTTTACACTAAACTTCACAGCTCAATGAGCAAGAAAATCCCATAGAAACTGTAAACGGGTACTAGAATGAGATGAAATTCTAAACACATTAAATTCACAAATGATTGGACCTGGCCATAAACAGTATTTACATTATTAATAACCTATTTGTGGATGTCTACAAATTCTATTCTTATCATCTACTTTTTTAGCATACAGATGAGTTTTCTCTATTTATTCACCTTGATGTATTTACCATACTTATTCCACAATGTGTATTTTCCAAGACAGGAATAAAAGAAAATAAGTTATAAATACAGCATAAGTTCTAAGACAACTATGCCTTATGAAGTTATTAATTTTGAGATCACTGTAACGTTAACAACAAAGATCCCTATTCACTCCTTTAACTTACATTCACTTAACAATATTCAGTCTGCTCATATAATGTTCTCTAATGATTTTTATTTTTTTAATTACTTGTGTCACTAAACTAAGTATGCAATATAGGTTTTATGTGTAATAATATGATACACACAATTGTCCCTTGTGTATGTGGTAAGTGATACTAGAACAACAAGAAGGGCATCTAAGGATACTCTGTCACGTTTCATATGGCCTAAAATGTGTAAATGAGAATTATAAGCCAAAGATAAAACATTAAAAAAGACCTAATTAAAATATATATATATATCTGTATTTCTTTGTAGAACAAAAATGAAGCACATAATTTAATTCCAGACCAATCAGAAAAGTATTCTTCCAGCTGAGAGGAAAAGAAATTGCCAGCTATGCTAAAATTCTGGAAATTATTCATATTGCTTTCTTTGTTTGGCAGCACAGACCTTGAAATTACATATGATCAAAGAACAGCTTTTACCTTGAAAAAAAGCAAAAGCTAACACAAGCCAAGAGAGACCCAAAATGCTTTATCAGTGTAGTCATTTGATAGCCAACTCGTATACTTCATGCAACAAAAATCTTGCTTCATGAGAAACAATATTTTGTTAAGGTTCTTTTCCTTTTTTTTTTTTTTTTAGTTAAAAAAAATGAGGCTACATATAAATCTGAGCTCTCAGTTTTCTCAAAACCAAAAAATCACAAGCTTCTCTATTAAAAATGCATGTTTCAGATGTAATAAGATGATTTTTTTCCCCTGATCCTCCAGTAAAGGCCTGATCTGCATGCCATATTGCCTGAGAATGTATGATACTTCTGACACACAGCATAGGAAATATCATGCTGATCTATTTCAATAATATATGAACATAAAATCCAGGCAATGACTCCACATACCCTACTGAAAAATTAAACAGAACATGATTACTTTGAATGTAGTTGAGAATGCAACTGGTAAGAATAAAAGATAGCAAAACTCATTAAAATTAGTATACCTAGGAGGCAAGGGTAGGGAGAAGGCGTTATTTAAAGCTTTCCTTTGGTATCAGCACTAAATAAAAATTGTAATTTCCAAGTTGAGCAAAAAAAAGAACAAAAATTAAATGGGTTACTTGGAAACACCAACTCTAAAAATTCAGATCTATATATTAAATACATCAATAAGGTTATGATATGTATCTACCTACAGTTCATAAAGCATGCCAAGTAATACAGAATAAAATCCCCCTCATCACAAGTTTAAAAAAAAGCTGCTGCTACACTTAGAAAGTCAAACAAAAAAAAAAAAAAGTTCAAAGTACACAGAAATTTTGCTCTTGATTGCTTTTTTTCAACTATGGCAGTTTTTGTGCCTCCATTTTTACGGCCAGAAGTCAGCTTGTCATAAATAGTTCCTTATTCCATTCCAGAATGGAAGAAACAAAGCACTGCTCATAGTAAGCAATATGATTAAATAACTGCAAGCCAAATGTTCTGGAAAAAAAAAAAAAAAACAGACTTCCAATAAAAAAATAATAATAAATATGTATATATGTATGAAGAACATGCTGGAACAAGAAATATCTGTGATGGAAAGTCCAGTTTCCAGGCTGACAATCATGTCACTTCAAAAAAAAAAAAAAAAAAGCTCATACCCTTGTTTTGACAAAATATACAAGTAATGTTTAGAAGATCTGCCCTGGGGCCCTGAAGTGACTTTGGAACAACGTGGTGGAGGGTAAACTACCAGAGTGAAGACCTCTGGTTGCTCTTTCTCTCCCGGAAGACCAGCTGCTCTTCTTCTGATCAGCTTCTGCGTATACTTTACTGCACAGAATATAAAGCGAAAGCCTAGCCTAGAGATAAAGAAAACTCAAATAACTCTAGAGAGATGTGCACCAAAATAGAATCAAGCAGAAGGAAGTATGTATATTCTTGTCTACACTTCAGACCATACAGAAGCAAGTGATAGTTTCAGCAAGACCCAGATAAACAATTCCCCCTCTTTCCTTACAGAGACAGGAGGGGTTCCTCCTAATGCAGTTGCAAGCATTTAATTTTCCTACCAGAATTGCTTCTCTTTGGGGTTGACTGTGTTTTCCTCACGCAAGTGCACAGTCAGCAAGGCCAGTATTTGGATGAAATGAAAACAAGATGTAAGCCAAGCACAAAACATTTTGTGGTATCTTCTGATGGAAGTGACTGAATAGGGAACTGCATGCTCTATGGGATTCCAAAGCTGAGCACTTTCGGAGACAGATTAATATGACTGACATATGAACTCACTGATTGATCTCTTATGAGCAACACAACATTCCTCTGAAACATATTCAACAAGCATTGGAGTATGCATACTTCTGCCAAGGCAGGCTTGCAGTTTTTTTTTTGAACTGAACATGGTTTAAATGAAATCAGACTTTTGCTCCTTTGTTATGTTTCAGACTCACAAATGAGTGATTTTAAAAGCGTGTTCTCCCTCCCAATTCTAAGTAGATTTTTTCTCAAATGGCTAAATTCTTCTGGAATATATGTTTCCCAAATACATGTAACAAAAAATAAAGCCCCTTGTACCCCCCACCCTCCGACCCACCTAAAAAAAAACCACAAAACAATACTTACATTGTAAACATTCAAAGTTAGGACATGCCAGATTTATAAGCAACAGGTAATTGCCTCCTTTTGCACCCACCCTATTCACTGAGTGAGACTGTGATCCTCTGGAGAAAACTGTAAAGGGTACCCAAATAATCAGCGTCTGTATTCTAATGCATTAGCACATGAAAGGGAGTTAACACTGCTGCTGTAAATCTGGCAATTCCTATCTTTGAATTAGAGTCACTTATTTTGCAACTTGATATTCCCTAGACATTCCTTTTTGTTTTTGCAGTCTCCCAGGTTGTGTTTCTTTCCTTTGTAAACCCATACTGGAGCCTAGAGCACACTTTGGGCAGCACTAAGAGTTGTCCCTTCCCCCCTGTGAACCACCAATAAATAGAGCCTGAGCAGCTCGGAGTCCTCTGATGGCCACAGCCCCTGACCTGCCTCCAGGAGCTGGTCCTTTTGCAGAGAGGGAGCTCTTAGCAGGGCCAGACTGTGATCGCAGGGAGCGATTGAGGAGACAAGGCTCCACTGTGCATATCACGTTGCTTTGTGATGAGGTGAAAAAAAACCTACCACCTTCTTTGGCTTCATTAATTTTGCAATTTCCAGGCCGAAGCACTAAAAACATTTCAGTAATTTGCATGCTATTACCTGTTCAAGTTTGGCTGTACTGTTCACCGTGACGTTTTCAGATGCACTGTCTTGAGATTGCTGCTTACATAAACCTTTAGCTGCATCTTTAAACATGGTGTCTTTCTCCAGCAAACTGTCTTGCTTGGCAATCGGTAAAGCCAGGGGATTGCTACAAAAAGAATCAATAAAGCAATTAGACTCCTGCTGAAGATGTCAGACAAACAAAAGATTGCCCAATGCGGATGGCACAAACACAGAGCTAAGGTACAATTCAGGGCTGAGGCACTGGTTCTGGTCCGAGTACAGTAACTGGTATAATATAAAAATAAACTGTTCACCTGGGTTAGTCTGTTCCCAAAGATGTAGAGCAAAACACTTTGATTTAAAATTCACCTTTATGCATATCCCTTCTGAATCAGAACGAGCAAGCCAAACAGAATATGCATGAGCCTGTACTTGACAGTGCTAGGCTGGCAAATCAATAGGCAATTTGAAAACTGAATTTTAAATGCACAATTAAGGTACACAATACCATTTTGAAAAGTAATATATTATAAAATAATCCAACACAGATATTACTGTTGCAGTTAACAAAAATTAGCTTTTTTTTTTTCTTTTTTTTCTTTTTTTTTAAAATCAGACAATACCCTGGCTTTTATGCATAAAAGCTGCTTTGAGCTTGTGGTATCCAAAAGAAAAAAAAAAACGGAGGGGGGGGGAGGGAAAAAAAAAAAAAGCAAACAGCTGACTCTCAAAATCACTGCCACTATATACAATACTTTTTATTCACACAGAAGAGTAAACATAGTTTTACATGCATGGAGATATTTTCCTTACTGACATATCAGACTTCTGAAAAACAACAATGCCAACATTTTTGGATGATTTTGGCTGTGTTGTACATCCAGAAGAATTAACGAGGAATCAGTCCCAGGAGCTGAGAACACAAACATCTTAAAAAATAATTGTCTGGCCTCTGACAGTGCAAATGAGACAATGTCATGGAGTATACGGCAACTCTTTGCCAAAATATGTGCATAATTTATTTGAAAGGGAATGTGAACTCCATGTAGGAATAGTGCATTTCACTATGGGATAAAGCCCAGATGTCAAACTTTGTTAAGAAAAAATCTAATTTTCTTCTCAGTTATTTGAGTTTGACCACTTGTTATAATAAAGCCAGGATTATATATATAATTTACTTAAACAAATAGAAGCAAGAACCATAGCTAACACTGATATTTATACTCAGGTTAAGAACTACTGTTGAAAACAGAACTGAAACACAGATGCTGTTTTATAAAGGTGCAGTTGAAAACAGCAGCAAAAAGCCCCTACTAGGAAGAATCCATTGGCATATTGGTGTCAAAGCAGCTTCCCATTGGAGAAAACACATGTGAACAAAACTCTTTAAATTGATGAAACCCTCAGCCTGCAAAAATTAAAAGAATTAGTTTCAATATTTTGCAATGGAATATACAAATACCTTAAGTGTGGGAGACAGAGGGATTTGGCCAACCTTTTTTTCAGTGGTTTGTGGGGACAGGACAAGGGGCAATGGCCACAAAATGGATCACAGGAAGTTCCGCACCAACGTGCGAAAGAACTTCTTCACGGTGAGGGTGACAGAGCACTGGAACAGGCTGCTCAGGGAGGTTGTGGAGTCTCCTTCTCTGGAGATATTCAAGGCTCATCTGGATGCCTACCTGGGCAACCTGCTCTAGGGAACCTGCTTTGGCAGGGGGGTTGGACCCGATGACCTCTTGAGATCCCTTCCAACCCCTACAATTCTGTGATTCTGTGATACACAATTTCTTTTCTAATTATATTCTGTTTCATATATTTTGATGTAAAATGTCTAGAGGAACACCAGTGAAAATAAAATTTTTCTGTTTACTGCTATGATTGACTTAATATTTTATCATAAATTTATTTACCAAATGTGATATGGACAAAAGATTGAAGAGCCAAATGTACATATATTTTTTTATTTGCCTTTTGCCTTGACTTGAAATGTAGAACAGAAAAACTATTATCCAACTCTATTCATGAATGTTGACAATATTTACATGCCAGAGAATAAGAGACATCAGTGACTGGACAGTAAAATAAATGAAATAGCTGTGTTACCCACAAGCAGAAATGACTAATCCACATTTTACCCAGACTCAGAATTTAACAAAACACAAGTTTTTGAGTGTATTTTTCCTATTGTCCCAAACTTCTCAAATTCCTTTGGACTCAATTATCTTAAAATTCAATCATAAAGAGAAGAAGAAATTAAAGCATAAGCTAAATGAATTAAATTATTACAAAAACTAGACACTGTCAATTAAAGCTTTTTATTATAAAAATCACTCGTGTGATATTTCTTTTAAATTGTGAAGGTCAAGGATTTTTTTTCCTGAGAAATTTAAGCTTTTCCATTTAATCTCACCACTTCATGCTAGCTATACCACACATACTAGACAAAACACTGTTTTTAAAATTTATCTCTAATCTCCTCAATTAATTTTTGGGTGTTGCAAAAGAGACTTATGTTGTAAATAACGTAATGTAATTCCTCAGATACCTTTTTGAACTAAAAAATACAGTAATGTTATGACTTAACCAGAAGTGTTCCATGTTTTGATGTAAAGATTATCCTATAAGTTATGTGCATTTGTACACAGCACTTTAAGTGATGGAATGCAGCATATAACTCATATTACATCAAAAATTAGAATGATTACAAGAGAGAAAAAGCAGATTAAAAATCGCTATAAACAGTTCACCATGACTCAGGGTCAAGAAAACACTGTGAAGAATAAAACAAATTGAAATAGAATGTTTCCAGCAAACAGTGACTTTCTAGGAAAAAAAAAAATAAATAAAAAAAATCTGTTACTATTCAAATGTACTTATATTAGTCAAAAAATGAAGTCAAACACTGAAATTGCAAATTCAACTACAGGACAATGCAAGAAATTTTATGTTAATGTAGGCAAGTGGGTTAGCATGAACAACCTTCTTCTATGATAATTAATAGATAATTAATCAATAATTAACCACAAAGGCAGACTTAAGCCAAAACGATGTTGCATAATAGACAAGAAGCAGAGTTATCTAGGGTAATTGTATTAGAACAAGGTAGGATTGTTGCCATCGGAATACATAATGGGGAAAAGATCTTGCACATATGGTGGATAGTCACTTTAATTTTTAGGTGTATAAACCATCTTATACATAGTTAATTTGGTTTGTTGGTTTTTAGATAATCTTTAAGTTTTAGATAATCTTATACATTTTCTATAAGTTGCCATCATCTAGCATTTCCTTGTTTGTTCAAGAAAAAAAGAAAGAAAGAAAGAAAAACAAACAAGCATACAAAAAAAATCTGGGAGTTTTATGACATGGTTTTATCATCAATATTGGAATCAATATGGAGCTTCTAACTAGGTAGAAAAATGTTGTAAAAATAATTATATCAAGACAGTCTTCAATGACATTTTCATGTGCTCTTTGAACTTACAGCTTTTGTTCAAGAGAACTTCTCAGTTCTGTTACTGTAATCCTTTCACTGACAACTGAGATTTTCCAAAAAAAATTCTAAGCCAGTTAACATATGTAAACTGCATAATCTCTAAAACTTCAGTCTAAAAACTTTTTAAAATTCTGTAACAGAACCTTCTGAATGGATTAAACACTTTAAAAGAGTGTTTGATAACACTAGAATAAATGAAATGCAAGTTGTTCCACAAATGGTTATAAACTGTAATGCTCTGTAAGAAAACGAAAAATGTAATCTCTTTTCTGCTCTGTTGTCTCAAACTCAATTTCTACAAGTACGTGAACTAAACTAGAAGCATGGTGGTGATCATCACAGCTGTATCACATCCCCTTAAACAGATACAACTAATTTGATTTCCTGAACCGTAAGCTACATCAACTGATGTATTCAGGTATAGTTGGTTTTCCCAGTGGACTAACAGAGCATGTTCTGCCTGTACTATTAGAATTACAAAATTACAGCAGTTTCTTTTATTGGTTTTGTTTCCTGATACTCAACTTTGTACTCCTTTTTTTTAAAAAAAAAAAAAAAAAAAATTGTCAATAAATTAAGTAAAATTACCCATGCTGAGTCTGCTTTGCCTGTAATGGTAGTTAGTAAGCAAACTTCCTGTCTTTATATCAGCCCACACGCTTCTCCTTCCTAATCTTCCTATTTTCTCCCCTGTCCCACAGACGGGGGCGATAGGGAGAAAGGCGACTTGCCAGATGGGGTAACTCTCCGCAGTTACCTTCCTAGTCTACCTCTTCTCAGTAACATAGACAAAAGTACTCAGTAACTCAGTAGAAGAACTAGGAATAAAGTATTCTGATACTGAAATTAGTGCTTCAAAATAACAGGTTCAGGTGGGTAAACTCAATGCCTGACTAAAGGAACCCAGGTTTGCTTGATAACTTTGCATACTGCAAACATACTGACTGCTAAATTTTATTTTTTTTAAACCAAGTAGAGACACTAATCTTAAATTAGTCTATTCATAGATTTATTTCAGAAATTGATACTGTAATTTAATCCAGAACCAGCAAAATCAGGTTTCTTGACAGAGCACATGCCATTTGTAATTGTTTGTTTATAATTTTGGAGTTTCCTTTTGAACACTATTCTCTTCTGAGAGATGGCCACAAAGAAATATGACTGAACTACAGCATTATATTAACTCTTGTTAAACTATCTTCTCAGTCTAAACATATTTCCCTATGTCAGGAGAGTTGAAAGAGATTGGAAATAATATAGACCAAAGCAATTGTGCATTCATCTTTACAGCACTAAAAATTCTGTTTGATACACAAGAATAATACAGACAGATTCATCTTCATCCTAGCGTATTACATGTCTGTCTGTGGGCTCTAATAGAGCCAAGAGGATGAAACTCTTCAATTTCAGCATCAGCCATTGAAAAGGTAAGAATTTGGTTGAACACAGTCATGTAAGCTGCCTCTTTCATGAACTAAGACAAATAGGCTTTCTGGAGGATAATTCAGTATATCTTGAGAAGACAGCTACTATAATTTGGAAGAATAAGCCTATGTAATGCTTTGTTTTTCACTGTTGAACAAGAACACTACTACAGAAGTAAGATGACTAGCTTTGAAATAACACCTGATTTTCACGTGACTATAAAGTAAGATTAATAAATATTGTTTCTAAGCAAAATGGAACTCTGCAGAAAGTGTGATATGGATCACTCACATTTTTCCACATTTCCAGCAGTGATAGCTGGGTCACACACATGCCAAACACACCAGTTCAAGTGCTCAACCATCTCAGAACTGCTGGCTACCCAGCAAGTTCACTGATACCCACTGCACTGATAGCAGGCTTGATAGCCGGTCAGTGCAAAGTTCTTACATTTTCTGCCCAGCTATTTGCAATCGACCACTGTCGAAATTTGTGTACAGGGCTAAAGAGATCTTTGATCTAGTACTGTGTTCTCAGGCAGGCTGTTTAAGCACCACCAAACTAGCTGCAGTCACACTGGGACTAAGCTGCCAATAGATTCTACAGAGGTTAATCAGCCCACGTCCACACATAAATCCAACTTCTCTGTTTTTCCAGTCAATGTGCTTTTCTTTTCCAAAACTTCTAGTGAAGTTCATCACCCATGACAGTTTTGTATTAATCATTCAGAAAATTCTCAAAAAGTAGGTCTCTTCATCTATGTGTTAGAGGAAAGAGAATGTGGATAAAAGATTTTCAGACCACTTCTACTCTATGCAAGTCATGTATTCTAACGGTTAATGTGTTTTAGCATCAAAGAACAGTATCCAGTACAACATGTGCACCACAGCACAAACTTCTAGAATATAAAACACAGGAAATGAAAAAAGGATGATGCATCATCCAAGAACAATGAAAAAGTTATCAAAGGCTCTAAAATCTGGAAAAATAACTCTTTTGCTAGGCATCATTACAATGTTACAGAAGTAACTCTACTTCTGGTATGATGACTTTTACCAATAAATAAAAATATGTTTTTTCTTTATGGTTGACTCTAAATCATTTCTCAAAATTCAAACTTCTGACTTAAATGACAGTTAAGGAGCATGGTTCAGGTCACTGGAACAGTGGATTAGACTAGAGGACTGCTTATTTCATATGGAATTTACAAACATGATAAATTAATTCCATAAGCATTAATATACTAAACCCAGCTATGTATCTTAGTGAATACCAATCATGAAGCAGAAACAATACTTTGGGTTTACTATACATGAAATATGCAGTCTTTAGAATAAGTAAGTATAGTCCATGAAATTCTAAATTTAACAGATTGAACATTTCGTAACAATTGCTTACTACATCCAGATTTTAATGTGTTGCAAATATGCTCTGCAGACTATAAATTATAATTGTTAAAAAATGCAAGCAAATATATCTTCTCTGTCTCTCTACAAATATAATTTGTTTTTCTCCACATACTCTCCAGTACCAAAAAAAACAATGTCAATATTTCAAAACCTTGTACAACAAACATGCTTCAAC
Organism: Stictonetta naevosa; assembly: GCA_011074415.1. Taxonomy (NCBI): domain Eukaryota; kingdom Metazoa; phylum Chordata; class Aves; order Anseriformes; family Anatidae; genus Stictonetta; species Stictonetta naevosa. Next base: position 139,551,479 of record CM021697.1, on the reverse strand, counting down.
CATACAGCAACTATATGGCAACTGCGTAATATGTAAAGGAATTATCTGTACCTCTTAAAATTCTGATCAGTCATAGTATATGGAAATTAGAATTTGAGAAATCAATGTCTTGCACTACCATAAAACTACCCTTGATGCTTCATACCTGTTTTATACCTTTTTTCATATATGTATGACAGTCTTCTCTTAAGATTCACAAGAACATATTAAAAGATCAAAATTTACAATTTAAGACACAAATTGACTCTTTGATTCAATACACTGCAAAATTCTGCTAAAATTCCTCTTGAATTTTAAACAGTACAAACCTAACTATAAATCTGTGCCTACCTGGAGCCATATCATTTTATCCATAATTTGTACTGTTTTTACTTTCAGGACTTGTCCATGCTTCTTTCATATGCATTGGTAGTTTTACTGTACTATTCCTATCTACCTTAATAAAAGGATGTTTGGATCTACAGTATTAACCCCTGATAATTCTGCTAAAGGAATGCCGGATCATTTTCCTGGCAAATGCCAATATATTTTATTAGTCATAAAATTAAGGTTGAATGAAGGTTTATAGAATTAAGGTTGACAAAAAGAGATGAGAGATACAAACAAATAATATGAGGCAGTAAAGTTCCAAAATTAAACAGTTACTTGATCCATCAAATCACACAGAATCATAAAACCGTTGAGGTAGGAAGGGATCTGTAGAGGTGATTTTGTCCAACCTCTCTGCTCAAGCAGGGGCACCTACAACAGGATGACCACGATCATATCTAGATGGGTTTGTCTCCACAGACACACAGACAGGATTGAAAGATTGATAAATACAATTCAGATGATAATCTCAGTGCATGCCTTGGTGCATCACTCTTAACAGAAACACTTACAGTTTATTGGAAAGTGCAGGCAGATCATGGATGATCTCTTCATAAGGCTCTTCTTGAGATAAAGTAGGAACAGATAAAGGGTCTTTCATTTTTTCGTCCCAAACAATTTCAGCCTTCAAAAGCATTTCCTCAATAAACTCAGAAGCTGCAATATCTAAGACATTGGAACACCAAGATATCAGACAAAGAAAACGGTACAGAAAAACTCCTTTTAATTCAGCTTTCCAGATCAGATTAAGATTAAGTAGTTGGCTAGATAAGTATTTCATTAAAAAAGAAAGAATTGTTCAGATATTGATCATAAAATATTACTTGAAATTACTGGAAAAAATAAAGGTGAATAAATTCAGTATGAAAACAAATTGTCATCTGCAAAACCTCAAAACTAGTCTGTGTAGTGAAATAAAGTATTTATTCAATAATTCATAGGACATCAGTAAAAACAACAAAACTTTTCACCTCTGTACTTCAATGAAAATATATTGAAATAGCTTTCAAATCTTTTGCATTTCTACAAACTAGATTTATGTCTTGCACATACAAAAGCACTGAAATTGGATGTGGTTGCAGACCAGAAATTTAATATTATGTTAACACATACAAAAAATGTTTAGCTAGCTGTATTGTTAGGTGATCTCAGTTTAGACCACAGCCTTTTATACAAACTGGCATGTATCTAATCAGAAACAACTTTCCTGAATTTAAGTGTTGTGAAGTTCCCTAGGATTATACTTGTAGCTAGTTCATTATTTGAAGCATACCTTAACTTCCTTTATTATGCAAAGGAAGTTTCTCCTCCTAAAAAGAAATAATTCAATTTTCTACATTCTTGGGTTCCATCTTCATTTTACCCTAGGCCTGGAAGGTTGAACAACTACATGTTTCTTCTCTCCAGCACTGCTATCTAGCATTACTGACATTATCTCTGCCTTGATCTCTGGGTTAGACCTGAAGATATGAAGTCCCTTCCAACCTAATTCAGTCTATAATTCTACTCCTTTAGAGTCAGTGCATCAGCTCCTGTTGCTATCTGATCAAAGAAGGTGCCTTCTTCTATGGGAAACTACAGGTATTACATTTGAAATCTGGATGGTGAATTTTTGTTCATTTAGCAGCTACAGGAAATCCAGTCTATGTGCTATCATCAACTGAGAAACAGAAAGGAACTCAGTAAGAAGTCACCAAGGAAGCATAAATGCAGCTATCACCAAGCACTAACAAACTTACAGGGAAGAAACATAACTAAAAACAACCAGAGACTGCAACATGTGGAAGAAAATGCTATCATATGATATGACATCTTTCATGACTGTGACTAGCAGTTCTCAGCAATATACAAAAAACTATAAACACATGTATATATGTATGTAACTACACACACTATATAAACTGTATGCATATGTACACTTATATATGTGTATGTGTTCATAAGTAAGTTAGTAAAAAGGAAAAAATTGTCACAGTAACTAGTACACATAATACACATAGATTTTCACCTACCTGAAGGTTTTTCATTATTGCAGTTAAGAAGATTGGGATTTGCCCAGTGCATCAAAAGCAACTTCACAAGGTGGGTCTGAAATAGGCAAAACAGAGGTGTTTGAAGTGGCAGAAGCAGGGCAGGAACAGTACAGCTGTCATTCAGTGTATTTGGTCCTTCCTGCACTAGGTGAAATCATACAATAACCAAAGGCAACACCTGCAGCTCCTTCTGGAGCTACTACACGTTCATATATATCACCAAAGACAGAGTAAAATACAGTTCTATTACAGTTTCAGTGGATCCTCAGCACAAGTCCAACCCTGAACTCTTCCTCCATCCTTAAATGTGTAAAACAATCCAAATCAACAAGGAAAAAAAACTAACCGTCCACCACCACCTGTCATGACTGGGATCACAAATATTTCTTTATGCCTAACTAATTCACCAGCTGTGTACCACCACTGCCAAAGGGGTATGACTCACAGCCACCATGGAAGTAAATCTCTTATGTGTCAGCAGTAGAAATTGGCACATTTATCTTACGTTTACCGAGTCAATTTAACCTACTAGTAATTGGAGCAATTATAGTACAGTAGAGTATCATATAGTGAAAGTCTAAAACATATTTTTCAATTCCTGCATAAATGCTGCAAGCAACTGTTTTTAGCAAGCTTTCCTATCACTCCACTGAAGTCTCAAAGGATATTTCTCCATCAAAGACTGTAGTAATGTCTACCCTGATAAATTGGTTGGTGAGAAAACTAAGAAACTACACAAGAAACAAAAATAAATTTAGAAAGCAAAAATAGAGATCAACTAAATGAGAGAACTGTTTGCACTTTCATTTTTTGCTAAGAAAAATAAAATTTATAATGTAAATGTAACCAACAGAGAAGGCCAGGGCGAGCACAGGGGAAAATAAGGTGCACAGGAAAGAGGATTCTTTAGAGCAGAAGAGAGCTTAAGAAAAATAAGACCTAGATCAGAGAGCAGGTAAGGCAAAAGGTAGCAATTTGGCACAAAACCAAACAAATGATAAATAAATAACACGGGGGCTAAAAAGGAAGGAGAAGATTGCAATTGAAATATTAAATTCTATGTGGATTCAATATTTTTTTAGACAGTTTATGAGGAAAGACCATGATAAGGAAGAATCGGCTAAATGCAAGAAAAAAAAAAAAAATCAAACCTCTAGTTGCAGAAAACCAGTAAAAAAAATACTGTTATAAATTTCTGTAAAAATAAAATGATCTTGCACTCCATGGCTTTCTAATGTGGGCTTTCCATTCTGGCTGTAACAGCAGAAAATTCAGCAAACCGTGGAAGCAGGGAGGAAGCCATAACAGCTTTATTTCTAAATCCAATTAGCCCAGTTTTCAACCTCAACACATATATCTCTGTGTTTTTTCATTATGAAAAAAGAATAAAAAAAAATGGAACGTGGTTAGTCATAAACTGACTAAATCTGCAGTAGTTCCATAATCTCATTAACAGCCATTGTGAAAAGTGGTAGAGGTTGTATCAAAGGAGGTTTTTTTAATGCACTTCTGGTTTAGTAACAACAAACAGCTTTTTGGGTTACCCAAGTTTTGGATTTATGCCACATGAAGGCCCTTACATGGTGTGATGCCAATGCTTCCTGCTGTCAAAGAAATAACTCCAGCTGGAAATCCTTGATGCACATCACCACAACTAAGACATTCAGGTCACTGCTAAACTCAGTTACCTGCTCTTGGATAACCAGAACTGTGTTAGTTTTAACCTTATTCCCTTATCTTTTAGAAGTATTACTTTAAAATCCAGGTGCTATATCTTCAGAACTGTACCCGACAATAAATATATATATATTATCACAGCAAATTACCACTGTCCAAAAGTATTTCAGTTGCAGAGTTACAAATAAAGTATATATGGTAAGAAAAACTGCAATATCTAATGAAATACTGTAGATGCTAAAAAGAAAACATCAATAAATTTTTTTGATTCTTATTTTCCAGTGTTGTCTTTGCCAATTTATGTAGAGGGAAAAAAATGATTAAGGGATGATTCACTGTGCAGAGAAGTACTAGTAACAGCTATTATTTAAAACATTTGCTTAAAAAATGTCACTTACCTTGATTTTCCTCTTATGTCTCTAAATATTTATTCAGTGTCTTTTGACAGGATACCAGGAAACCTCTTCCACCCTACTTTTCTCTTTTCAGAATTTAGCTCTGCGTACTCTCCTTCAGAAAACAAACAGCTACCTTCTTTTTACAACTAACATACAACTGCCTCTATATATGTAGAAACTGTTGGTGTTCTGACCAAATTTTAATTTTTCTACCTCTCTTTGCCATCTCTTCCTGTGTATCTTGCCATCTGACTGTTGAGAATACTGTCACAAGGAATATTTTCTTCCTTACCCCTTTAATATGGAAGTCATACCTTTTAGATTCCCTATGGGTTCCTTCTTTTCTCACAAGCTCTAAACTGCTTACCCTCATTTTCAAATGCCCTCTGTGCCTTACCTTTTCAGCTCTCAGTCTCCTCTTCCAGCTTCACATCAGTCAGTGACTTTGCCCATCACTAATATATTTTTCCCTTCACTAATATATTTTGAAATGTATATTTCCATGATTTTTCCAGGCTGCACCTAGAAAGGATGTCTTCAAAATATCCCCAAGACTACACTGTAAATCTCAGGTCCCAGGCCACTCTGATTTGATGTTTGCCAAACAGAGTAACATGTAAGGTGCTGCCATTCCACCATTCAAGTGGATTGAAAACTGGCTCAGGGGATGGGCTCAGAGTCTGGTGATCACTGGCAAGAAGTCTAGGTGAAGGCCAGTAACTAATGGTGTACCCCAGGGGTAAATACTGGATCCAGTCCTGTTTAACATCTTCATTAATCGGCTGGGTGATGAGGTGGAGTGAAACCTCAGTAAGTTTCCTGATGACACAAAACTGGGAGGGGTGGCTGGCAGACCAGAGAGTCATGTGGCCATCCAGAAGGACCTTGAAAGGCTGGAGAAATGGGTTCACAGAACCTCATGTAATTCAACAAACAGAAATGCCAAGTTCTGCCACTGGGGAAGAACAATCCCAAGCACCAGCACATGCTGGGGGCCACCCAGCTGGAAAGCAGCTCTGCAGAAAAGGACCTTCAGTTCCTAGTAGAGACCAAGCTGAACATGAGCCAGCAATGTGCCCTTGCAACTAAGAAGGCCAACAGCTTCCTGGGCTACTTTAGGAGGAGTGTGGCCAGGTGATCCCTCCCCTCTGCCCAGCACTGCTGAAGCCACATCTGCAGTAATGGATCCAGTTCTGGGCTCCTCAGTACATGAGAGATATGGAGCTACCAGAGAGAGTCTAATTAAAGGCCACAAGGATGATTTGGGCCTGGAGCCTCTCTTCTGTGAGTAAAGGTTGAGCGAGCTGGGACTGTTCAGCCTGGAGAAGAGAAGGCTCATGGGGGGTATCTCGTCAATGTATGTAAATGAGGGGAGGGTGCAAAGAGGACAGAGCCAGGCTCTTTCCAGTTCTACACAATGCCAGGACAAGAGACAATGGGCACAAACTGGAACACTGGAGGCTCCCTCTGAACATCAGGAAATACTTTCTCATTGTGGGAGTGACAGAGCACAGGTTGCCCAAAGAGGCTGCGGGATCTCCTCCTTGGAGATCTTCAAAAGCTGCCTGGACATGGTCATGGCACTCTGCTGTAGGTGGCCCTGCTTGATCAGGGGATGTGACCAGATGACCTCCAGAGGTCCCTTTCCACCTCAACTATTCTGCGACTGTGTAATGTAACAGTTCACCTACAGCTTTTCCAAAGAAGACCATTTCATCTCCATGAACCAGTTAGTGAACTTTTAACAGTTTGAATATCTGTGGACATTGGAAAATCTTAATGAAAATATATTAACAAAGGTTATATTCATTACAGCTTTACAAAGTCATATATAAATACAAAGGTTTTTTTGTGCATTTGAAAAATCTGAGCTTCATAAACAAGACATTGCACAATCTGATGTGCAGACAGACTACTACAGTTACACCAACAGAACTGTTTTTTTCTAAAGTATAAAGTGAAGAAAAATGCAGCCTGCCTACTGCAGTGAACTTTAGTATATTACAAGAAAATTAAGTGTGATTCACATTAATGGGAGCAACACTTATGATCAAAGGAGCTAGAAAAATATGCACAGATGAACAGAGAAAGCATTGGCTGGACAGGGGACCACTGGAGTTGAACAGCTCTTTAAACGTGATGAAACATGGAATACAACAGTGAAAATAAAAGTTACAAGGAGAAAAAAAAAAAAAAATAGATTAACTGCAATAGGCATATTACAAAGTTTTCAAACAAAATTTCCCTCTGCAAAAGAAAAAGGGACCAAGTTTTACAACACAAAAAAGATTAGCAAAGACAGTCAAACGCTCAGTGTCATAAATCATAAGCTTAGATGCACAAATTTTGGCCAGCTGATAGACTGTGAGGCTTGTTGCCACAGATAAGTGACTGCAGTGACAGGGTAGGAAATAGGGCATGAAGAAGTGATAAAGGTTCCACAGTTGGACAAAGCCGCATAATAGGAAACCAGTGGATCAACAACGTTAGATCAAAAATAGTATTATTTTGGACCATAAATCTCACAATGCTGTGGGGGGAAAAATGAAATCCTCAAGAATTATTTTAGTATCTACAGCCTTTATTCACTAAACACAACAAAACCCTAGGCAAAACTACTGGTTAGACCATTATTAACAACAGTCTTCACCACTGAGTAAGATGGACTTCAACTGCACTCAGAAGAACCAGGTTTCAATTGCTTATAAGGCTAAACTATACTTCACTGAACTGGAAAAGTGCATATTCACCTCACTGTGATTTTTACTAGGCACTTTGCTAGGACTGCTGCCTGTGAGTTTTTATGATTCATAAAAAAAAAAAAAAATCTGTCAGAAAGGTAAATCAGCCAAAACTGAAGCACTTTTGGGAGCAGGGTGTGGGAAAATATATTGTTCAACCCTTGTGAGCTCCCATGTTTGTATGATGTGAAGACTTCGTATAAAGCAGAAGATGAATTCTGTGGGCTGACAATATCCCTTTTGTTGTCTCTTTGTTCTCAAGTTTCAAACCTTTTAAAAAACTGTAGGCACAAGATGCTTACAAAACATTTTTTTAGATTATAATGGATAAATCAGAGCCCACCTTTGCTCTTAAGTACACTGTAGGCCTAAATGTTAGTCTAACCAGTATCAGTGGCTCTGTCAGCCAGAAAAAAAATTTGGATGTTCAAAAGATCTGCAATAAAAAATATAAATCAGCTAAGTACTTTCAGTTTTTGTTATTACAATTATTATTATTATTAAGCTTCTGTTATGGAATTGCTGTAATTTCAGGCTAGCCATATAGCCATATATTGAGCAGATGGAATAAATAAGATCAGGTAAGTGATCATGTAAGAAACTACACTGAAAAACACTGGAGACGTATTTAATTAATAGAATGAAGTAAGAATAGGCACTTAACAAAGCATCAAGGATATTAAGAAAAGTGCAGGTTAGGGAAATATATTTACTTAAACTACTGGGGAGGGGAAAAAAAAAAAAAAGAAAAAAAAAAGAAAGTAGAGCCTATGACTGAGACACCCAACATTTTTAAGTAAGGCAATTACTAAATTATTAGAGTTTCTGTGATTTCAGTTTTGAAGATCATATTGTATATTTGTTGTTCTTTACAAAATAGTACACCTTAAAAGACTGAGTCTTCCTTGAAGCCAAAGTTCCATATGTAAACAATAAGAGCAGTATTGTTCAGGGGCTAAGTAGCATTTTCTCTGCAATTGCTAATCTCATCCATAGTACTGTTCTAGAAACAGGAAATGATGTCTGAAACTCATTACAGATCTCTCTTCTTAATACAATATAGACAAGGAAGATATTTCCCTGTTTCAGCACAGAGAAAAGGGGACCATAGCCACCTGTGGTCAGCAAAGTGGAACAGATTAGAAAAAGTAGGTTTCAGGAATGAGATGAACAGCAGGGTAATAATAGTGGAGGGAAAAAATAGAACAGAGCATGAATAAAACACTGGACTTTGGAACAAACAGCATCAAATAAATGAAGTGAAAGAGAAGAAGAGAGATGTGGCAAGGAGCCAGGACGTAGGCAGAGACAAACTAAGCTGAAAAAGAAAATGAAAGAGGAAAGTGACATTGTGAGGAAAAAACACTGAGATTGAATAAGGGAGACTGGGGCTGTGAGCAAGTGGGAGAAAGGGATAAGTACAACAGAAGGGCAGGAAGGTTGGCACGAATCCAAAGTAGAGAAAATAAAGCTTGGATGAGAACCAGGGAGAGGAGGAGGGACAGAAACTGGCTGTGCAAGGAAAGAAGGATTGGGATAAGAAGCCTAAGATGAGACATGAAGCTAGGCAAATAAATGGGACACCGAGGCAATGGAATAAAGCCAAGAATGGAACAAATAAGGTTACATGTGGGAGGAATGAACTGTAAAGATTGAGCCTGTCTATAAAAGACAGAGTTTGGAATGGAACCCAGATTCCCCGAGTGTCAGCACTACCTTTCTGTAGTCAGTGTGTTTAACCTTTGCTGCTTAAATGCACTTTTTAAGCCTCTGGAATAGTTTGACTAAAGTAGGACAACATAATACTGTTTTCAGCTATTTAAGAAAGTGACAAAGGTCAGTAAAAAGTGTTTTTTTTTTTTTTTTTTTTTTTTTTCAGCTGAAGTGAAGACTTAAACAGTCCTTACTTCAAGACTATAACCTACATTTCTATTTTTCAGTCCTCCAGGGAATTAGATAGAGAAAAAAATAAATTACATTGGGAAAACATTACATGTTTTGTAATTACAATTTTGATTACATCTTGTGATGAAAGATGTTTTTAGTTATGCTCATACAAATTCTACATTAATGCTGCAGAGGATCATAAATCTGGCACTTCTCAAAGTTTTTGCCTGAACAGTCTTTTCAGCCTTGTTTATGATACACACCTCTCCTATTTTCATATACACATACCTACGTATATAAGAGAAAGTTACTATTGCTGGTACTACAAAGAAATTAATTTTAATTTCGATCACTATGATCCTGAAGTAGTGAAATAAACATAATGTAGCCAATGCACATCTCAGCTTTAACTACATACTTGTAACCACTGATAATTTTATAGTATTTTTGGAAATTGAGGCTGCCCTGAGTCTGTGATGAAGCTTAAACTTGTACTTCTATTTTGTTATCATTTGGTATCGTGTGAATCTAGCTTCTCTTGCCTTAGCAATTAGCATTTGAAAGATTCACAGAAAACTTCTGAGTATATTGAGAGTGAAAGAACGATATCACAGGCAGAAATCCCAAAGAGGTCTCTCTGCTTAAGGAAAATGAGTGTAATTGGATCTGAAGGGAAATGCTGCTGTTCTACCTGAGTATCATCATGAATGCCAAAGATGAACAAAAAGACTAAAGAAAAGCGGGTGAGATATGACTGGATAAAGCATTCCTGAGAGGATTTTCTGACCATAAATGAAAGATTCCGGCTGCTTGACAGGGAAAATATGTATTCCCAGAGTGACTATATTCTCTTTGAAATACAGAACAAGCACCTGCTTCTTTAGGTTCTTCTCATTGAAAATATTTGTGGAATGTGTTTGCAGAAGTCCAGAAACTGCAATCAAAGGAACTACTATGGAAATGGCCAAAGTGGAATGAGATTTAATATCATTTCCTACAAAGAGTTCAGGTATCCCATCTACACTGTAGCATATTCTGATGATCTCTATGGATTCTTTCCTATTTTGAGGTCAACAAGCACATAAGAAAATAGTTCATAGTTGGGTTGAATTACTAATGTGTTCTGGTAACGATGAGCAAATTAGACAACTAGTAACAAGATAAGTTCTCTCAAACTTGAGCTGTGAAATGCTGTGTTTGGATGAACTGACTAGACAGAAGGGTATGATTCAGTCCAACCAAATGTGTATTAAGGGAGAATATACTTACAGATTGCCAATTTCACACACAAATTTTAAAAATGACACAGGATATATATATAATGTAATAAGAAACATAAACTAAACATCTGAGCTCACTAAACAATTTTTGTTTACTTATGCTGAATAGCAAATCCTTTCTATTGTAAGAGTTACTTTTGGAGAGGCAGACAGCGCTTCAACAATTATTATTATTATTATTGATATCATTAAACTGTTAAAGCCTCAAAGCCACATGCTAAATCCATCTTGTTAAATAAGAGAGTGCAATGGAGCGAGCTTAAGTATCCCTTATAATCCACACTGCTTAACTGTTAGCTCTGTCCCTGACACTGCTTTGGACCACTCCAACCAGCTCTCTAGAAACAAGACTAATCTCATATAGAAGAAGCTAGCTCTAAACAATGTGAATGTGAGCCAGACTGTTCCCTGGCTTAATCCCTAGCCTTCTTTGATTTAGCAATTTAACAGTTTATACACAGGCAGGCAGCATCCCCGAGGGATGAAATTTTGGGAGAGGTAGTATTTAAGCTACTGGGGAGTCAGCTCTGACCTGCATGCCTCTGATAGCTGGTTTGAAAGGTGACATTTCTGTGATAAACAACAAAGAAACAGCTTGTGCCTGGGAATTGTGCCAAAGTACCCAAGGCAAGCATCAGAGCCGCAGCTCTTCCCACCACAGGGAGGGCGAGTGCGTGCTCTCCTGATCACAGCAGCCCAGAAGGTGTCCAGCAGGGACAGCACTTCCAGTGCCAGACTACTAGCTGTTCACAGAGAGATCACTATGCTAAATAAAAACAAGGGCATCAGCCAGAGAAACACAAGTTGCCCTTCCTCAATTGGTATCAGCAAGGGCATGAGAGGTGTGGTAGCCCAGTGACTATATGCCCTACTGTGGTGTGCATAGGCAATAGCCACCTATAGATCAGCACTCCCTATGCTGTATGTGAATGAGACAGGAAGTTCAAATTATCACCAATTACAGTATTTGAATGTATATGCTCAAAAGGCCCTGTTGAATTTACTTAAGCAACCACAGCACATTCTAATTTCTTGAGGCTTGTTTTGTTGCCTTCATAATCTTATTTTGAACAGGATTTTTTGTGTCATTGATGCAGATTTGCATGTGTTTTGAAGAGGTTATTGTATTGCATCGTTTTATTAAGTTATTGAGCAACTCAGACTTTAATACCTCAATAGTATCTCTTTTTATTATTATGTGAGACTCTCAACTTGCATTAAAAATAGACATTTGGTTTTAGTCCTTATATTTACAGGGTGGAAAATGACAACAGTCCTAGAAACCCAGAGGTACCTTGCTTAAAAATATTTCTATTTTTTAATACTATTACCATTATTTTTTTAATGTTTGCAGCTGGCAGTATTTCAGTTTGCAATCTACCAATGCGCTGATCGGTAACCTAATCAGTTTCTGCAAAGCAGAGCATCATTTTACAAAAAGAGAAACTGACCTTCAGGCAGTAGCCTCAGTTACCTTATCCTGTACTCAATAGCCACATCCTGTAAATACTCCTCAAACTCAGTAGTATTATCCCGTACTTCTAAGCAATAAAGGAAGAAATTCCACACTGGATCTACACACTCGGGCATTAATAGCATGATTCATTTATCATTCACTTATGTTCTTTTTCAATATTGAAACTATAACCATTTGAGCAAATTGTAAATAGTAAATTTATTGGTGACTAGAATGTTTGAAATTGCTTTTCTCTCGAAATATATATAAATGTAGCTACATATTAAAAAAAAAATGGTAAGATATACTGACACTTAAAACTCTTAGTTATTCTCTCTTTACAAGGAATCCATTATGTTTTGAATTTGATAAGATAGGTATTGTTGTAAGTATTTAACTGTACTCCCTATGTAGAATTTGCTCTGTGCAGCTTTATGTCATTTAAGAGTGAGACATCTGCTCCATGCCCCCTTTACAATGACTAGGGAGAAGCAGAATATCCAATGCGCAATTCACCTATCCTTTGGCTTGTTAGCCCATGCTTTTTGGACTGGATTTCTCTCATATTTTTTTTAACTGTTCAGGTTAGTCCTCTAACATCTGTTAGTTACTTATACCCTTTGTAGTCAGAGGGAGGGGCTGACCTCCAAGTAATGATTCATCCCACCTACTTTAAATGTGCCTCTTAGACTTGCCTGAATTGTACCCTAGAGGTTACTCTTCATTCTGGTAAGGAAAAGCTTTGAATTTGCATTCAAGTTATAGTTAGCTAAATTTAGTTGAGAAGAATCCCATCCTAAATAAAACTGCTTTTGCCATTATCAAGGTGCTTGTACAAGCCAGAGTTTGATTAATAGGGGTGAGTGTGATGTTTTTCACATGCTTATCTCACTCAGGATAATGTGTCATTGCTCCAACAATTTATCATATACTTTACTGTGGAAGCTGGAGAAATAAGCTTTTTGTGTATTAATTTACAACTTGAGTTTTGTAACATGATGTTTCCAGTCCCTATATTCTTCATAAATTTTCTCATTTACAGCTCCAAATTAAATATTCTCACTATAAATTTTAAACTTCAGTGGATTCAATTTATTTTTTTCCATGTAAAGTGAATTAGTACCAACTCTACTCTTGTTATGACCATACAAATAGCCATATCAAGGTGTGTGTGGGGGGGGGGGGGTCATTCTTATTTAGTATTTTGTGTATTTACAAACATAAAGTTATATTTTACAGAGCTCTGTTCCTTCAGCTGAGTATTTATGTCACTCTAAAACTACATAATAATTTCTTCATAAGAATATCACTACTGATATTTTTCATAAGGTGATGTACAAAATGTATGTATGTATGGTCTATAACATAAAACAATCCAATAACATAATGTGCAACTTGTACAACTCATTCAATTGCATTTTAGTAACATAAGCAGGTTCAACAGACAAAAAAATATATCTGAATGATAAGAATTTTACAGTTATTTCATAGAAAGAATTATCAGTTCTCATAACTCATAAAATATGATAATAATAATGCATTGGATGGGGGCTGGAAGGAAAGAAATCAGCTCAATGATTGAAAATAACATTCAAAGTAGTATGCGTCTGTAGTATAACAGAGGTAAAAGAATGCATTACAAATGAACTTTTTAAAAATGTGAATTAAAATACATAAAACTCATGACAGAAAAGACAGTACAAGATTCAGGGGATACTTCTTGTCTATACTTTCACATTTGCATCTTTATTAGAATCTAAATGGCTCTGATTCACCCATTTAAATATGAATGAATAAGGCAGCCAGTCTATCACACCTTAAAATGGCTGCCTTTCCCACTGAAAGCACAAATGGTAGTGCATCAAACTAAAACCAAAAAGATTTTTTACTGTCTTCTGATAAAGCATACAGTTTATCACTGCAGTGAGTTTTTCAAGTGAAACTTTTAAACAAAGCCTACCACAAATATGGAAGGGCGAGAATCAATAATTTATATTAATGACTTTCTCAGGAAACAAGAATATTTTTGGCTAAAAAACAACCAATTTCTCATAAATATATTTTTATTTAAAACAGATTATCTCAAATCACATCTTGACTAAGGTAATTCTCACCTTGCCATACAATATTCTCCCAAAAAAAGTAATAATTGTAAATTAAAAAAAAAAAAAAAAAGAATTGTAAATATGATATGCACATGAATTCACATGAAGGCTAAATTTTTTTCAAAATTATCATAAGAAAGTAAATTTTAAAAACACTGGTGCCTTAGCTATTGTATGAAATATTTTCCTGAAATCTAATAAATCTCTCTGATAAAGCAATTTAAATGATTTGTTTTTTTTACAAAGAGAATCCACATTCAAACCATGTTTAATCTTCTAAATAAGGATGGCAAATTATCTACAATGAAAAAAAGGTATCTCCAAGTTTTATTAGTAACACTACATAGGGAAGATATTTCCTCTCTATTTTGTTATTTTTAGCGATGAAGAGTGCAATGTTACTTCATTTGTCTTCATCCACGTGTACCCAAAGTGTTTGTACAGTGACTAGCAGAACTGGTCCCTGGCTCCTCACCGACAACTCTGGGAATAGTATGCCACCATCAATATATATATCAATATATATCAATAGTATGCCACAATAGTATGCCACTGCCACCGTCATCTGGGACATAATGATAGAATTACAGAATCATAGAATGGTTTAGGTTGGAAGGGACTTTAAAAGTAATCTAATTCCAACCTCCCTGACATTGGCAGGGACACCTTATGCTGGACCAGATTGCTCAAAGCCTTATCCAACCTGGCCTTGAACACTTCCATGGATGAGGCATCCACAGCTTCTCTGGGAAACCTCTTCTA
>CM021697.1:139401417-139536671 GCA_011074415.1 Stictonetta naevosa | reverse complement strand
GATGCAGCCCAGGATACAGTTGGCTTTCTGGGCTGCAAGCACACATTGCCAGCTCATGTCAAGTTTCTCATCAACCAACACACCCATGTCCTTCTCCTCAGGGCTGCTCTCAATCCATTCTCGTTCCAGCCTGTATTTGTGCTTGGGATTGCCCAGGCCCAGGTGCAAGACCTTGCACTAGGCCTTGTTGGACTTCATGAGGTTTGCACAGGCCCACCTCTCAAGCCTGTCCAGGTCCCTTGGGATGGCATCCCTTCCCTCCAGTGTGTTGAGCACACCACACAGCTTGGTGTAACTGGTAAACTTGCTGAAGGTGCACTCAATCCCACTGTCCATGTCACCAACAAAGATGTTAAACAGCGCCAGTCCCTGTGCTCACCCCTGGGGAACACCAGTTGTTGCTGTTCTCCACTTGGACATTAAACCGTTCACCATAACTCTCCGAGTGACAATCCAACCAATTCCTTACCCACTGAATGGTCCATATGTCAAATCCATGTCTCTGCAATTTAGAGACAAGGGCATCATGGGGGACAGTGGCACATGCTTTGTACAAGTCCATGTGGCTGATATCAGTTGCTCTTCCCCTATCTACCAAAGCTGTAACCTCATTGCAAAAGGCCACCAGATTTGTCAGGCGTGATCTGCCTTTAGTGAAACCATGTTGGCTGTCACTAATCACCTCCTTAGTTTCCATGTGCCTTAGCACAGTTTCCAGGAGGATCTGCTCCATGATTTTAACTGGCACAGAGGTGAGACCGACAGGCCTGTAGTTTCCTTGATCTCCCTTTTTTCCATTTTTAAAAACACGGGTTATGTTTCCCCTCTTTCAGTCAGTGAGAAATCTACTGGACTGCCACAACTTCTCAAATACAGTGGACAGTGGCTTAGCAACTTCATCCACCAGTTCCCTCAGGACCTGTGGATTCATCTCATCAGGTCCCATGGACTTGTGCACCTTTAGGTTCCTCAGATGGTCTTGAACCTGATCTTCTCCAACATTGAGAGGTTCTTAATTTCCACCAGTCCCCTTCTTTGCCTTCTAGGACTTGAGCCATGTGGCTAGAGATCTTGCTCGTGAAGACTGAGGCAAAATAGTCATTGAGTACCTCAGCCTTTTCTTCACTTTCCCGTTTCTCACCCCCATCCCAGAGAGGGAGGGGGGAGGGTGAGCAAATGGCTGTGTGATGTTCAGCTGTTTGGCTTAAACCACAACACATACCTACAGAAGCCTGTCTTGTTGCTCTTGATGTCCCTGGCCAAAGCTAATTCTAATAGGGCTTTCACTTTCCTAACTTGATCCCTGGCTGCTTGGATGATTTCTCTATATTCCTCCCAGGCTATCTGTCCTTGCTTCCACCCTCTGTAGGCCTCCTTCTTCTGCTTGAGTTTGGCCAGGAGCTCCTTTTTCATCCATGCAGGACTCCTGGAGTTTTTGCCTCTGAGCTTGGAGGAGGTGATCCTTGAATATTAAACAGTTTTCTTGGGCCTTGCTTTCATCCAGGGCTTTGTCTCATGGTACTCTACCAAGAAGATACCTGAAAAGGGCAGAGTCTGCTCTCCTGAAGTCTAGGGTAGAAAGCTTTCTGTGCTCCTTCCTAGCTGCCCTCTGAATGCAAAACTGCACCATTTCATGGTCACTGCTGTCAAGGCTGCCCCTGAACTTCACATTTCCCACCAGCACCTCCTTGTTGGTGGGAAGGACGTTCAGCATAGCACCTCTCCTCATTGGCTTCTCTATCACTTGGAGAAGGAAGTTATCATCAAGCATTCCAGGAACTTCCTGGATTGCCTATGCCCTGCCATGCTGTCCCTCCAGCAGATACCAGAGTGGTTGAAGACCCCCATGAGGACCAGAGGTTGTCAACACAAGGCTGCTTCTATCTGTCTACAGAAGGCCTCACCTGGTTGGTCTTCCTGATCAGGTGGCCTGTAGCAGAATCCCACTAAAATGTCCCCTGTCCTTCCCTTTAATCCTGACCCCTAAGCTCTCGGATCCATCCCAGGAAGAACTCCAGCTGCTCATTGACATAGAAAGTGACATTCCCTCCTTGCCACCTCTGCCTGTCCTTCCTAGAGAGCCTGTATCCTTTCATTCCAGCACTCCAGTCATGGGAGCCATCCCATCACATTTCTGTAATGCCAATGAGGTCATAGGCCTGCAGGCGTGTGTACATCTCTAACTCCTCTGGTTTATTGCCCATGCTACATGTGTCAACATAGAGACATTTAAGCTGGGCCCCTGATGAAGCTGACTTACTGGCTGGAGTGTCCGGAAGAGAGAGACAGTTCAACAAAGAGCCA
The DNA here is from genome assembly GCA_011074415.1 of Stictonetta naevosa. Lineage (NCBI taxonomy): Eukaryota > Metazoa > Chordata > Aves > Anseriformes > Anatidae > Stictonetta > Stictonetta naevosa. The sequence goes on along the minus strand of CM021697.1, from coordinate 139,534,367 downwards.
TCAGAAAGGATCATCTCACAAAATACCAAGCTGAGCTCTTAGAACACTTCAAAAATAATGATACTTTCCCCGCTAGCCATTTTCAGTTACAAACTTTACATGTAGCGGTCTGTTTCAAACAGAAAAATACCTGACTTTATGACAAAATCTATTTCAGGTCATCCAGAGTTAGTGTTGCAAACAAATATGTGTGTTATACACACATGCCAAATGAAAGGTTTTTTCTCACTCCATTCAAATAAGCCCTTTTAAGTCTTTTTCAATAAAACCAGGGATTAGGCTTCACACCAGGTAAGACTTGTAGCCATTATATGACTGCATTAGTGCAGTACAAAGCTTGAACTTTCAAGCCATCCCGAAATGTAAGAAATAGTAGTTCAAGTTCAAGATTACACTCCTACAATTGTATTACTTCTGAAAAAAAAAGTTTTCTTGCCCTTCTGAAATCAGAACATGGGTAGAGCAAGTATGTGTCTACCTGCAGTATAACATCAGGATCCAGAGTAAGATCAGTAAGGATATTAGAACTATAGCACAGCACAGTACAAGATGATATGGGAAAAATAAAACTATAATACATGCAAAATGTCACTGATGCCTCCCTGGCTAACAAAATGTTTGCTCAGCATATTTTTGCGGACAATTTTCTCCACAAATTTAACCTTCCAGAAATTTAAGTGTATACACTAACCCATACCTATATATAAACCAATTATTTAATCTACTCTGAAAATACGCTGAGCTTTCATACCCTTTAAGAGAGTAGATATAGAGTATCTCAATAGGAGAAATCTATATCCCAACATAGTTAACTTGTCTCAAATATACTTAAGTTTACTATTGCTTTACTACATCTTCTTGCTATAAATAGTATTTAATTTCTGAAATCCAAAAAGCATTTGGAAGGCATTTATACTATTAGAATAGTATAAAAATAAAATAATGCACATACAAAAATGAAATAAAGTAATACATATACAGTAAGAAGATTCATGTATGGCATGCTAATAACCAATAAGAAATTAATCAATATAAGTACTGAATTGTACCCTTAAAAATATGTAACTAGGAGTTCTCTAAAGCGGGCAGTCTCAGAGCTGAATTTATATATATACATGCATAAAGTATTTGAATGATCTATGAATACCTATAGACACATCTCCTACTTTTCATTAGATATTTTTGCATGGTTAGATCCTGTTCCTTATCTGGTCCTTAACATGTGGATCACTTGCAGTGAAAGACACAAAGGAAAAACAAACAAACAAACAAACAAAAACCAGCAAACAAATAAACCGAACCCATTAAAAAGTCATCTTGGCTTCCTGTGCAGACCATCAAGGATGATACAAAATCAGCAGCATCCCACCCCTTGTATCTCAGTGCTTGCCTTGTAATTCATAGGTTTGTTCTCCTGAGTACCAAAAACCAACCAAAATACCAGAAACAGACATGAACAAAAATCCTACACCTCATTAATTATTACAGAGAGATTCAGCTAAATAAATTGCATTGTCTTCAGTGAGATCAGAAACAGAATTGTCTGAAGTTTTTGTGAAGATTATTAAGAAGTTGATATTCCAGCAGAAGTCTATACAGAATTTTATTTATATTTACTAAATAATTTTTTTAAAAAAAAAGGTGGCGGGGGGGGGACCAAACAGAGTCCTGTTTAGGAGCAACAACTTTTTGCCATTCTGAGTTACTTTTACATGGCTGGTAGTCAAAGTGACAGAAATAGACATTAGAAGATGGCAAAATACCAAAGAAATACGGTAACATGACAAGTACAATTTACTACATTTTCTGACGAACCCTGTACACCTACATCCACAGTGTCAGGAAGGATAGCTCTGCCATCAGAAGGAATCTGAAGAGAAAAAAGCCATTTGTATTCAGAGATACACCATGAAGCTCAGTGTTGTGTCCACAGCAGAGTATATCTCAGTCCTTCCTGGTGGAGGACAAAGATGGGATGGGGTGAATTTTCCAGGAGCTGCAACAGAAAGCTGACAGGAGAAAGGGCATGAGGGTGGGATGCTGAGCTAGGATGCATGACAGGTTTTTGGAAGGTGTCTGTGGGTAAGTGGTGATTTGTGAGCTGTCAGGTGTGTGAGTGGTAGTTGTGGGGAGCAATTGTGAAGTGGTCAGACAAGAAAGGAGCACTGACCATGTTCTGGGAGAGTAAGGGGGAAGGAAATGTGAAATGGTGGGATATTGAGAAGCACAGGTCATATTTAAACACAGCCTCCAAATCCCGCTCCCAGAGCACCACCGTTCCACAGCTTAGTGTCTGGAAAACTCTGAATGCAACTACTGTGTTAAGTGGATCCTGTACATTCACAGAAATATATACAGCAAATAAGCTAGCTAAAAATAAGAGTTTGACATCAGAATATAAGAAAACAACAGAAAAAAAGTGCTTATTTTGGCTCCTTTTCAAATTTCAGTGCAAATTTAATTTTTTGCCGGAGACAAACTGCTGTTGATTTTAATGAGCCATATTGGGCTGATAGCTTTACAATGTTTATTCTCAAATGATCTCTGTCATTTTCCATATGCCAATTATAGTACAGAAACGATTACGTTTTTCACATTAAAAACAGAACAGTCTCCATGTCTTGAACATATTTGCTATTGCTACACAAGACTACCATAAAGAAAACAAAAGGAGGTGAAGAAATCATGCTTTACCTGTCCATACTTTGCAGCTAAATGTAGGGGTGTCCAGTACTGATTATCCACTACATTGAGATCAGCCCCATGATCCAGTATCAGAGATGCAACATTCTTGTATCCATTTGCACAGGCCACGTGCAGCTGCAATATGAAAATATCTTGAGATGTTTAGTTTAGAATTGAAAAAAAAAAAAGAAAAAAAAAGAAAGAAAAAAGAAAGAAAAAAATATAATGCACTATTGCATATATTAATTGCCTTATAGACATAGCTGGGTAAGTCACAGTAACAACAAATTCAAAACACACATGAAAGCAACATCCTAGAAAGCCGCCACTTAATCTTTCTTATCAGCTATAAACAACCCCCCCCCCAAAAAAAAAAAAAAAGAATGTCAGTTTACTGATATCTATATAAACAATTCAGTCTCACTAGACCGTTTTCATACAATTTCAAGCAAATATCCAATGTCCATTTAAAGCTTTTTCACTGACTTCAAGAGCCCAGGTATATTCACACATTTCAGCAGAGCTTGGCCTAGACCTAACTTTCTTGTGAGACAGTTCAAACATCCCAGATGCGAGCTGACATTACTTTATTCTAAAAGGAATTCATTAACACATAATCAATCTAAGCACGTTGACTTTGCAGCACAAAATCAGTCATTAAAAAAAATCTTAAAAAATACCACAGAGATTTTGTTTCTTTTACTTGTGTTGCTTCACAAGATAATTTAGATAATTTAATCATTTAGAGTGGCATTGCTTTAATAGTTTAAATTTATTTTCTTTACCACTATACTTCATTTCAGAAGTACCATGGGACAGAGAAAGAGGGAAATAAAGTAAAAGAATAAGAGAAACTGAGGTAAGAAGGAACCTCTGGTGGTCCCACAGTGCAACTTCCCATTAAAGCAGGGACAACTTCAAAGCTATCTGTACTTTCTCATGGCTTGTTGATAGGAATAGCAACGACAGAATGAGAGATAAGGTACTAAGAACTGCAATGTCAAGAAAGCAAAAGAAGAAGCTCAAAAAATATCTTTGTTAATGGGTTATTTGGGAAATTGGATTCATAGAGAAAGATGTGGTAGGGCAGCATGATTTACTTACACTAGTAATAATCAAGTTAAGGAAGAAATGCAATAAGGAATCCTACGTGAGGGAAAATCTGTCATTTGCAAATTTTAGTGGAAATTGTTTCTTATGTATGGTGAATAACTCTGTTGAGGCAGAGACTTCACATGACCAGAATGATTCAGTTCACAGGGTAGTGGTGTTTATTTTCTCATGGTTCTCTGCTATGATTTCAAGCATTCTCACTGCTTCTGGGAGCAAAGGAGACAAAATTTGCATTTGGAAGTTGGCAGACTGTAATTCCCCACCTGTACTCAGAAGGAATTAATCCTTGTAAAGATCAAAAAAAACAGGGTTCAGTAAGACTGCAGAACAGGGGTAAACTGTACACCAAAATAATGTAGCCCAACCACACAGGTTTTTTGTTCTTTCCCCTTGAAGCATTGTTAGCCTAGGAGACAATTTTTCCGAGAATTGGAATGGATGGCTAATGTCAAGAAACTTCTTGCAATCAACCTCTTATTAGAACTGTGGGTAGCAAAATCACTTTAAGCATAGGAGACACCAAAAACTGAGTCCAGAATATTATTGACGCAATTTTTTAACTTCAGGTTCAGCTGTACCTGCAGAGAGTAAGCATAAAGTTTTCTTTATGAACATTCTTAATGCAGAGGGTTGAAACACATTACAGGCCATCAAAAATCTTCCCCTGGAATGGGGGCAGAACATCAATTATGTACACCATAAATGTTCTAATTTCAAATATACAAAAACCTCAACATTTTCCCATAATTTGATATAGCTTCAGCTTTTTGTTTTTAACAAAAGAAATTACATTTTCTATTCAAACATCAATTTGACAAGTACAATTTTAAAGCAGTTTAAAAGCTCAGAGGACAAAGGAAATATTTTATGACTAAAATATTTTGAAGAACAGAAAGTATTTCAGGAGAATTTATCAGAAAAAATAGTTTTACCACATATCATTCTGTGTCTGTACTGCATATACACATACGTATGTGCTATGAATCCAAGAGAGTGTGTACATATGTCATCAATTTTTTCTTATTGATCCTAACTTACGCGAGGTCTTAGATAATGTATGAAGAAAAGATTGTTTGTGACCTACAGAGAATAAATTCCTGAGGTGGAAAAAGCGGGGCTCAGTGCCACTCTTCTCCAAGTTTGCCACTACAAAGAAAGTGGTTTATGTTTGTACCAATGGATATATATAGGTTTTCCAGAGATACACCAAAATACAGTAGAACATTTGAGCTGAGAAACGAGCTGGACTAAACATTTTTTCCCAATCTACTGCTCTCTGTTCAGAACTTATAGCACCTACTCCATCCATAAGGTACTTAATCTGCTGCTTAGCAATCTGCACTGAAGATGTAGTTAGCTCTTAGGACAGTCCTGTGCAGCAGGACTTCCAAACTGGCAATGAGTTTCATGAAGCTTGTCACTGTGTTGACAAGTTTATCTTCTCGTTATGCTCAATATCAAATAAAGAATGTACTTCTGGCTATGGCTTACAATACACCTTCAGAAACAGAGAACATAATATTTCTTCAACTGATTACACTGTAAAGAGTGAAACTAAATGAAAAAAAAAAAAAAACAAAACCACACAGTATTACATGGGGAAAAAAAAAAGAGACTTGGTGACTGTCAATCAGTAGGATTAAAGCAACAGAGTCTTGATTTTTTGTACGTTTGCTTTCAAATATAATTATATTCCTTCTGTAAACTGTATCATCTTAGATTTTATCAAAAGAAAATACATCTCATTTTCTCCTTACAACTGACATATTTGTTGTTTTCTCTGTACTGATATATTTAGAGCAACAAAAAACTGTTCCCAGAGCCCTTTGATACACACACAGCTATCACAGACTGGCTGACTCCACACCCATGAATAGAGACAGAGCAGTCTATCAAATTCTGTATTTCCCACCAATTTCTAAGACAAAACTTTCACATAATAGAAATCACAAACAAAAGCAAAACGATTCACTCTGTAGCTACTTGTGGCAAGACTATGAAAGAAGTCCAGAAATCAAAGTTCAACATAAAAACTGTGCCCAAAAATATCCCCTTTGTCCACATCCCACCAAACAAGAAGAAACAAACAGAAATTTAGAAACAAAAAAATGCTTTTCTTCTGGTATATGCAGTACTGTTGAACACATTTCATACATGCATTTCAGCTATTCCTGCTAAATACATAAAAGCTTTTATGAAGTGATGATCAGGCAAGTTCTTGATTTGGTTCAACAAAGCCAATTCAGACCAAAGTGGCAATAAAAGTACAAACAACTCACAATGTACTGAGTTAGCAGCTTAGCTTAAAGGTATCAGAAAAGAGGAAGTTAAATTAAGGGCAGGGCAGGGCAGGAGAGGAGAGGAGAATCTGTGATTACAAATAACAAAAAAAAAAAAATTAGAAGTGGGAATATTTATCCAACGATAAGCTGCAGGCTTCTTTACACTGAATCAAGACAGGATAGCTTCATGAAATAGTGTTTTAGACTAGCTCAGCCAGAAGATATGAGCTTAACACAGTAATCACTCAGTGGAGCTTTAGGCCTTCTCTTACATACAATGTCAAGGATCGTAAGTATCTGCTCTAGTTCTAAACTACGGAACACATTTCTCTTTTTCTGTATTGATTTTTTTGTGTGGCATATTCAGTGGCCAAGAGTAAGAAAGTTGACATTAAGACACAGATATTGCACTAGCCTATTTCAAAATCTGTACTGTGCAGGGCATTGACATATATCTATTTTCAAAAGGACAAATAAGAACCAAAATCCTACACTCCTTCATGTCTTTTTGTACAGAACATCCTAGCTTTGCATCTGCACTTGCAATGCTCACCATTACAGTTGAAATACATGTGTATTCACATGGCTGAAACTCTATTACACACTGCTACTCACCAGGGTAACTCCGTCATCATTCTTTTGATTCACGCTTCCTCCACTTGCTATGAGCTGTCGGACATCTGTAAGCATTGTCATAGGTCTCTGTATCTTCATTTGACGCAATGAATTCAGCTCAACACCTGGAAAAATGAAAGGGTTAAAACCTTCTGCTATTTCAGTCATCAGTCAAGAACACAGGATTTTGTTTCCTGGTTTTGTAAAAGGCTAGTCATCATTTATCTAGACTTCAGTGTGTATTTACAGAACATGTTTGCTTGCTCATATTTACCAACAATCAGATTCATATCTTTATTTATCAGTCACTACATGGGTGATTTAATGTCATTCAGCAATAACAGATAAATGGTCGTGATCCCTTGTTAACTGGCAAGAGCAGTTGCAGGCAAAGAAGTTGGAATATCATTAAATCCACTGAACCTGTGAGAAGTAAAACAGCTGTGAATGGGAAAAAAATCACTTGAGGGAAGCCACTCCAAGTCTTCAGGACTTACTGAATGAATATTATTTTTGACTACATTTTTTCACCCCTCTGTATTCATTACAGTGTCCCAGACCAACCTCTCATATCTGTCAGCTCAACTGCTTGAGAGATTGTGAAGTAAAGCAAGTGGCATTAAAACTCAACGCTTTTTTATTTGCCTAGGTTATTTTTAGCCAGGATTAGTTTTCCAACTGGGCCTGGACCATTGCAAGGCCCATAAACCTAGTGAAAATGTGGTCTGGAGGCAGGAACAAATAGGAGGGGATGAAAGGAATGAAGAGCCTGGGACTGCTTGAGTCAGCATTGCTATTGAAAGAAACACTTGTCAAAGTATAGCTTTAAAAGGAAGATACGCAAAGCAGTCTATAACCAAAAGAAAGCATGGCCTCCAGTCTGAAGAGACTTAAAATTAGAAACGGAGGGTACAACAAAATTGCTGAGTGGCTAAATTAGCAACTGGCTTTGGCTTGATTGGAATATCTAACCAAAATTCAGGGCTTGATTCTTCTGCTCATAACTTCCAGTGGTCATTTACATCCATATATAGAAAATGTAATTTAAATATAAAAATCTTTCCTCTCTGCCATGGTCATGACATAACAAAAACCATACGAATAAATGATTTCTTGGTTCTCTTCCACATTTGTCAGTGAGCTGAAAAGTGACAATTAATAAATTAAATTAAATAATATGTATGTAGCTTAAATATTTTTACTTGAATGATTCATTTCATATTTACTTTTCAACAATTCCTGCAGGGTTTTCTTCATTACTAAAAGGACTGAAGCATGTTTCAGGGTAAAAGCATACGTAAAGTCTCATAGTTTAAAGCTATGCTGGAGCTCATGCAAATGGTTATACCACATTAGTCCAACAAAGAATCCCATTCATTTTCTTTCTCTAACATGCTATTCTGCACATTGCTATATGTTCTGAATTTTATTTGCATGCAGCACCTCAAAGAGTTTCAGCTCTAAGGTGAAGTGTTCAGAGTGTAAACACTGCCTCGCTAATCACATTTACCTATGTCTTATTTTCATACTTGCCACTCGAATGATACTAAATGACACCAAATGTAAAACACAAATGTGAAACTCAACTGGAGAAAATGAGACATGTTCTGCACCTGGACTAAGACTTGTGCTCTTTCACATAAATTTAATTCAGACAAGCATATATATTTGTATTGGCAGCTTAAATTAGATAACCACCCAAAAACAGAATGTGCAAACATACTATATTGACTGACAGTCGCTGGACTGGGACACAATGTAGATTTTATATATGACATTCTGAGTACCTCCTAAGAATCAATGTCAGAACATAATTTTTTATGCCTTCATTACATTTCACAGTAATAACTTAAAGCTACCTCATGACATTTACAAATTACTGATGTCATGTTATTTTACCTTCCTGTTTCTTCCTAGCTCCTGCTTTTAGCAACACTAAGTTGATAGTTTAACATACTTGCCCTAGTAGCCGAACTGTCTCAAATGCAGAAGTTCAGATTTCCAAAACACTAAGTAGTGAAGAACTACATACACCCCAAATTAGTCATCAGTTGTAACACTGACTCTACTTGTTAAGCATATTATATAGACCGAAAAGCTGAAATAAAACTTGCCTGGCCATGATTATCTAATGCTGTCATGTAAGAAAGATTAAAATTGAAAAATATACATACAGTTTTATATCTGATGGAAAAGGCCATTTTAAATTATTACTGACAGAATTTATGTCATTTTTGTCTTCCTTGTGATGTCTCCACTAAGCAACTACAGTAATTTTGGTTTTCAAGGAGGGAGGTGATAGAAATTAATGTACTATCCCTTTTGACTGTGCATAATACCATAATACCTCTAACACTCAAATATGGAAATTATGTTCACAGTTTACAAATTAGAAATACCAGTATCTGACTTCCTCCAGAAAAAAGACTGATTGATTGAAATATTGATCCTTGCCTTGCAAAGCACATTTGGTATCACCTCTGTGTACTCTCTATGGGTCCCCAAAATACCTGACTTGAAAATTTAACTTCACTCATGCTGAAAGAGGAATCAAGAAGAGTTCAGTTGCATCATTTGCTTTAAACATTCTAACATACATGTAATTATATAACCATCAGCTCAGAAAAGATGCATAAACAATGCTACACAAAAGGCACAAGTGAGCTATCACAGCGACGTGTTTTACTGGCTACCTTTTAGCAACGTCCAAATGAGTTTTAAATGAGTTTTGAAAATGCTGCAAGAATAATAGAGATTCCTTTCTGCTGCCTTTATAGAAAATAGAATGAAAACATGGGAAAAAATATATATATATAAATTGCAATCACAGAGTTGCAGAGTTTCGAATCCCAAGAGCTCAGGAAATGTTGGATTTGAGAGGGAAGGCTTCTTCAGTGAGGACTTGAGAATCAGCTTTACCAAACATGTGCATGTATCTCTGAGACTCAGACAAAGAGACTTGGTCAGTAATTGCCTTCCCTTAATCAAGTTTGTAATTCTGCAGAGTCTCCTCTCCCTCCCCAGGGAGTGATAGTTTTCGTGAGTTTAGATGGAAGAAAAAAAATATTACCCATACAGTAACTCTCGCAGTCTGAATCAAAGAATGACCTTCATGTTGCTTTTCAAAGGGAAAATATGGTTTAGATATTCAGCTGAAATGGGACAACAGCCAGCATGAATAAATAGAGGAAGAAAACCAAATTGGCATGTAGTATGAGAACAGATTCACATTAAAAAAAAAAAAAAAAAAAAAAAAAGGCATAGGATAGAAAATACACTCCAAATACCATGTAAAATCAGAAGAGCTACATGTTCTCAAACTCTGCAGGAGACGAGATGGAGAAGGAATAGTTAAAATGGTAGTGACCCTGCACAGCACAGCACTGGGTGATGAGTGTCAGTGCTGAGGACAAGCAACAGCATAACCGAAAAGCTACAAAATGTATCACTTCTCCACATTTACGAGAAACACTTGACAAGGCCATTTCATTTACTTTGGATCTATCTCCCTTTCTGGGATATGGTTATAGAACTGATAACCCAAAGGAATGTAAAAACCTCAGATAAAAAAAAAAGGGGAAAGTAACTTTTATTTAAAGTAGTAAAGCAATACATGGCAAACAGAACTGAGAATTTCTATAAAAATATTTTCCTCAGAGACATCCATTACTAAGTGTCTCTGTCAGAGAGACCTGTTTCTGTGACCAGACCAAAGCTCTATACTCAAAGACACCCTGCAGCCACTCTTTTTCTAACTAACTTACATGTCTCATCTCTAGTTGGCATGCAGGAGTTTTTAGGAGAGGTCAATATCATCATGTCTTGCAAGCACAAATGTATGGTAAAAACTTGAATCAGCTGTGAGAAGCCAATTGCTCCCCTTAATTCTTCTATCAATTCTCTCACCCTGCCTATATCTGCCCTTTCTGCACTGAACTGTGATCACAGCAAGGCTCTTTTCACCCCAAGTGTTGATCCTGTCTATGTCCCATAATTCTGGGGATACTGCACCTCAGAAGATGTTTTTCTCCTGTGCAGCACAGTACAAGATAGACATGTTCACCATCAATCAGTGAGAAAAAAATAATCATGGTACCATTCTTGATATATTCATTTTCATTCATGATACTATTCATGTGTGGCTGCTACTTCATTCAGCTGTATTTGCATAAAGTTTCAGATTTACTGGCCACTTATTAGATAGCTTTACAAAGAGCATCAATTTTGTAAAATTACACAGTTCAGTAGCTCTTGTGAACATCATTAAGCAGCATTATGTGCATCTGATTTTCAAAGTTCAGGACATGAACAGATACTTTTCAGCAATGATTATTATGTGAGAAGGGAAGCCAGTATTTTCAGTATGTGCAAAAGAATGCATACCCACAAAACTACTGAGGGTATAGCTCTAATTCATTACAGGAGTACTGAGTGATGGCTGTCACTGGTTTTACGTGTTTGTCTTTAAAGCTATTATTATATATGCTGTCAAAGCAAATGATTGATGTTTAGGTTATTTCTTTTTACTCTGAAAACCTATCAGAAATGAAATTCCTGTTTTCCCCTCATGTAGACATCAGAGTGACAATTCTCCCACTCTAGTGAAATACACTCTCTCTTCTATAATATGGACGTTGATGACCCATCTAACTAAAATTGGTTACCTGAATTCAGTCTTAATTTGTTTGAGAACTAAAATAACTCTCATTTATTTTAACAGACTGGCACAATCTCAAGGCTTAATCCTAAAGCATTCATCTGCGGAGTTGTATTGCATGTTTATTTGTAATGTTAATACTAGAATGTAGAAGCAAAAATGTCATCACCTTGAGATAAGTGTCATGTCTTAAAGAAGATAATCATGTACAGTACTTCTGTACTCAATATTTCTCTGCAAGTTCTTAATGTTATAGTTGGATGTTTTTGTGGGAGAGCTGTAAGAGCAGGCTACTCAGCAAGTGCCAGGGAACACCAGGCAGTGTCCTCACTGCCCAGGGCACAGCCTCAGCATACCCAAACAAGAAAATCAGCCAGGTCTCGCGATCTGAGAATCTGGGCTATCTCACAGTCCTGTGATTGGCAGAAAAGCACGTAGAAACATATCAGAACAAGTCTGGTGAAGCCAGGAAGCCAAGACAGTGGGTCAGGGGGCGAGACATGGCTCAGGCAAGGACCAAGGGCAAACGCTTGAGTCTAAACATGGCTCTTGAGCCGGGGGATGGGTGAAAGATCATGACAAGGCACCTCGCAACTCCATATCACTACTGAGCTGTACTCTCAGCCAACTGTTCCAAGCTACACAGCTCTACCCCATCAGAGCTGGCCTTCAGCACAGGCAGCCAGACACCTGGGAGTGTGGCAAACAGGTTGCAGGACCTGTGGGTACATGCAGGACACTGACAACTTTTTTCTAACTTGCTAAAGGTTATAACCGGCCCTGGGAAACCTGATCTACTGTGTGGCATCCCTGCCCACAGTAGAGGGATTGGAATCAGATGGTCTTTAAGGTACTTTCCAGCCCAAGCCATTCTATGATTCTATGATAATTTTAGGAATTCTATAAATGTTGGTCATTTATTTCTGATGGTAACAGAATTAGATTGTTCATCACTAAGCTCTTCAAAGGATACTAAAAGGACATCCCTCATTTTGGATGTTCCTCACAATATTTTTCAAATTTCTGTAAAGGTTATTAGTCAAGGAGATGCCTGTTTTCCTTCTAGAGTCACTTACAAAGTTGATCATAACCTACCGACTATAACTTAAAATGTTAATTCAGATGCCAAAAGTCTGCACAGTGAGTTTAAAGGCTCTTCCTTTGATAAAAACATGTGGGTAACAAAATGTTTCCATATGATGGATTTTTTTTTTCTTTAATTAACCACACATTTGCATGCTGGAAGCACACAAATGGTAAGAGTTGTCTGAGATTAGCAAGTCAGTTCCTCAAAAGTTAGAAAATGTAAAAACTAAGGTAGTCTATTGAAGCTCATAATAAAAATTACAAAGACCAAAGGAAGACAGATGAACACTCAAATACGACAGTTTTGATGTGTCATATTTTCTATGTGGTTCATTTTCAGGACTTGAAGGGGCCTAGTGAAACATGAAGTTTAGTCCCCTGGTTCTCACAGGCAAGACTGTCACCTAACTCCTTATCAGCATTTAATCTAGCTCTACATAGAAAATTGATTATTTGTGTGTTATAATCCTACAGTTAGGTAATTCCCAACCAAGAAACAGAGTGAAAAGCTTTAAACTACCCTAAGGCTGTTTGGTGTTGCTTGCCTGATTTTCTGTCAACCTACTGCATCAACATCAGTAGTAGAAAACTTACAAGTAGACATTTACATCACTTTGCACATGGTTCAAATAACAATAATAATAACAACTTGTATATGTTGACACTGTAGTCCATTCTGATTCTAGTATGTTAGCATTAATTCCTTAAGGTCTATGAAAAGCCTTTCATAGCTTTAAATAGGAAAGTCTAGGAAGGTACTTTTATGAAATGATATTGATCTGTAGCAATGGCTCTTCTTGTGTGCACTAAGAAAACAGTACATATTTTTTCCCCTGTTGGATTACTAGATCTTTTTAAGGGTTTCTATAATGCAATCTCGATGTAAGAATACTATGGCATCCTTTTTCTTATTTTTTTTACTTAATAGCAATCAAAACTGATGAAAAATATACATATCTGAGATTTTCATATTGCTCTTATTTTCATAAAAAGCAACAGTGTTGAGAAACACATGACCAGATGTATTTGGTGTACGTGTCAAGGCTTTGGTAGCACAAGGGTTTGCAGGGCTGGCCTGTGTGAGAAGAGGAAAGGGGCTGCCCTGTACTGGACACAGCCTGTTCCAGATGGCTCCAGTGGATCCAAACGCAGGGCACAGCTGAGCCCATCACTAAGATTTGTAGTGCAGTTGAACAGATCCAAGTTAACATTAGACTAGATAGCTTGGATGCTATAAGGCATGTAGGCGTGGAAGGGAATTATTCAAGAAAGCTGTCTGGGAAGCTGAAGAAATATTAAAGCAGCTGGCTATGCCAAACTTAAGGTCTGCAGGGTTACCAGTTTAAAGGTGGCTTGCTTAGGCCCATATGAATTAAAACTAAAGTGCTTTTATGGTTCCAGAAATAAGAAAGGAGGAGTTCATTAACTTACAACCTCTCAATACATACCTAAGACACTAAAGAGCGAGAATGCTTATCAAATAATCATACATTGAAACACAAAATTGGAACCATCACTTATATAGAAATGTCACATTTGCTATCTTCCCTGAGATGCTTTACTGACATTTTAATGTTGCCACAAAACAGAAAAATATAGTAAGAAAGATAACTTAAATTCTACTTTGCTAATAAAGAAGGGAGATAAAAGAGGTTTTAATGTTTCCTCTAAAATAACTTTCAAAGAAAGAGGAAGGAAATAATGGTTTAGCCCATTTAAGTATAATCAGCAACCAGAAGCAGTAAAACTACCCCAAAGATAAAATCTGTAAGAAATTACAAACACACAAGACTTCTAAGAACTTTAATGTCCCCAATTAACAAAGTTTTCTGTAGCATCAAAACTAATTGTTCTGATCTTACTTTGTTTCATAAAAGTAAATTGATAGCTTCTTGTTTTCCTGTTAGCTGAGCCATATGACACGTGATTTTATTTTTGTGAACTCCACAATAAAAAGCAATGACAGATGATTACAGATGTAGAGAGTACAGATGATTTTACACAGCAATCTTAATGCTGTAAATCAGGCTGCACTACAGAATGGAAAATATTAAGGAAACCTTTTAGGAATTCAGGGGAAGTACAGAGAATAGGGAAACATGCCCTATACATTGTATTTACAAGGTGAGACTATACAAGGGTGTTTCACAACACTACAGGCTGGGGATGCTATTTACTACAGGATCAGATAATGCTCTTGTGCAACAAGACCTTTGGCCAAATACTGCTCCATACATGTGCAGGTGTGCATGGGGATTACTGTTATGATGAGGGATTCATGAAAACAACCCTCAGAGAACCCTTTATTTTGTGCAATTCAAAGTAATTCATGCTTATCCACAAAGCTTTATTTCCTCCAGTGATTCCCTTATCAACGATGATGTTTTTAACTACAGTAGAATATTTAAATACTTCAGAAGACACTAATGAAATTCTAACAACTAAGTGCAAAACAAGGGTCCTTTGTGATGCATATAGTTAGGGAAGAAGATTAGCAGACCATTGAAGGTGATGAAGCAACCTTATGATGCACCTATTTAATACACCAATGTTCTATGGACCAAGAGTATAGGACCTTACACTAACAGTGATTTCCTTGCCAAGTTTAAGTTAACTTTTCAGTATCCATTAACACAATATAATTTAACTTAGTTTATGTTAAAGCATATTTCTTATATGGAGACAATGTGAAATTACACATTTTTCCATCACTGCTCTTTGTTTTTTCTGCTTAATACATTTTCCTCAGTTTTATGATGAGCCCCTTAAAATGTTAATTACGGTCAAAAGCAATACTAGAAAAGTCACTTCAGAACCTGTACCTAAATTTGGAAAAACTAATGTTTTTTTCTAATACAGATGCTGTCATCTACAACATATTAAGCATATTTTATAATACAAATCTAGCTGCATTTTTTTCAGTGCAAAACCAATCAATAATATTTTGAAATAAGTAATAAATTTGCATATACAATTCCATTCAGAAGATTTGCAGAGATTTATACTTAACTTATAAAAGCATACTCTGATGGTATATATAACTCATATGGGAGATGAAATAAAATGTAAAAACTACTTCTGACATCATTCAATTAGTTGGTTTAAAAGCTTCTCCATTACTGCCATTTTTCTGCTTCTGATTAACATTCTAGCATCTCCATATGAATGGGCAAAGGAAGATCTGACAACAGCCACTGTCACTAACTGGTGTTAGTTGTTCCACTCTGAACACACTGAAAACTTTTGTGATTCCAGATCATATTCCTCCACTCCATCTCCAAACTAACAGAGTTGCTAACATATGTCTAATCAATATCTGTACTTTTCAACTTGATGTCATGTTCAATAAAAATATTCCAGGATCTGAAGAGCTGACTTACCGTTTTCTTCCAAGTACATCAGAAGGATGCTGCTGGATTCAGTCCCTTCTATGGCATAATCAAGTGCAATGTTTCCATTAACATCTTGCAGCAGTACATTCGCTCCAGCCTACATATAAGAATGAAAAACATTTTAAGAGTTTGCAACAAAAGCTGAAAACACTGTTGGGGTTCTTATATATCAGGACCAGCTAACATTTCCATTCAAAAATATTTCAAAGCTGGAGTTCTTAGACAGCAGGCTGATTGTAACTTGCAATATTAAAAGCAAAGCAAAACAAAACAAAACAAAATCACATGAAATAAAGAACTTCTGAATATCAGAAAGGACAGGCTTTGCTGGGGACAACTGATGCTGTTGCCACCCTAAGTGTCTAGCCAGCCTTTACTGCACAGATGTATGAGCTGCTCAACAGTGAGTTTTGTAACCACCTCAGTTTGCAGCACAGTTTTTAAAGTAAACTAACCTGTCACCAATTACAGTCTGCCTTAAAACTCTACACAGTAAAAACAGCAATGGTTCAAAAAGCTGACTGACAAGCAGCGCAGACACCCAGGCAGCAGGGATGGGCAGACAGCTGGTAGGGGTAACCTTGTCAGCCGGCCCAGCCTCTTATGGCCTCATCCATCAATCCAGCCTCACAAAGAACCATCCCTTGCTAAATAAAATTGCCATTTGTCACCAACTGGAGACAATGAAAGTGAGCTTGATGATTTCAATTGTAGTCCCTAAAGGAGCCAGGCTGACATTTCTGTAAGTTTCTTTCAAAATTCAATATAAAGACACACCACTAAAAGGAGCAGTTAGGAGGGGGAAAGGAGGGGATATGAATAGACACATGATAAGACTGAAGAGAAAATACCATAATGATAGGAAACCTTGTATTTTCTATATTAAGTATAGTTATTGTTACAATTTTCACTATGAAGGGCTTTTTAAAAAAAAAAAAAAAAAAAAAGAAAGAAAGCTCTCTTCATAACCCTGATTATAAATGTCTCATGGACATAAAAGTTTACACTACAGTAAAATGTCATGTATCTTCTTTAAGAGGTCATAACTTCATTTCATTTCAAATGTTCTCTCTATGACTTTTAACTGAAAGGAATTATAAAATAAGAGTGACCTCTGGTAAATATAATTACTTTTCTTAACAGCTTGTATGATAAAAGTTTAGCAAATAAAAATGAGGGGCACTAAGGACAGCCTTTCTTAAAACCATAGTGGCAGAGGTCAACTGTAATAAGGAATTATTAATAGAAACTATGACTGCTTCTTTCAGGAGTTTACACTCTAAGTACCATATCAAAGAAAATCTTAATGGGGTCAGCTCCTGGATCAGAGTGAAATACAACATCACAAACTAGCAAATTCATGTGGCTTTCATGTCATCAAATGTAAGGTTTTGAAACTGGACTGCTAGTCTGAGCTTATCTCCTGGGTTCCCTTTGTAGTGACAAGGGGACAGACAGGCATCATAGAATGACTCACTGCAGCTGTCTCAAATACCTAAGATATCCCACAAGGTGACAGACTATTCAGCAAAATAACCTATCCTGCTATGCAGTACATTACTTTCTTTTACTGTCTGTGTTGCTGCACTGCCTGTAAGGGGAACCTAGACAGAAAATTTAGATTAGATGCATATCTGTTAGATGGCTAAATGAGATTAGATGAGAGTAGTTGACTCTCATGCTTAGTAAAATGGAACAGAAAACTTACATGGAAGGAGACTTACACAGTATAAAATGTAACATTCATTATAGTGCTATAAAAATAAATTTTTAGTTGCCTATCCTGCTAACCAAAATTAAAGAGTTGATCAAAAAGCAGATGAAGGATGGATTTGAAGATCATAACCTCTTTGCAGAATGGCTTAATAACTATTTTCTGTTTTGCCCATAAGAGTCTGCTGGTAATAGCAGAGTCAATGAAGTAACATACTTCTGTATCCAGTTGACTTGCATGCAGTAAAAAAACACAAACTCTTGAAGGTACCTATACTTCCTAGCATGTAAATACTCTCTAAGCAATGCCAGAACTAGTTCAGGAGAACAATAATAAAATAGATCTACATACATTTTCTTCCTTCTTGAGCTAAGAAAACAAAAGATCTTTGACGCTAAACTCAGGAAAATTAGGAAATGGACCAGCAGCACACTTTTCATTCCTTCTCTAAAATGTAATATAATGTCATTGAAAGGAGAATATAATATCGAATTACTCAGCTCCAAATAATTTTTTGGTAATTCTACATTAACTTATTTCTTCAGAAATATGCACAATGAACTGCACTCAAGCAGAGGGTCAAGGCTGGTACAAGCTGGGACAGTAGAGATAGGAGAGGCTCTCAGAACTCAAGTGAAGAGGCAAGTCTGGACAGTGATATGGTTTTAAAAGTAGCAACTTTCTTTAAAAAGAAATCCTTTGTGGCTTTTAATAATAAGCACTTTTAATATGGTGTATCTGCCACTCCTCCCAGTTTTGTATCACCAGCTAACTCTCTGAGCGTGCACTCTAGCTCATCATCCCAGTGATTAATGAAGATGTTGTACAGGACTGGACCTGGTACCAGCCACTGGGGTACACGACTAGTCAGCTGCCTCCAGCTGGACTGTGGGCTGCTGATCACGATCCTCTGGGCCTGCCCAACGATGCAGCTAGGCTTCCACCCACCTCACTGTCTGCTTCCCTAAACCCAGCTATTACTATCCCTATGAGGATGCCATGGGAGACTGTGTCAAAAGCCTTACTACAGTAAACAACAGCCACTGCTCACCCATCAAGCTAGTCACCTCATGGGAGAAGGCTGTTTGACCCATCTAACCACTGCAAATCTAGTTTTAAGGACTCTATCAAATATTTTGAGAATAGCCACAAATACTACTATTTATAAAATCTGTCATTGGCCAGAAAGTAAGTGTTCAGTCAGGGAATTTTACTTCAGTTGACTTATTGCCCTTCACTTCTTTGGCCTTTCTCTCCAACCCCATTGCCTCTGTGTCTTTCATGCTCCTCCCACTCTTTGGGTGTCTCCTCTGCTCTGCCAACCTCTTCCATGTCCCCTCCATTTCTTCTAGCCATTACCAGCCTTTCTTAAATATATTTTCCAGAGGTGATATAAATTCCCCCTGATACTCAGCTGAATTTCGGCACACTGTGGGCTGGTTTTGCTCACAGCAGAGCTGGCTGGAACTGGCTGTGCCCTGAACAGGGCAGCCATGGCTCCTTCCACACAGGCCATCTGCAGTCCTGCTGGCAGCCTGCCCACTACAAAACTTGAGCGTGCTTTGCAAAGCAAAGCAAAGCAGTTCTGCGTACAGCTTATGAAAAAAGATAATCTTTTTGTCTCATGAGAGGAGCTTTCTGATTAAGGAGTACGTAATTTGAAGATTTCAGTACACACTGAGGCAGGTACTGGAAATTTTTGTTAAGCTCAGCTTCTTTGGTGCATTCCCAAAAATAGTTCTTAATTCTATTTCTGTGCTTAGCTATGCTTTCAAAGAGGTCCTGCCTGAACTGAAATAATCCACCTTTGTGAAAAACATCTGAAAAAAAGATAGTAAGAAAAAAAAAATCCCTAGGCTATCCAATATTTTTTTCTGTCTATATGGAAACAAAGCTGAGAAAAGGTACATAGATAAAAATTGCTTCCTTTCTCACAAGTTGTTTTTTTTCCATCTCTTTCACATGAGGCTGTAGAAGACGGACTTCCCACTGTATTTCAAAGTAACTTGCTTATGAGGATTTTTTATCAAGGGATTGTCATTATTGAACCAGATTTTGGTATGCATACAGATGGAAAACTTTAAGTTATTTAACATTAGAACCCACAAACCAAACAAAAGAAAAACAAATTAATTAATCCAGGTACATCTGAATTGTTGCCAATGTATAAATAAGCTTTTACAATTAGTCAAAAATGAATTTCATTTAAATTTAATAATAAAGCCACTGTAGCACATGAGAAGCATAGGATTTCCCAGATGATCTTACTGGTTTGTCAGACACTTTTTTTGCCAATAATTGATACTCAGTTGCCTAAAAAAAAGTCAACTACAACATATTCTTCATGTTAATTCAGGAAATATGGGGAACCCCTACTAAATTTGTGGCATTTTGGCACTCAGAAACATGCACATGCACTGTACATGATACACATTCTACTGAAACCTGTGGAAGCATGATGACCTTAGTGCAGGGAAAGGGGAGACATTCAGAGATATGCAAAACAGCTGATGGCAAGTAAGGAGTTCATTTCCTTTAGCAGCACAGCAGGAGTTCTCATGGCCACTAAGATAGACCAGAATTCTTCAGTCTTTGTTGCAATACCAAAATTTCCCATGAACTGGAAACTTTGAGTTTTAAACAACTGCAATTAAAATTTATAAATACATTGTGCTACCATCCAAGGGTGGGAAATTTCACTGTATTTGCCTTTCTAAGTGAATGGCAGAATGTCCCATAAAAAAAAAAAAAAATGTTAACAGGTTGTCAGTATGATGCAAATTGTACACACCAATATTTCAAAGTGTATATAGTATGGAGCATATCGTCCTATTCATTGATTACATATTTGCCTGCAATGCACTGGAAATTCCTCACTGACAAATATGACACAGATTTTTGAGGTCCTCAGCATTCTTTTTATTTCCAGGCATCCCTCAGCTAGTTGTGGCAGATCCTTTAAGAGGATTTGAAATCTTATTTTCTAATTAAAATGCAAACTTTCCATTTAGCTTCTTGTATGAGTAAAGACAAGATGGCATTATTAAAGGTGGCAGAAAAGATGACAGATGCTCACACAGGTAACTAACTGATAGTGGTCAGGGCAGAATAAATGAAAGAGAAGCAAACTAAGCAGCACAAAAGCAGCAGTCTCAAGCAGAAGTGCAGACAGAGCATGACAAAGATGCGGAACATGTTGCAGGTAACAGATGCCACAAATACTGCACATTTAGTCCAAACTCAGATGGTCAAGATTGTGCTAAAGTATGAGTGTTACTGTTACATATATGGCCTTGTAAGACAGACCATAAGAAACCTAGATATAACCAGCAATGCAGACTATCTGCATATAGTCCTAATTCATTCCTAGGTTTCTGTTTCTCTTGAAGGAACTCTGAGGAATAGTTTTCCCAGGCTACTGATATTAGAGTTTCCAAAGTTCTATAAACACTTAGTTTAAACACAAAATGCAGTACGGCATAAATAATATTTATTCCATTTCAGTTCAAATATTTTATCCGCCCACTTGAATTCTGCATGCAGTGCTCGGCACAGCACGTACAAGAAGTTACTGGCTTACCCATTTTCAACACATCTTCATACTCCAGTCATTTCTCATAAAGAAGATGAATGTCTTGAAAAACTTTATCCAATATATCCCATAAGTTATAAAAAATATTTCTGAGAAAAATATTTGTCTTCAATGATAAATTGCTTCATTTTAGGAAGACTTCGAAGGGAATAGGTTATAAAAAATGCTCCCACAGAAACCTGATTCAATATACAGAATACAAAATGCAACTGAAGTGCATGCACTGCTATGTGGAACAACATCCATACACAGAAAGACCATGTGAGAGTGAACGCTGGTAATCAATAACAACTGAGTGGACATTGCCAGACTTGCACAATGTCCCCATGTGACCAGATATCAAAGCCTGCTGCAAGAAAGAAAATACTTTTGGCTACTGAAAGGAGAAAAGATTTCACTTCTGGTTCCAGAAACAATGATTCAAAATACTTCAATTTGTGATAGCACTAATTTACTGCACATTTTTAATTCCTGTTTTAATTTCTGCTTTCCTACTTGGAGAACATACCGTATGTTTTCATTTCTGTCAGACTTGATAAAATAGCTAAATTCCACATATACAGAAAAACTAATGACCCTAAACACCACGTACTGATCACAGAGTGAGGCAGGTTAGATGTGAACGGCTTCACAGTACCAATCTAGACACACACACTTTTTTGCCAACATAAAGTATTTTGAGATGACTTCCCACTCAGTGAAAGAGAAATGAACAGCTTCAAATTCACTGGCTACAACTGTAGAGTAATCATACTGTGTACATTCCCACTCTAACTTACCACAAGGTCATATCTTTGTATAGCTGAACTTCTGGTTAATTTAGACTAGTACAGGGAAGAACAACACTTTGCATACAAGGATATAGGAGGAGTTGAACTGGTCCTTGGCAAACACTGTTCTGGAAGGTGTGGGAAAAAAAAAAAAAATGTTTTTGAAGTCCAAGCTTTATCAGATTTTTTGATTAGCAAGAATTTACAATGATGAATTTACCTTCATCACATAATCACTTGTTAACTGACTGTAAGCATAGCCAGAGTCCTCTTCAGGGTACTCTCCCTGTTCAAGCTACACTTTGCCACTTGGCTCAAGGGCAAAGGTATACATACAGTCACAAACTCTAAAGAATATTTTGCTGTAGCTATATCCCACTGGATCAATGCCCAAATTCTCACTAGTAAAATAAGGGTTGAGTTTAGTCTACATACTACATTTGGGAATCCTAATCAGTGATACCATTAACTCATAAGCATACTATTTATTTTGTATTGTCTTCATCAACCTTTTCTTTTTTTTTTTTTTTTTTTTTAAGAATAATTGAAATCTACAAATCAAACTAACATGCATACTGGCAAGCCTTTAATTAAATGTTTGATTTAATGTCAGTCTTAGAACTTTCAGCCATATCAGTGCTGTTTACCAGCTGGCTAGTAATCCATGATACTTTTTCTTATTCCCAGTGTTTCTTTTATATCGTACCACGATTCCCTAATGAGAAATATATCTACCTACCATTACTTGAAACAGAACAGGAACACAGGAATCTTCATTCTAAGGAATGTGTCCACTTAACAGATTTTAAAGGATTTCTTCTGTCACTCTGAATCCCACATTATTTTGTTTATCAGCAGCTTAATGTCGTCAGGAGAAGTAAAAAACATATTCTCCCAATACTGTAAGGATATAATTAAAGTTTCTTTTGTGGGAAAAAAAAGGGCTGTGGGTTTAGATCCTCTCCAGCCATCTCCAACAATCTCTTATGTCCTGGCTCAGAGTTCTAGCCAATAGGTCCAGAAACATAATATAATCACAACTCTTTGGATCATAATGTAATCTGATTTAGGCATTCTTAGAGGAATCCTAACTTACTGAGGTTTCTGAAGGACTTGAGAAGTATTTGAACATTTCTCCACCTAGCTGAAGAACTTTAAGGTACTTCCTCTCGCTTATCTCCCCAGCTGTGATGCCAGCACCAGCCTTGTGCTGACAGGGGTTAGCTGTCTGAGAAAGCATGCTTGAACTGCTTTCTGAACCAGAGTCAGCAACCATTTTAGCTGGAAGCCATGTAGTATCCAGAGAGTCTGACTAGGATCTACTGAAATTCAAGCTTAAAGTCCTGTATTCTGTTGCTGACTTTAAATTATTCTTTCAAAGTTGTGTTTTAAGCAGATTATTTGAGTATTAGAAAAAAACAATAAGTAATTTATGTTTAATTGTATAATAGAAAGTCCCAGGTATGTTATAAATTAGGAAAAATTTATTTACTGTGAGGGTGGTCAAAGACTGGAACAGGCTGTCTAGTGAAGTGGTTGATGCCCCATGCCTGTCAGTGTTTAAGAGACATTTGGATAATACCCTCAATAACATGCCTTAACTTTTGGTTAGCCCTGAAGTGGTCAGGCAGTTGGACTAGATGACCTTTGAATGTCTCTTCCAACTGTTCTGCTCTGTTTTATTCTAAAATATTACACGAGATTTTCAGTCATGACCCAGCCACTGCCTCTTTTACCTAGGATTACAACCATGGGGCTGTATGAAGGTATTCAGATACAAAATACAGCCTGAGGAATATGTGCGGATATAAAACAGAAAGAAAGGGGAAAAAAAACATGAATGAGACAGAGGCAGAAACAAACTTTGTTTTTAGGTCAGTAGCAATGGATCTCACTTTCCACAAATTCACAATACTAAGCAGAACAGGAACAGTTCTCAAGGCAGGGATCAAAAAAATTAAGACTTCACATTAGCAAACCACAGACAACGAAATAAAGTAAAAGAGTAAATGAGATTGAACAGCTGTTCTCAGCTCAAAAGCATGTTTTCTTTCCAACTCATTTCAAGAACAGACTTTCTGTAGGCAGGAAATTATTTCACAGAAATAACAATTTAGTTACAAGAAGAACTGAGGAGGAAAAAAGAAAAAAAAAAAAAAAAAAAAGAGGTTTCAGTGATTATAATTAGACATCCTCTGTTGAAAGTTACCCTACTTGTTTCCTGTTGTAATCCAGGTTTACCTATTTAATAAGAGGCAAATGGACAGACACAAGCTGAGTTACCACTTTTCTCTTTTAAAGTACAGAGAAGTATAGAAACTACATAGTATAGAATCTAGATACTGTCTCTCAAAATGATGATTGCCATCTTGCCACTTTCATTTTAACTTTTTCCACATAAATCGTTTTTAAAGTCCCTACCTCATGACACTGCAGATCGTTAGGATGTCAGCTATATTGCTAGTCAATTTCTATCAATTCCAGAGTAAAACAAGGATTCTTGTTCCAGAGCAAAAGGTAAAAAGAAACCCATGAAAAACCAGCTATCATTTTCCCCTGAACAGATTAGAAGTCTACCATACAGCTTACCTCTTTCTACATTTTTTACTTTTTTTTTCTCCTCCCCCTGGACTTGACAGAGAATGGAAGAAAGAACATGAATCTTTATAAGCCATCTATAAAGATCTTTGAGTTCCAGTACAGTCCACAGCACACAGCACAACTGCCTCAAAGCTGCTCTAGCTTCTGCTTTGGCTTTAATGATCCCTTCCAAATAAAGGAAAAAGCATAGCTCCTTTACAGAAGACAGGATTGGGACTGATAGAAAACCATTCCCCAACAGTGGTATCTGCTACGCAGCTAATCCTAGCAGGCTCTTTTCTTTTATGTATCTCAGTGGGGAAAAAAAAAAAAAAAAAAATCAGCTGTAAAGAAGCAACATTTCACAAGCCTATTCTTCAACCTTTTAGGGCAATTTCCACCACTGCAGCCTGAGGGCACATAACTGATGTGTGATTAAGTGGGGATTTCAGTAAGCTAAGACTGATGACTGGACCTTCAAAGTATTACGTTTTACAAATAATAAACTATAGCTTCTCTCAGGCAGTTAAGGTACTTGCAGGTAGTTTACTTCCACGTCTGAACACCACCATACCCTGAATGCAATGGATACCAGACCCAAGCATAAGTTTTCCAAAATAATAGTGTGTTGTTTTTTTTTTTTTTCCTCAGTAAAATCTTATTTATTGAAACCTAAACTTTTAAAAGTATTGAAGAAATGCAAGTGGTGCATAGGAATTTCCAAATTGAAGATATTTTCTTCCTTTCTTTCCGGAGTGTCTCTTTGCAAAATAATCTGAGCAAGAACTTAGACTCCTTTGAGCAAATCAGAAGTAAAACCTTTGGATCACAAATCAAAATAACAACTGGAAAGACCTAGCTGCATCCATCATGCTTGTAATTTGATACCCTAACAAATGGTCCCTGCATGCCCTACATGTGACTGTGTAGCTACAGAAAAAATGAAAGGAACAAATCCTCCTGCTCAGCTGATTTCCTCCCTAGTAGTGCCGCACGTTAAGGCATATTCATGATGACAGGCAAATTCTCCCTTCACACAAATGGAAAAATTTCTCAGTTCCCTTTGAATGGATCTGCAGAGAGCAAAGCTCTGTAAACTGGGCTGGCCCAGTTGACCTTCAGTCAATGGTTACCTGCAGATCATGTGAAGAGGATGACTCTGTTTCAGGTCTTTAAACTTTGTTCAAGTTGCCACTGTCTATAACCCCATGCCTGGCACATTACCAAAATTATTATTTCACAAGAAGCAGGAATTGTCGGACACCTGGATAAGGTTAACTTGCAATACAAGTAAAGGTTTGCATTCAGTTTCAGTGTGCCTGATGCCACATCATACAAACACAACACTCAATCCCTTATGTCTGTGACAATACAGCCTGCATAACCAAAGCTGAATTCTGTGTCTTTTAAGTACTCTCCTGGCACATAAAATAAACCAAAAACAACAGACTGACTATCCCCACTAAAACATGCCAAAGTAAAGCAGGGGAGAACTCAGTGATTTTTTTTTTTTCCACAACACTTAAATTAATTTCTAAAGCATAAGCATTTATTAATAAAATGCTATGCTATACCATTACTACTGTGTTTTTTCCCCTCATAGCTACAAGCCAGACCAGACAAGGAACCTTCATACAAATACAGTTGGGAATTCAATCATGTTTGTGCAGCAAGCATCCTTGTGTAAGATCCTTGCAAAAGAATTTCAGCTGATAAGTGAAACCTGAAGTTCTTTAATTCGTGGGAATCCTGTGTTTTCACTTTGCGGAAAGGAGCACCAAAATCTGAATATGCAACTTAACTCCTGGTCAAAACAGACCTTTTTGTTTGTTTGTTTGTTTAATCTAGGAATTAGGATTTATGGATGCATGCCAATGTGCATAAAGAACATTGCAGTGTTCTGAAAATCCAGGCATAACATCTGTGAAAGACTAGCTAAGACAGAATAAAGAAGTGTGCCAATGTTGTGGCTGTTTATAAAAAGCATCATATAGATGTACACATATAAGATCAGTGACGTCTAAAGAAACAGCTATATTTAAAAACAGATTTGCTGCTGAAGCACTTTAATAAAAATAGTACTTTAAAATCATCAAAGTTCCACAACCATTTTGATAATCAATTGATGAATAACACATTTTTCCTTAAGCTAATAAAATGTAGACAATGTCATTTCACAGAAAGGATTTTCAGTAGTGTTTGAAAAAAAAAAAAAAAAAGACTGTCATGGCACATATTACAGATTGCTTGACAGGCATAGTCTGTTGCACTAATGCATTCAGAAGATAAAAGAATTAGCACTGATGACTGAAAAATAAAGACCAACATTTTCCCATCTGTTTGTGCACCATGGGGACTTAAATTCTGCCCATCAGCTGGAAGGCTTGTAAAAGGCAAATGAAACCTCAGTTCCAGAACTGAACTCTTCTGATAACACTGTGGAAGTGCATTCTGTTTTCAGTAACATTTTTCAAGTTAAAATACAACTAAGCATAGAGTTAGGAGATGAAAAGTTAAAATCTACCAACCCAGAAGCTATCAAATAAAAAATAAGGTATATTTCTGAAGTGTGTACTATTTCCATTCCCCAGCAGTACAACTTTCATGAGGTTTGGGAACATCCTATTAATTCTAAAGGCAGACAGATAGTTACTTGCATCTTAATTAGCTGGTAAGTTGACTTTCATGGTTGTTCATCATATTCTGGCTCCTAACATACATCACCAAGATTTCTTGGAATTTAAGGCTTCCATTTCTGGAAGCTACATAAGATCTGGTTTCCTTAACTTAGCTGTACCTCAAGAAATCTTTGTGACACTAATTTCCATCAATGAGTTTGGGCCGTGGATAAAACATTTTCAAGTCCAGGACTAGGGTTCTCACATAGCTGTGAGTTTAAACATCCAGTTCTGCAGTGTCTACACATACATTGTCTACACATACATTTTATTCAAACAAATAACTGGAAACGATCTTGCTCTTGAGATATGCACTTACTGTAATGTAAGGCAATATTCCAGCTGCCAAAAAATTGCCTTGTTTTTAAAAAACAAATATGATGATAAAGTGCAGTTAGTGAAGACTTCTATCCATGATTCTCAGCTCCAAATCCAAGCATAACACAAAGAAAGCAATATCTTGTATTATTTAATAATTTACGAGGGCACCCATAGATAAATTGGGTCCAAATGCCTATTGAATAGTTTTAACGGGGGTTTCTCAGAAAAGAGACAAAACGATGAGGGTACCTGGAGGGCACAAAAAGCATGAAGAAGCTGCTCCTCCTGGTTTAGTAGACAAAATAATAATAATAATAATAATAATAAAGTTCAGTTGGGATAAACATAGAAGTTAGATGGACCAGTTTGAGTGTCACAAAAATAAGCGAAGACATACTTTAAGCTCTTTTAATTAAATCAAAAATTTTACTGGAATTCAAGGTAGACTAAAGAAGTGACAATATAAGATGACAGCAAAATTTATTTGTGGTATTACAACACAAAGAAAAGTTCTCTTCATCTAGAACAGCATTCAGTTGTATTTTTAAGACAAATTATCAGAATGAGACCAACAAAAAGGGTGGCTGAAGTACAGAAGAATGAGTATTTGACTCATTATTGTCAGCTCTCATATTATTTGGCTGGAAAAGAGAATTATAAGGGAACCTTCAAAGAACATTGATGACTAAAGACTAAAATTTCCCCATCTGCTTGTGCACATGGGACTTGCACACTACCCATCAGTTGCAGAGCTTACAGAAAAAAAAAAAAAAAAAAAAAATGAAATGAATCAAGCACTGAATGCCTCTGATAACAGTATAGCAGCACAGTTTATTTTTGACTTTAATTTAATTGTAATAATTAAAAATTATGACAGGCACTCTGAAAAATGATCAGTCCCTTTCTCCTAACACTGGAACAAAAGGTCACTTTATGAAATTATTGGCTTTTATTTTTAGAACAAATGGAAGATAATTCTCCTTCACACAGCAAGGCATGAGCCGTTGGATTTTCCTATCAAAAAGTCTTTAAGTCAGACAGTAGAGCTAGAATTAAGAATTACTTTATAACCACTAATAAAGCTTAAAATCTCACTAGGTCAACCAATCTCATATTTAGGAAATAAAAAGATCCTGCGGTTATTGAGAGCTGTCACTTGTGTACAGCATTGGAGAGTTAGGAGGATACAATTCTGTTGTAGGCAGAATAAGGAGAGGAAGCATCCTCTGATGATTAACCACAGTACTGTGAAGGACAGGGCACAAACTAAGCTGGAATGAAACAGAATATTCTGAGACAAGACAGCAAGCATCATCTTATACTAATATGTTTCCTATTAAGTTCTGTGTGTGTGTGTGAGTATGTATACATACATATATATATATGGGGAAGTAGACATATATACACTCCAAACAAAACAGCAGGGGAATGTTCTGTCTAATAGCTTCACTCAGTTACAAAGGGTTCCTGACCCTCACCTACCACTGTTGAAGTAGGAACAAACAAGCCACATGGAGCAGCAAAGAAAGGAAGCTGGTTTTGATGGATCGCTAAAGATCGGAAGCTGGTTCTGAGGAGCTGGTAGCTTCCAGACTCAGTCTAAATGACATAAACAGTGGAAAATCTAACTAGGGGTAAAACTGAAGTCCCTCTCTAACAAAATGGTCTTCTCCTTACTCCCTCTGCTTGGGAAATGAGCCTCTTCTTTCCATCTATGCCATCTGTCATATCCATAGTTACACAACTTGGAAGATATGGATGCTAAATGTTTTGATTTTCATTCTCCAGTCCATGCTGACATTACATACATGCACATAAATGTGTGTGTATATATATATATATGGAAATCAAATATGCTTCAACTGGCACATAAAAATAAACAGCACTACTTCAGGCATGACATTGGATATTACCATTCTACTGATGTCAAGAAAATGACAAAGTCTATATTATCATATATACACGTACTGTAAAAATAAACATCTGTACTATGTGTCTGGTACAAAAAGCAAGAGATTAAACAGTACATAAGAAATGATAGCTGTGTACAGTGCATAGCTTCTGTAAAGATAAATGCATTCATTTCATGCCAGGAACTAGGAGTACAAAAATGTTAATTTAACCTGGTTAATTTGCATTTTTGTTATGAGACATTCATTGTGCTGACTGATAACATCAACATATTCCAAGTGTACAGGGTAGGGACTCTATAGCAGCTTAATCTGCACTCGGGGTGACACTGTCCTGCTGGTTAGTAATTAAATCTATACACTCTACAAATAAGTCATTGTGTGAAACACCAACTGTATTTAGGCAGTTTAGTATGCCAGTCATCTTCATACAGAAGAACTAGCTTCTGAGAATACCAGAGCGTGATTAGAGAACTTGCCAGACAAACAGGCTACCCTATAACTTTTCCTGTGCCTTTGCAGTGAATGAAGTATAGCAGTATAGCGTGTATCAAAAACTTCCAGACCTAAGAAGTAATAACTTGCTGCGTGGGACTGCAGTATTCTGAACCAGGCATGGGGGAAATACACATCCCGTGACAAATATTCACATTGATTATATGAAAAGGAAAACATATACCTGTCATTTCTACCAACACAAGCATAACCACAGCTGTCATTTATTTATTAAGCAGTCATAGGATTCCAGGTTTATTTGCATAAAGTACAGTCAATCAGTTAATTAACATATTTGAAAAATGTCACAATTTTATACAAATTTGAAACAAATACTTTTAAAGTATGTAGCCCATCTGTGTTTTAACAGATTTTTTTAACCATGTTCATATAGTATAATCTTGGCAGTAAATAATGAATTTAAGGGCACCTAGCATCTTATCGTCTTGCCCAGCAATATTCATCCATAATAATTCCCTAAGGATTCTCTGGTCTTCTTCATCCCCTAAAATACATTTTATCAATTTCCAATGCCTCTTAATTTTTGTGAACATCCTTCTTCCCAAGAAATGTAGTAATCTTGCAATATTTAATTCAGCAAGTACTTTCCATTTTTTAAGATTTTGGGAAAATGGTATTTACAATGTTTAATTAGTTTGCAATATATCATAGTTTCCAATGAGATTCATTTGAAAAAAAAAAAAAAAAAAAAGCAACTGATTTGGTAGATTTTTGCATAGCTGAAGCTGCAGCTGTTATTCAGAAATTTTCTAGAGCCATTTTTTTTCTGTAGTTTCATATTCCAGCTTTTACGTATTTTCCAATATCCTTTTAGCCTTTCATCCTTGCAAACAGCAACCACATCTTTTCCAAGCTCATTAGCAAAACCAAAAAAAAAAAAAAATCTGCAACTTTTCACTGTTTTTCACTTCATATCTTCAACTCCACACTTCATTATGTGTATCATTCTCATTAACTTACACTGGTCTGCACTGAACTGAATTACCTACTTTTTCACAGTCTACACCAATTATTCTAATTCTGAAAAGTCAGTATTTTTTCTGTTATAGTATCTTATAGTATCTTTCCTATTCTATGACACGTCTTCACAAACATGTGCAAACATCAGGCTTTTACTGACCCTCATGCCACCTTATTTATTACCTCTGCTAACCCTGCACTGTTGTAATTTACCTAAACCATCTGCTTTCAATACGTAAGCCAGTTTTTCCTGCAGCAGTTTTCTTTCCAATGACTTCACACATCAGTTTTTAGAGTGGCATATCAAGACAAGTGCCCCTTGATTTTCTGATAAATTGCACTAGTTCTGTATTTTCCTCTTCCAGTTCACTCACCAATTCAAGAATTTATAAGACGACTCATTTGAGGGCTCTTTTTTTCATAGGTTCATGCTCCCAAACCCTTCTAAGTTATGAATTTCAAAATATGCTATATTGATGTTTCATTCCAGTTTCCCAAAGGAAAACACACAAAAAGCCATGCAAGGTTTTAAGGAATGACAGATTGTGAGTATTGGTTATTTAGGATTTTTATTTTGGAACACTGCAGGACTGCTCTACCTAAATAAGTAACACGGTATCAACTTACCTGAAGGAATATACCTCTCTCCTTTTTTTATCTGATCAGATCCCTCTGGTTTGGGAATCACATCTGACATCCTTCTTATAGTTCCATTTTATTGGAATTTTTGGAGATGCTGCAAGGTTCATTCATTTTCTGTGAGCTAATCTCTTTCTTAGCTTCAGGAGAAGGGTGATGGTGAGAGATTTCAAAGATGAGAAATAGGTTTCTGGCTCATTAGGGTGAATAACCTGATTAATTATTGAAGAAAGAAGGAACTGAAGGAGTCTTATCTGTCCTATAAATATTTCATATTTTGCAGGCGTGCCTAA
The DNA here is from genome assembly GCA_011074415.1 of Stictonetta naevosa. Lineage (NCBI taxonomy): Eukaryota > Metazoa > Chordata > Aves > Anseriformes > Anatidae > Stictonetta > Stictonetta naevosa. The sequence continues at coordinate 139,502,564 of CM021697.1, read as the reverse complement.
ACGAAAGGACAAATGCAACCTTTTATTAATCCTGCAGGGATAGAGGAGGCATAGATTTACAGATGGCTGACCTTAACACTAGGTTGATAGTAGTGTCCTAGATAGTAAAGACATACAATGTACAATACTGTTCTAGGTCTTTCACATCCCAGGCTACTGCTGTAAATCACTAGAACAGTGGTTTCCCAAAATATTTGACCGTGTGCCACTCCTATCAGTGAAAAAATTCTGCGTACGTAGCCCCAATATATGTATATTTGTTTATAAATTACATAAACGTACCGCTGTACTAATGAAACATACACAGAAACAGAAAATGAAAAAGGATGAGATAAATATGAATTTAAAATATTTCAAAAAATATTTTATTTGATTTATTAATGGTACATTTGTTTTATTATTAATAATATTTTTAATGAGACCAATGCGATTGAATATGCCTCATTATTGTTGAAATTTTTGGTTTAACACTTTGTGATACAGTGGTTTGAAGGTCTGGTTCTAGGTTCAGTTTACTTCAATAGTTGTTTTTAATGGCTGTCATAGCTGGAAAAGATTCCTCACAAAGACAGGTAGGTCCAAATGAAGAATTGCATCATTGGTGGCCCTTACTAAATCATGATACTTCTTCAGTCCCACCCACCAATTACCCCGAGGGTTTTATTGAAATTTGGCTAGTAAATGTCCACCTTCCCTACTGTTAATCACTTGTTCTTGCAAACTTAGAAGGGTGTTGCATTTTTATTGTTAATGAATGAGTTCAAAGCCCATTGCAACTCATTCTCTGGAAGATTTATAAACAGATTAGGAAATTGTTTCCAGGTATTTTCAGTGTACAGATGTAAGAGTTTTTGTAGATGTTGCACTTTAACACTGATGGACAACTAAGCTCCACCATACCGCTCTCTCACTCCCCCTCCTTAAGGGGAGAAAATATGATGAAAAGAAAGGCCTGGTTTGAGATAAGGACAGGGAGATCACTCATCAGTTGCCATCACAGGCAAAACAGATGCAGTAGAGGGAAATGTAATTTATTGCCTACTGATAACAGACAGTGAGAAACTAAAAGCAAATTACAACCACCTTGTCCCTCCATCCACCCTCTTCTACCTCCTCCCTCCGAGTGGTGCAGGGGAATTGGGGCTGTGGTTAGTCCCTAACGCTTCATCTCCACCGTTCCTTCACAGTCACTCCCTGCCCCTGCTCCCCGTGGGGTCCCTCCCACAGAATGCCATCCTTCCTGAACTGAGCCTGCGGGGGCTGCCCACAGGCAGCAGCTCTCCAAGAACTGCTCCCACATGGCTCCGTACCACGGGGTCCATCCCCCAGGAGCAAACTGCCCCACCAGGGGCCTCTCCACAGGCTCCAGGGAACTTCAGCTCCAGCACCTGGGGCACCTCCTGCCCTCCTTCTGCACTGACCTTGGAGTCTGCAGGGCTGGTTCTCACTGCTCTCTCCCAGCTGCTGTTGTCCAGCATTTTTTTTTTCCCCTTTCTTAACTCTGCTCTCCCACAGGCTCACTTAGCATCACCCACTGCTCGGCTCTGGCCAGCAGCAGGTCCCTTTTGGAGCCTGCTGGAGCTGGCTCTGATCTGACATGGGGCAGCTGCTGGGCTCTGCAGCCTCCACACTACTAAAATATTGTCATGTAAACCCAATAGAAGATAGGTTGTTTTGTTCTTCTTTTACAAGCAAGAACAATTTTTATGAAAATTATTTACTGCTGAGAATATATCTTCTTTGACACATCTTTCTTTTATTGGGCCAAAAGAAAATAGTTCTTTGTGTATTTCATTATTGAACAGAATCTGGCAAATACCATAAGCTGAAGCGTGTCAAAAGACTTGTATTTCCAGGAAATTTTATAGCAAACCACCTACATAATTTGTTCTAATACTTGGTTCTTCAAATCTTCAGCATGTTTTTTATATATCTTCCAACAATATCTGCTGACAAAGAAATGCATTTCAGAATTTGTCTCCATATTGTTTTGTCTGTAGCATTCCAGCCATTTTTACTGCAACAGGAAGAACAAGTGTTTCCCCTGTGGTACATGGCTTTCTGTCTTTCACTATTAAATAAGAAACCTCACTGAAGGCTTTTAAAGATTTCTCATTAAGTCAGTGAAATTTTGTAGATCGCTGTATTGAGTATCACATGACTTTAAACATCATTGATCAGATCTGAGTAGATCAGCTTTGTTTCTACTTCGTAATGTGTCTAATGAAGTTCATGTATACCAGGAGTAAAGTGTTTGCCATTTTCGTGTTCATTTGCTCAGAATTATCTTCAAACCCTTGTCTCTTTGCAGGAATGTTTTTAAGCCCTTGACCATTTTGTGAGTGTTTGTTTAGTTAAAAATAGACAATATAATACCTAAATCCACTTAACTGTGCACACGCAAACTGAAAGAAAGCACAACACACTGCAAGTCAATGAACAAGTGATGGTACCATCATCACTCACCATGTCAACACCTCTGCACTGAGGAGCACCCACTCTTCCCCCAGAACACCCCATGACATGGGACCCTCTGGGTTACAGACAGGATGAGGGTGCCAGCAGCAATAAATATTAAATATTAGTAAAGCTTAATTTTCTCTTTTTTTAGATAAAAAGTAATTATAAGTGGAATTTATAATATTTTCTTCCTGCACATCAATGTGTAGGATAGTAACAATATGTCCAACCCACTTTGGAGACCACTGCACTAGACCTTACAAACTTAATTTTTTTTTTTTCATTTGCAAATATTATACAGCTTCTGGCAGTACCTGGAAATCAGTAGGAATGAGGAACACAACAGGAACTGTTAAATAATTTCAAGCAAATGTCACAAAATATTGTCCTAATACACTTTTCTCTTTGTGACTCTTGCTTTAATCATTTCTCAAGTGCCTTCACTTGCACATTTCTCATATGCTTTTTCATACCCCCACTGGGACAATATTTGGGTTTATGAAGCAGTCTGCACTGCAGTTTCTCACACAAATACCGCTGAGGCAAACAATTAATTACAGATACAAATATCATTCTCAGCTTACTATCAGTAACAATGCATCTGACCTTTTGTGACCTTCAGGTTTCTTTTCTTCATTTTTTTTGCCTGTTATGCATTTTCTCTCCAAGTATTTGAAAACAGTTCCTGAGCTTTTTCCGTGAACTCTTCTGCCTGTTCTCATGCCCTAGAAATTCAGCCACAATCTAAGTCATCAAATATCCACCACAAAACTTTATTTGCTGTCGTTTGCACAAGTATAGTTTTTAATATCCTCCACATGTTACATTACTATTTTAAGCACACAACCAGGATAATTATATCTACGCAGCCCTCAGAACAGATGTCATGTGGGAATGCAATACTAGAATGGATCTCCTGAGGCACTACTTTCCTAATGCAGGTAAAAACATAACATATAATCTCATTCACAACTTTAAGACTGTTTTTAGAGCAATTAGGTTTGTTTGTTTGTTTCATCCTTATTATTCCTGCATGTAATGCTGTTTTCCCACCTAAGTTTCTTAACATTCAGAACAGCTAATTTTTGTCTTAAATTAATTTGTGGACATTTTATAATCATTTGCTTTCATGCTAGCTGTAACCTCAGGCTTCAATAGGTCTTTTTACCTCCTATCCTATCCTGATATATTTACAGCAAATTTTCACAACCTCTCTGTCTAAGTCTTTGTCGCTTTTGTTTGTTTGTGTGTTAAACAAATCAGTTATTTTTAGCCTCTTCCCATAAAGTAGCCTTTCTATTTCCCTATTTATCTTTGCAGTTTTCCTTGGTACAATTTACCATTCTTGAATATGGCTGTACATAGTTAACTGTGAGCTGCCATTCCTTGTACAGTGCAATAATGCATTCCCCTCTCTACTGGAAACATCTTCATTTTGACAGATCCAGGAATCTCTTTTCCCTATTGGCAGCTCCATATTTTTAATTTATAATCATCTTCCAATTGACTAAAGCTCTGAGGTCTTTCTCTTTCCTTACTGTTTCCAACTGATGATTCCCAAGTGTATCACAGAAGTGCCTGTTACTCAGAACTCAGAACATGACCTTATATTTTCTACACTTACATTTCACCCTTACTTTCATTACTGAAGCTTTCATAGATATCCTATTCTTTCAGCATGACATTCTAATCCTCATCTGCTCTGACAAGGCATTGCATCTTTGTCATGTAGATTTCATCATCATATTTGTATTTTTCCTTCCAAAGTTATCACTGAAAACCTTAAAAAAATTAACATCGTACAACAAATCCTAAAGAAATCTCAGGAACTCCCAGCCCCATAGTTTCTCTCTCAAAAGCTAGGCTGTTGTCTTGATGCTACCAAGGTCTCCACTACCAGGCAGCTCTTCCATTCTCTAATTTAAATAAGAGTTTTCCTCATATTCCCTAGCTATTTCATAAGAACTACTAACAGGATAATTGTGTCACTGATTCAAGCAGAGGCCACCTGGCATAAGCAATAAATCTCACCCCCCACAAATATCTCCCAGTGACTGAACATTCCCAGATCATCTTTTCCATGGCACAGATCTATGATCACTGAAGATCATTATCATGTCATTCCTTCATACTCTGTTTGGGGACCAAGAGAACTGCAGTGAAGCTGATCCAAAATTCCCCATCTTTGTGTATGTAGTCCACATCTTGGCATACTTGTCTCGACGTGCTCCAGCCCAAAATGGGGGTGATATTTTTCCTGATATGAGGAGCAATTTGTGCATATTGCTGTGTTTTCCTCAAGATCGTCTTCAGTCTCAAGGCTAACTCTCTTTTACCTCCAAGATTTTTTATTTTCTGGAAACAGTCTGATGCTAAGAACCGTACATTACACATATCTGCTTGGTACTAACACTGTTTCGAGTCCACTCTCCCCTCCACTCCCAATGTTTTCCAAAATCAAAATCGAGGTACTTTCTGCCAACACCTGGAGGTGGGGGGAGTTTTTTTGTTTGTTTGTTTTGTTTTTCTTTAAAAACATGTCTCCTGTTAGACTGATTCCTTATTCCTACCCATGAAATCCATTAAAGAATAGCCAGACCCCAAAGTCACAGACTAGGCCAGCAACTTCTAATTATAACTTGTAAATTTTTACTGGCAAATAAATCCTTGTTTATTGTTCATGCTCTTTCCCTCTTTTAAAAGATAAATAAGTTCTATTTATCTAGGTAAGATAAGGAGTTCTGCCATCTTCTTTTAACTGTGCTATGTTCTGTATCATCAGGAATCAGTATTAAGTAGTGCAACTGTCAGCCAGTTCCTACCATTCATGGTGTTTCTGCGAGCAAGCAATACTTTTAACTGTCACATCTCAGCCAGAAACATTGAATTCTCTAACTACTGTCCACAGATTTCTTGGTGATTTCTAGCCATCCAATAAGCATTTACAGACTCTTCAGACAAAAATCTGTCTAATCTGTGAGCACAGGTTTTACATTCTGTGACTCCTTCCTGTGAAATAAGACTTTAACTCATGACTTGCTTTAGCATTCTTTGTACTATAAACTGCAGGTTCTGTCTCACTGGTTATTTCTTCTGTCAATGGAACATTCTGATGTTTTTCCTCTTCTCATCACATTACTCTTATTCTTTTAGTAGACCACTACCCTTGGGCTACCTCTGTTACTTATTCCTCTCTTCTGATGAGATGCTTTTATTCTTTTTTGACATTACATCTATATAGTTCTAAGAAAATATTTTCCTAAAATCTACATCTTAGATTTTAGGAAATCTTAGTAGCAGCTGGTTACTTCTTTTATCCTTTCTATATGACCATGTTACAACATACTCATATGCCTTGTTTAGCACCTTTCTTGGTCAGTCTCCATGTTTTCATGTTGACAGACCTATGAAAGTATTTTCTTTATTTTTTTTTTTTTTTTATCACTTCTCTTCTACAATATCTTCATATCTCTCTGTGATAAGCCTTGGATTCCCTCTTTGATGAATTCACTCCACCAAGCACTCTTTCTTACATAAATAACTCCCATGGTAACACTCAAAGACAAAATGTTTTCCAAAGCCTCCGTATCCAGTTAGGCTCCCGTTCTTTTCTCTCCTTGGACCACCTTTAGTGTTGCATCACTAGCTACCTTCATCCCTTTCTCTCAGTATTAAAGGAGAAGCTACAGCTTCCCCTGAGTGTTACCATCTGGTGTTCAGCAGCTCATTAATAGCCTTTGCCTAGATTAGTTCTATCCTAGCTCAATCAGCTTTTACTTCTCTGTCAGCAACGATTAAAGGCAGTAAGCCAGTAGTATGCACTCGCACTCTCTAGAAGGTCCTTCCCACACTCATTGCACATTTGCTATCCTCTGCAGACTGCAAGCGAGGAAATATTTAGATAGATACTCACAGCTTATATATATATATATTTTTTTTAAAAAATCAATTTGAAGCTTTTTACAACTGCCAGATATTGACAACTGTCTCTAGAAACCAAGAAGAATCATTTTCTTTTAGGCCATATTATACTTTAAACTGGTATCCACAGTTTCACCCTCAACTCTACTGCTCACTGTGCCTTCATTATGGTTCCCTCTTATACTGACACAAAGGAGAAATAATACTGAGCATGACTGAGTGGGAGGGCAGAATTACTTTCTTTTGAGGAAGCAATTGTTTATTTTGCTTTAATCGATTCTGAAGCTATGAAAGATAAAAATCTTTCATTACGTTCTAAAGCTAATGGCATTGTCATCATTCGTCTCTGCTTGCTAAAACAGTCTGATGCAGCTGCAAAGAACAAGGGCAAAATAACTATGCAACTGTTCTCTGATTACGTGCCTTGAGATACATGCCATACCTACTGCATGGGAATGAGGAAAAAAGAGTTGCAGCCCATAAGACTTCCTTCCTACTCCCACCAGTAACTTTTTTCCTGTATTTTTTTCCACTAGACCCATATCTGATTTGGCAAGAGATACATATAAAAGGGCTTTTAAATTAAAAGCAAAAGAAAGCATCCTACAGAACATAGTAAAAAGTCTATCAAGAAAGTTGAGGTTAAAAAAGGAAAGGATGAAATAACCAATACATTGCATACATGAAGAAGCAATCAAATTTAAAACATTCGTCTCTAGTACTACTAATGTGGGAGTCAGATTTGAGTAATTAAATATATTCATTTTTTTATTCTGTCAGCCAAAGAGTGGCAGCAGTGGTGGAAGACATTTAAACAAGTTTCTAAAAGCCCCTTACAAAAACAGAATCCTATCAGAATCCTATCTAACCTGACATGATGAACAGTGTCAGGGCATTTCACAGCATTTTGATAGATGTCATTCAAGTATACCCATAAGAATATTCAGAGGATGATGTCCTGCCATTTCAATAGCCCACTGCACTTAGGGTGCTTGGCTTTGGGATGAGAGCTATGAAATGTTACATAGTACTTACTTTACTGTATGTTTTGTAAGAACTGAATTGTTCAAGTGGCCAAGTTTGAACCTGTATAATCACATTCTGTTTAATGGCACATCCTCTGTAGCTTCTTCTGTATTCTTTCCTTTATGCGCTACATAATTATCCTTTTGTAGAATCATTAAGTTTCAATATAGAGAAAGCTAAATTTCCATAATAAGTTTATTCTACTGATTGCCTAAATTGCACTAAAAATCCAAATAGCTCTTCAGTACTCTGACAAGTGAGAAGATTAAGAAATAAAATCAACAATTTACAACTTACAAATTTAAATTCTTTCTTATCACGCTAAGATAGGACAAACACAAGTGACTGTGGAGAATCTTATCTTTCCCAGACGACTTCATATTCTTTTGCAGGCCACAAGAATACAGACACAGCTCTGCTGCTCCCACAGATAGAAACTTTTGCTTAGCACCACTTTGAAGGATGATAAAAACAGCTTCCATCAACTTCACTAGACATTTCCATGCATGGCCTGTAAGGCATGGCACACCTCAAGCACAAGCCGAGGAAGCAGAAACCACTATCTACCCTTGCAGGGCCTTAAATACTGCCTTTCTAGTTCATTGAGTCCTTGTGATAAGACAGACTGTGAAATCCACCTTCCATCCCACCTCTTCCCTAGTGAGCTCCACACTCCACATACTCTATTGTTTTTTTGTTTTGTTTTCTGGTGGCCTAGAAGACCCAGCACCTCCTGGGAACACCATCTGTGCACCAAAATCCTTCTCAGTATCTCTGGCAGCAATTTGAGAGCCCATGAAAATGAGGACAAAGGAAAACAACTTATTAGACAACACAGAGATGCTAAAAAACATGATGAAGGACTTGAAGGAGTATGTCATAGACCTACAGTTTGAGCAATAGGCTAGGCTACAAAAAACCAAAGCAGGAACAGACACTGCTAAAAAGAACAAGAGAGAGCTATGTAGCTTATTAAAAATAAATAAATAAATTCAAGTCTCTAGCTGGAATCACAGTAGTCTAGTCACACTTTTCACATTTTACAAGTTTTACCAGCATTAATGCAATAATATTTTGGCTAAAATGTGTTACATTGTATGGTTTACTCTCATGCCATAAAGAATTTTGAAGGGGTGGATCAGCAAATTCAGATGACATCAGAACTACTTGTTTTCTGACTACAGAACTAATGTTTTCAAATGACTTCATAAACGGGATAGCACTATTCAGTTCAAATACCCCAACACTCTTCATCTACTGTTGGTGACTGTAAATTTAATAAACAATTGAAGTATAACTTCCTTTTTCATGCTACTGAGCACAGATTTGCTTAAGTTCTTGAGAAGGAGAGACGGACAAAAATATTCAGCCGCATTTTATCTTTTTTTTTTTTTTTTTATAAACTGCACTTGTAGCCTTCTGTGCCTGAATTGTATTTTGTGTTTCAGCTCTATTTTCCAAAAAGTATGTGAAGAATGACATTTAATTGGCTGGTGGACAGCACTTAGATTTGCTTATCCTAGCAATGTCTGTAAAAAGGATATATTAAGAATGTATTTCTACTCCCCAATTTTCCTTTAGCTATATGTAAAAATTCCTGAGGATGTAGTGTTGCATTCTGCCATTCTAGTTAATTAACTGCCATGTTTATTACAGTAATGTCTTCAGGTCAAAGAAAGAATCAATCTCCACTGTGCAAAGCACTGTACAAACACTAGAAAACTGTCTTCGCCTTCCTAGTGTCATTTGACAAGATCTGCATTACAGAGGGTGAAAAATATTCCATTCATTTTGCCCACTAAAAGGTGACTCCTGATGATAGTAAAATAAAGTAAATTACACTACAAAAATGAACTCTCACCTGCTCTGTTGGTTTTTTTGTTTGTTGGTTTTTTTGTTTGTTTTTTTTTTTGTGTTTTTTTTTTTTTTCCTGCTGCTCTTAACTTTAGGTCAGTCAATGTAAAACAATTCCATGACTATTGAGGAGTGGGGAGGAGAGAAAGGAAAAGACACCCTCCACAAATAAAAATAATACCAAAGAGGTACTGAAAAAAAAGTCATAACTTCCAATGTTGTGTGTGAGTCCAACAGTACAGCTAAGTGATGAACTATCCGTGACATGCTCTGAAATTAAAATGTAGCAGCAAGTCATAAAGATACTTACAGTTCATAACACAGTCATCGTTTGTCTCAAGAAAAGGAACTAAACATAGGAGCTCAATATGATTGTGAAGCTTTTAATAAGGACCTAAATAACATGTTTCAAAAGCAGAGAGAAAAGAGTGGGTCAGGATCCAAATAAATAAATCATGGAATTGCACAGGCACAAATCAGAATTTGATCCATTATATTTTTTCATTTAATTTTCAAATGCTTTCTGGCAGGAAATACAGTGGAGGAAGTGGGACAGCTGAACAGCTTGACCTCCTTTGCCTTTTTAATGATCCAGGGCTGATTCTTAGGGCACAGAATTCATAATAATTAAAAATACTGTCGGGCTGAAAAAAAATGAAGAGGAAAAAAAAAAAAAAAAAGTTCTACAAAATTATATTTTTGTTTTTATACACTACTGTTTGAGAAGCTAAAGTCAATCTACTGAATTGCACCAGTATTAATGCTACTATATAAGGTGGGAATTTGAATAGTACACAAATGAAGTTTTAACTGCTTTTAAGTGTCAAAAAAAAATGTGCAGCTAGAAAGTATGTAATGTGGAGGAATAATTACACTGCAAGCAAGAGGTATCAATGTAAATTTAGAGCCATTTACAGAGTGGACTAAATACTTTCCTCCATCTAGCAACGCATGCACAGTATCCAAGTACCAATGCCTGGGCATTCTGTAACTCAGGTAGCATTTTTAATGGGATGAAGCTCTTTAAATATTAAATCGCAAATCTTAGCTAATATTTCACATCAATACAAAAACCGGTACCAAAAATCAATGCAAAACGCAGCTTTGCAATGCATCTAGAGATAATGGAAAAGGAACGCACCCCAACTGGACAGAACTACTGTCAGCGTGTCCCAACCTGAGCATTCAATAGGCAGCATTGGCAAGACAGAGCAGATGCTTCTAATATCATCTGGTTGCTTTTCATGCTCTTTTGGAGACTTTGCTTGAGCACAAAGGTACATATACCTATACATCTTTGTTCTTAAATGAAAGTCCCTTCAGGAAAGTCCCTTCAGCACAATCCTCAACCTGCTAGAGAAGCCTCCTGCATTACAACATCCACAAAAGCAGTCCCCTACCTCAAGGGAAACCCCCAACACTGATGCTGCCAGGCAAGGATTGATGAATCTGACCTTTACTACCTCATTTGCATGTATGGCAACCAGACCTCTGTGAATTACCTTTGATCCTTGTGTGCTAGCAGCTGCCCCGGGGCAAGTCCTTCAGTGGCTGACTATTTAGCAGACTGGGATGTATTTCCTGGCTGAACTGCCCAGTGTCCTCTCTTGCTGACAGCCACAAAATGGAGAACACATAAATACGTTTCCCAGAAAGCTAAACCACCTTGGGTAAAAAGTTGGAAAGGAAGGAAATCGCTTCAAGCATTTCATCTGTACATATTCCCCAAACTGCCCACAATCCCAGTAGGCATCCAGTAGGAAGTGACAGCAGATTACACATTACAAACACCTACGGCCCCTCCTAGCTTTCAGGCAAAGACATTTCAGCTAAGGAGCTTTTGTCTTTGGACAGAAACAGCGTGTTACCACAGCTAAACTGATGAATGATAGGTCACTATCTTGGCTAAGCCAGGGAACATGAAGTCCACCAAAAGTGGGATATAATCATTGAATGGGTATGCTTAATTAAGTCTTCCCTGATGGCCTTCTGGGATCTATATATATGTTCCTTTTTTTTTTTTTTTTTCCTATTTTCCCTTCAGGGGACATTTTGAAACCATCAGTGGGGAAACCTCCACTGGTCACTATGACAGTTTGGCAGGAATCAGCATTTGCACAGGTCTCCGTTTAAGGACCATGCTGTTATATTTTAGTTCACCTCTTTAAAACAGATAATATAGCATTGTCCAGGTTATAAAGTCAATCCAGAAGAAATATTTATCTGAAAGTAATTCATGAGGGCACATGAAGTGTTATTTATTCTTCCAGCTAAAATTTGTGGCATAATAGAAGCTGCCTGTGGCTCATATTAGCATTATCCAGGCTCATGCTACACATTAGACATGGCCCATGAAACACCGCAACCTCAAGGCAAAGTAATTTCTAATATCAAATGCTCACACAAAGACAGTTCAGGGTTGTGAAAAATACTTCCCTCCAACCTCAATTTCCATTTTCACTTTGTCAAATATTATTAAAGACAGCATTAATGTCACGGTTCAAAAACTACTGCTTACCTAAGAATAATTCTCTTTCTCTGCCATAGTACTCCATTTATTATTCCCACCCCTGAACAAAGAGTATAAAGTTATTATTTACGTAGTCAAGGAAATTTTGCCTTAGAAAGTGCTGTCCACCTACAATGTGGGCAAATTCATTAGCAGTTACTGCAAATAATATAGACCATTCCAACAGAAAATGTAAAAATCCATATGGATGTAACCCTGCTTATTGAGACCTTAAGATGTAAGATGTCCTATTTATTCCAAGTTATCAGAAGATATTCTGAACCTTCAGAAGACAGCTTGCAATAAACAGTGATTAAATCAAACAACATTCAAATGATGGAGGTTGAAAAATAATTTTGGATATAAGCCTGAATAGAAATACTTAATTGTTTTTTTTTCTTAGATTGGGCTTGCAAAAAACAGGCAGGGGAAATGTTTAGACACATCCAGTATAACCCTAACTGATCCTGTTAATGTCAACAACAGCATGGCATTTGGTATTTCTGAAATTTCCCCATTTAGCAATACAAGAGTTGTTATGGACAAGCTTCTCCATTCTAATCTGCTTATACGTTTAGGAGTACACACAGAATTCAAGGTTACACAGGCTTCAAAAGTATGTACATAGAACAGAACAAGGCATTACAAGAGATAAAATATCATCTTGTGGAAATTGCATTTCTTATTTGCCAAGAGTAGTTACAATGTTTAGAATGGGCTATTCCTACCAAGCCTATTTAATAGCCGTAGTTAGGTAAGCAATACAATTTTAAGCATTAAGAGCAGAAAATCAGATTTATATATGATACTTTGTACATTTACTGCACTTAATTACATTTGTAATAGAAGAGCTGAGAAAGAGACCAAGTATGACAAAAAACTGTATCTCTACTATTGAATCACATGTACCTGAGAAAACTCCAGGCATTGAAGCCAGCCGGCAGGGGACAGACTATGTTTAGTCCAATAAAGTCTCTTAGCCTCTCTACAACATGACTGTTGGATACAAACTGGACCCTGGGACTTTCCAACTTCAAAACTGTGCTGGGGAGTTGTTTGGAAGGAAGCTAAATGGACATGCCAAATTCATACCAGAGGCCATTCTAACACTTTACTAGTACAGATGATCATGGTCTAGGAATGGTCCTGGACACCTCTCAGTTTTCTAGAGCAGGTGCAGCCTCAGAAGCCATCAGAATCCTAAGAGACTACCAGAGAAGATCTGGTAGAGATCAATGTTAGAACCAAATTTACAGATTGGAAAAAAAACAAGCACAGGAATGTGGAAAAGTAATTCCAGGTTCAAAGCAAAGGTTTTGGTGAAGCCTAGGTCATTTTGGTAAAGCCAGAAGGTCAGGTAGTAGCTACAATGCTTTCGTCAGATACATGGCATTACATTAAAGTAAGCAGTCATTAACTCAAAATTATATTAATGTAATTCACCATGCTGAAGTAAGCCAAAAGATTATCCTCTCTACTATTGAAGACTACTGAAGACGGTTTACTTGTGATGGCACTCTAATTGAATAGTATACACATATACTCCACAAAGTCTAAATACACATGATGACTTTGACTTATGAGATTCTAAATCCAAGAGTCTTATGTTATTAAAAACACACCAAAAAAAATCTTTCATGAAAGTTGTCAGAGCACTTTAAAAACACAACACATGTTCATGAGGGACACAACATTATTTTTGCAGAAGAATCTTTCCATTCAGAAATTCTTGGTGTGATTGAACAAGAGTCTGTAAAGGAAAACCTTCAAGGGTTACCTGTTCTGATTTCATTTAAAGGTTGAAACTTTGGAATTCTGAACTGAGATGAAAGGAGGGAAGGCATTAATAATTCTGAACTGAATAAAAGATATTATTTTTCATTTATTTGCTAATTTTGTACAGGATATGACTTACTGTGTTCTGTAAAATGAAGCATAAGTGCTAGAAGGAAGAAAATCCGTATTTCAGAAAGAAATCAAATGTAGCCAAGACAGCCTGAAAAAATAGCTCTAAGGTGTAAATTACCAGATTAATCTCAGTGGTTGCTACTTCACATACTGATTATACAATAACAGAATCATTTAGGCTGGAAAAGTTCTTTAAGATCGACAAGTCTAACCATCCACCTAACACTACATGTCCACAGCTAAAGCATGTACCTAAGTGCCACATCCATGTGTCTCTTAAGTACCTCCAGGGCTGGAGACTCCACCACCTCCCTGGGCTGCCTGTTCCAATGTCTAACCACCCTTTCAATGAAGAAAGTCTTCCCAACATCCAATCTAAACCTCTCCTGGAGCAACTTGAGGCCACTGCCTCAAGTCCTATCACTTGCTATCTAAGACCAAGACCCTCCTCGCTGCAGCTTCCTTTCAGGTAGTTATAGAGAGCAATGAGGTCTCTTCGCAACCTCCTCTTCTCTAGACTAAACAACACTAGTTCCCTCAGTTGTTCCTCATATGTCTTGTTTTCTAGTCCTTTCACCAGTTTTTTTGCTCTTCTCTGAATATATTCCAGCACCTCGATTTCCTTCTTTGTGGCAAAGAGGACCAAAAATTTCCTGAAATACACTGCCAGCAGGTCAAGGCACTGGCAAAAGCTCAGAACTGGTGATGTACTTATTGCAGACTTCCCAGTATATGAAAGTCGTGGACATACTGGAGTTAGTCCTGCAAAAGGTCACAAAGATGATGAAGGGACTGGAGCATCTGTCACACGAGGAGAGGCTGAGGGAACTGGGACTCTCCAGCCTTGAGAAGAGAAGACTCGGGGATATTATCAGTATGAATAAACACTTGAGGTGGTCAAACACAGGAGTGAGTAGCCTAGATTGGTGTCTAGGGTCCTGGGTAAGCTTCTGTAGCTGGCCCTGCTACAGAAGCTTGCCCTCCTCTGAGCAGGAGGGTTGGACTAGACAATCGCCCAAAGTGATTCCATGAAAGCTATTACCAAGTATACAGTCTTTCAGAAACATTTCTCATTTATCTTTACCTGTAACATTGAAATACCATTATGAGTATACTAAGAAATGCCGATCTAATTGCAGTGACCTATTAAGAACATACAAATTTAAAAATGATGCAGATAGATTAGAAAACTGTAAGTCAGACTGTGAATTGTTTCTGCATTACTGCTTTAAAGGGCAATATAAAATGAACCAGGACAAACAGCTGCATTAATATCCTGAAGTCAAACTAAAGGCTGCAACCCTAGGAATGGAAGCACAACAAGAACAAAGCTGTTTTCTACAAAGGCTGAATGTAATATCTATTAATACATTGGGTATACTCTGCTTCAAAAAGTCAAAGTTGTTTAGATAAATATGAAATTGGTCTCTTTTTGACCATGTCCACAAACACTTCTTTATGCATACTGAGTGTAATTGAGTGAATATTTGCTTTTAAGAAGGAGTTTTTGATAAGATTGTCTACCAACTCAACCCTTAACAGAAAGTGACAAGGAGAAGAGAAAAGAAATCATCTGAATATCCCATTTGGGACTGAGTGCTTATCAGAGATATAAGCTCCTCACTAGAGGGAGGAGACGGGAGATTTGACATGACATTCATAATGAATTCTTGTTAAAGACCTGAAAATATAGGCCTTGCTATACACCACCTAAAAATTCTGAGCACCAAAATAATGTCAAGAACACAACACATACAATATAAGCTTTCACTGATATGATTAGAATATACTGCATTCACACAGCAGTTTCAGACTGCATGGTGTTATATTCTGTGTCCTTTTCAAGCACACAATGCATTGGATTGCTTTACTTACTAGCAGCAGCAGCAGGACAATATCTGGATTATCACATGCACAGGCTACATGCATTGATGTCCAAAAATCCTCATCTTGATGATTTACATTTACTCCTCTGTCAATTAGAATTTCTGCAGCAAAGGCATTATCGTAGCGAGCACACTAGAAGAAATAAGAACAGATTAGAGATGGTGTTTCACTGAGCATACAACTGAATTTATTACATACTTTTTTTTTCTCCATTTCACATATAAATTTAGCAGATGACACACAGTTAAACTGCTGTGTTTGTAGGGGACAACAGCTGATGAATCTATAGAAATAGTTCTGTGGAGACAAGTTCCATGTGTATGATTCAAAGCATCCCTTATTCCCTGTGAAAAAGCGTTAAATAAAATCTGCTGAAAGCTACAGCGAAGATGAGATTCCCTTTCAGTTCAGTACTGTCATTCCAAATCAGTGCACAGGCAAGGAATGAACACATTGTGAGTGGTAGGGTGTAAGTATATGCACACCCACACATGCATATGTCCACAAATACACGAACTCCTGCCTTTTATGCAGTTGTAGCAGCAATACATGCATCTCTGTACCCACTCCTATCTCCAATCCACTAACTATAGCAATTCCTGTTCAAATCTCTCTGACAGACACATACGCTGAACACTACAAGTGTGTTTGGGGGCTGGGTGAGTATGTGTATGTGTGCAGGCGTGTGTGTTTGTACACTTTGTTTAATTTTGAGGTTGGAGATCACCATTTTTAGCAGAGAAGAATGAATTGGCATAGCCACTGTTTTGAGCTTGCTGGTCTCACCACACCTCTGACCCCATGTGCTTATGGATATTACTTTAAAGGACAACCAGAGCACCTAAGTTATCATCCTCAGTCTGGCCTTGCATATAACCTCAGTAACTCTTTAAGTAGGGATCCTCTCTCCTTCACCACTGGAGAGAGGCTACAGGGAGCCTATGTTTCTATATTTGGTACTTACACGTTTTGAATACCAACTTTAATAACTATACTTCATCCAATAATTAAGGCTATGTAATATTTCCCTGTTCTGGAAACCACACATTTGTGCCAAGAGCACAAATATAGTGAAATTTGCAGGTCATATGCAAGGGAGGGTGAAATAACTATGCTGTTATGTCTGTAACTCATGGGGAACCACACCAAGGCATCCCGTTTGCTCATCTGTATTAATCTGTCATGAAAGCCAGGACACTGTAGGAAAAGGGGAAGATGGAAATGTGCCCAGCTGAATTCCGCTGTGAAGTCAAGACATAGCTGAGATACTCAGATGAACATGGGAATTGCACATACTACTGGGTTCATAAATATAGATGTAATATAGATATTTTGGAAGATGAAAATTAAACTCTAGGAGGCTAACAACCAGTCCTGCATTAAGTGATTTTCACACATACTGAAAAAATATAAACAGAAATTAAATTCTGAAGTAATGTATTTCCTTTAGCTTGTAACTTAACTCTACAAACAGATAGTTTTGTTTCATTGCATCAATAACATTCATTGTATAACAGTACAACTTAAATTGAGTTGTTCAATGTCCAACTTCTAACAAATCAGTGATATTTTATAATACAGATCAACATAATCTCATACCAATCACATTTTCAAGGCATTGTTAAGCAAATAAAAATAAAAAAAAAATCAGAGAGCTTCTGTACAAAGCAATTCTCAGACATCACTGAGCCATTTTGTGTATTATTAATAGATAAGAGCCTTTTTTACAGAGCCTTATGTTGCCAGTTTTAAAACAGCCTTAGATTTGTAGCAGCAATATAATTACTGCTGCTCCTCAATCCTTGTTTAATGGCAGTTGTGAAGCAATTGGGCAATATCCATCAAAGTTCCATAAGAAAACTGGCATTTGTATACTTAGTTTCTGGCATGGGTTGGGCAATTGCCTGTGTGAACTGATATACCATTACTGGGCTTCCCACTGAATGAGCAACTCAGATAAGAACTAACTTTTTTGGTACTTCTCCTCTCATGGATTCTAATGAAAGTTCACTCAACACTTTTGAAGATCCCATGGCCTACCTGAGATTCAAGCATATTGGAATACTGCCTACAGAGATAGCAACAGAATCCTGATGAATCAGAATCCAATTTTTTTTAGAAACATATCACATTCTGGAAGATAAGACAAGTGGAAGAAGAAAAAGGAATTATATAATGAATCAGTTTTTAAATGAAACATGCAGATAAACATATTTTCCATTCACTCTGGAGTAAAAGCTTTTGTCCTATGACTTGAAAGAGTAAGTACTGATCAGGCTCCCCTTTAGAGAAGGTAATTTACACAGAAATATAGTGCTAAAAATGGTACCTATAATGGATCTGAGTGAGGTTCAAAAATATAATAAAGATGTATGCCCAATTACTATTTTGAGTTCTCATGGAAAAGTAAAATTCACTTATCTATTTTCCTGCATCATGACTCTTCCCTCCTACCTGTACTGCTCCCAAATCAGGGTCAAAACTAGGTTTCACTGACATCAGGTTTGCCCCTGTCTCTAAGAGGACTGTCATTTTCCTATAAATGAATTCTGTGTACTTGTAAGTAACACTGACTAAACTGGGGCAGCAGGTTACACACAGATCTCTATTGCACTTTTCTTGCTGCAGGAAGCTTTCTGTCCTTTTGAAGCACGTGTGCCTGTGAAGCAGCAGGCACCAGTGGAGAGATACTTAGTGTGGCAGTGTTACAGGGTGTGATGCAGATGATCAAGAAACCTGAAAAGTCACAGTTCACTAAAATCTGCAGTTAAAAAGTGCATAGGAGTTGAACTAGACAAAGCAACCTAAAATCCCTAAAGGATGGATCTTTCCTTCATTCTAAAATGTCAATAGGACACGTCACATCAGCTACACTGAAGATATGGGTTGTCTCCTGGGGCTTTCAACACAAGATAAGATTTAGGATGTGTCAGTTTTGGGAATCCTACAGATAACATCTCACATGAGCTTCATTTTTAGAGTGCGATTGAGAACCTTTTGCAGAAGACAAATAGTTGAAAGACAGAAAAGAGAACTTCAGTTACCTCTGTTCCACCTCATTATTGCACCATCCCCTTATCTATGCCTCTCTTTCCCAAAATCTTTGTAAGCAGCACAGCCACAGAAGTTGAAGAGCACAGATTCATTACAGAAGGAAAATGCTACATCTTGCAAGAGTATGGCTGCAGGTGTGCTGTATTCCAGTAACATTACAGGATCCGTTTTCATCAAGAAAATGTTCTATTTTGTGCACATACTATGAGAAACTTAATCCAATGGATCTAAAATGAAACACTCTGCCAGTAGGCTTTTAACTAGACGCCCTTTTATGCCCTTGTATTTCTGAAGTCAAATTTATTTCAGCAGCATTGTGGAACAAAGTTGGATTCAAATATCTTAAAATAATTTCACATTGAAAAGAAAGCACATCTGCAATTGAAGCACCACAGACCAAAGTAAAGTGTAATCAGACTTAGGATCCCACTTATGACAAGTTTTGACATTGGCTTCAGCAAAGCTGAAATTTTACCCTTGCAGTCTTGTCTGTCTGGCAGTCTTTCTCCCACATGCCCTTACATCTTGCTTCTCTTTTGGTTATTGTACACTGTTTTCCTTCTATCATCTTCTATTTGCTATGTAATCCAAATGGCTAGGCAAAAAAAATGATAAACTAAATGCTGACAATCTGTTCAATATCTATGTGTAGAAAATTGGAGCAAGAAAATATGCACAGAAACAAAAGGAAAATGTCACATCACAGTGTTTTTCATATAGGATCTGTGAATCTTTGAACCATATAATTCTATATTCAGAATCAAGCATAATTTCCTTTGTTCTTATTTAGTGTGCAGATAATTTATAAATAAAACGTTTAATTCTACATTGTTAGTTACTGTTCCTATGACATGATCCATCCTTTCATAAGCAATTTGAAAATGACCACTTATTTCACAGGCAGAGCTGGATGCCATCATAATGACTGTGGGGGCCAGTGTAGATAAAACATTGCTAAGCCATTCTTGTTGTTAATATGCCCAATCTGCTACTCTGTATCCCACCATATTTATCCACAGTTACTAACACTAATCTTCAATCACTCTTACCAGATGGAGCAAGGAGCCTCCTGAGGAAACAAGCATGTGAGGGTCAGCACCATCCTTCAATAGTCGTAATACTGCAATATCAAAGAAAAGAGGAACAAGAATTAATGCAGAAATAGAGCCAATTCTGAGCTGTTAATAGCCTGATTCTTCATCATCTTCATTAACAGATTTAATAATATATGCAAACCTCTGAGATAACATTTGCAAAACTATCATGTCAGCATTTCCCATCTCATCTATTTTAACGACTAGGCCTGGAAGCAAAGGACCTTTGATAACGATGTTAAATATGAACAGTATCAAGGACTTCTCAAGAGGACAGATGAGCGTGTTAGTTCTATACATAAAAGAGGGGAGGGGCAAGACCCTCTCTCAAGGAGCAAAATCACAGTCAACTGGTTTTATTTGACTTTGCAGAGTTCCCATGGGACCTGCTGGCTTTTTCAGTAAATAATTGAAAATAGCGTTCACAACTTATATCGCTCAAAATTAATCATCATACCGTAGCTAAATGATCTGCACTCAATTTAACCTTTACAGTGCATTGTCAGATCACCGACACAGCATAATTCTTAAAATTATATTCAGAGCCTAAGTCCTCCCCCATTTACATGTATCAGCCTTTTTGAAATGAAAACAGGCTTATAAATGAAAAAAAAAAAAAAAAAAAAAAAAAGCATGCTGATGCTCACTCAAGTGTGAAAATTCAGCACTTTTTCCCAATAGTCTTTACTGCCTTTATAACTTTTTCACTTGGAATTAAAGCATTGACTGACTCATGCTACTTGTGCTCATTCCTGGAGCAGGACGGTGCTGTGACACTGCCAGACATTATCAGGGGAACTCACCCCTGCACTTTAACCCTTGCTTCACTAAACTCATATGAAAAGCCCTTTTAAAAGGCCTCCATCTAGGAGAGTAACTGCCTATAATGTTCACTGTATAGGAACACAGCTCATTCTGCCCCCATCATCTGGAAATCTTGTTTTAAATTCCTTTTTAGAAGTCCTGGATGGAGTTGTGCAAGGGTCTGCAAAGCACTCTGAATCTCTGAGTACCCCAGAACTCCGAATTACTGCAACCTCTTGATGGTCATCAACTGGTCTCAAGGTTGTCCTCCTAACTTCTGTCAAGAGAATAACATGCACCACTCTTCCTTATACATGCATTTTTGTGTTTTCTTTCTCTGGAGAATGTCTTCTAACTCCATTTTCGCTGTATATTTAAATTTCTTACTGCATTCAAACATTCACCTGACCTAGTTGAAAGGGGTCATTTTTCTTTTCAGATATTGTCAATTTTCATAGGCAATGTCTTCTGAAAAGGATGAATTATTTTGATAAGGTGTCCTAGAAATATTCTGGACAAGAAAGAAAAACAGCCTAAATGGTTGTAAGCCTGTAAAATTGAAGTGAAAACAGACAAGGGAAGACTTGGCTTCATCATTACTAACTGCCTCACACATAGTAAACACAGTGGTATATTGGGCAAATATTTATACTAGCTATACAAATCCATTTAATCATCTGCTCATGTTT
Organism: Stictonetta naevosa; assembly: GCA_011074415.1. Classification (NCBI taxonomy): domain Eukaryota; kingdom Metazoa; phylum Chordata; class Aves; order Anseriformes; family Anatidae; genus Stictonetta; species Stictonetta naevosa. The sequence continues at coordinate 139,481,358 of CM021697.1, read as the reverse complement.
AAACTTTGAAAATCAAACATCAATCCAAACCACTGTACAAATTCACACTTTATGAATACCTCCATGGTATCTATATCACCTCACCCAAGTTTTCATTTCAGTTAATTTATATGTCTCTGAAAGACTTTATGTTCTGGCAAATGCCACTTTGAAAGCTAACTACAATTAGAAGCCAGTGTTGTCTCCAGCTTGTCCATTAAAAGTAGAAGTGGAACAGTAAGTAACCTGGAATAAATGAACTGTACAACAACTGCCAAGAGAGATGAAAAGCACCAAAGGAGAGAGGGAGGGTGGAGAAATATTTACAAATTTTCATAACCTCGAGAAAAATGGATGAATGACAAAAAGCAATGGATTTTTTCTGCTCTCAGACATAGAAATTCAATACTAAAGTACACAATTGTCCTCATCCAGACAGAGTCCATTAAAAATAATCTTCAAAATAAGTTCCTTTCTTCTTTTACCTAAATTGCTGACCACATAAGGAGATGCTTCTACCTCAGGAATAATGAGTGAAGACCTTCTTTGGAATACTCCCTCCTTAAATAGGTGTGCAACTGTATCATCTTCAGGAGTCAACATTTTCAGTTTTCATGTGTTATTAACATTTCTTTAGCAAGCTAGAAAATACAAATTCCATATCACAAAGCATTTCTTAAGGCTCCAAAAGTAATTTCATTCTGCCAATCTGATCAGGATTTCATCTGAACAAATTAATACTCGAAGTCATTCTCCTTCCTCTGTCCCTCTTTTTCAGTAGGGAAAATATAAATTCCACCCATTTCAGTTTCTTAGCCACTTAATAGCCGTGGTTTTGTGTAGCATTCTTTCTTATGGACTCTGTGTGTAGGTTAGAAATGTGAACTATGGCTTGGTTCCACCCACAGAGGTATGGAAATTAAGGCAGATAGTCCTCAAAGGTGTGATTTGCAGGATTTATTAAACTACTGAAATTCTACTCTCAAGGAGACTAACTGATGACTTCAGTGGGAGTGCATCATTCATTGAAAATAGCATTTATAAGGTGTAGTCTCAAGGGGAGAAGGTGTGGTCTCCAATGCATTGACAGTTCTTCCCACCTATGCAGCTGCATACTCAACTGCACCAGTAAGTCTTTTTAAGTCTTTTCCGTCATCTTTTTTGTTTGTTTTTTTTGTGCTGATTTGCTCCATCAGCACATGTACAGAGGATACAAATGCATAAATCAGGTGGAGGCAGAGAAAGCACACTGCATTTTTGTGGCAGCACACTTTACATCGGCTAAGGGGGCTAAGGGTAATAACAAAAATATATTTTTAGTCTGTGTTTTCACAAGATGTGATGAGCTGAATAAAGAGACAACCAAAAGGCCTTGTTCTCTTCCCCCATTCACAAAAAGATATGCATCATTTACCTCTGCCTGCATCTGCCTCTGGGAACTGACTCAAAAGGCAGAAAATGATTCCAGCAAAAAATAAAGTTCAAAATTTCTTCTTGGGTTATTGAGATTAAATCACTCATTAAAAGTTTTGGGAACACCAAAAATGTTCTTTGGGTAGGTCTCTCTAAGCAAATACAGAGGATAAAGACCCTTCCTGTTTGGCAGGAGCAGGGCACACAAGAAGGGCAGAGGATTAAGAAATTGCATCTCTAAAAATATTCCACACGAATTTCATCTGGAGCCTAAAATAAAAACCAAGTTACACAAAAACAATTCAGCTAATTGTGTATATATATTAAATAAATAAATAAATAAATAAATAATAAAAATATGGACAATATATTGATTCTCTTCCCTCCATAAAGCCACCAAAGACTTGGTTCTTGTAGAACATCACCTTCCATGAAAAAGGAAATAAAACCTTTCCAGACCCATTCAGCAATACTTTGCTGTTGAAATCGAAAAAATGACACACCTTTTCTAGATCTGAGATTTAAATTCATAACAATTAATGTCTTTGCTTTGCTTTCCCTCCCAGAAAAATAAATAAAAAGATTACATCACAAAGAATTGATACGTAAACTGCAAGCCTGAGGTAGAATATTAAATAATTATGACCATAAACAAATCATCAAGTCATATAAAAAAAATCAGGGTAAGTGGATAAAAGCTCTGTTCTCAGTTTTCTTTGTCTGACTTATTTTCCTGCATTATTAAATGTAGTTTAATCAGTGCTTCTGGAAATTCACATCAGAAAGACTACCAGGGCAGGATATGCAGACTCTTCTTTCAACTGGGCAACAGTCTTTGTTCTGAATTAGGATTATGTGCTACATTCCATCTGCATATAATGCAAGTAAAAAAATCCTCTTTCCTTGAATACACCCCTTCACCCTGCAAAACAAAATAAAAAAGCAAACAAAGAAAAGATCACAAACAAAATTCCCCTCCCCATCATGCAATTCACTTAGGTCATTCACTGAAGACTTTACCAGCCAACAGGAAAATCTTCACTTTATGTTCGATTTTTCCTTTTGATGGAATTACTCTACTTACTGCTAGTAAGTTTTGATAAATTGCCCTAATGAGGACAAAAAGACACACACAGACTTACACACAACTAAATTCCAGAAATGCTGTATCTCTCTTAATTAGTGCAATTTTAAGGTAGCTTCCACAGGATTTCTTTTAAAACTTGTTCAATGTATAATCTTTCATGGAAGAGAAGTCCCCAGAAAAGATGAGGAGACTGAAAATGGGCATTAACGCAGAAAGCTGAAATGTACTTTAAAAAAAATAAAAATAAAATGAGATTAAAATTTTCAGTAAACTCTCAAGCACTTCCTTTGTGTGTCTAAAGAGGTCCATCCATTCCTCCAACATCTTTCAGATTTGACATGCAAAATTATCAGCTAGTTGGACTAGAACTAATACAATCCTTCACAAACCATACTAACTAATAAAGCATTTTATAAAGCACTAAAGCACTGAAGTGATTAAGTCAGTCAGTCTCTCAGTGGTCAAAAAACAAAAACAAAACAACAACAACAACAACAAAGTAGCTTTTTGCATATGCTTTATGCTACAACTGTAACAGGATGACTCCAATGAGCTGAACAGCTTTCCACAATTCATTGACTGAATTACGACTTACCATGTAGTCTTATAGTCCAGTAAAGACAGCATTGCCATGCCTGTTACCAGCCACAGGCCTTGTAACTAGCTTTGCATATGGAACTTGTGCTGTCAGGCTTGCTTTGTCTGGGCCTGGCTTGGCTTGTTTGGACAGTTTTTCTAGCTTTTTGAGCTGTTACAGCAATTGGCTAATGACCAGTGACAACTACTCAATGTTTTAGTTTTGTTTAACTTCGAAGAACTGTGCCATGCAGGGTGTAGTGTTAATAACTTTGATATATATGGGAATAATTGGTACTTATGCTGTGCTATGTCTAATAGCATCTATCTGTTCTACCTTGTAGAACCATCTATGATCTTATGTGCTACAGACTAAAGGAGTACAGGTCTGAAGTGACAGCAGAGCCTTGCAGAGGATTTCAGAGGCCCCAAGGCTATCAACAGCTCACCAGTGGTCACCTACTGATGGTAATCCAAACTTCAGAGCTAGGCAAACCCAGTTTCAGTTGTAACAGAAAAGACAAAAAAGAAATATCCAATATATGCAAAACTTGTAATAAGCTTTTTGCTGTGTATTGCTATATATTCAATAGAGTACCATTAGATGTTTCTAACAGTTGTTCCTCTGGGAGCAGCAGCTAGCTAGTGTGACCTTTGTTAACATTTATTTCTGTTCTTTTCAGTTTAGCAGGGATTACTCTAGCTGGAAGGCTTTACTTGTTCATTATGTGAGGAATTGTGGCTTACTTTAGAAGCCTAAAACCATGCTGTTGCTCAAATGGATTATTCTACTCTCCTCCTGCCTCAGGCTGCATGTTTCTGCCACTTCCCTTGTGCTGGCATAAGATAAAGATTATTTTTCAACTAGACCAACTATCCGGGGATGTGGCACAGTGCAGTGGCTATGAACAGGCAGAATGGCACAGCCAGCTGAAAGCAGTTCTGACATATACTGACCATGAACCTGTGTAACTGGACAACAGAAGTGATGATGAACCAAGAAGAATAGCATACTTCCACTGTCAGTTCCCTCGTCACTTCCACTGTCAGTTATTCACTCCATAATCAGACTGCTCATCCAATACTTGCGTCTTAAACTCTGTATGCCACCTTCATGCCTCTGCAGCACACCTCTCTTATTCCAGTCACACTGTATTTTCAGCTCATACGAAAGGCAGTTATGAGAAACCTGTTGGATGACTCAGCTGTATAAGAGATTAGCTGATGAACACCAATCTCTGGTATGTTATTCTTAATCAGAACAACAAATGAAATCAAGCAAGACGTCATTTTTTTTTTTTAGTGAATGCAGTCTTGCATTCAACAATACTTCCTTTTCCTATCATAAGTTTAAAACAAAATTTTAAAATTTAAGAACCATTATTTGTAGATTTAGTCATTCTTTTAGTTTGGCCTGTTTGCCAAATAAAAATACATTTACAGTAGCAATACTTTTACTACGTAACTAGTGAGACAGCTGATGCTTTCAAAGCAAGTCCTACCCATTGGGATACAGCACTTATTCAGAGAAGTCATGCCCTTAATGTGCTTTTCAAACCACTGATTCATAATCCTACTGCTTTTTCCATCCTTAAAATATTTCCAGCAATCACTGGCAACATCTGTCAAAATTGTTCAAACCTCATCTTACTTCTCATTTCTGAAGAACCCTTGGAACTCAATTCTCAACTTTGCTACATGAAAACAGATTATAAAGGAAATACGCACACCATTTGGACAACTAAGTGTAACCCCATTCACAGAATGCAGAAATGAAGGGAGGAAAAAGACATTTTCCACAGTGGCTGAATTTGAGAACCTTAGTCTTATCCAACCTGTATCTTCCTCTGTTTAAACACAGCATTGATGAGGATGGGGTTGATACTTCCATCCTCCCTGGCAGGCTCTTTTTAATTTATAATTTTTTTTTCAGGCAGCCAGGAATCTGATTACCATGGCCCCAGAGCAACAGGACCATTGATTCTTTGTTGAACTTAAAAACATGATGTGAATTGTCAGGCTGATCCAAGAGCTCCATTCAACAGAGCATTATCTTTAAAAGAAAGAAACCAAGACACCAATGAAAGACTGACAAAAGTAGTGCTCCTACATCCTCAGATGACCTCTCTCCCAGCTTTAATATTAGGCCCATATCAAAACATGACAGTTTTTTCCCAAGCTCTGTTACTGGAGAAATCAATCAGCCCCCAAGCTTGGGTGCAGTTCAGCACCTCAGTTACCGCACTATGGGAATGAACTGTAAGCAGCAGAGGTAAGCACATGACAAGACAGCTCCCTTCCTTTCTGCACCGTTATTCCACCAGGACTTGCACCCTCAACTACTGTATGTCCATGCCTAGACGTTCAACAATGCTAACAGCTTCCTACTAACACAAGTCACTCTGGTGGTCAAGGACACATCCCTCCTCTTATCTGAGGTACCCTGAACTGGAAAACCACATAAAAATAATAGTTTTGTCTCTGCCCTCTCCCCCCTCCCCCTACCCCCCCAGACACCAAGTCAAATTCAAATAAGATCCACAAGGAGTTCCCTCAGTGGGACAGATATTCCTGTTGCAGTAGACATAGCCGGAATAATTTATCTTTACACTCTACCATTATTTAATAACTGCTAACTTGAAAACTTCAGACGAACTCCCCCTCTTCCATTTCATTTTATATATGCGAAATTTAATGCAGCTTGTGCCTCCACTGGAAAATATTAAGGACAGAAATCAATTGTCATAAAAAATGCTAGTGGGTGCTCAAGCACTGTAATACAAATTAATCTCCTAGGGCAGCAGTCAAATATGACATGTCGTGAGTTAAGTGGTGGAATGGCAGGCGAAGCATCTCTTCTGAAAAGACAGATATTCCCATGGAAAAGCAGCATGGACTCTGAGATCATTTCAGAGGAACAAGATTTAAAAACAAGTGGGTCGCACTACCTAACATCTACATCTGATTTCTTCTCTCTCTCATTTCCCTTTTTTTTTTTTTTTTGTAAGATATTTACTCATAAAGTCTTGTTTTCTTTCTTTTTTTTTTCTTCACAATATTCAATTCCTTCCTGCTTCATAGTTATACTTTCAAATTCAAAAATTCAAATACATCATCTACTATGTTTATGCCCACAGTGAGAAGGAAAAACAGTGATCGAAGTAATTGGAAGTAGCCATTCAGTTGCATGGCCCAAAGATATTTCTGCAAGGGACACACTCCGGAGCTCTATGCAATGGAGGTCATCCCTTCTTTTGCCTCTATTTTTGAATTAACTCTTCCAAAGCTAGAGCTCTGAAAAGGTCACAAGGGGAAAACTTCTGTGGTAAGGTCTCACTTGTTTATAAAGCTGTGATTTTACCTCAGTGTAACTAAAACTTCTGTATACATTACAGAGCTGTTGCTAAAATGATTCACATCACCTCACAAAATAACACATGCTTAGCTAAAAATACTGCTTCTATCATCATAGCTGATAGCACAGCATGGGTTTTGCCAGCATAGCTGTTTCCCAGATCAAAACAGCTGTGTCATCAAAAGCTGGAAGCACAGACCTGAACAAATTCTGAATTTCTATTAGTGAGTTAAAATTACAATAAAAACAAAGCTTCTTTTTTTTAAAAAAAAAAAAAAAGATGAAAATTAAACTTAGGGGAAAGTAGTTGATCACACTGTAAACTTAAATAAGACTCTTTACAAAGTTTTCACCTCAAATTAGCTTATTTGAGTTATGTATTTCAAAGGAAAATAAATAAAGAACTTAATACGTTAGTACTTCTTATCTCCTGCATTCTATATACATATTTTATCTATGTCCCATACATGGGTTTTCCCCCTGAGAAAGGTGACTAAAAAAACAGCAAGGACATTGTCAACATGCTAAAGTCAATTATTACAAGAATTATTATCCCTACTGGACATACCTGAGAAATACCTGTCAATTTGAAAGCTTATAAAAGTACTGGTGTAATTTTTAGGCTAACTCTTCTGCTACAGAGACACCCAATTGTACATTTGAATGTTTGTAGACTTGAATAAAAGTTTCAGATCCACACAATATTTTACTAAATATATTAAATTTATTTCAGACTTTTCAAGCTTCCAATTATATGGTCATTAAAAGCAAAATGTTAAAACACACATCAGCAAAATAATTCATTCTGTGGGCAGTAGCTTTGAAAACCATTGCCATTGCATGCTTTTCCCTAATGACACAGTGAAAGTTGAAGAATTTGCATGCAACACAATTTTTCTGCTGAATAAACTGTATGCTGCTACTGTTTCACTCATCATTTATGTTGATCCTACACCAGCATTACTTAACTGGCATAAATCAAATTACCCCTGACCTGCATTCCGTATGAAGTGAGACTCAGTCCCTCTTTTAACTCTCATACCATGCAGAGCAAGTTTATGCCAGCTGGTTTAGAAGCAGTGTAAGCAAGTCATTACGATTCCTATTAGAGATCTTCAAGGATAACAGTCTATTATCCTGCTTAGCAGCTGCTAAATGGTGCTAATTACCAGCTGTGGACCACTGGCTGTTAGATTCTGTATGTATATAGTGGAATTACCAGGGTGTGCAAAAGGAAGCAAAGTTAAACCAGAACAAACTTCGGACATTAGCAAGCTATACGTTAATCCAAAATAGTCACATGTGTGGTGTGTGAACAACCAGCTATGATGGAAATGCCGGGTTCCAGGAATATCTCGCCACTTGACATACTTTCCTTAGGCACCCCTTTTCCCAGGATATAGCCTGTGACAGCATACATCATCAAAATGAGAGTTGCTTCACTTTTGTTGGTGCTTCCATTGATGCCCTCCTGCCTCTGACCCTGTATAGCAATGGGGCATGTCCCTCTGCCATGAGCTGGAAGGAGCGCTTAAGCTAGCTGAAGGCTAACCTTGGGAAAGGTGGTTTTCAGCTGGTTTAGCTCCCTGAACTGGCTCACATCAAGATGAGCATAAAGGAAGGAACACAAAAGGACAGGACAGAACCAGAGGAAAGAAAGGAGAGCAACCTATGATAACATCAATTTTAGCTTAATTTTAATCAGTTAGAAAAATACTTTACAAGTGTCACTTAGTATCACCTGTGATGCCAGTAAATAGCTAACTGTTTTTTGTGAAACAGATAAAATATGCACTTTGAGGAAAGAGCAAGATGACCCAGGTCTTATAGCTGTCTCCAAGTTACTCATGAAAGGATGATTAACTGAGGAACTGCTAATCAGGAAGATAATTGTGTTGACATTCTCAAGGGAAACATCCCCGTGAATATGTCAGTAACCAATGCAATGTGAATAGTTTCCTGAAGAACAAAGATTAGGCATATTCTAATGCTATCCTCATGATAATAGTGAAAAATCATGCCCCTAGGTTGGGAGACCCTGGCCCAACAAGGGACCCTCCCTCTATGATGATGAGCAGAGTGATTGAGTCATGTCAGCAGTGTGCTAACTAGGTAACCAACTGGAGGTGAAGGGATTGTATTAACATGTAAATGCATTAATAAGGGATTGTATAAAGAGTAGTGTGGAAGGTCCTAAAGGTACCAGTTTTATGGGAAACCACCTCGTACGCAGACTTGCGCAATTCTGAAATAAACAATATCTCAACCTAGCAGGTGGATTGTCTTATTGCACACCGGGTGATGAATCCAAACTCTTTATCGGACTACATATATACCCATAGGCTACTCTCAAAGTTAAGTCAAAGTGCCTCAAAGATGCTTCCATATTCCATTTCCTTTCTTTGCATCCGCACATCAGCTGTGACAACAGGGAGGTCACTCAGTTCAGACAGTTGACACCGAACATAACTGTTGATTTTGGGGGATGGTATACTCTTCTGGATCAGTTTGCTCAATTGGTTTCCTCTGCAGCCACACAATTGCTAACTGATACAAAGAGCATGCAGCAAGAGCTCTGGTAGGAATGGGATCAAAAAATATGAATGAAAATTTCTGAATCAGAAATATAAACACATAGCATTGGCATACATAGAGGTATACCAGCATAAGCAAACATTTTATTTATATAATTTGATTCACTATTGAGAAATGCACTGAACTCAGAGAACAACTCCCTACTGATGTAACTACACCCCTGTGGGAGTGAGCAGCAAGCACAATTCATTTCAAACAGTGTGACTGGAGTGATACAAATTTTTTTTTTTTTTTTTTTTTTTTTTACACAATTCATGACACATAGGAAGCCACTACAGGATGTAGTCAATATAATATTTCCCTGAACTTTCAATATACAGACAACCATAGCTGAGGATGTTTACATAAACAAAAAATACACAACAGATGAATTTTAAAAGGCATCATTTGAAGTGTTCCAAATAAGGAATATCATGTGCATCATTTGGCAGATATCACATTATTTTTGGCAAAATGCTTTTCTCTATCATCTAAATCCAATCTATATTTTTCTTTGATTTTATGTATACCTATCTTGTTGTATCTACCAACTCTAACCTAATTCCTTCCCAAATTTGGTATTTATATCTTGCAGATACCTTGTAGATTAATATGGCTATAAGCTGATTCCCCTGAAGATCATCTGTATTCTAACTTGATCACTAAGTAGGTGTTGGAAAAAGCCCACTAGATCACTGTGTACTGTCATTAACAATGCTTGCAGTTATCATTTGAACTAGCTCTCAAATTTCTACTCACAAATTCCATCCATCAGCCTAGTTTTCCTTGTTTGTTTTTTTCCTCTCCAAAATTCCCACTCTCTTTGAAATCATTTCTAAATCTCTCTCTTTCAAATTTCAGTCTATCACTTTCAGTCTATTGATACCAGTATCCTTTTTTAGACATCTCAGAGATAGTCTAGAGATGAAGTGCCTTGAATAATAATGTTCTACAGATATAGTCACTCTCCTCATAGTATTTACAGAGTTTTAAAATGGAGAGAAGTTGAATGTTGGCATATATATGCAACACTCGCTATTTCTGTATTTCAATAATATCAGCATTCAATCACAGACCTTTACAATTTACCAGAACAACTGAGAACATCATACAACTTTTTACTAGTTATTTTCTGCTTTACCCCCACCTCTCAATTTTGTTTCTTTCATAATGCATGAGATGTGCACAGCCTAACAACTCCTTGCACATAGGGACAGCATGAGACAGGGCCTCCTGTAGGAAATGGAAATGATGTAACATCTGATGTAATACCTTGTATCATTCTGAATAAATGTACTTATAGGATTCTTAGGGAGAGGTCCAAAAAAAAAAAAAAAAAAAAAAAACAACAAACCAACATTCATTCCATATAGGAACTGAGTGAAGTTTAAGTTCAGATGGCAATTGCCATTACTAAAAGGCATACCATGACAGCTGGTGCCCTCTTATAGGATGTCTCCTTAGTAGACTACAAAACAAAGCAGCAGTTCAAATTTCACACAGATGCTTCCAGCTTTCAAACTGCAAGTCATATTTTCCATACTCTTGACGGGTAAATGTGGAAGTCTAGAAAAAACTACCACTATGTGCCAACAATAGTAGTGATTTCTAAAATCTGGAGCAGAAACCGAGCCTGATGATTCAATGCTGCAGCTGTCATGTTTGCCTTTTGAATCTGAATGTAATCAAAACCCCTAACAGTGAATGGTGTGAGAAATTACCTCCTGAAACCATCTCATTGTTTCCTATGTAAAATCACAATATATACTGGTTCAAGATCACGTGCAGTCTACAATGTAATACAGAGTCACTGGTAAGGAACAAGGTAAGAAGGAAGTGTGTAGCCATAGGTTGACTGTGAATTCTAACATGAACTGTTTACATATGCTTAAAATCATTGTTTAAAGTAGGGCATTTAGAAATATTGCTAATTTCACCTTAACTACTCATCTTCCCACCTCCATTCTTGGATGCAATTCACATAGAAAAACAAGCTAAATTACTCATTCCCTTAGATGCATTGATTGTACTCTTATAAGCTTCAGTTCCTCCACTGTAATGACCTGTTACTGTGTTGGCTGCAAATAACAATAATCAAGAAAAATCAGTTGTCTGTTTATTATGCCCTATAACCTTTTTATTCTTTTCTCTCTCATAGTTAGAGAGCTTGTTCACTGTCAACTAGAAGTGCAAAAGTTTTTAACAGCTAAAGCCCTGTACACCAAGTCAAGATGATACCTCAGTGTACAGAGAAAAAAGAATCCTCCAATTCATGTGTCAGAGAATAGAAAGATGACTGAAATAATAAGTTGTATATAGATTTTGTTTTTAGAATTTTCACTGGGTAAGAAAACCACTACATGCTGTACAGGTAAACCTGGCACTACCTAAAATATATCTGTATTTGACCACAAAAGGTACTGCAATTCAGACAGAAGTAAAGAGCCAAGTAACAGAAAAAGCTCAAAGACAATTAGCTTGCAAAGAAAATTGGCTTAGCAATTTAATTTTTTAACTATCATTATCATGATTACTCTTTTGCGTTATGTGATTCTGGCTATATTCATTTTGTTATACCTTCAGAGCTTCTCAGGGAAACAACTCCACTTAGTTATTCTACTTCCCAAATCTCCAAAGAAATTGCACTTGTGGCGTTTTTCACTACACTTATTTAGCTGGTTGACTTTTCTCATCCTCAGAAAACATATGAGAGGTAAATTGGGCGTTCTCATTTAAATGCTGAGAAAGCATTTGGACAACACTCTTAGGTGCATGGTTTAATTCTTAGGTTGTCTGTGTGGAATTAAGAGTTCAACTCACTGATTCTCATGGGTTTCTACCAACTCAGGATATTCTGTGATTCTAAAAGCTCCAAACAAATGTTATTCTCAATCTGACACTTCACATGATAAACTGAAATCTGTATGTTGTAGGCCCCAAAAATAAGGTCTCTTCCCACACTTATGCTTAACTATTCCATCAAATCAATATTTCTCCAGTATAACAAGGTCAGTCTATACCCTGTTGGAAAAGCATTCTAAAATTAAATTGAAAAATTTAAAACGTTTTAAACAGTTGATTATTTTTTTTTTAAATAATTGTATTATCACTGTAAAGGTCTGTTCTTTAGGGGAGAAAAAAAAAAAAAAAAGAAAAGGTTTTTCTCTACTGATTTCTGTAGTTTTCCAGCTTAACTTCTATGATAAGAAAACACCTTAAGGTGAGTGTTATTGAAAGATGAATATAGAAAAGTTTCCCTTTTGGACTAAAATATTATTGGAAATCTATCTGAAGCACAATAAACACATTGAAGTAGAAAACAGCAAATTGTATAGAAAAGATTTTCTTCTTGCTATGATTTTATTTCACAAGTATAGACAAGGGTCTTCTGCCTAATCATAGCAAACTTTCTTTGTAATCTGTGTGACTTCTAACAATACATGTAATGTGAATGCTGCCTATTCATAGCTTTACATCCCCTTGCATAATGCTGGAAAATCAACTCTAGATCCCCTTTGAAATAATTAGGAAAAATGCCAGATGCCAAATAATTGTTTGTTAATGGCTTAACAATCATTTATTGGCATCACAGTGAATTTGTCAGTGATTAACCTTGGAGTTTCTTGCTTGTTTTGGGTGCCAAAGCATGTTCAAATGGAAAACTTTTTATTACTACATTGAAAGAAAGATGTTAAGGAGAAAAACACCAGCATGGGAATATAAATGAGCTTGATAGATTTAAACTGAAAAAAGTACAGATAGATGTCTCTAAAGGTTATCAGTTCAGACCACATTATATTCTTAAAAATCTGGACACTTGTGTAGAGGTAGTAGTCTTGTGAATAGTTTTTCTTAGCATTTGATTCGTTAAGCCTTCTGAATTAGATCCTCATTATGCAAAGCCATGATTCATTTACTTGTCCCACTGAAGAAAAACTTTGCACCACAGTCTACTAAAATAAATATTTGAAAATTTTGGAAAAGTACTTAAAAGTAAATAAATAATATTCTTAGGTGAATTTGTGCATTTTTTGACAAATGTTTCATCATACACACTATACTTTACAATTGTAATTGAGGCAATTAATAAATCCACAATTTCTTTTAATGTGTTCTTGTTTCGACTTATAGTGTTCAAGAACAGACCTATCTGCCTGAAAATTAGTCATTTCAATGCTTACATTCTAGAAATCCACTGTTCAAGGGAAAAAAAAAAAAAAGAAAAAAAAGAAAAAAAAAGTTTCTAGAAACTCTGTAATAAACTCTCTAATAAAAAAAGTTACCCTCTTCAAAGAGGTAGTCCACAAATCCTTCAGGGTGAACTTAGAAACATCCAAAACTGTCATATGGAATTGCTAAATTCAAATGTGTATCTGGATCTTGACTTGTTCAGAGCTTAAAGATGTGGAACAGTACTTCAAATAGTCTAGTTAAATACTCATATTTTCAAAAGAAATAAGGAGATCTCATTCTTTTCAGAACACAGGTAGCGGCAGAGATGATGACAACATCAAGGTTTTTGTACAAGAGCTTACTATGCAGTGAACTTTCTACAGTTTGTTATACAGTAAGCAAGACCACCCAGGTTCAATTTGTCTCCCAGTCAGGAGGTCTCAAGGTTCTGTCCCCAGGAGAAAGCCCAGTTGGGTTGGATACTGCTCGAGAGACTTGAGGTGTGGGGCATGGGAGAGCAGAGGAGAGAAAAGATGGAAGCGAGAAGGTGGCAGAGAGAAGTGCACAGACCCAAAACAGCACTCACAGCAACAGTGACCTGCAGGCTAGCATAAAAATATGGGTGACAGCTCCAATCTCACTTTCATAGAGACAAAGAGGATACTGCTACTCCATCTGATGATAAGATGGATAAATTACATTTGGCATGAATACCCCTAACATATCAGCTTGAGAGGACCCAATATGGAGGGATGCTTTGTGTCTCGTTCCCTACTAGCTATGAGGCAGAGGACAGCTGTTCAGCTCAGAGTAGTTTGGGGCATGTGTGAAAAACAAAAACTGCAACTGAAACAGCCTAGGGAGCTTTCGGGGTTGAAAGAAAAGTAACTGGTAAATGAAGGCACTCCTGAGATTAGGCAGTCCACAGGGAGAATGAAAAGGCTAGATAAAATCTACCCCATCAAGCCTATCATTTGTTTTTATGATACATTATACTTTTTTCTATTAGCTTTAATTATTATAATTAAATATATTCTGCATATCAAGAATCTTACAAATCTTTATCAAACAAAAGTAGCTTAACATTCAGTTCTCATCTCAGCTTTACTAAATTACCTAAAATGTAAACACACAGGCCAAAAAAAACAAAAAGCACATATGGAATCCTGCAGGAATTCAAATATATTCAAATTTCATCTCACTGTGATTTTACGATTGCTTTTGAAATGGGCTGCTTTAATTACTTAACATCTGTTACCCAATAACTAAAGGCATTGTTTCCCTGCATCATAACAAAAAGCTGCCCTGTATTGCTGAATTCAGCACACATGGAGCTAAATAAGGATAAAAACCATGCTGAACCTACAGGATTGAAAGTTCACTCTGGTTTGAAATGTGCCTTTACCTTCTGGGCCTTAGAAACATCTTTTTCATCAATGGCTGGATTGAGACGTTGATTGATGCTTCATTTTTCTATATACTAAACTGATTAAATCATTGGCAACATGACCAACAGTCAGCTGTGTTAGTCTCTTCTGAAGTTACAGAACTATGAGTTCCCTATATGGAATGCAGATATTTGTCTGACTTGTCGATGTATTCATTTACAGCTTACAATTTTCTTTCTTTACAAGACCTCCAAATGGGCAAAAATTTATGCACTTCATTAATTTCATATGCACTGAATAGTCCCTCAACTTTACTATTCAGTGTCTAGTGTTCAAGTCTCTTCAGGATTAGCCAATAAATATTAAATTGCATAAATTATCATAGATATGTATTGTGATTGTAAAATAGTTCCTAGTAAATCAACATTTGTCAATAGTCACTTCTGGATTATCATCTAATTTACAATTTTATCCTCTGATTTAAAGGAAACTAACTGTAAAATAAAAAATAACCCTGTATGGGCAGAACCCCTTGTTATGATTGTTATTACAGATATGTAATGGACTCCACACTTGCTATTCCAGTGGGGGGGGGAGGGCGGCGGGGGGAGTTTGGATGAAGTTTAGAGTGAGAGTAAACAGTAATCTAAAATTAAAATATATTAAATAATGCTAGCACAAACCTGCAAGAAAGGACTATAAAATCTGAGAAATCTAATTGTGTTTTGAATTTTAAGGACTGAGCACGTTAAGGTAAGGAAATACAGACTAGCTGATCCCTCAAATAAATTTTAGCTGCCCTGTAGTTCTGCTTCTTGATCTTGCTTATGATGTGTTTTAAATTCCTCAAACTGGGATTAGATTAAATTGACTCTCTTTGTCCCTCTTCACAATTTCACTATTCAGTAATTTGCCAATATTAGTTTAATTGGTCATATGTCCTGTCAATACCGGTTTTGACCAAAAATTTCCATTTTTAATTTTTGGGGGGTTATTTTGTTTTGAAGGTGTACATATGCAAATGAAACACACTACAAGTGTTTGCTGTTTTATCCTGCTCAGGGTTGGAATGATGTAGCCAGAGTTTATTGGTGAAAGGGAGGAGGTTTCCAAAAAGCAAGTGTAAAACTCATGAGTGCAGGCAGAGAGCTATGAAAAGCCACTCTGATTATACAACCTAATCCTGATTCACCAACTGCATTTACAAGTCTGATCTTTATGCTCTTGGTGTAATATATGTAAAACACAGCTACATGTGTAGTAAAACACTCCATGCATTTAATATTTCTCATAATATCACTTATACAATTTTACCCTGTCTCTTTAGAAGGCTGTAGCTGAGACAAATAGTATACAAAAGAAATGCTAATGTAAGCACCTTTGGGAGAAGAAGGGAATGAAATAAGTTGATATTAAATATTAATCATAAGAAGAGCACGTTATTTTAATTTGCGATGGCATAGAAGACTGATCTAAACTTTCACACAGAGGTCCTTTTCTCATCAAGAGTCATCTTTTTAACTTATGATGGAGTTAAATTAAGCCAAATTTAAGGAAACTTTGGCTTAATGATACTCAGTTTGGTAGATTTAACACACCTATTTTTCACTTCTTTCCTAAAGCTTAAGAACAACCATAATAATATGTTTTATTAAAGTCTTTCAGTAAATTTGTTATCACAGAATCACAGAATGGTTTGGTTTGGAAGAAGCGTTACTGGACCTCATGCTCACCAGTGCAGATGAAGATCGGAGACAACCCGGACTGCAACAACCAGGTTGAGTTCATGATCTCGAGGAATATGGGCCTGGCAAAGAGCGAAGTTGGAGCCTTAAACTTTACAAAAGTGAATTCACAGTTTAAAGAACTAATGGATGAGATCTGCTGGGACACTGTCCTTAGGGACAGAGGAACTGATCAGAGCTGGCAACTCAACACTTTTCTTAGAGGGCAAGAGTCTCCATCCCCACGTGTAAGAAATCAAGCAGGGAAGGAAGGAAACTGGCAAGCATCATATTTTAATAGTCATGGCAGTCAGGCAAAGTCCCCAGCAACTAGGAAAAAAAAAAAAAAAAGGAAACATCACTCCCATTTTTAGAAAGGGTAGAAAGGAAGATCCAGGCAGCTACACACCAGTCAGCCTCACATCTGTGTCTGGGAAGATCACGGAACAGATTCTCCTGGAAGCAACATCAAAGCACATGCAAGACAAGGAGGTGATCCGTGACAACCAGCATGGCTTCACCAAGGGCAAATCATGCCTGACCAATCTGATTCCCTTCTATGATGGGGTGACTGCATCAGTCCACAAGGTCAAGATTGACCAAAGTCATCTGCCTGGACTTCTGTAAGGCCTTCAACAAGGTCCCACATGAAATCCTGATCTCCAAATTGGAGAGAGATGGATTTGATGGGCAGGCTATTCAGCGGATAAGGAATTGGCTGAAAGGCTACATCCAGAGAGTTGCTGTCGATGCCTCTTCAGCCAGGTGGAGGCCAGTGAAAAGTCATGACCCTCAGGGGTCTGTCTCGGGACTGGCACTGTTTAATACCTTTATGAATTATATGGACAGCAAGATCAAGTGCACCCTCAGCAAGTTTACAGATGACACCAAGCTGAGTGGTGCAGTTGAAACAACAGAAGGAAGGGATGTCATCCAAAGGGATTTGGATAACCTTGAGAAGTGGGCATACTTGAACCTAATGAGGTTCAACAAGTCCAAGTACAAGGTAGGTGCTGCACCTGGGTTCGGGCAGTCCCAGACATAAATACAGACTGGGAGAAGAACTCATTGAGAACAGACCTGCAGAAAAGGACTTGGGGGCTCTAGTAAATGAAAAGCTCAAGAGTGAGCAGTGCATGCTTGCAGCCCAGAAGGACAACTGCATCCCAGGCTGCATTAACAGAGGCATGGCCCCATGTAAAGGGAGGTGATTGCCCCCCTCTACTCTGCCTTCATGAGGCCTCACTTGGAGTACTGTGTCCAGGTTTGTAGCCCCCAGCACAAGAAAGACATGAACCTGTTAAAGCAGGTCCAGAGGAAGGTCACAAGGATGATCAGAGGGCTGGAGCACCTCTGCTGTGAAGAAAGGCTGAGAGAGCTGGGGATGTTCAGCCTGGAGAAAAGAAAGCTCTGGGGAACCTGTGGAAATTTGCAATCAATTTCTAAAGGGGTCTAATGAAGATAACAGTCCCAGCTGCAATATTTTGTGGGTGATTCTATTATTTTAAATAAATCTTTATGTATCTTTTACCCTTTTCCAAGGGTAAAACCAGAAGAAAATTTATCTATCTCACAATTTGCATTTTGAGATTTTCAATGTCATTTTACAGAACCCCTCAACACACAACCATGAAACTTGAGAACATATAAACACTTTGAAGAAAAAGATCATAAAAATAGTACAAAAACATTAACATCATTATATCCAAAGTGATTCCAAATGTGTATACATCCATAAATTTTCTTTAAAGTACCCAGGTTGCACAGTCCTCTTAGACTCTACATCTTGCCCATCCATTCTACACAGCTGGATTAGGCTCATATACAGCCAGGTGAATTATATTATACCTTGAGTGGAAATAATCTCTTCAAAACCATTGCACTTCAAGCTTACAAAATTAATTACTGACAAGGAAATGCATAACCTGACTGAATTTAGTTGACTAAAACTACTTGAGTGTTGAATATGTAACATACCTTTGTACTTTGAGATATCTCATTATAAACAAAATGACTAGTTTGAAAAGTATCTCTAAAAATTAAATACATTCAAATGACATTAAAATATCCTGTTGGCAATTATTAATGTGTAGAAAACAAATTAATGATGACATACTGAGTCCTCGCCTTAATTACTTTCAATATTTTTTCTGATATAGACAATATTCAGATTAGTTTGAATCCCAGTTTTTCACAGGATAGCAACTTATCTTCATCTAGTAGAAGGGGGTTTATACTAAGCCATGAAGTTATTATTACCAATTCATATTAGGATACTTCTCTGCTACTTAATTACATTGAGCTATACTTTTAAAAATGCTTGTTCAATGCTCAGCTTTTGCAAGGAGAAGCATTTGGCTCCCTATACTCAAAGTGAGAGTGTTTGGGAATGCTGCTGACTGTTAAGCAGACTGTGGTGTAAGACCCTGATCTTTCAGACCAGACACGGATTTGCAGAAGAAAGAAAAGCTGATGGCTGTTAGCACCTGTCTGCTGTCTTTACTTCCTTAATGCAGTATGATGACCTCTTCCACACTCCCCCAGGCCATTGCACTACTAGCAAGGAGCTGAAGAGATGGTGTGACATTTGAAAAGCCAGGAAATATGTTCTCATTGTTATCAACAGCCTTATACTGCAGTCATTTGTGCCTTACAACCCAGTTAATGTGCCTTACAACCCAGTTCAGATCCCCTTTTATATACCAGATCTGTGTGTACCCCAGCTGCACAGATACAACTGATATGAAACTGCAGTGAGGTGCAAGACACTCCAAGCAATTTTCAGGATCCATCACAATTAGCTTACTGGCAACATATGCCAATTAGTAAAGTGATGTGCAAGATGAATGATGAATGTTGAGTGAATGGCTGAAATATAAATAAATACACCAAGAGAAACAAGTAGAGCCAAAACCTCAGCTTCCCCAGCTATACATGTTTCAGTGGGATTACTTTATGGATTGAAAATCCATTACTGTTTGTAGACATTAGATACACTCTCAGAGTACGCCTTCCAGTTCAGTTTTGTCTGAAAATAATCTAGTTTCCATGCTCCATAAATGGGAAAAAATACAGTACACGGATATGATATTTAGTACAAAAGCATATGTCTAATTTGAACTGAAAACCTGATGTAGATGCGTTCACCAAAAAGTCATGGCTGAATGTTCCACTCTGCAACTGCAGTAGGAGAGCAGCTTTTATGTCTGTTTTGTAATTATTATTTTTACTCACATTATAATATTTCTTACTATAGAACTATTCACTTATAGGTGGACAGACAATGGGAACATTTGCCTAAAATTACAACAGACAGGCACCTGCAGGTTCCCAAGGTGCTTAAAAACAACAATAGCACTTTTTAAAAGTCTTATGGAAGGACAACAGGCATCCAAATCAGGATAGTGTTGTTATTCCTACTGGGATTCTCTTTGGGCTATTTGAGCTGCTTGCTTCTGGGAAACTATTATCTGTTTCAAGTGCAGAGTACCATCCCTGTTTTTCCCCCACCTTACTTTCTTCTGCCTGAGGTATCTCCTCTTTCTGCTCATGCTATTCAGTTTCTGAATTTGCTATTCTGATTCAGGTGCAGCTCAAGGCCAAGTATGCACAACACAAAAGACTGTTGATCCCCCTTCACTACTCCAATGAGCAATCTACATTTCTTCAGCATAGCAAAAATAGCCTGAAGTATCTGACTTTTACAGAATGCTAAAAGTCATGTCTAGTTTGCTGCTTGTTTTTTTTTTTTTTTTTTTTTTTTTTAAGAGAAAGTTGGAAAGTTGGAAGCTGTGGGAACATGGAGAGAGAAATTCTTCACTTATGAAACCTGTAATTTTACACACTGCAAGAGTGGAATGAAAGGTTTTGAATTTTAATTGTAACAGTTACAAATGATTCCCTTTAAGAGAAGTGTTCTTTGATCCATTTGCTTTATAGATCTAAATGTGCAGGACTATAGCTCCTGCAGGATATATCCCCTGCAATGATAAGCAATGGTTGTTAGAGGAAATGCTTACTAAAATTAAGGTTCAAGAGTGAGTAAAAACCCTATATCTAATCAAATTGGCAAAAAAAATTGGAGAAGGTTGGCAATTCAGCTGTGTGATGGGACTCTTGCTCAGAGCCTCCTGTATTAGGGCAGTTTTGTGTTAATGTAATTAGAAAAGGCAGCCATAAAATCTGTTTGTAAAGAGTTGCTGAAAGCATTGCCTCAGCTCTTTTCTTATATCCCTCACACACAATAGTGGGGGGATTCCTGGGAACTTTTAAAACTTGAGATATCCTTGATGCAAGGTTTGGTTTCCTTTTGAGGAGTAAATTATATAATTCCCGAGATGAGATGATTACAACTGCACCAGGGATTCAGACAGTACCAGGAAACTAGAAACTGTGGCTACATGTTTCAAAAACCCATGAACATCATACCAGACCCAGAGAGCTGACCTGCTGTCAGTGAACACCATCTCATTGCTTTAGCCAGGCCTGTGCTATTAAAACCACATCTCATTATTCCAGATTTTTGTTATAAATGAAAAACTAATTTTCAAAATAACTTGAGTGAAATTCTGTGCCCACAGATACCTAACAGACAACACATAATGATGATAATAGTCCTAACCAGTTTTGAAATATGTTAGTTTATATACACATATTAACCTCAGAGTCAATGTTGGGCCTGCTAAAGTTTATTTTTTATGCCTTATTCATTATAGTGACAATCTGTAACATATTTTATGTAATACATGCCTGTATATTCTTTCTGTTATTTTATGATAATCATAAAGTAAAACTGTATTTTTCTTGAATATGGGTAAATAGAACATGGAAGCTCCTCCTCTGAAATTTTTACCCATACAAAAAGAAAAAATAAAAAATGACATATACTAAGTACCTTCTTTATCGTCATGATGTATGATTGCATCCTGTATCATATCGGCAAGATTGAAACGAACTCGATGATTCTTCCCATGTTTCAATTTTTTGACGTAACCCTCCCGTTTCTGGAAAGCTTTTTCTCGTTCATAATAAGCCTTTATTTGATCACAGCGCATCCGCTTCACCAGCCGCTGCCGCTGGCCGAGAGGGAGGGACTCCAGCAAGCACTGGTCAATTTCCATCTCATGAGACCGAAAAACATTACATAGCTGGAAACAGCCTGGAAGATATGGAAGACAAACACATTTACATAAGGTACCAGTGTGAGTTCACTTCTGATTCTAGTGTTCTACATTATATACACACTTAAATTGCCTTCAAATAGTAGATAGGTGCCCAAATTTCTCATTTCTCAGAACTATCAGCAGCCCAGATGAGTCAACTTCTCTTCCTTAGTTTGATTACAAAGTTTTTGAAGAGAGTGTAGGCTGAAGAAACTTTGGGCAGTTAAGAAACACCAGAATTAAGCATTATCATGAAGCTCTAGGTCTGCTTTTGTTTGCCCATTTTGCTAAATCTTTAATAACACCACCAAAGGGCTCCTACCTCACACAGGGCACTACCTGGGTAGTATTGACTAAATGACCACTTTGTTTTCTCCTTGTTGCTTAACAAGTCTCATCTACCGAACACCATTCTAACCCTGTTCTGAAGACAATAATTTCCTGACAGGCTTTTGTAAAGCTCACATCATCCTAGCATACAAATACTTCACAAATATGTATTTATTTTCTTAAAAAAAATAAAGGATAAAGTAGCATTATTACCTTCCTTATGTACTGAGAAACACAAGAATTTTTAAATCACTGATTTTTGATGTCCATTTCAAGACATCTATGCTCTTTTCTTGAAGTTTTTTGTTTTATTTTGTTTTGCTTTACAGACATAGTGTTCTATACACTATTAGGTAACACCATAATAAAAGATTAGCAAAGTGATAGTCCTACACCTGCATACCAAACAGCCCTACAAACAGAGAACCAAGAATTTCACATCACATTTTCCAAAACCGAGGAACATACATTTATACAAAACATGCCTAGAATGTCTGCTGAGAAACTCTAATACACAAGCAGACACAGAAAACAGTTCTACAGGTCAAGTTCAGTCAACTTATTTTAACATAAACTGCCCTTTCTCTCCCTATATTTCTACTCCTTTCTTAGCATGCCCTTCTAGTTACAAGAAAATTGTCAAACTAAAATGTTAGAAACAAGTATTGGCTTGCATTAAGCCAAAACAGAAACACTCTTTTGCATGTCAGAAGCCAACAACTCCCTCTGTATAAAACTAAATTTTCTAGTTGACCTTTAATTATATGTTCCATTGCTGAGCATGTCAGAAAGGGCAAGGAAAGGAAAGGGTAACTCCATAAAGTGGCGGAAGATGGAACCTCATTCCCAGCTTCACTCCAAGGGATCAGAGTATTCAATCAAGTAGAAGATCTGCATTCAGATAATCCTTAGCCTGAGGCAGTTTGCGACTGCATCTCCTTTCTGTCACAATATCAGGACAGTGCAATAAGCAGACTCCAGATCTTCCCTATTATAATTGTTATGCTTTGTATAAAATATTTTAGTACCCATTCCATAAGCCCCCACAGTATTTTTGACCTATAAAACTCTTAAGATTATACTTTAATACACCTGAGTCTGGGTATAGTGCCTGCCAGCCATGCTCACAGCCTCAGAGAAAAAAAAAAACAGTTAGTTTGCTGTCTTAAACCATGTTGACAACACAAACTGGAAGGTTGGGAACAGCAGTTAAGAGAACATTCTTCTAAATGCTGTTCAATTCTTCATTGCTACTTAGGAATTTTCCCCTTGTACTCCTATACATCAGGAAGCCGCAGGTAAGAGCACAGACAGCATTAGCTAAGATGTAGCAGACCACAGTTCTCGTGCCCAACTTTTGCACCTTGGCTTGGTGACCATGCATGTCGCCTCAGGCCTTAGTTGGAAGAATATGGCATAGCAAAGATGAGCTCATACAACCAGACTACAGTTTCAGGAAGGATGTGGCTGTCTTAATGTCCTCTGTATCTCCACTGAGACGAAATTCAGCCTGTATGAGTGGCAGTCTATTTGCTCCATGAAGAGCTGGTTTGAGTTGCTTGACTCCCAGCACTGGCCTCACATAGTGGTTTCCAGTGTGTGGCCAGAGTCAAACAGTTCAGGCAGATTAAAAGATTATTCATCAATTTGGGTGCTGGTCTGAGCTGAGAAGTAATGAGTTGCAGTTGGGATGGACTAAACAACATAGTGTAGATGCAGACAAGGAAAACTTTCTGAATTCATCATCCAAACGTCTACCCAGTCATGAAATGTCCAATCCGAGTTTTAGAACCAGGCAGATCCCTACCCTGACTGCGGTGTCCAAATGAGCATGGGGAACTACTGACAGCATGACAGGGATTCCTAGATATTACCCTCAAAGGGCTGAACTCAAGCCCAGGGAGTTTGTGGACATGCTTCTGGTGGAAACTGTGGGGATAAAGTAGTGCCATTTTGAGCAGGAGGTTAATAGGAAATGTCAGATCATGTGACCACATCTTTGCTGGGCTAATCTTGAAAACCTCCATCAATGGATTCTGCAGGTTCCCTGGACAACCTGTTCCAGTGTTGCATTGCCTTCTACCAAAAATACCTTTTTTTTTTTTTTTCTGTGACCATCGCATCTTGCTAATAATGTCACTACCAAGCAGAATTCAGCTTTGCCATTTCTGCTATTATCTTGATAGCCCTCTGCTGCCCTCACTCCAGTTCCTCAACGTCCATCTTACACTGGGCGAGACCAAGACTGCAGACATACTTGCAAGTGCAGCATCACTAGTCCCAAGTAGAAGGGCACGATTTCCCTCAGCCTGCTAGCCACAATCTTCCTAATGTACCTCAGTATTGTGGTTTGCCTTCTTTGCAACCGGAGTACAGGGTTGGCTGTCATTCAACTTTGTGTCCGCTGTAACCTCTGCATCCTCTTCAACAGGGCTGCAACTCAAACCATTCACTTCCCAGCCAGTACCAATTCACAGGGTTGTTCTGTCTCAGTCAAGAAAATATGTACTTGTTGAACTGTTCAGTTTGATGGCCCAATTCTCAGGATTAAGCTCTACCACTCAAAGTATGCCAACCAACCACTCTGCCCTAATTTAGCATTGCCAATAGCAGCAACAGCTTCAGTTGTAAAGAAAACCTCTGGGAAAAAGCTGCTAAAATCCACAACTTTGTTAGGCAGATGTAAACTGTTATTGTTTATAGACTGACAACTTGGCTACAGCCAGGCTCAAAGAGAAGCTATTGGAGCCTCCTAAAGGCAACATTTGTGGCGAGTCTGTCCATCCTCTTTGCTTCCATGTATGAGAAAAACCATACAAACTAGCAGAGTGGACTCATACAAGAACCTCATAACAGACTCAATTCAAGTAGAAGATTTTTGGAAAGGAAGATCTCAACCAGAGCTCTTTCTGAATGCCCGTCAGGAGGCAATGTGATAACATGAGGAAAGGTTTGCACATATGTAGAAAGATTGCCTTCTGAATCAATTTGCATACAAGTTTATAACTCATTATATAAAATACCACATTTGAAGATTAGCTCACATGTTTCTTCTTGCCTCAGTGTATGACAAATTACAGTTGTGTACAGTGATTTGATAAGGTCACTGTGACTGTCATGGCAGATTGCACTGGATAACTCATTAGCAGTATCTTCATCAAAACACTGAAAAAGCTTCCTAGGGTATGATTTATTTAATGAGATGCCCTAGACCAAAACAACTAAGGTAAACGTGATTGTTGGTGTATATCTGGTTTTAAAGTATACATCTTTCATACAATCATACAATGCGAAAGCCTCTATGAAAAACTGAATTATCAAAACCAGAGATCCTTTATTGTATCACAATGGTTATTAGCTAGCATAGGACAAAGGAAGTCTGTAAATATAGAAGAAAAAAATGTTTAAAGGATGTTTGCTAGTGTAGAGCTGCTTCACTGACTCTACCTTGAACCATTAGAAAGAAAAGAATCATTGTTACAAAAAAAAAAAAAAAAAAAGTTGATAAAATTGTAGCAATTTACTCACAATTGGCCAGAGTACCAATTACATTACACCACAAATTACGAGCTTGATCCTGCCTGTTTGAACAAGGGATTTCTGAGTAAAGAGGAACTTTGTGCTTTGAATTGTTACTGGTTCTCACTGTGAAGGTGAGAGAAGGAACATTTTGTGGCATTATAAGCACCAGCCCACGAGCATCATGAAGAGCCTGGGGAGGATGATGGGATATAAACAGAGGAGAAGAATTCAATTGCTACAGGCATTTTCTTCCATCCCCGAGAGGTGACTTATGCCCAAGTAACTGTATGTCACATAGGAACAGCTGCAATACCTTTTTCCAGAAACCATAAAGACAGTTTTCCTCTATATTTCCTGTTCTTATGGCTTTAGCTCACTTTACTTTAGTCACTTGCTCTGGCATCTAAATTAGGAGTCCAGTCACTCTAAAAAATGCACTTTAGATGCTAATTCACATTGCCATTGGGTGAATATGTTCCTGTCTGGATTGCATGTCAAGAGGCATTTCCAGAACATGAAGCTGAGTGCAGAACTGCGTATACACACACACAGAGAACAGTTTGCCACTCTTCTCATGCACACTGCATTTTCTTTTTTCATGTGATATAAATATTTGTTATTGTGATTCAGAGAAAGAAGTACTAATGGACCCCGGGAATAATGTGCTTTGTAAAGTATGGCAAGCTAAAAACATTCTCTCCTCATTAAAAGCATACTCATAACCAAAATGATGACATTCCTCACTGCAGGAAGTATTTCAGATAAGGTGATACAGAATTATGGTGCACAATACTTTAAACGATGAATAAAAATGCTAATAAATACTAACATACATATTTATCCTTATTTATGGAAACATTTGTCCTGATTTTGATATTTTAAAGGAAGAATAATTAATCTTCTGGGTGTTTGAAGGGCTGTGGTCTTTACAGCACAGAAACACAGCCCAGATGACTTAAAATTACTTAGAAAAATGGCAACCTGAGATTCCAAGAATGCATCTACTTGAGACTGCTACCCGAACAATGTTCTTTAAGCAAGCTGATCTCACTGAAGAAAAAAGGGTAAAAAAGAACACACACTGTGTTCTGCCTGGGTTCTCTGACACTTCAGCTCCAGAGTTTTGGTCTGTTCCTGTCATAACTACAATTAAACACATAAATTATCATTTAGATGCCCAAAGTTGTCCTAATTTTCAAAAAATTAAATACTGAAGAATTTCATCCACTTCAGTGTACTGTTAAAATAGATAAGAATTCATTAAATAAAATAGTCGAATCTTGATAAATATCAAATTATTGTACGACACTTTTAAAGCTGGCTAGCTAAACATATTCCCAGTACTAACAAAGAAATGTGACAAAAGAATGCAGTGAGCAGCAAGTACTTTGATACTTAAAGAATCAGATACATGTATGGTGTAAATCAGTGCAGCTGCAGCTGTTTAAAAAGCTGCATTATTTTACATCCCACATTTGATAATAGAAATAAGACCAGAAAGTACAGGACTGACCATTTCTGTAATGAACTTTTTTGTTATACTTGATGACTTTACTATGCATTGTTCGTAGCATGCAAATTGTAGAATCTTAGAATTATTTAGGTTGGAAAAGATCCTTAAGATCATTAAGTCCAAACATCACCTAACACTACTAGGTCCACCACTAAACCTTGTCCCTAAGCGCTACATCCACACATCTCTGAAATATATCTGAGGATCACGTATAATTAGAAATATCAATTTATGGTTATTTATGCAGCTGAACGTGAAATCAGTGATAAAAATGAAATAGCCTAACTGATATAGTGGTGTCTGGACCACAGATCAATGCATTCGATTACAGGTGCACTCTTCAGAAATCAAACATTATTATGCATCATCTATGGATCTGCCAGTTAAAAAAGGAAATATTTTTTATCCACAGAAGGGGTTACATTAGTTTAAATCCATCTCAAATTGCAATGTTAAGGTGGGTATCAAAATACTTGGGCTTTAAAATCCTTTGTTCAGTGCAGGGAAAATTACTTACCAAGTGAACAGCCTCTCTGTTACGTTAATTAAGCTCTAATTGAAACACAATGCTCCTAACCACTCAGCCCGATCTTAAGAGCTAAAGTATTTTCATCTGCGCTGTGTTCAATGAAGCTGGGGGCTTATTTGTTTATTTTTTTTTCCTTTTTTTTTTTTTGTTCCCCTTCCCAACCACAAGCAGATAATTTTAAGAGAGCAGTATAAATGTAAACTATTTCTCTTGTAATTAATCTAAAGAATTCAATTAATGCCAAATCTTCTGAGAATAAATTGCATAGCAGCAAAGGAGCTGATCTGGATCTCCTGTTCTTGGCTCTATGGAGATTTTTTTGGATGTACTTGCAAAGTTAGGCTTCTTAAATGATATAAAGCTTTCCCATTTTTTTGCTGAACACCCTATTCTCTCTCTGCTGAAGAGCAATACTGATCATATTCAAGCAACCATCCTCTTGTAAAACCCTACTCCTGTACACTGCTCTTCAAGAGCCTTTCGATGTGACTGGACTGGTAAGCAGGAACTGCAATCAATCCAGCTGATACCAAGGAAAAGTTACTTATCAGACACTATTAATCAACTCTACAGGGTTTCTAATAGACTCTATTATCTATCTATCAGCAATTCAGTGAAGTTACAGCAGCATTCTCTACAAATTTATTATATTTAAATTGGAGAATCAACCAGTTTGGGATTTTGCCTTTGCAGTGATAGAAGAGCACCTGAATAATAAGGAATTAAATAAAACAGAGAGCTGAGCTCTGCAGTGTCATTTGTGATTTACGTCATGTAGCAGTATGTAACATATGGATATTGTATGTGCTAGGTAAAAGTCACTAACAGCATGACAGCCTATTCAGTAAACATAACCAAACTGCCTGCCTATGCATCAGCCTTCAGTGCAATAAAACACGTGTTTCCAATACACACGCAAAGGGTTCTTCCTGATCCTAGGAAAAAATAATAATAATAACAATTATTATTATTATTTTGTTTTGCCTGTTTTCATCTCACAGGTTTGAATGGTCTCAGAGGAAGTGTATATATCTAAGAGCAGCAGTCCTCATTTGTGGATCACAGCCAGAAACTGAAGGAATGTAAACAAAATGAATAGGCACAATCTGGTTGTACTCAAACTATTAGTTTTGGTAAAGCTGCTGTCTCCATATCCCCTCTACTGCTATCATCCTTGTATGTTCCCTTGGAGGATGAGATGAAGGAGGACTCTGGATTCCCACAAACAGCATGCCTCAGATACTTCAGGACACTGGTAGGGAGGGTTCCTTGGTTGTCAGTCCTGAAGGGCAGAAGGTCCAGGAAGGCTGGATGCTCCTCAAGAAGGAAGTCCTAAAGGCACAGGAGCAGGCTGTCCCTGTGTGCCATAAGATGAGCTAACGGGAGAGAATGGCATGGCTGAACAAGGAACTTTTGCTGAGTATCCAGAAGAAAAAGACAGTTTATGTTTGGTGGAAGAAGGGGCGGGCAACTCAAGCAGAGTACAAGGATGTTGCCAGCATATGCAGAGAAAAAAATCAGTAAAGCCAAAGCTCAGCACAAGCACAACCTG
Organism: Stictonetta naevosa; assembly: GCA_011074415.1. Classification (NCBI taxonomy): domain Eukaryota; kingdom Metazoa; phylum Chordata; class Aves; order Anseriformes; family Anatidae; genus Stictonetta; species Stictonetta naevosa. The sequence goes on along the minus strand of CM021697.1, from coordinate 139,452,481 downwards.
GCCACTATGGTTAAGGATAACAAAAAACGTTTTTATAAATATATTAACAGCAAGAGGAGGGCCATAGAGAATATCCATTTTTTACTGGACACAGAGGGGAACGTGACTACTGAGGACAAGGAAAAGGCTGAGGTTCTTATTGCCTTCTTTATATCTGTCTTTACTAGTCAGACCACTTATCCTCAGGGCACTCAGCCTCCTGACATGGAAGTCTGGGATGGGGAGCAGAAGAAACCCTCCACAGTTCAGGTGGAAACAGTCAGAGACCTGATGCTCCTCCTGGACTGTCACAAGTCCATGGAGCCAGATGGGATCCACCCAAGGATGCTGAGAGTGTTGGTGGATGTAATTGCTGGTCTGCTTTCCAACATCTATCAGTGGTCATGGTCATCGGGGGGGGGTTGTCCCAGAATACTGGAGACTTGCTACTGTGACGCCCATCTATAAGAAAGGTCGTAAGAAGGACCCAGGGAACTACAGGCCTGTCAGCCCGACCTCAGTGCCGAGAAAGGCGATGGAACAGGTCATCTTGAATGCAATCACACAATGTATGCAAGACAACCAGAGGATCAGTCTGGTTAACTGCTTAACTGTGTTAAGTTCTGGGCCCCTCACTACAAGAAGGACATTGTGGCCATAGAACATGTCCAGAGGAGGGCTATGAAGCTGGTGAAGGGCCTGGAGCACGAGTCCTATGAGAAACAGCTGAGGGAACTGGGGTTGTTTAGTCTGGAGAAGAGGAGGCTCAGGGGAGACCTTATTGTTCTCTACAACTACCTGAAAGAAGGTGTGGGAAGCTGGGAGTCGGCCTTTTCTCACGGGTAACCAGTGATAGGACTAGAGGGAATGGCCTCAAGTTGCAGCAGGGGAGGTTCAGGTTGGAAATGGGGTGACATTTCTTCTCAGAAAGAGCAGTCAGGCATTGGAACGGGGTTCTCAGGGAAGGGGTGAAGTTACCATCCCTGGGGGTGTTCAAGGAGAGGTTGGATGTGGTGCTTAGGGACATGGTTTAGTGGGTGACATTGGTGGCAGGAGGGTGGTTGGACCAGATGATCTAGAAGGTCTTTTCCAGCTTTAATGATTCTATGATTCTACTGCAAGCAGCAGAGCAGATCCTTTGAAGTTTTTCTACAAATGCTGCCTAACCACCTTATCTTTATTTCTGCTTAGAGCAAGGTAAGTGGTGTAAAGGGCATTTCTGCATGGCAGTATATTTCACCAGAGGAAGAACTAGCTTCCTTGCAGTAGGATTTAATTTTCTAACAATGTACTCAAGACTACTTTGTATCTTCTGTGACAAGAGATTTAGTGGTTATTAAGCAACCCAGATATACTGTAGAAAAGCAGCATCATCAACTCTAACCATAATGGAAGAGTATAGTATCAAACACTGCTCACTAATTTGGATATATTATGTCATGATTAACATATTTTTGAAGACCTTTTCTTGAGATGGGGCAACCGGTTCGGAAGTTATGATGGGAACAAAAATTAAAAGATACACAGAGGTAGCATAGTCACATAGACCTCATTTCCTTTGGCAAAATCAAATAAAAATATGCCTATACGATTCCTGAAGAATGTATTGTATTATTATGTATTACTCCTAAAGCAGTTAACTTTAAAATTTTAATATAAATAGTGTAAATCCCCATGTTAGCATAAGATGAGAAAGCTTAAAATAATTAGAAAGTAACAGAAAATTCAATGATTGTACTGAGTTCTTTTTATATATATATCTATATATATATCTATATATACAAGTTAGAAGTAAAACTAAATTGGCTGTCTGAGCTAATCATTATAATCTTTTGTTCACTTTTGGATCTATGAAATGTCACTCATTATTTGGAATTTCCAGAAGAAAGCAATGTGTATTTTTTAGATGAATAGAAAGCACTTAACATGGCTTGTCACTTGCACAGCCTTTGAGAAAATAGAACCAAAGACTGACAGAAAACACTGAAGAGAACTGGCCCTAAAATGGAGCCATGGAGAACCCCACTAGTGACTGGCCACCACTTTGATATAACCTCATTTTCTATAATGCATAAATAGCAACAGCGTATTTGGTTATATTTTAATAATCTAAATTTCTATAAATCACACCATCAACAAGAATAACTCTAGAAGCTCCAAATCAGAAGGCATGAGGACAGCAAAAAATATCTGGGCTTACCAAATGACAATTTAAAAAAAAAAAAAAAGAGAGAGAGAGAGAGAGAGACAGAGAGAGATAGGAAATCTTCTGGAAAAAAAAAAAATAAAATAAATAAATAAATACATGTATATATATCTCCTTTTAGTCTTTGCAGAGACCTGGCTGTCTTTATTAGGATACAACGTAAAACTTTTGAAGCTGTAACTAAGCTGTGAAAATGAGTTATTTCCTTACAGTGCAGTAAATGGAAATATAATAATGCTTCCATCTCTAGTCTACTCCTTCAGATAGGGGACAGAGATGAGGGGAACTGATGCACTGGACTATTCTTGCTACCATCACAGTAAATATAAAGGGTTTGTTACGCAAACCAAAGACACTCAGATCACAGTAAGTGATGAAAAACACTAAGACTATTGCTGCTACTTGTAAATCTGGAACTTTGAAGGCTGAATTAACACACAGGTATACCATGAGAGAAAGCCAAAAATTACAGCAGCTACAAAGGTTTCATGATACACTTTTAACTAAAAGAACTAAGAAAATGGCATGGCAGAAGAAATAACCAATACTTTTTCAATAAATAAATATCTAAATAAAGAAACAAAAATGAAGATTGTTTCAAATCCTGGGGCAGTTCTTTCAGACATCCTCAGTTATAACTATTTAAGTACAAATATGCCAGGGATCAAGAAGCATATAGTATATGAGAATTACAGAAAACATAGGCAAGAAATACAGAAAACATAGGCAAGAAATACATAAATCACGAGTTTGTAAAGCCTGCAAAGATTTATTTATTTTTTTTAAGAAGGGACATGTGGATCAAGACAAAGAGGATATTCAGTATCATACATGACAGATAGTCAAAAGCCAAAAAGGAAACAGTGGTTGATAGACCCCAAGTGTAAGGACTGGCAAGCACACAGGAAAGGAAATCCTGTGCCAAGTGGACTGTGGTTCAGCATGCCATCTAATCATTTACAGAGATTACTGTAAAGTAAAAGCAGATGGAAAACTAGTTTACAGTGAGGCTAACAAAAACTCTGCTTCAGAGATAATATGCAAGCCTTTGGTCACTGCTCAGTGTACATCAAGGGACTGCCATCTCAGTTTTCAAACAGAGAAAGGATTGGAAACAGACCCTCCTCCTTTCTGCGGAAAGGCAACTTATCTGGAGTATTGCATTCAATTCTAGACAGTCAAATTGGAGCAGTTCAAAAGAAACCACCACAAATGGTTCTGGGGCCTGAGGGACTGATTTATGAGGAAAGATGAAAAGAATTAAATATGCATAGCTTAGCTAAGCAGTGACTAAGGAGAGAAATTAACAGAAATTTGAAAGGTGAAAAGGAAAAAGAAAGGTTATATATCATAAAAAGAAGAGAACTTGGAACAATAGAACAAGTTTAATATAGTGTAAATTTAGGCAGAGTACCAAGATACAAATAGCACACCTGGATGAGATTACCAGGTAAAACTCCCAAATCCCTTGTTTGGTATACTTACCGTGTGGACAGACACACAAAAGCACCAACAAAGGCACAGCAGTTTTGGGCACTTAGGGCAGCCCAGTCAGCTCTGGCATCTCTGGAAGGCTGTGCATGCTTTTGTAAAGACAACACACCAACGATGTGGGGAAGCAACCATCAGGGCAATTTTGGGTATGTAGAGCCATATCATTGGCCTCTGAAAGACCTCTCTCCCTTGCGCTGTGGGGATAGCTATTGGACCTGCCCAAGGTTAGCCTATGGTTAGAATAGCAAGAACTCATGCTAGTCTCAGCTGGATCTTCATGGATGAGTGAAAACAAAAGCAGGCAGAGTCCTTAAAACATAGTTTATCCTAGTATGTCAAGGTCACCTTCCACATCTACCATCTAAGTGTTATACTCTTGGTCACCTAATACCATAGTCATATGGAGGCATATAACATAGGAGAAGTGCAGAGAATCCCTTATCAAACTTGAGTGTGATCATGCAACAGCAATATCACTTTTAGGTTAATGGGAAAACCCTGTTGACCATTTCTCTTCTGAGGAAAAGAAGGGAAAAAATGAACAACATCTCATATGAGAACCGAAAAACGACGGTGTCAATGTATGGACTCCTAGTCTACATGAAACTTCAAGTTTTTGCACTGAGGAAATAACTAGACAAACATACAAAAATAATTCAAAGCTATTGAAGAATCTGAAGTAGAAATCAAATTATTGTTGCAGCTCCAACATTATTTCTCACAAGACAGAAAAAGTGTTTCAGAGACGCAATAAATCTATACATTCATTGGTGATTAGAAGGAAGTATATCATTTAGATTGCTTTGAGTTTTATTTTTCACAATCTATATGATTTACACAAACCACTACTGTAACTAACATCAGTAATGCAACTCACTAAATAAAATAATCGTGTGCAGAGCAAAACACCTGAAGTACAAGTTGTTCATTTCATCCGCAATCTGAATATAATTTTTTTCCTGTCTCACAATAAACTGAGTACTGGGTAAGGGATACATAGATTTCACATACTGCCTTATAGCCTCCTGCAGTAAAATACTTAACTACTATTCCTTCCACAAAGACTGATGAAAAAAGGGAAAAATTCTGCATGCCTGCCTCCATCCTTCCTTATCTCCAGCTTAGATGCCAACGTTTATAAAACTTTTACAGGAAGAAGCTTTGATTCCTTGTATAGTAAAAGGATCACATTTGAAAACCATTGATTAGCTTTCAAAAAATGACCTTAATAGACCATTCTATTTTCAGTAGAAGTCTTTACAAGGTCTCATATATATTTCATATGTCATGCTTCGTAACAGGATTTGCCTCAAATTTACCACAGCAGGGCTCCGTCAGCCAGGGGTGGAATGGCCCAAATCTATCGTCTGCCTACATGCTTTGAATATGACTTCGATTTCTTCTGAAAAGTCAAACTGCATAGAAAGGCATTCAGAACAGGATTTCCAGCCCAGGCTATCAGACCCCAGGTTTTCCTTCTTCCCAAGAATAATACTGTCTGTATTAAAGTCAAATACGAAGTATAGGTGAGTAATGCACACTTCCAAGTGGAAACCCGACAGGAATGTCTCCATTCTTGCTGGGCAAAAGCCTCCTCGGTAATGACCATGGGGGCTTTTTGCTCATATACCATGCCTTCCAGTTCATACTTCTTGCCAGTTCCCTTCTTCACAGAATCACAGAATCATCTAGGTTCTTGCTGACCAGAGATTAAAACACACTATATGCCAGCTCTCTGCATCACCTTACAGATGGGGAAACTTGTCGCAGATGGTTGTCTTTCAATGTACAACAATGAAACTGGTAAGGAAAACAGATCTGGAAGTATTATTTGTGATTGCATTTCTTCGGATTACAAAAGACTGATCAATGTCATCTGTTATCAGAGGGAGAGTCTAGCAGTCAAAACACCAGAACCTGTACATTTCTTTTAGCAGGTCTTATTATGCTGTTGTTTGCACTGAAGGCAGTTGCTTGAAAGCAAACAAATGAAAAGTACACATTTCAAGATACAATCAAATATTAATTCTTTTTTTATGTTGGTGGTACTCTTTCATGATATATCACAAAATTTGCATAAGGACAACTCTTTGTTGTTCCCAGACCAAACTTCCGTTGACTTAATTGATTTTCATTTGTTTAAGTACAAATTAGAATTACTTTAATTTAGAATTTTACTTGCTTTGAAATAACTATTTTTATACTGTGGCAGTTCTGGTGCAAGTATTTATTTCATTATCTATAGATGTTTTCTCTTAGGCTTTACAACTTATCAACTGTGCAAAATTTATCATGATATTGTCTATTATTTTGTCTGAAATATAGAAAAAAACTGTTTATTTGGAGCAAGAACTTATTTCAGGGATGAAAAGAAGTTTCTGATTCTCAAAATTTTCACCAACTTTGTAATGAAAAGTGGCTACATCACTACAACTTCACACGTGCAAATGGAGAGGAGAGGTTTGGTTCTTTTTTGCTGTTCTCTATTCTTGCAGTAATCTTCTCAAAAATGTAATATCAGAATTCTGAGGCTTCATGCATGCTGTGCAATATGGTGAGAAAATATGATACTTTGACCTTTCAATCTTCTTTCATTTTCTTTTCAGGATGGTTATATTTCTTCGCTGTCTGCAGAGTCACTATATTAGAAGAAAAAAAGGAGTACAAGTACCAAAACTGTAAGAGGTTTCTTTATAATTTCTTCACAAGTTCACTGTAAAGTTTTTCCATAGGAAATGCTGATGCTTCTCCTTCATGGCAGATTTTTTTTCCACAGTATGAAACAAGATGTTCAAATAGAAATTTGGGGATGACTGTAATTTTCTTGGTAAATATTATAAATACAACCTATGCTTAGTTTAGTACAAAGTTGGAATCCTGTAACCTTCAACTGTCCATGTTAATATTGCTCCTCTTGCTGTTATTTCAAATTGTATTTTTCCAAAAAGAATTTTCTGTTCAATCTTCTATTTAGAAACTCCAAATGAGTTGTTACAGTTATGAATGTTTTATTTACTTTAAGGCATACTTGACAAAATATTAAGTTACCAGTACTGCAAAAATGCAAAGATAACTGGGCTACTACAGGGCCAAAGTACATTTTTCTAAATATCACTTCCCAAGTTTATTAAAGGTTCTTTTTACTTCTTTCCTGGCATCCACTGTCATTATTCCTAAGTTGATCATATCTAGATAGCAAATTAGTTTAAAAAAAAAAACAAACAACCTTGACTTTCTGTTATTGTCACATGAAACCAGGAACAGAAGACTATAAATAAATGAATCTTGTATCAAGAGCTGGTACAGAAGTACTATGTTCATAGGTTGTGCATTTTATTTTTTTTCCCTGTTGACTTGCACCTATCCTGTGATTGGCATAAGAGAGGCAGAGAGGTTAACAGAAGTAAAAATGGTCTAGTCGTGTTTCTATTTGTATCAAGATTTGTAAGACAAAAGACACAATAATTGATTGTAGAATTAAAAATCACTGTTTTACCTAAATTTTCAGATATCCTTCATGACATCTAAATTATCATGCCCATACTTTTTTTTTAATCTACTTTTTATATCACTGGAACACTAGACTCAGTCTGTCAAAATTGAGGAAGAACTAATGAGTACTGTATTAGCATTGTTTTTGTGTATTTTAAAATGTAACTTTATGACACAAATGTCTTTCAGCAAAATCCCTTTAATCCTTCAGAATTTCTTAATGCACCTTCACAGGATCTAAATGCTTTCAGGCAGTGGCCAGTCACACACAACTGATCCTCTCCCTCTATCTGGGCTTCCAGGGAAGAGGACCTCCCTCTCTTTTTCCCCAATCTTATTTCAAGCAGTTGTCCTAGATATCTCATTCCAGTAATAACCGTAACCTCATGCCTAAATAGGTTACTGGGTCAGAAGCATATACAAGGAAAAGGAACATTTCTCTGCAGCCACATTGGACTAAGCTCTCTTAATGCAGAAATAAACATGACATGAGAGTTTGCTGACACTATTCATGAAAGACCAACCTCAACTAAAGAGATGGTTGTTGAATAGGGACCAGTAGAGACACCCTATTTGTACTTGTAACTCCACATCTTACTGCCATGAATTTTATTCTTTTGTGCCTCGAGCATCTGAGGCAGATTCTCTATGTAACTAAGAGGATGTGAGAATTCTCAGGGACGTCATAAAATGCACTACATAAATGAACACCACATTCCACTCAACCCTGGAACAGAAGAAATCTAATTTACAAGAAGAAATCACTTTGAAGACTTTATTGGTTTTCTCACCTCACTAACGGTCCAGTGTGACAGAGCTATGTGTCTCTTTCACTTGGGGTAATCACGCATCCTACACACATGCTGCCATAGGGGCAAAGGGCTCCCTTATCATAGAACAACTTGAGGACTCCAGTTCTTCTTTTCAGGCTCCTCTTTTCTTATTCAGTTTAAAATACAGCAATTCACTCCACTGAACACATGAAATCTTCACAGACTGCCTCACTGTAATAAAGCTGACATGAACATATCACATTTCACCCACTGTATTGCCTCTTCCTCCTCAGGGGAATCAAGTTCAAGTCCCCATCCTCTGTAAACTAAAACTAATGTATCACATCACATCTTCCCCCACCCCTTTCCAAGCTGCATACGCTTCAGGTAGATCTACTGCTGTGGCACAAGTCTGGAACCAAAGATGACTCTGGGTGACCCAAGAAGGGCTGAATTACTTGACAACAGCACCCAGACTGAATCCAAAGTGCTAAATGAGAGCTTGGGGCAATACGACTCCTTCCTTGAAAATATCCTGGAACATGCTAATGTAGTCGATCCTATAACCCTGGTTATAGGAAGGAAAGCAGACAACAGACAGCAGTAATGATCTTATAGGTATCACCTTGAGTATTTCTCACACTAATTCACAGAATATTTTGTAATAAAGTTATCATCATATTTATGAATAAGAGTAAATTCTTTAGATTATTCTTATGATTTCCATTTTATTTAATTTCACCCCACTTTTTCATTTCAATAAATTTTCTGTTTAAACAAAATTATTAACCACTAGGACACTCACCACAGCTAGGTTTGGCCTCTCAAGACAAAGTATGTGATTAAGGTCTCTGGCACTGCAGACTGAAGTCAAGATATTTTTTTTTTTAATGTAAGAAAAGATCACTAGAGTATATGGATATATTTTTTTTAATATTATGATTAGGAGGCAGTGAAAAGACAGAATAAATCAGTACAGGTTACAACATATCTTATGAGGATGTAGCAACATTTAAAGGCCAACTCTTTCAGAGTATCTTCTACTCTAAATAATTTTCTCCACAGACAATCCTTGCCATATATCCAGACACTGGAATAAACAAGGGCTGGGTGTTGGAGAAATCTGTAGTAATTGCTTTTTGCCTTGTTTCAAGTCCTGAATTAAATTCACCAATAAGCATCTCCATCCCAGATCTCTGTAGGTATTGGTTTTTAACTAAAAAAATGTCATTGTTTCATAATTCCTACAAAGGAAATAAAATGAATCAGAAAAAGGGATACTCCCAAACCAGAGAGCAGATTCTGATGCTCAGATTTGATGTTCCTAATATTCGGATAAATTCACTTGGCTCAGATTTTCAGGTGCTCTGAGTATCACTCCTTACCAAAATCTTCATTCTGTTTTCAGATTCATGCATCTCTACAACATTTAGAGTGGAAATCAAACTCCTGGGTAAGCTTCCTGAAAAAAAGTACTGCTCTTCTTGCTACCTTTGGAGATCCCTTAGAGGAAGTCCAGAGTACACATGGAAAACCAGAGCCATAATACATAAGTGATGATATTTATGTCATAACTAGATATACAGGGGAGAGAAGCTAGCAGCAAGGTGCTGCCTAATTTGCAAAAATTACATTCATTTGTACAGTCTGTCACACAAATCACTGAGATAAAATGGTACCCAGCAGCTGACAGATAACATGTGGCAGCCTGCTACAAACCACTATGCTCTCTGCTAAATAGCTTGCACCAGCTGATTGCCGAGGAGAAGCTATTCACACAGGCAGGGACAGCTCTCAGAGGCAAAAATGCTTGGCCACAAAAGGAGATGGGCACCAGTAGTGGCAACGTGAGCTGCTCAGACAGGCAGACACACACTGCCTGTGTTTCAAATGCTGAAGGTGCCAGCTGAAGATGACACAAGGGCAGCAGCAGGTCTTCTTCTGGGGTTTTACTGGGATGAAAGACCTTGCTGGGCATTGCCCCAGACAGCCTGGTGTGACTACACAGCTGCCTTGCTTAGAGAAGGAGGGTAGACTAGAGAGCTCTCCAGGCTACTTCCAACATGAAATGTCCAGTGACAAGATGATGCCAGTACAGCTCATTTTCATAGCGTCCTAGTGGAAGCAGCACATTGAAAAAGAAAAATGAGGGAATATTAGTAAAATCGTACTAAAGCAATAGAAGAAAACTATGTATAGACATTCTCAGCTCAGATCTCCAGACTGCAAAGATTAAAGCACAAAGTGTAGACACATGCAAAGTCCAGGCAGATACCACTACAGTTCATAAAATACTAGCTTTAAAGCGCCATTAGTTTACACCTTTTAGATACTTCCCTTTCCCTAGTAGACCCAGAGACAATACTCTCTGCAAACATGTTTCCTATGGTTGAATGCCTTTTCCTTCTGATAACAGAAATCATTGGTGAAATGGATTAAATACAAAGCGTAGTGTGAAGACTCGTGTGCTATCCCTTGCAAGGTTCAGCTGCTCTCAGCAGATCTCAGAGCACCACTGGTGCTGCCACCGGCACTCAGCCCTGGCCCATATTTGATCCCAGCTTTCTGCCAAACACAGACATGAGTAACACTGTTAGCATGTTAAGTCAAACAGTAAGGCTCAGAGGAGGAACACTGAGGAGGGTCTCTCCTTCACTAATTACAGGTGGAGGCAAATTCACTAATTCTGTATGGGGAAGCACAGGCAGTAAAATGCCCTCCTAGCAGGTTCAGCCAGCACCCATTGCCTTCTAAAGCATACTATTTGGAAGAAGTGCTATGTGGTAAAAGACACTGATTTAGTGAAAAACCTCTTATTACAAAATTCTGAATTTGGAAGAGAGAAAATAAACAGTATTTTCAAAACTGTAATGTAGATTCACCTTTCCCTCTGGTGTGTTTTAGTCCTTCATCCCTGCCCTCTAACCAATGCAGTGAACATCCCAAGTAGTTGTCAGTCAGTTCCTTTTAATGAGAACCTCACAGTAATCCTTCTCTCTTGCCAGTTAAGGAACCTATGGTATCATCATAGTCACGTATACAGTGTGTCATTGAACACACATATGCCCACATACACTTTCACTTTAAGAAAGTAATTCCAAGGCAAATAAAGAGACAAGAGTAGTTTTCTGACATCTTCGAGATGATATGCTGCAAACTCCCCATCTGCATTTCTCAAGTCTCGTGACAGGCTCCAAGACTTATTCTTAGAATGCACCTTTAGAACTATGCAGTAAAATCAATCTGTGCTTTTCAGCATATACAAGGAATTTAGGCTAGGAGCTCCCATCAGTACTTGAAAGCAGTTCCATGGGTAAGTCCCACAGAATCCAAACAGAAGGAAACCCTCATAATTAATTTCCCCTTGAATTCCAGAAATACTTCCATGGCACCTTGATTTCATAATGAATCAAAGAACCACATTATTGGTTTCTTAATGCAGTATTTTAAAAATAGGTCCAGAAATGGCCTTGGTACACTTACATTATATCAAAGACCACAGTCTGGGAAGAAAACCTCTTATAGCAATCTGCCATTTGTCATGTAAAAAAAGTGACATAACCACTAGAAATCTGAAGTTTTTTAAGTCCTGTAGTAAAAACATGCCCATGGCTAACAAACTCCTCCTGGCTGCCAAAAACAAATATCTAAATAAGAATTCATTACTATGATGTAAAGACAGCAAATTCCATTCAAACACTGGATGCTTTAAAAAGCAAAATGCAAAAGCTAGAAAAATACTCAAGCTAGGAAGACAAGCACAATCTTGACAAGCAGATTAAAAAAAAATGCTGCTAGGAATTTGCTCTGCATTGAATAAATGCATGTAGCACAGATCCTAATTTCATGCTCTAAGGAGGTAGCTTGCATGATTCAAGGTTAAAAGTTCATTTCATTTTTTAAGTTTGTCCCACCAAATAGCTAAATATTCTGATAAGGAGAGGATACAAAGGTTTGATCTACATAGATAATGAGATGTGCTCTTCTATTCTTATTTGTAATACCCTTGCAAAGTGTAAGAGCAGTGTCCAAGGTTGTCCTTATAGGCATCTTTACCATTATGCTATATATGACATGTTTCTTCTTTTGGGAAACTATTTTCTTCAGTGATTAATTAGAATTTAAAAAAAAAAAAAGAAGTTTAAAGAGCTAATCAGTATGAACTTCAGAATGAGAGCTTTATCATACACACAATGAAGTTGCCTCTGAACAGAGGAGAAAAAGAAACCCTGCTCTGCCTACATATTCACATGCAAAGTAACAACTCCCCTTCCCCACTACCACATTGACATCATGCGGCATCTGCCTCCGACTTTTTGCATACGCATTGAAAAGACACACCTCAGAAATAAAAAGACAGCTTTACAATCAAAATAACCATTTTGTTACTTACAGCATTTGATAAAATGGTAATGAGACATTCTTTCATCTCAGGCTGTAGTCTCGCTACAGGTTTCAGCATTCTCTTCTGCTACAACTGTCATGCCCAGGAAATGCATTATTTAGAGCCCTTCCTCAGGTATCCAGTGTACCTCAGAATACATTATTTAATGCAGGTTCTGTTCCAGGATCTTTCAGAGGCTTCCAGGTCATTCTCACCCGGCTGCTGGAGTTACGATAAACCTCTGTGTGTCTTGAGCCACGACTACTGCACGTGCTATTGTAGCACGACTGAGTGACACTGTTCCGAATCCCACATCCCCAGGAATAGAAAGATTTAATTGGTGTGCACTTGCAGCCACATTCTCCCAGCACTGAGGTGTGCTGCTGCACTGCGGCTCTCGCAGTCCTGCCAGTTAATGGCTTTTCAATAGCTTTCAAATGGCAGCAAACTAAGCTTGATGAGTGGGCTCGAATGAAATCGCAGAACAAGGGATCTTAAATTTTACTCGTGCATGGCATTTGTGTGCCAAATGTGACCAGATTCTTAGCTGGTACTAAAACAGAATTATTTTTAGTTGCCACCAGTTGCTGTGTGAATAGGAAATTGATATAGGTTCCCAAAAATAACCACCTTTTAGCATCACAGATCATTATGTCAGTTTGCTGTAAGGTAAAAATCAGGACAGAGCTCACAGCCATGTTCAGAGTCTCCTGGTTTATGCATGGGTTTGTTTAAACTGAGCTGAGAAACATGCTTGGGTGTACATTCCTCGATATGCTCTTGTTTTGCCATTTCTTTGTATTACACTGCATTTTTTTCACAGATGGAGTATTTCTGTCAGAAGAAGGAAACTGCAGGCTCTGCATGGTTTATGTCATGAATGTGTGTGTTATTTAATTATATTGTAATCACTGATTCTAAGAAAAAATGCCTAAGATGATGCATCACATTTAAATATGAAATAAGCTCTGCTGAGAACAAGTCCATACAATTATTTATCAGACCCCGGAACAACCAGTCAGTGTATCCTGACGCATCACCCGCCTTCAGAATAAGGGCACACAAAAGGCAGACCTGCATTGTATTTTAAACACCCAAACCACATCATCCTCTGAGCACAACCCCTGCACTACTTTCCCAAGAACAGTCACTTAAGTATTTGGTTACTACTTCTTCAAGAAGAATTACAGCAAGACATTTAAATAAATCAAATAATAATTTAAGAAAATGGTGCTCAGAGGGGATTTACCTTTGCTTACCATTTGTCATGCTTACCACAGTCATCATTTCACTGAGCGAGAGCTCTTGTAAAGGGAAACTGATAGCCCAGCCATATTTAAATCTTTTATTCATCTGAAAGGTTCTCACTTAATGTTTTGTATACATAACATTTTTAACAGCTATGGAGCATTAAAGGGACTACAAAGGGAAAGGGGTCTGTCTCATTAGTAAGGATTACTAATTCAGATTCTATTAACTATTCTGCAAAGTTCCCACAAGAGCAGAAATATGTATATTCACAGGCTTCCCATGATCCATTAGCAAAACCCTCAGGTGAAATCTCTCAGCTCCTTACAGCTACATATTTCAAATCTACTTTTAGGTATAATATGCACAACAACAGTTTTGCCAGAGTAATTATTTAGGTGTTGTTGTTGTTGTTGTTGCTTTTTACTGAAAACATCATTTTTCAAAAGAAAAGGAAAACAATACAGAAAAATAACCCCAGGAAAGAGGGATAGATTATATAAAGCACAATACAGTAATTACATTACCGTGGAAACTTTTTATTGTAGTGTAAAGTAATTAAAAAGTAAATTTTTCCAGACTTCCTTTCACACATATCTAACACTAGGCCACCTTGTGCCATATGGCTTCTAAAAAATACATACACAGTGCTTTAAGATGCAATGAAAGTCATAGTCCATAAGCAAGTGTCAAGTAACGTGACAAAAAGCCCTTTGAGCACCAGTTTTGGGCTGTGCCATGCCTAAGGGCTCTGCACTGCCACCCACCCACAACTGCCAAGAGCAGGAGGGCTCTGGGCAAACACAGGTGAATAGGAGCTACAAGCAAAAGGTGTTTTTCTCAAGACTGCATGAAGAGGAAGAAGAAACATTTGGATTTTGGTGTGAACATGATGTGGGAAAAAAAGTGGATTTGCCTTCCATATAGATAGGACCAAGGTACAGGCCAGGCTCCTGAGCACCTCAAAACATTGACATCGCGTTTAATCATAGAATCATAAAATATCCTGAGCTGGAAGGGACTGTTAAGGATCATTGAGTCCAACTCCTGGCACCACACAGGTCTACCCAAAAATTCAGACTATGTGACTAAGTACACAGTCCAAATGCTTCTTAAACTCTGACAGTCTTGGTGCCATGACTACTTCCCTGGGGAGCCTGTTCCAGTGCATGAAAACCCTCTCAGTGAAGAACCTCTTCCTGATATCCAGCCTGAACCTCCTGTCACAGCTTGACACTATTCCTGCGGGTCCTATCACTGGTCACTAAAGAGAATAGATTGGCACCTGCTGCTCTACTCCCCCTCATGAGGAAGCTGTAGACTGCAATGAGGTCTCCCCTCAGCCTCCTCTTTTCCAGGCTGAACAGGCCAAGTGACCTCAGCCGCTCCGTGTACATCTTCGCCTCTAAGCCCTTCACCATCTTCATAGCCCTCCTCTGGACATTCTCCAACAGTTTCAAGTCCTTTTTATACTGTGGTGCCCAGAACTGCACACAGTACTCATGTTTACAACAGACTGTTCATATTTACATCAGACTAACTGGGAGTAGAGTCATACTGTCTATGACCAGGATGCCCCCAGTTTCTTTTCTCTCTTACCACACACTGGGCCATGTAAGCAGGGCAGTGCAAGGGGCCACTTGAAACAAAAGGAGCCACAGCATTATGCCGTGGCTGGGGACTGTGCCTTGCCACTGGATCTTTGGGTCCATCGGGCAGCACGTACCCCAACTGCAGCAAGGCATAGCAGCGTCACCTCTTCTCTGTGAGCCCGTGTGCCAAAAATTTGGTCAGTTGCTCAAGCATGACTGACAGGCTGCAGGTGAATGAAAGACAGTTGCCAAGTGTGTCTCACTCCCAGGATGTGGCATTCACAGACAGCTAACCTCAACAGATCTTTCATTTTAGAATATCACGTGCTTGGTTTTTGGACTTTTTTTTTTTAAATATATATTTATTACATGGGTAATTATCATTATTGGGCTTTGAAAAAGATGTGAAAATTTATAAAACAGCATTGTATGTTGCTATCAGCAAGAAGTTCTGACTCAAGTTGAAGGGTGGTATTGAAGCAGTGCAAAAATGAGGAAGGAGGAAAGATCCCAAAGAAATGAGATGAAAACACTAGGCGGGGTAAAGAGAATGAACTGGAGAACGAAGAGACATGAAGCCATCAGATAAATACTAATATAGATGGGATGGACCTTGAGAAGTGGCAGCCAAACCAGAGGCAAAAAGAAGCCCGCACAGGAATACTGAAAGAGGACAAAATCTGGTCCACTTGTTGGAAAGATGTAATTCCCACTGCAGCCTTCTTCTAGGCTGGAAAGTAGAGAAAGAACAGAAAGAGAAGAACCTGTTGTGCTCATGGTGGTGGATGTCCATGTCATAAACAGACTTCAGGTATGCAAACAAAACAAGTAAAAGATTTCAAATTCTAGGATGACTCCAAAGGAGGGAATATTTTGTTGTCAGTGATTATACAAAGCAAATTGTACAATTTGTTTATTCAAAAGAAGAGGGACATTAACTGTGCTAGACATTTCTCCTGAGTGGAGTCCAGGAATGAGAAAGGAATTCTGAAGAAAAATAATAATAATTAAAAAAGGACAGAAATGACACTTGAAGTCCAGCCATTTAAGCAATGCAAAAAAAAGTACAAGCTCTTAAGAGTGTTGCAAAAGTGCCTTCTGTGAATATTAGGGAACACTGGCACATTTTCAATCCAGTGCTTAAGTCTACAGAGACACCCAAGTGTACTTGTACTGGAGAACAAAGACTGAGCTGGTACCAAATCTGATGTTAATACACTGAATACTAATATATTTGATTTTGTCTAGCTTCCCAAAAAATAGTAATAAAAGAGAATCAAGGTAAAAAAATAAGATATATATGGCCCTTTCAGAAAAATTCCCTGTCACCTCTTCCTATAGAAAGAAAATAGCCACTTTTATGCTAACTGCAATTCCAGCGTTCAATGAAATTACAGATTATTTTTTTTTAAATAGGTTCAAACTGGTTAGCCAGCACTAGGATAACTACTTGTCTTAACATAAGTGTGCATTTACAGGCTGCCAACTCAGAGCGTACACTGCTTCAATATCTCAATTTCCAAGGCTCAAAACTTAGACAAAGTACCTATGAAATGTTTTCTAAATAACCCAGCAAACAAAAACATTGCTTAAAATAAGGTTTTGCTGCCAAGAACTGACATGCTGTATTGTATTCATGTCATGTAAATATTTTGTTATTCTTAGTGTCTCCTGGTGTCACAAGCAACCAAACATCTAATATTTTTAACACCTTAGTGTTTTATTCTTCTCATATAGCAGCAAGATTTGCTGTAAAAATGCAGACCTATCTGAAAGCAATTTAAATCATGAGAAAAACACCATAACTGCTGGTTTTAAAAACATGACAGATGCTTCCCTATTATTACATTTTCATGCATTGCAACAAAGTTTGCTATATTCCTTCAGATGTTACAATTTCAATGCATTACTTATGGGTTTAAGACTGCAATGCTTCTCCAGACAAAAACCATGGAATGCAGAATAACATTAACATTCCTCATATATTTTGACAAATCATACTACTTATCAACCTATCCTTGGCCATGCCATCCAGCTGCCAACAAGCCACTCTTCAGATAACATCTGGTAGTTGTATGCTCTTCAGGAAGCTAGGGAAGAGCCACAACAGATGCAGATACTTAGCAAGAAGCACCCTATATAGCAATTTTCTCTACATGAATCACAGCAGAACAAAACACAGCAGTATTTCCATATAAACTTTCACATGAATTGGCCCGTAAGATATATGCAAGGTTTGTTCCATAGATAGCATCAACAAACCACATCTAATCACTCAATCACTCAGAGTGTGGCTGACCCCTAGAGAACTAGATGAGTTCTTTTTTCTTTCTCCAACCTTTGCACACTTTTTTTCCATTCCCACTTCATTGGAAATACCTTTTTTTTTTGTTAAAGGAAGTATGGGATCTTCCTCCCATTCTTCTGTCACTAGATCAAATCCTTACAGAATAAGTGTGGGGGGGGGGGAACAACAAAAAAAAACAAACTTTCTTTCTCCATTTTTCTCCATTTACTGTTACAACTGAATGTTATAAACTCTATAAACTCTACGTTACAGTTACAAACAGTACATTAATAATGTCACTTACAGGACATTATTATCCAGTACTAATGAACTTTGGAGAATTACCTATAGAAGTTGCATGCCACTTGAGAGAACCACTTACTTCCACACCCAGAAAATGAACATTTTTATGCTGTGTAGACCTCCCTAGCAGCTCCTTAACTGGTTAAGATAAAGAAAGTATCATATGTGGTGACAGAATAGAATAATAACAAGACTAAATATAACAAAGAAATCTCAATGGTATCATATTCTGTTAGTCCTATCTGTGCCGCTGTTAGCGACTCAATAATAATTTGTTACAATCTGTGTATACATTTTTAAAATTACATTTCTTACTACATTTGACGTAAGGATGTTAGAGAGGAGCTGCAGATTTTTTTTTTACACATAAAACCCTCTTACGAAAATGAAAAGAAACTATCCAGACATATGTTAAAATAATAAGCAGAAAAATGAAAAACATGACAGCCATCACTACCACCAGACACAAGTGAAAAATGAAAAAAATCACCATGAATTTCCATGTAAAGAGATATATGATCAGAGAGATTTATTTTTTCCAGTTTATAATATTCAGGAAACAAATAGACGAAGATAAAAATTCAGTTCAACATATAAAGTGTATTATTATCCTCCTGATAATTAGCAAGTGCCATGACCCCATTCCACTGTATCCCTAATCTTTCTTTTCTAATTAGCATGATAGTTTTAAAACTACGAGACTAATGACCACACTACAAGATGGATAAAAAGCCTGGAACAGAACACAATGGAAAAGATGTGTGTAGCTTTACTGGGGCAAATGTTACTTCAACAGTGTAAATCTTTAACAATAAGCAAAGAAAACTTGGAAGAATTGCAGAAGAAGCACTTAAGATAAAATGCAATCATAATTTAGGAAAAAAAAATAGCTGAAGAAGTGGAAGAATCAGACTCTTCTGGGACTACAGGACAGCGCAGAGGATGGTGTGGCAACTGGTAATCACAGAGATAACTCTAATACTAAGTGTTCAAAAAAAATACAAGGGCTGGTGCTGAAGATATGAAAAGGGTTGGTGACTTAACAGAATATAATTTTACTCAGTGATGATATCCTACCTGGATTTGATGGGTTTATTTTTGAGAAAACAAAACAAACAAAGATTTTTAGCTCTCAATTCAGGATTCTCAGGTTTATTACCAAGTCTTACAGTGAGTAAGAAAAAGGGAAAAAGATTACCTGCAATATTTTACAGATACTTTCACAATAAAAAGAAAGAAATTATGTTGAAGCAAAATTAAATGAAGACAATAAAAATAAAAATCCTAAGTGACTCCTCGTATCATTATTACGAACTAAGAATATAACTAATAAAATAGCCAGTGAGGACACAGTAGTGTTGTTACTAAACAGGTTTTTGCAGGTATTTCTGAAACACAAAGTAAATGGAATGTAAGCACAGAAGTCACAAAAGAAAGGAAGAACAGCAAAGAAAATGGAAGAACACTGTTAAATATTAAATAATTAAAAAATCTGTGGGCTATATATGCATTGCAAAAGAAAAACCTCACTGAATAAAATACATTTATATATGGAAAACCATATGCAACTGTTTTAGACCAACAACAAAATAAATCTTAGATGAAAGTTTTAATTGAAATCACAAGATACTGATGGTAGTTTTGTAGATATAAGATGAATATCGGCCATCTATTATTGTACTGAAAACGATGATGCATATAATATTTTGATATATAAACACTGAAATATAAACACTGTAATCAAAATAGAGTATTATTAATTTGTAGGAAAGAATCTAAAAACCAAAGACTAAATTAGGCAGAAAGGTACCAAGATCTATTTTATTTTCTGACCTTTCTATTATTCTGCTTTCCAACTCAACCGCTTCTTTTTCAAAGCCTTTCTGCTCTCCATTATTCATGTAACTCAGCTTAACTTGTTAATGCATATTTGGTTCCAAATTTGTTCTTATGAACAAAGCACAGAGATAGGACTTTTAGTCTTTGCACCTCTTCTTTCTCAATCTCAATCACTCTGATTCTGAACCTTCTCCACTTGCTGACTGTCATATTTATTTCCACTTTTTCTTTATCTGCATCAATGCTTAAGAAATTCATCAATCTGACCTCAGAGACCAGGTAAGAGCCTGAACTGATGAGAATGATAATCAAGCCAAATAGTCTGATGATAGGAACTTATGAAGTGACTTAAGACAACATGATATGTCTTGAGAATAACGTAGACAAGTAGATAAAGTTAGTGAACGTAGACAAGTAGATAAAGTTAGTGAATAAAAGAGAGACAGAATTTACTTCAGTCAGTATTAACATAGAGTTAATTTCTCATTCTCAAATAAGCAGAAATTAAACTAGGAGCTGGTAAAAATTGGACAGCTGCCAGTGGAAGGAGAGGAGGAATGGGAGGAGTACACTAAGAAGCTAGGAAATAGAGACACAGTGAGAAGACGACCATTAAAGACACCAACTTGTAGGGATGTCCAAAAAATGCTGAGGAAACGGTAAAACAATATGACTTTAATAAAATGATCTAGAATCAAATTATGGGCAGTCAATGAGGCAGTCAGAAAGGTGGTGGAAAAGAACTTCACAGTTGTGATGCCAGTAAGAACACACACACACAAAAAAAAAATAATAATAAAAAAAAAAGATTCCCCAAACATAGACCAAGAACAGTGTGGAGAACTCTGATGATTGTGTTGATTGGTTTAATCAATAAATACAAGTTGCCTTGATAATCAACTTCTCCAAACAGAAATAACTAAAATATTCAGATCATATTTCTGTCTTTGGTATACAAGCGAAAAATAAAACCAAAATCCCTCAACTCAGACAGTGGACAATTTATACATGAACAAGTAAAAAGAATAGGACAGCTTTTTACAGTTACTGCACATACCACTAGAGCAGCAATAAAAATGAACACAATATCTAAATTCAGATAGTTGAAACCCAGTTTTCCTATTTTATAATAATGTTATATTGAATGCACCAACGATTAGAAAACCTGTGGAATCTTACAGAATGATGCATTTCTTTTCCTACTGGAATGGCCAGTTGTTCATAACCAACAGAAGGCTTGTTTCTTTGCTCTCAAATGAACACAGTCTTATTTGACTCTTACAGTCAAATGCTGTATTAGAAAAGTAGTTACTATTCTAATACCCTCTTCTTGGAAATGCAACAGTATTTACCTTTTATTTCAAATAGTGAGGGACACCTGAGAAAGTAACAACAGAGAAAGGCACAATAATGAGATAAAACATATCCGAAAAGAACTATCCAATGGGCTAAATTATGTCACCTCAATTCATTTAAAAGGCTTTAATTCATAGTGGAGTTTTTCTTGAGAAAGAAAAGAAAGTTTAAGAAGAATTAATGTGATACAGCACCTTGCCATCCTGGGAGAGTGCAAGCTGCATGACAAGTTATTCCCCTTACCTTTTGGCCCAAATAAATTATGCTGAAATCTCTAAGGATCAACACTGCAAATTCTTAGAATAAGAGAAAACCATACAAGTTGGTACTGACTAAAAATAATTATTTCAGAATTCTTAGATTTTAATGTCAAAATCAGTAGGGGCTCTGTCATTGTCTTCAAAGGGAGCAGAGCTAAACCCTTTAAAGTGAATGACCTAAGATTACCGGAAAATGACAGAAATGAGCTATCTTGGAGGAAAGAATAGGCAATTATATGCAGCACAGCAAGACTAATTTGCATAACGTCTTTCAAATGATCATGTTGAACTTAGTGTTAACTGAAAACTATGCATTTACCCGTTTCTCAATATCTTTATCATTTCAGAAATACTTTTTCCTATTATTAACATATTTGTGTCAAATTCAAGGACAACATAGCAGTAGGTAAGGCTATTTTGAGTAATTAGTAGGAGTTTTTTCATCATTGACTCTAAGTCTAATCTTACAGCCATGGCTGAAAATCAAGAGTAGAGAGGGCTTAGCACCTTTCACTATTAGTCTTCCTAAAACTTCATCTGTGTAAACCTAATGTTGCATTAATGCAGGTTTACAGAATTCAGTTCCTTGTGTTTTAAAGAGAAAAATAATCGTGTCTCCAAAAAAAAAATCAGCATTTGCTAAACCTAATTATAATGTCTGAAGTTAACACGTATTCAGAGTTTTTGCTAAAGACAGTTTCATATTAGGATGCATTTAATCAGCAGAAACAAATATCAAAAATGGACTTTTAAACATGAAAAAATATAAAGGTTTAACAAAGATACATATCAATAATAATATGGATAAGTTCAGTTTTGCGATATTAAGAAAAAAAATGGCATGCCTCTAACTTTTTTTCTCCTTTTGACTAGGATACAAGAAATAATAAAGAAGACAAGTTGTAGCTGGTTTTCTGTGGTTTGATTTAAAATGCATAACCACGGTTAGAATAGCTCAAAGTTGGCGCATCAAGCCAAAAAGTGGATAAACAGGGTCCTTCAAACACTAACTTGGGAGATGAGCTAACCTTACGTGAATTCTCATCTCAGAGTAGTTAAATAGCCTTGTATCTGGTCTCAGACAACATCTGGTAAGGAGTTGTGTGCAAAAATTCAATTTAAATGTCAGCATGAAATATGCTCATCACTTTAAAAGGTGATAGAATAATATGACTCAGTAGATACAGACATTTCACAGTGAGACTGGGAGTAACAAAGCTTGCAAAAGGATTTTGGTCACTGAGTTAAGCTTCTGATAATTGACCTATGGAGTAAAGGGGTCAGCTCCTGACCTGCCAAAGAGATGCTGTATCTCAGCAGGGTTCAGGACTCACATCCTGGATAAATGACAAATTAATGCTTTCTGAGGTGTTGCAAACAATGACAATGAGTGAAAAAGGACAAAATAGTTTAAAATGCTCTCCTTGAAACAGATATATGAAGGCAGCATGCTGCACTCAGATTATTTCATCTACTAAAAGCAGTTACTAGCTATGCTTCTACAACAAATAATCCATAACCCACTGCCAGAGATACAGGGTTGGAAGTTACCACCCTCTGCAAAGACATTTTTCCCCCTTGATTCTTTCCCATATTCACAGAAGTACACAGTGGACAAAGGAAAGCCTTTCTCACCAAAAGCGGCTTTTCAAAGTACAAAATTTGAACAACAAATGTTGAACAACAAATTTTGAGGCAATTCATACTGCAGTCTTCTAGCTTTCTTCCATAAGACCACATCCTAGAAGCTTGACAGTACTTTTGCTTTTCTTATTTTATCAGTAGGATTCCAGGAGACGGGACTTAAGAAGATGGCTCATGGTCCTATTCTCTGTAGTGCAGTCCCTGAAGATGACGAATGATAGGAATTGTGCTGTAATAAGCAAGAATAATCTCCTCCTTGTTACCAAACACATCATAGGGACATGCCCTAGAAGGTCACTGGAATGCAGGAGAAGACAAGACTGAATGACCATGAAGAACCTCAGCAGGTGAGGAGTAGGGCCAGAGCCTTGCCTAACTGAAATGAGATCAGAAGGGGACAGCAGTGCTACAGCTATCCTGGCTGAAAAACATATTTTTTTCCCCCATGTAAAATTTTAAGGGGGAATAGAGCAGAGATTCAAGAACAGTCTGATGAAAGTAATGCTGCTTTGACATGCATTAGCCTGAGACTAACTTTGATTATTTGCATGATATTCCCTTATACATGGTAGTGGACATTTTCTTGTCCAAGCTTCATTTTCAAAAATCTCTCTTGGAAATCTTCCAGAGTCCCTGCCCACGATGGCCTCGCTCTTATTCTTTATTGATTAGGTGCCTTTGAGTTGTATTTTCATTCACATCTTACCATACCTCTGAGCAAAAAGGCGACAGCAGCTCCTCCCTGGTGAGGAACATAGCACTTGCGCTTAGTTGCTTTGGCTGCTCACTGTGGTTGTGTACCAAGAAGGGCACTTGTGGAACATTCCTGTTGATCAGTGCATTAAGTTAGTAACATGTTCCTCTTCTAACAATGAGCAACTCTACAGTTGATTTCCTGTATATCTCTGGGCCTTTTAATAAATATTAACACAAATAAATTAATCTTCTCAAGGGGACTTTTAAACAAAATCTGAGGACAAAATCTCTTGTGTAACTTGCTAAAACAGTAGGGTTGTTGTGCACAGAGAGGATTTTCTGGCAAACACACACAAGCTACTGTTTGAATAGGTAATGTCATGGTCCATCTACTGCTCTTGGATGACCCAATTGTACTTATCCTCTTGCAGGGATGCCACAAAGAACAGCAGTGTTCGTTTTTATAGAGTATGAAGTATTCAAGAAGAAAATCAGTGTGAGAGAAAGACTATATTCCTTCCAATTTCTGTTCAGACCTACATCTGAAAGGAATAATAAACCATCAGGGAAGACAATTCAACAATGTTAATATCAACGTTTTGAAAAGCAGCACAAAGACAGCCTATGGCATAGCAGCTCTTTGTTGATGAACTAGGTAAGAAAAACTTAGTTATTTCAGATGATCTTTGCTGTTTAACTGCAGCTGAGTGATGAAGGACATAAATTTGACAAATAAGATTTACGTACCTAGGGTCAGCAGTAAACTAGACAAATATCCAATACCAAAGTTTCACATGAAAATAGTATGAAGCACGTGTTCATGTAGAGATGTCAAGAACAGTACTAAGAACTACCACGTTATACAGAGACCATATATTTCCAACAAGACATTATTTTCAAGAAGCTGAAAGCAAAAAATGTATAGGCAGTTATTTTTAGCACACTTGTAGGATCCATAATACGCAATCACATTAATGGACATATAAATCATGATCTATAGAAAGGTGTATAAAGATTGTGACACTGCTGATCTACTAAAAACCTCCCTCCCAAACCAGCCACTTGACAGAGGGGGGTAAAAAGTATTGATTTATTCAGAATTAAAGTGGAATTTTAAATTCTCATTTGCCTCCCTTACCATGATGTATATTTTCCATTTCATGGATACAATCTGATTCACAGGAAAAGCATACAGGGCTTGAAACACTTGATAGTACCATTTCTTGGGTCCCTGCTCTGAAGCATATACCTCTCTATGTGGGTGCACAGCTTCCATGAAATTTATGAAGCAATTTGTGTTTTTCTATCTGTTCTTCCCTGAAGGCTCACCATGCAAAACGGCCAAGGGAACTTTACTGAGCTCCTGTGGGGTAATTATACTTAGAAAGAAAAGTGTTGCACCACTACAATCCTTCTAGCTTGCCCTGTTACCGACACTGCTGTGTGCTGTCAAGTATCCACAGCCTCTAAAGAGCAAGGAAGAACAAGCTAAGCTGTCACGCTGCCAAAGCCTCAGCAGAGCTCTCAAGCTGATGTTTTTTGAAGCGTGACATAGTGCTGCAACCTGTCCCATCCTGGGACCCCAAGAGCCTGCTGAATTCAGAGTCCCACCAGACAGCACCTCTCTGCTACCTGTCTCCTGAAAACATACAGGCTGTTTAAAAACATACAGGTGTTCTGCAGCAAACATCCTTGTATGTAAAATGAAATACCTGTGAAATGTGCAAAATGAGCTTAATGCTTTGTTTTGTTTGTTTTCAAAATAAGAAAAATTATTACCCATTTCCAAAGACATTTTGAGTTTAACATATGTTCTGTTCCTACCAAAGATATGAACAGCTCTAAAAGCAGATTTCTACAGTCGCCTATTTGCTACCCATCTCAAATATTTGCTACGTTACCGGAAAAAATAAACTATTTTTATACACAGACTATAGATTAGTTGGCTGGTCCTATTTTATAAAGTAAGCACCTGGTACGACTCCTATTGACAACAGAACCAATCTGCTTTCAGCACGTTTGACAATTTCAGCTCTGCCCTCCAAGCGTCCTCAGCCTGCTTCAGATGCTGTTAACCCTAAGAGCCGCAGCTACCTATCTTAAGCAACACCACTGCTTCTCTCAGCATTTGCTGCTCCCTTCCCACATGCTTACCTCCCTTTGATTCACAAAGATTGCCAGAAGAATATAAACCACCACCTAAACCCATACATTTCTATTTCGTTTCTTTTTACCCCATGGCTGACACGGCTGTTATCTTTAAACCTGCATAATTTTATTGGAATTTATGAATTACTGTTGTCAACAGCGGTAAGGAATAATGCTTTATCTGATGAGATAGAAGTCACTACCACATGAACACAGATGTCAGTGAAAGCATTTTCTACCTGACTAGAAAATTATCAGCAGCCTTTGATAAGAATCATGAATGATGCTCAGATCACATTAGAAGAGATCTAAAAAGGGAAGGGATGAAAAACTGAGAGCAAAGGAGAAAAAAGCATGTGAGCCAGAACTAGTCTTCAAAATGCTGCATCAGAACTGCAGGATCAGACTATTAAAGGGAAACAGAGGTGCCTGCAAGGAAATACTAGAAAGAGACCTTCAGGAAAGAAAAGGCTTTTGAGTAATCCTGTCTACCGTAGGCATGAGTGCTGGGAAAAGATTTCCTGCCTCAGACCGTTAAACTCAGGCTTTGTAGGATGCCATTTTTAAAAAAATCAAACTAGTTATTTTTAGTTTAGCATGTGAGATTATCTTGTTATAAGATCATGTAATTATAAGAATTTTTTTTAAAGAAAGGAAAATCTCATAATGAGCATAGACAATGATTTCATGACTGTGTATTATCCTGGAAAGCATGTCTGCACATATTATGTACAGTAGACTAGAGTTACAATAATACTAAATCCAATAAATCATAGCAGCAAACATAAGGGAAGAATGCTAGCGTGTACTGCAGAGGGGATTAGGCAGAATTTGTATTACATTTAGGATACTGTGCATTTTCTTTACAGATGAATTTAACCCTCAGTGTTTGCTCTTATAAAATCACATTTTTATTTGCTCAGTTTTTAAATCAAAAACTTTTCATAACGAAGTATTACAGTCAAACGTATATTCAAGAACATCCTTCTTTCATGAGGTCTTTTGTGCGAAAACCCCACTGATTTAGTGGGAGATCTGGGCGCATGATGACGGTAAGGGCAGGCTGTAGAATCAAAGTGGCAGAGGGATCACTAGGACACCAGTTGTGCTCAACACATTATATTACATACTTGGCCTTAAAGTGAAAAAGTTATTTAACTTTCTGGGTGTTTTATTTTGTGTTTTGGGGAAAGGGATTGTTTTGTTTTTAATAAAATAAAAAACACACAATGGAACTAGGTGGCTTTGTGAATTTTCAAATAAGTATTTAATTTCAATACGTAATTCCTAAGAGCTTGCTCCTGTGTCAATTGAGGTGCTATGAAAATGTTTCTATTGGCTGTAGTGGGTTTTAGTTGAGGTACATTCTTTCTGAAATAGTTCACTGAAGACACTGGGCATACTGTTCTAAGGTGTCCCTGATGGAGCAGGGGGGTTGGACTATATGGCCCCCAGAGATCCCTTCCAACCTTAAACATTCTGCAGTTCTGTGATAATTCCATTTATAATGTGTTATTCAAACCTAACCAGCACAGAAAACGTTATTAAAAATATATAAAAATCAGGAGTTACAGTTAGATCAAGGTTCTGAAAGCTAACACAGCATAGGAGGACTAGGGTTCATGGGGAAAGACATCCCTCAAATTGGAGAACTGTGATCAAAGCAGGCAGATAAATGGTTTCTGAGATGAAGGGCCAGCTAAGCTTGATATGAAAACATGGAGTCCTGTGGGGCTAGAGGCCAGACTTCGCTTCCAGCTTTGTACAGGGCACAACCTTGACACTGCATAGCATCAACTATGCATAGAGCAGTTGCAATATTCCGCTTAGCATGCTCGGGACAGCAGGCGGGATCACTCTCTGAAGTTACCTTTCCAGACCATGTGAGTTTCTGCAAGACACCTACAGTATGTTTCACACCCAGGATACAAAACAAATTATGAAGGGATGATTTGTTTATCTTGCCTCCTGGTTGCATTAAGTACTTTTTTTCTTCATGTCCCTTACTATTGCCTACCTTGACCAGTCACATTGGCTCAGTAAGGGAGGCAGAAATGGACATGTTAAATGTCAGAAAATGTGTACTAAAGGTGGAGTGACCTAGCAGGGAAGGCCAAACTCTTCAGCTTTCCAAGTAAATGGGAACGTGCGCCTCAGGACCCCATGCAGTTCAGCGATGGAAGGGCTAAGGTAGCAGTGACACACAATGTGTTTTACCTTGTGGCACATGCCCTAAATCATAGCCTCTCCTTAATTCTGGGATCCAGTGCATTAGTCAAATCTGGTAAATGTAACAGCACCAGCAAAGTCTGATAGGGGAAGCCCAGTCCTAGGACAGAAGGGAGACTGTGACACTGCTAAAACCTGAAATATCAGCACCACAGGAAGGAACATGTAGCAGGGACTACTGGTACAAGTCTTCTGTTCGAAGGAGGAGACTTGCCAGATCAGTAAACAGCTCCTATGCCAGGCCTAAGTAGCTCTCAGCACGTACCAGGGCACTTTGAAGGTTACTTCAGCATTCCTGAGGCAGCCCAAAACTGTCTTAGCTGACTGAGGCTGCTGGCAAGTAGGTTCATGCAGAGATGATCCCCCGAGTCCAGGGGCACAACAGATATGAATATAAACAGTGTGAGGGGGAGCATACAGCATTCGGTCATTTTTTCCAAGGATCACAACAGATGTCTTCAGGTTTGACAAAAGAAGCTGCAGCACAAGCTTTTTTCTTTAACCTACTGCACCACTCAGAAAACATAAAATTAAAAAGAAAAATCCAAAAGGAACATATTCAGTTAGTGTTAAAGCAGCTCTGCAGAGATTTCAGAATGTAGCTAAATATAGCACTGAAAAAAAAAATAGCGAGAAAATGTATAAGTGTAGATCAATTAGGCTCATCTGCCCTATTTCATGGATTTCAAAATACCTTGTAAAACTCCAAAGGTAACGAGTATATAAAATGAAACTGCACATTCAACATTTTTGTTGGCCATGTTGGCAAGAAAGTGATTCTTGATCTACTAAGATCTGCACGTTCTTTAAAGGACAGCAAGCAACAACTTCAAGGGAATAGAGAAGTGAAGACAGAAACACCACCCGTGTTTACACCCTCAACACATCACTCCATATTCTCTAAATACAGTGACCAGAAAAAAGCACCCAGAATTCTGATGCCTTGCTACAAAGTATACATAAGGTAAAAGATTAAAAAGCAAGTAAGAACTGATTTTAAATACAGCTGCCACAACAAATTATAATTATTGCGTCTTAACATTAATCTCCCTGGCATAGCAAAGACTAAAGAAGCACATACTTGCTCACTGACACAATCATTTTCTTTGTCAAACATTCATCACTAATATCATCATTCTGAAGTTTGTTTGAAACATGTTGCCAATCACCCTTTTTTTGCAGCACAAGTTTTAATTCTATGTCAGTTGGGTATTTTGCCCCCTTGTCAATCAACAAAATCAATTTCCAACATCCATTTTGGCAAACCATCCCCGCAACATTAAGCATCGTAAATGGTTTGATTCTGGGCTAGAAGCCACCTCTATAAAGATAATTTCACAAAAGGAAACTACAAGTCTCTGGCACCTTCATATTTATTTGGGCAAAAAACAAAGTTGCTAGACTTTACCACCTTTAAAACTTAATTTCCATTTGTGAAAACAAGCAAATAAATCTTGGAGTCTCCATAAATACGTGTCTTCTATATTGTTTATACACTGACAGGTCTGACCTCTACCTCCAAATGGAAGTAGTTTAATTTCTTAAGAAAAAAGAAGAGACAGACAGAAACATGGGTGACGGGGGAGGGAGGAGGTATGTAGATATGAAGTTAAATGAGGAAAATCGAGGGTTAGGTTTTGGTTGAAAGCTTACAGAATAGTAATAAGGAAGCCAGCCTTACTAGGAAGGGCCAGAAGTATTCTGGTGTCTGACAGAGATAAGTCCATACAGAGGGCATAAGACCCAGTCTTTATCTTCCACTTAATTTCCAAATAGATCAAAAAGGATTTTTGGAACTGGCAGTTCCCTGTGGAGAAGTACAACTGATGAGTGTACATCAGCTCATACTAGGAACAGGATAAAAAGGAGCAAGACAGGGATTTGGGCACAATGATGATTCATTAAAAGCAGAATCTTCTGTGGAAAATTCCATCTTTAAGCGAATTTCTGCTTGGAAAGGTGTTTAGGTCCCAAAACCACAATTTGTGGTGAAAATAAAACAAAGCGCCAGAACAGACAACAGCTTGGTGATCAATATATGAGTTGGCCGCAGGAGTAGCAGGTTCTATCAGAAGCCTGCCAGCTTCCCTGCCAGCTTGGCTGGTGACCTGAAAGGAAACAAAGCTTGCAGTGTCTCCAGGCAGTCCTGCCATCTGGACTGCCTCCACATCATGAATCCTGAGGTCTCTAGCAACTGCAGCCCCAGGAAAGCCCTGCCATGGAGGCGTCTTGCAGGTCACTGTCTCAAGAAGCTCCCTGCGCTGGAGGTCCTGGCTCCCAGGACCACGTGGCTCCTGCTAGAGACGAAAGAGAACAAGTAATCTGGGAAAATCAGCAGACAAGGGCTGAGCCAAGAACCTCAGTCACGTGTTTGCAGCTTCCTATAGCAATTGAACAAATGATCTTACTCCTAAACAATTTTACCCCTTCTGTGGAGCTTTTGTTACTGAAAGGTGTAGGGTTTTTCTTAGAAGAATTTCCAGCAAAACAGAAATTGTAATGCATTTTAATTAAATATAGTACAAGTTAATAATTGCTTACATTTTGTATCCCTTCCAGTATCATTCACATGAATAATACTTCTGCTCCATATGCAATACAACAGTAGGTAATTATGCCGAGATCAATGCACTGATACAATTTAGAAAACTGCCAATCAAATATTTATTCTTCACTACAGCTGGCTACATCCTACAATTACTACCTTCCTTCCCATTTCGGGCACAAGCAACACAGCGAAAGGCTCTTTTCCTTGGAGCAGTGCCTGCAGGGTGTCTGCTGACTGGACAGGTTTCCACATCAGCTTGGCATGGGCTGCTTTACTTTTTGAAAACTAGCCATAGGTTTTCCTAAAGCATCCCAAGTCTGGCTTCTTAGCTTTGGTGTTTATTAAGGAAATTACAAGCTGCTGTAGTCACTTTCTGCTCATAAAAATTCTCTGCAGACTGCTGATTTTTCCTACTCTTCCTCGCTTCCTGAAAATGATTATCGGGTTGTGAAAGCCTACAGCACTCCCTTGCAGAACATAAAGACTGCTTAAACTGGAAGATGACATGCTTATTTTCTGACATATCACTTCCAGGCTCAAGTGAAATCACACATTCAAATGAAAATCACTGCAACATTGGAGATAGGGCTTAACTGAAACTTGGGAGTGAGCACATGTCCATTTTGCAAGCTGCCTGAAGCCTTTTTCCCCCCAACTGTCTCCCATCAGACTGCTTGGCTTGCAGCCCAATTGCACATCCATTAAAGTTTTATTTTTGCCTGGTGGTAATTTCCCCGTGCCCGTGAGCCTATGGAACGATGTTCTAGGTTATAAAAAGATCCTATCGCTTTCAGTGAAAGAATATTCATAAAGGACAAAGTGGCACAAGAATAAGAACATACACAAGCTGGTTATTATTATATGTTCTTAATTATATTGGTCTTAAATGGGGCCTCAGGAGAAGATCAAAGCCTCAGTCTAGCAGGGACTGTGACTGCCAAGGACAGAGCAGACTTTGCCCCAAGATGCTGCCAATCTGAGTATCCAAAGACAGACAGGGGGACGGAAATCATAGTGGAGAAGGAAAAAGGACAAAACATCAGTGAAACTAAACTGAACGCAATTAGCTTAAACCACAGCAGACCAGCCACCAACAATTGTCACGTGTCCAAACCCAACCAGCTGAGGGTCTCCGCCTGTGTTTAAAATTTAAACCCACATTTCACACGTTTTTCATCTCACAAACAATGCAGCATCGTGCACAAACCACCATGAAGGCTGGAGGGCTTGGTGCGTAGGATCTTCTGAGCCGACGTGGCCGTTCCCATTTGTTCACTCCTGGCAGTTGCCAGGACCTGCTGCCAGCCTGCCCGAAGTCTGCTGCTTTGTCCCTGCCACAAAGCCAGCTTCCAAACAGCTGTCACGGGAAACAGCCTTCGAAACTCTGCTGCCAGCAAGTTAACTGAGTATTTTTTTTTTTAAATGCAGGAGGGGTGATTTAAAACTGCATAATGCACGCTTGGGTTTACACTGGAATTATCACGCTTCTCACAAGCTTGAAGGAACGGCAGGTCAGGAGCCATAGCAAGTCATGTCATTTGCTTTGCTGATCTTAATTCTTATTCAGTGAGAGATCTTCCTTGTCAGATGGCTCGCTAGCTATTTTCCATCTTGTATTTTGGTAAATTGCAAGGTAATTCTCAATCCCCATTAATTCCATACCACAGATAATGACAAATGAGTTAATCATGGTGAAATCTTTACAGAGGTTCCTTTGGGTTACCTACTTAAGCTGCTGCCAGTATTACATAGTCATTACACTCAAATTAAAGGATCATTATGGCATATATTGAATATTTGGCTTCACAGCAGGTAAGTTCTGTTCAACATCTCAGATGATGAGAAACAATCTCCTTCATCCCCCCTCTCCCAAATACTGCCATCAGGAGAAAACCTGATGGGATTACCCTATGAAAATGTTCCTAGCATGACCTGCTTCTTATTTACTTTTAGAGGACTCTTGAGACTGCTCCACATTTCACAGCAGTGCCCAATATTATGACCATTTAGCACCGATTCATCATATTAGTCTTACTATGATGCCCCCAAAAATCCTTAATTCCCTGGCGCAAGAGACATTAGAGCCTGTACAGCAATTTCCCTAAAATAAAACACTGCTAGTTGTTCTTTTTTATTATTGTCATCACCACCTCTACCTTGAGGCACCGGAAACTGCGAAAACACTAAAGATGTTCATTTTTCTGCTAAGTGCCCTCTGCAAGGTGTAGTAAAATGGAGGTGCACTGACAATTTTCCCTCAGGTGTGCCAAATAAGCTCCTTAAACCTATTCATAGGAGGCAGGTTATGTATACAGATGGCCACCCCAGCCTCAAGGACACCTGGAGAATTCTTTACATTGCAGTGCTACAGTAAACACTAAAATTCTCTGTTCAGGGTAAAACAGACCACGAATTATCTCACCCACCAAGAGATTGAGGTATAACTGCAAGCTTTGATTCACTTCATTATGTACTTCTAACTTCACTCAGTCTAGATTTGTACAAATAAAAAGGCAGGGTTAACAGGTGTCCCAGAGAAGCTGTGGGTGCCCCATCCCTGGAGGTGCTCAAGGCCAGGCTGGATGGGGTATGGAAGCAACCTGGTCTGGTGGGAGGTGTCCCTGCCCATAGCAGGGGGGTTGGGACTGGGTGGGCGTTGAAGTCCCTTGCAACCCAAGCTATTCTGTGATTCTATAAAATTGCTCCACTGTTTTTATTCCTTAACAGTGTAAATACCAGATTTGGACTCCTGTTCAGGTGGACCAAGCAGAGAATGTGACGGCAGTACAAGTTAATGGGGAAAAGAATTGAATCCGTATCTCTGTATAATTGTTCTGAATTTGATAGCAGAAATACCCAGATGCATGTAAATAACTTCAGACCTGTCAGGGCTCGTATTGTTCATGACATTCATCCAAATGGCTTCTGCTTGACTACAAACAGATGCATAAAGAGGACCATTGGGGCTTTCACTCCCCACGATACCCTCAGCCAACACGGTGACTGCTCTGTGATCACTGCTGCCCAGCCAGAGGCTAACCTCACACAATTTAAGCAGCCAAAGGCCCAAGAGCCAGACCCAGTTACCTGTCACTTGCCCTGAACCTCATCGCCTCCCACACCAGGAAAGCAGACCCTGGGGCCTGGATGCCATTCCTAAGGGACTCAGATGTCTATTCAGGAAATTAAAAAATAAAACAGTGCTTTGAAGTCCAGGAATATCTTTAAAACCTTACTAATTTTTTTTTCTACATCACATAGATCAAACAGTAACAGTAAAGGAGCAATAAGTAGAAAAGATGGGAATAAAAACCAGTGCTTTGCTTTTTTCTCACTGTGGGATACTTCTCCAATTAGCAAAATTATCTCCTGACAGGAACAAATACAAAAGGTTAAGGCCACACCACCATAACAGCTTATGATTCAGGTGTTGCAGAAGTACATGACAGGAAGGACACGCATCAGCTAAGCAGCCAAGTAAGGTGATTTCTTCTTAAATACATTTTCAGCAGCAATTTAAGACTCTAATCAGAATTAATCTGAGTATGGCAAGCTTCAGTAGCCTTCCCCTCTCCAACAGGTGTCCATGCATTTAAAAATACATCATGGGTTTGTGGATTTTTTTGCTTTTGTTTCTAAAGGCAATAAGATGCTGGTATGAGCCTTCTACAAACTTCTCAGCACTATGAAAGAAATACTGGACAAGAAGTGGCCTGCTTCCTGTGTTCTGGGTGAGTAGGTTTAAACAGAACACAAATATTTCCATTGCGAACCACTTTCCTGGCTTGGCTTGAAAGAGACTAGTGCCTCGAACTTGTTTAAAATACAAAACAAAACAAAAACATGATGAGCCAAAGTCAGAAGATACTCAAGAGAAAAGAGAATTTGAAGAAAAAGCCCAAAGAAACACAGCATGACCCTGGGACTTCCCCAGTGACAGTTTCAGTGTTCTACAATCGTGCTGTGGCACATTTCTAACACCGACACTTCACTAACAAAAAGATCCTATTTTCTGTGCAATCGTGCCAAAAGAATAAGAGAAAGTAGTTTGGGGCTTTGAAAACATTAATGCGATTTCTAAACCAAGCTGCAGTGCGAAGAACACTGCTGACACAATTGTATCTGCATTATAAGTGTATTACGAAAAAATAAATTGCAAGGATGCAGGAGCCAAGCTGACTCTTTAAGATAACTGAAATGCATACAAACTCACGTTTTCTTTGAGAATTGACATCACAGAAAGGCAAAGTGATACAGCAGGGTAAGAGTTCTGATTCCGAAAAAAATCCTTTCCCACCTTAAAATATTTTTCCAGAAACTATCGTACTCCAAAGCTTTTCTCATTATGTAACTATTAAAAGTAAATGTACTGCAACACTAATGTGAAGTGTTGTATAAATACTGAGAATATCCTTTTATGAGTTTGAGTTACATACAAAAATTATAATCTAGATGCAATTTTATTAAATTACAATGACTCAGTGAATATCATATGCCGAAGTAACAAAATGAGTTTTTAGCTATCTAGAACAAAGAAAAGGGTTTGTCAAAGATACACCAAATAGCTTCTCTAGAAGTGCCACTGACACATAAAACACACACAAAGCCTTGCACAATATACCAAGCCACATCCATGTATGATAACTTTGCATTGGTAACTCTTTTAAGAAAAAATTCCAGCATAAGGCTGTCAAAATAATATCTCCAAAGGGCCTATTTACGTTTTCCTAGCAGCTAATGAATTGCCATGGAAAATGGCAGCAGGCAAGCTTATGAAAAGCTTCTTTAAATCTGTTTTTCCTCTTTTTAAAGTATGAGCCTACATGCTACACTTAACAATGAAACACTCCCTGATGGCCCCAAACAAAGAATCCCAGTGTATCTTTGAGAAAACTTGATGAAAGTGATATTCATTTGTCATATACAAAACGAAAGCAAAAGATTAATTTAACTACTGCTCAGCTTAAAAAAATAAACAAAATGGCAGGAAAATACATGGATAGCTTTAACTTGTATTTTATAATATTTATTATAGGTGCTTACAAGAAAATTACGTGGAACAGAATAGAGTATTTGCTGTCATTTTTATGTGCCTATAGTTACTCTGAGACAGCAAGCCTGACAGAAACTAACTTCACGCAGTGCCTGGGTTAGAGTTGACTTGCACTCAAGAGCCTTCGTACAATACCTACTCCAATTGGCTCTCATAAAAGCCTGTTTAAAAACACACCTCTTCAGAGCCTTCTTTTGACCTCTAGGCTAACAAAAGAGAATATGAACACCTGAAAAAAAATGAATTAAGACACACAAAGTGTTTACTTTCTATCCAAACACTGGAACACAGTTTTGCTTTAACTGGAAAGCAGAGGTTGCACTTGAAAATTTGGAAAATTGGGTATAAATATTGACTTTTTTATGATGAAATGTGGTCTCAAGTTTTCTCAGTCCTGGATGCTTTGATGAAAGCACCGCAAACAGTAATAGCAAAGCCAAGGTATTGCTGAACTGATGAAGCATGACTGATGTTTAGCCAGCCAAAAGAACATTAGGCACATCAATGTCAGTGACAAAGAAAAATTTATGTAAAGCTGATGACCTGGGATATAACCTAGCCTGATTAGCAAGGAAACAGCCTAGCACTCTGTCACTAAAAAAGAAACCTGGAGAAAACAACTTACAAAAACCCTACCACTTCAGTCATTGCTTTAGCAGTACAGAATGTAACCTGCCCCTCAGTTAGTTTCTATTGTGCAATTGTCCCAAACTCCCATGAAAAACTTTCTCACAGCTGCTCGGCAGAAAGAATCCAAGGAAGGAACACTCATCTTGCTGTTCATGTCCTTCTTTCAGAGTTAACATTGCTCATTCCTTTCTTAATCATATTCAACAGACAAGATTCACATGATAAGTAATGATTAAATTATCAAGGAAAATATATGGACTATGCAAAATAGTCTCATAGTACAGAATATAGCAGCACGGCCTGCCCCTTGGGTCTGGGTAAACACCTCTGCTACATCCCCACTACACAATGGGACAAAATCTGAGTGTACAGCACTCCCCTCCCCAGAGAAATAAACTCAGCTGTATCATTTGCAAGGGAATGACAGCATGTTCTGGCCAGGTCCCTTACCTCAACAAGGACGTGAGCAGGACTGTGGGAATACTGCAAGGCAAGATTATTCAGTCAGGCATAATATCAACAGCTTGACAAACCATGCTTCATCCAACGTCTGTTCCCTTCTTCCCAGGCTTTCTTCCATGGCAAAGTGTCTGTGCAGATAGCTACATCAAAAGGTATGTAGGGGCACCCAGCTGAGACAAAGGTAGAGGTACTGAGACAAAGAGATAACTTCATGGCATCTCATTACTGTTTCAATCCCGGTTTTGTGATTATGCGTAGAATCATTTTGATTATCTGGTGCCAACTTTTGGATCCCAAGCCACAGTCAGCTTTTATTTTTCCCTTGTCTGCTTTCACAGAAAACTTCAATTTTCTAGGGACTACAGCATCAATTTCTAATGGCACAGGCATCCTTCCCTTCAGCTGTCAAAAAAGATGTAATCAGCCAAAAATTTGTGCTTCACTGCTTCCATTCTATTATTTAACTGTGATAAATATGGATCTACGTTTGACTCCACAGTCTAAATGAGACCCTTATTGTCATGCCGTTTTCCACCAAATAATTCTAGTGGAAAGAATGGGAATCTGAAGTGACACAAGAATACCTGAGCCTCCAAGCTGCTTAACATCTGATCTTGAGCCACATTTCTGTGGGCAGAAATTTTAGAAGTTTATGTACCATACATTACATATTTTCCCCTTCCCCTAACAATTTTATAGAAAACTGCTTTGCTTCTAGAATGATATTTGACTTACACTCAGTAGGTCTACATCCCTGTAGGAAGGACCATGCACTTAAATCTTTCACCAAAAGAGTTATCTTAGAGCTAGCATTAAAGAAAAAAAAAAAAAAAAACAGGACATTTTTACACTCTTTTATGTTTAATTTCATCTTTTAATATAAGTTGTTCTGGACAGTATCTTAGGAATTGCTGTCTTGATGCTTTTAAGTGAAGTTTTATTTGTTTGCTCTTTCAACTGAAAATCAGGATCAGGGATATATTTTATACACCCCTTGCTTTTCCAGGAAAGGTCATCTAAAAGTCTAACTCCATTAATTGCAAATCCTGCTTTGACTGAGACTAAATTGGGCATCTTAGCTTTATTTATCAAGATTCATTTCCAGAAGCCTGTTTCAGGCAGCATCCAAATGACAGATTATCAACAATTTGCACCATAACCACATGTATAACATGGTGAGTTCCAACCAGTTTATATACTCATAAATTCCCTAACTCTTTCATTCTTATATAAACTTCCTGCATGACCTCAGAAAAAGTAATTTTGCTGTAGCTCAATTGTCTCCCACAAAATTGACAGAATTATGCAAGCCTTTTATATACGAGTTACAAATGCAGGGGAAGTTCAGAGTAGAGCACTCAGAGGTAGACAGGGTTGCAGAGATAATTTCAATAACGTTTCTGAGCAGGTGCTAATGAAGAACAACTTCAGTGGATAATTTTCATCCAAAAATTGTATTTTGAACAACCCACACAAGACAAAGTGGTGTGCCCTAGGGAATGAGAAGAATCATTATCTTCCCTAAACTCTCATAACTATTCTTGCTTCTTTTTGGGACAGGTATGTCACTGTTGGTGTACTGTGCCACTTAGGCTCCTATCTATCTCCAAAGAGGGCCATCAGCCAAAGAAAAAGTAGAAGCGGGACAAACATTCCCAATACTGTTCCCCATTACTCACCTGTTCCTGAGCTGCTTTCAGAGCATTCCCTCAGCCTTATGATTTAGTAACGGCTCATGGATTCCTCTTCAGAGCACTCAAGTCTCCTTCCAAACTCATGTAAGGCAAAGATAGCATGGATATACTCCACTTACCACCACCACCCCCCTAAAAATTGATTCCAAATGCATTGTGCTAGGAGATTTCCTGCCTCAGACTGTTTTGAGCTCTTCCACTTTACTGCCAACATTTTTATACTCCTGCCCATAGTGCTCTAGCGACTCAAATGGAGCCACAAGTGTTCAGTGCTAGTCCCCAAACACAAGAACCTCCTGAATAAAATCTCTCAATTATTACAACACTACCATAGTTAAAAACTATAGTAAGTCATTAGAAACACCCACTATTACTAAGAAAGAAAACTTGGCATAATACTGAAGTAGAACAGAACAAAAAAGAAGAAAATACTGGGAACAAAAACATGCAGACAAGTGATCGATTGCTTGTGAAGTAGATTTCAATATTATTTATGATTACTGCCTTCCACCATTCTTTTAATGTTCTTCTTAACACTGTCTACTGTTTGCCCATGCATTTATAACAAACTTTCTTAAAAGTCTAGTTGTACCAGAAAGTTCTGTCAGTATGAATGGCAGTTTGTATGTGTTAAAAGCTTCACATAAGCCTCTTTGTACCAGAAGGAAGGTGCTGATAAAGAGGAACCCACCATGTGAGTTTCTACTGACAACTTTGCTTTTACGAGACCTATTTTAAGTCAGTTTAACTTAAGGCAAATGATGTCTGCTGGATCCACAGAGCCAAGGCACGTTTGTATGGTTAACTTTTCAATTTCTGTTTAAAATATTTGGGTAGAATAGTGCACATTTGTCAAAAATGATCAAGCTTTGGTTTCTTATTAAAGTTCTTATTGAAATTCAGAAAGTCTTAGGCAGGCATTTCCATGTAATATTGCCTTCCATATAGTGTCAGTTTGATACATGAGCTTTCTTTCTCATTTGAGAATAGTTTATAAACAAGTGCTCTGAGCCACCATATTGAACCTTGAGCTCTTCCTCAGATCTGAGACTAAAGAAAAATATTTAAACCTGATTTATATTTCACATAAAGACTGGTTTTATGGAAGTGTGAGGAAAAATAAGCCATTTTATTCAATCAACCACAATTCAAGCAGCAAAACCTAGGAAGACAGAAAAAACATAATCACATGAAGTATAATAATGCATAATGAAATAATCTATTAAAGCTGCCCAGTTAAGAGCTTTTTACTAAGGTGAAAAATTTTTGAAATCTGAAAATCAGTAATAACTCCTTCTAGATTTGTAATACAATGTGATACAGCTACATCTGATGAGCTCATGACTGAAAAGTAGGGAAAAAAGTTCTTTTGATTACAAAAATGTAGTTTTGCAGTTGAGAAAAGCCTCTAGATCACAAGTTGGAGATCTCTAAATATAAAGTTTATAAAAGCAGGATGTATAGAAATAAAATGAAGAAATAAAAATATACCGGGTATACAGCATAAGATAATGATATAAGGAAGAAATGAATAAAAATGGATGGAGTTGGGTTTTATTTTCTATTTACAGTACACTTCAAATTTAAAAGAAGTATCCTGAATACTTTTCCTGATATATCCTTAATGTAGCATCATATTTTAGTTGCTAATTAATTGTTTTATATCTGTCTGGTTGTAGCAAGACAGCTCTCCATTTGCATGGTGTCATCTGATGAGAGTCCATTGCAGTGGTGTAACAGGAACCTGAGAGAAGTACATCACACAGGGAAATATATCATACATATATTACCCTGTCTGATATCTTTTGGATAACAGTCTTTACAATCTTTCCAGATTACTTCTTCAAACTATTTTTTGCACCCACTCTTCCAACTTGACAGCCATTTTGGAGCGGCTTTACAAATACTCACTTTCATGGTTAGAAACAGAGTCCCTCAGAAATTCTCTGGCAAAACAAGAGTCACAGCTGGCAGCTGAATCCAAACTGTTTTAATAACTTACCATGAATTTAGCTTCAAAAGTACTGAAGTGAAATCTCACTTGACTTCCCTGTGGGTGACTGGAAGCCTAGAGTGCCAACATCCCCAAAGTTCAGGTAGTGAGCTATGAGAAGAGACCTCAGGCATATCCACCTTGTCACCCACATCGGTACCAGAAATCCTAAAGCTTTTAATCACCCTGACCACAAACAGCTGGAGGCCTGACAGCTCTGGGAGCCCAGCACATAACCAGGAACCTCTTCTGGCCGCACAGCCTGAACCATCTGTGGCTCCATTAACCAGGGCAACAGGTTTCATGCATGCTGGTGCCATTCTCAGGATAAAGTTACATGCTGAAACACAGCAGGTCTGCCAACCCTATTAATGCTGAAAGGGAATATCCTGCTTTGCTTTGTTCGCTTTTCACGCACCCGTTCCCTATCCCAGTAGTGTAACATCACCTCTCCCGCACCATCAGCTCAGGTGCTAACTGATCTTTCACTGAAGTGATTCAACTCATTAATACAATACAATAGAAAACTTGTGGGTTTTGTCTTGGGGGTGGGGGCAAGGACAAGTTAGCTAGCCACCACTGATCAAGTCACAATCAACTCAAAGTAATCTCCTACATCCAGTCAAGCTGAGGAACAGGGAAACAGTCTGGCCATTAGCAACAAAAGACCTCTGCCCTCCTCCACAAGCAGGCCTCCTCTTCTGCCCTTTCAGAAGAATTGCTTTCTCCAGTCCAGGATCCACTTTTCTTTTAAAGGACTTCCTCCTCCCTGCTTCCAAGGCCCAATTTCATTCAGCCTTTTTCAAATTAGTAGTTAAAAGCTACAATTCCCACTTCATTTTCCCATTGCACCATTTTCCTAAAGGAATCACATCTTTCCTGATACACTTTCTGATTTCTGAGTGCAGAGTCCCTGCTCAGGGCCCCTCCAGGCTAAATGGCTCAGAAGCAGGGCACGGAGCAGAGCCTCTCCAGAGATGCTTCAATGCGGAGCAGTGGCACTGGGAAAAGGGCTACATCCACATGAAACCCCAAGAGATTATGATGCTTTCAGAACAAAACAAACCTTTCCACATCAGTATTTCCAAACTGAATCTGGGGTGACAGAAATGAATACATATTTTGCATGACCCATCTGGAATACAAATATTTTTGTTTGTATTAGTTTTTCACTAACTGACAATGACAACTTTCAACCAATCTGCAATAGAAATCTTCAGGTCCTGCAACAGGCCCCCCACAGGACACAGCTGACCCCATTAGCCAGGCTAAAGGCACCTGCGTGAAACATTCAGGTAAGGGCAAGACACTGCACAGACAAGAGTGAGGAAAAATGCAAGAAACATCCTGAAAACAGCAAGGTAAGAAAATGAGGGGGAGGAGGTGCTCCAGGCCCTGGGAGCAGAGATTCCCCTGCAGCCTGTGGAGGAGACCATGGTGTAAGATGTGGATTTGCCCTGAAGGAGACTGCATCCCATGGAGGACCCATGCCGGAGCAGGTTTATTGTGAAGGACTGCCGCCTATGGAAGGACCCACTCTGAAGCAAAGGAACAGCATGCAGAGGAAGGAGTGGCAGAGAGCAGCTGTTATGGACCAACCACAGCCCCAGTCCCCTGCACTGCCCAGGGCAGGGTCGGGGGAAGAATTGGGGATGAGAGAGTTAAGCTAGGCCTGGAAAACAGGGGAAGGCATTTTAGTTCTTGTCCTTGCTTCTCATCATTCAACTCTACTTTAATTGGCAATAAATTATATTCATTTTCCCCAGTTCAAGTCTGTTTTATCTCCGATAGTTTTTGGAAAGTGATCTGTCTGTATCCACATTGACCTACAAATTTTCCATTTCTTTTCTCCCTGTCCTGCTGAGGATGAGGAGTGAGAGCACAGCTGGGTGGGTGTCTGGCTGCCAGCCAAGTTCAGCCCACCTTACCTTCATCACATCTTTCCCACAAGTGTATTTTTAAGGAAACAAAGTGCAATTCCAATAAATGCCATTAGCATTAAAGTTTACTCATACATGTGTAGGATTTTGTATTTAAGTCATTATTTTTTTTTACTAATACTTGGACTTAATGTTCTGTACTTTAATTCTTCTGTACTACTGTATTTTTAAATAATTCCATTAATATTGTTTCTAATTAGTGCATACTCCATAAATTCAGAATACATTCACAACTGGTATACTCCATGCGGTACATATCACACTAAATGAAGAAGCTAAAGGGACAGATAGTCCAAGCATGGCACAGCTTTTAATTTGAGGAAGACACTGAATATGGAAAGACTAGCAAATAGGAAAATATATTTAATTGCTTATAAAAACATTAAAAAAACAATGCCCTTAAGTATCAGGCAGGAAGTTTAGAATAAAAGATATACATTTTTCATAGCACATAATTAAATTTTAGAACATTTTGACATTTTTATTAATGTTAAAAATCAAATGGGATTAAAGAAATATGTCTATGAATAGTTTTAAGCATCCAGATATTATTACCTAGATGGAGCCCTAGATGGATCACTGTACACATGCATTTTTTTTTTAATATGCCCTTCTTATGTATCAGCTTCAGCTGTATTCTACTCAGCAGTTTGAAACTGAAGTATCTTTAAAATCAGTGCTTTTCTCACAAAATATTCATAGTTTTGTAAAATATGAGTAGACACAGACCAATAAAAAACT
This sequence comes from Stictonetta naevosa, assembly GCA_011074415.1. Taxonomy (NCBI): domain Eukaryota; kingdom Metazoa; phylum Chordata; class Aves; order Anseriformes; family Anatidae; genus Stictonetta; species Stictonetta naevosa. The sequence continues at coordinate 139,409,490 of CM021697.1, read as the reverse complement.
GGGAAATGCACAATGTACCTGTAAAATCCAACAATATGAAGCTATCCAGCTATTCTCTCTAATCTAATAACTTTTTCAATTCCAGAATAACTTGATGAGATTACATTTATATCAAAGATATTTAATGAATTATCAGAACTGTTGCCAACTGAAATTCTCACCTCAATAAAGATGCCAACTTCAAGGAATATATGGTTTTCAATATAAGTGCCATACTGAGTACCTACTTTAAAAGCATGTGTATATTACACCTGCCAGAACAAAAAGACCTTTCCAGAGCAAGGTGCTCTGGATTCTTTGAGGCAAGGTGATCCCTTTCTCATAAATGTCTGTAAATCTGTGTTACATTTAACCATGTCTGCCTCCGAATATCTGTTATTTCAGTTACTAGCAAATTAGATTAACGACATAAAAGAAAAACAACACAAAAGAAAAAAAGGAATGAGATAAATCTCATTTAAGAAACTCCCATGTTGATGCAGCTGTAGAAGGAACTTCTTCAGATGCTTAAGAAATATTTGTCTGTAATTAGCATCTATAAAGTAGTGGTGACTCTTTAAGACTACATTTTGCAGAAAATTGAATTGATAAAAAGATTTCTAACACTAAGTATTTTCCCAAAGTTTATATGAAACCACACTAGAGCTAGTGGCTCTAGGATGAGGTAATTAGGACTGCCACTGTTCATCTAGCACCAGCTAAGCACAGAGTTGTCTAAAAGGAATAAGCCACTCTTTATTACCTCTAAAGCATCAGGAAAAAGATGATAAATTGAGAGGTGGTTGGAAAACAACACGGGTACTATCCGTGCATGGGAAATCTGAGATTTGTTCTACCAGTACCTTTACTGAACTGTGTGAGCAATCCTTCCCCAGCTTCCACTGGTTTTAGGATATGCTGCTTTCCTTCATTGCCAGCATAACTGCAGGGGAGCTACCCTCCCATCCAAGCCTGGCAAAGTAAGGCTGTTTTCAAAAGCCTTTGAGAAAAAGCCACAAAACTGGTCTAGACCATCTTGACAGCCCTCAGCTAACAGCTGGCCGGGTGCCTTTCGGCCAGCATTTTGGCAGCGACCACCACTCGGTGCAGCTGTGAAAGCACCGCCTCAAGTCACACACACCACAGGAGCACATGTAGTCCTTTTCCCATCCTGTACGATGAAACCCAGCTCTGACAAAGATATTTTACTCAGGTGAAAGGCAGGAAGAGGAATGGTGGTGTAGGCTCCAGTGAGGCACACGGGCTGTGGGTATACCAGGCTGTGGGCAGAGACCGAGACTGGAGCTCAGGGCTGCCAAGCTTCCACCCTTCCTTTGGCCATCAGCTTGACCTCAAGGCTGGAAAACCTGGTTTGTGGTAAGGCTCATTTGGCATGGCAGGGCTAAGTCAGGATTGAGAAAGACAGCCATAAGCCAGCCTCATCTAACTCTTTTTTCCACGCACCCTCAGAAGCATCAGCCTGTCCTTTCAAATTTCCACACGGTACACAGTAAGATCTCCTCTTCATCTAGGGGAAATTCATCCATGGATATGATACCTGAATATAACCAGAAGCAGACTTGGGTAAAAAAAAAAAAAAAAAAAAAAAAAAACATTCATGCTAATCTTTATAATAAGCCTTATTTTTCCTCTCAGTCATATTTATTCAGTCTTTACTGAAAACAGCAGCTTACTGGTTTTAAGCATCTGTTGCCAGTTTCCTGTGAGAACTGCAGTCCTAGGCCACTGTAACTCACTACGCCCTGTTGTTTGGCATGCCAACTTTCACAATCAAAAATAGCCTTCTGTTAAATGACAATTTTAAGTTTCAGCTCTTCCTCCAAATGAGCGTTACACACTTTCAGTTTTGTTCTCACGTAATTCATGCCTTTTCTCTTCTTGTACTTTCAAAAATGACAGAGACAGAAAGAAACACGATTTTTTAAAGTCTCCCTTTTCAAATCAGGAATGAGGGTTGCAGTTTTCTACAGAAACCAGATAATGACTTATTAGTGAATAAAAATAAACACATGATACAAATCTCCATCAAAACTAGCAAAAAGACTTGCACACCATCAGTTCTTTCAGTAAAGAGACAACACTGGATTGGATGGACAGTGCAATAGCTGAATAGTATCAGCATCAAAATTAGCCACTTGCACATGGTTTAAAGCGGGTAAACTTACTGGGGAGAGAACAATGAACAGTGAGATTATATACTGGATACTGGATTTTATTCTTTCACGATGTATGCAACCCAGGTGGATGGTTAATATCTTGAAATGGGACCCAAAAGAGCAAACAAAACAAAAATTGTGAGGGATAGAATTACAATTGTGTCCCACAAGTAAAATTGGTATTTATTTAGGTTTTTAAAAAATATATTTATTGTCTTTCATAAAAACTCGAAAGTAAAAAACATATCTCAATAGACCCACAATGACCACTTTGGGAAAATATGCAGATATTGCATACAACTATAATGTCGTAACTGAACTTATGTTGTGCATGAAAGAGGAATATAGAAGGGAAGCAGTAAGAAGCAAAAATGTCTTCGTGATAGAAAGAAAAAACAGTAGTCTCAACTGTCTGCTCCTTTTAAGTGAGAGGAGAAAGTAAGGTTGATTATTGAGAGTACTCCACGTTCGTTTTATGGTGTACAGGTGCTCACACACGGATTGAAAAAGATAATCCCTAGTTTTTGATGACTCTCAGATTGCTCTGCAATTCATGCATAGTATCATAAAATCACAGAATTATATAATCATTAATGGTTGGAAAAGACCCTTAATATCAAGTCCAACCATCACCCAACACTACAAGTCCACCACTAAGCCTTGCAATTTTAGACCAGTGAAAGGTTTGGAATATTCCAGTAAGAACTTGTAATTGAACTAAATAAAACACTATAACCTAATACCTCCGACTTAGCTAACTGGATGTCCAAGGTCTTAGCCTTTCATACTGACTTCTGCTGCATTTTACTTTGCATCAGCAAAGATTAACATACTTTTTTTTTAATCTCATGGTGTCTTTTTCTACTGTAGCAATTCAACTGCTTCAGACTACATGCTGACTTAACATCTATGAGATAAATGCATTTTTCTTTGTCTAACTTGCTCCACACTAACATGTTCAGGAATGGAAGTTATAATATTGTGTGGTCGCTATATGGGCTACAACTTGTGAATCTAAGGTGAACTACTTCAGTGTTTGAAATCTATGTTGCTAAAAGAAGAGACAACACTTCCTTACAAAAATCATGGTTTAGTCAAGATTAGTATCAGTTGCTCATGATTTGTTTTTTGCTTGTTTGTTTGTTTTTTCTCAAATCAAGTAAAGACTGAGTCAAACTGAAAGGTTTTAAGTTGAGATTCCCTTAGGAATCCAAAACATCAAATGCTCATGATGTTCTGGAAGCCTTGCAAATGCCTGTAACAAATGTTAGCCCTTTACAGCAAGTGGGAAGTACTGAATTTACACAGCCTCTCTTATCTACTGCTGAAGCAGGTTAGTACCATAGGAAGCAGCTAGAATTGAACTTACCATCTTACACAGTCAAAAAGAAGAAATACTTTACCATATTATAGTCTCTCATTACACATCAACTTTTAGGATACAACCAGCAGCATTTGTTTCAAGCATTTTCTTTTCACCCAAACAAGTTCAGAAAACCCCAGTGATCGTGGTGAGAAAACATGGAAAAATAATCAAAATGGTTCAGACCACTAAAAACACCAAGCATAGCATTTTGTTGTAGTGACAACTGGAGGAGCTGCTCAGTAGACAGCATGGACCAGGCTTCCCCCTCTTCTTTCAGTTTATTGCCTTTATAATCCTCTACCTTGACAATCTCTGAACTGGGGATGCTAGAGTGTACTTTTGACAATTCCCTTTAGCATCTGTCTATGGTCCAACTACCCATAAATTTGTATTTTTTTTTTTTTAAATCTGGTATTATCTGCATTCACAACACCTTATGGCAAAAAAAAAAAAAAAATTCAAATCTGTTAGTTTATTACAAAATACTTTCACCTGTTTTAAGCCAATCTCCTCCTAATTTCAAATGTCATCTGGTTCCACTACTACAGGATTTGGTAAATAACAGCTCTGCCCTCATGGTTTTGAAACTGTATTCATGCTTCTCATGAAGCTTCTTCCCAAATGAGTGATCCCTCCTCAAAAGCAGCTGCTTCACCCCCTTCTACACCTCAGCAGTCCCTTTCTGTTCCTCTACATCTTGTGGGTGTGTAAATCAGATCTGCACAGAACTACCAAGATCTAAGCACAACGAATTTGTACACAGCTGCAAAACACAGAGTAGTGTCTTGTTCTCAATATCCTTCCTGATGACCAACATTTTCACAGCTTTTTTGGCTGGTGCTGCTGCACGCTAAGCTGATGATATCAGGGAATTGTTGGTTATGACTCCAAGACCTTTACTACTGAAGACCTGTCAAAATTCATGTTGAACCCTCCCAGGGTGACATGCATGAGACAGGTCATTTGTAGTAGTCTGTAAGTGAAACTGCAGCCTGTATTCTCCTTGGCTCTGGTTCCTCCCCCAATCGGATGAGCTAATTCCAATGAAAATGTGAGACCTGAAGCATTAATATTGTCAAGAAATGCAGGTGCAGTGCCACCAGACTTTGTGCTCATCTTGAGCAAAGATGCACCTTGCAAGTACCACGAAAATACAAAAGGACCTACTTCGTGACTGGCGGTATCCAACAGGCACATCTGGGGGATACGAACTTATAGAAAAAAAGTCTATCATAAACTCTAACTGCCATCAGCTTTCCACCCATTTTCCTCTTTGAATTAATAAGTACAGCTTATATATTATATTTATACATTACATAGTATATGTTACTAGTTTTAAATTTACCATCTGTAGAGATTCAAATGTCAGGACTGTAAAATCTTTCAGTGTATTTTTTTTAAAATGAAACAAAACTGAAGGAGTTATGTTTAAAAGCTATCTCTTCTGCTTGTCACGTTGGCCGAGTACTCAACTTTGGATCACACTAAAATGCCAGCCTCAATAGTACCATGTTGTCCCTTTCTCCCATACTATTTAGTGTCACCCCCTTGCTTGCTGTTAATCCTTTTTCTACATTAGCAACAGAATTCCAAGAAATCTTAATTCCCTTTACTAGTATTAAAAAAAGCACGTTTTTGAAAGTCATGCTGTTTATAGCCTGATGAAAAGTGACTGACAATCCAACCACTTAATGGCAAACCGAACCCTTCTAAAGAGTCTGATTCAAGGTGTTTCTATAGCATGCATTACCAAATCCTCCAACCATTTAACTCTACAGAATATCCCTACAAGGCAAGTCAGACCCTTGTTCCAGCAATCACCAGAGGATTAGCTACCCCCTACCTGAGGCTCATCAAATAGTACCATGAGGTTGGAAAAGCCATCCAACAGCTGAGCTGAATTAAGGAAGCTGGTCTGTGTAAGAAGGTTAGAATGCTAAGAAGCACTGGCTACAGGAACAAAGCTACCAAAAGAAGAGCAGGATTGAATTTGAGGTTGAAAAGAACAGAGCAGAAACCTCTAGGTAGCACAGATGGATCTTCAGCAGGAGAACCAAGGTTAGGAGAACATACTGACTGCTTTTGCACAGCCATGCGAAAGAAAGTTGAAGCCCTGAGAAAAGAGTCTGGGCACGGTGCCATGCCTTCTTGAGCTCAGAGGGCAGGCTGCCAGCCTTTACTTGTAAGGCTCAACAGATTTCTCCTGACAGCATCCCTGTGAAAGAGGAGTATTAATTCTCTCATTTTAAGATGGCACAATCTTACTGTCCTCAGGGTTAGAGGAAAGGCTGTAGGGAAATATGATTTTGATCTTATATTTTATTCAGTTCTGGTTTAAGTTTCTTGTTTAAACTTACATCCTGGGAGACTTAGAGCTGGGGGTTTACATGGGGAGGGTATTTTTTTTGTTTGTTTTTCTCTTGGAGGGAGAGGGAAAATGGAGGAAAGAAGTCTCCCAAGTATTTTTCCACTCAGTCTTCAGAGAGAAAGAGTGGCGTTGCTTTTGCTTTCTCTACTAAGAAAAAAATAAAATGTGTTCTACTACAATGTTTCAGCTTCAGAACTAGATTGCACACCATCTATAAATACATATCCTTTGATTTTTCACAATATTTACAGATAGCTTGTGCAGAAGAAAATAAACTTGATACCCTAAGAAAATGAAAGGACAAGAAGGAGTGAAAGAATGCAAATACATAAAGCATTCTTTGCAGAATAAAAATATTATTTTTCACCATCAACAACAAAACAAGAAAATATCTTACAAAGTAACTTTAACCCTCTTACATGTTCAGATCAATATAAAGCACTGATGAATGAGCTCAATGGGTACTTGATCTCTGCAGCCACCCTGCTGTGGCAATGCTGCTTCCTCAGAAAGGCATTCACCCCCCAGATCAACTCATCAACTTACACAGTAGGTGATTCATCTGTCTCAATTTCTGAACTGCATTTTGTCCATCTTTCACAACAGTTAGCAGTAACTTCAGTCCTTCGTCTATAGTTTATATTAAACTGGACCAGGGGTCAAAGTGGTTGGAAAAATTCAAAGGATTTGGAAAAGTCTCCACAGTTTTAAAAATGAGAGCAACAATAATTTCCATAAATAGTCTATGACACAACCATGGGCTTCAAAATCCTAGTTAGGTGCACATGGAATAGACCATATTGCCCAGAAAGAATTAAAACATACTTAATAATGCATTTATATGCTCAAAGTAGCCATAACTTTGCATCCCAGCAGTCAAGTGCATATGGCAATGAACATCTACGGACATCCAAGCTAACCTAAATTTTAACTGCAATACCAGATGCTACAGTGAAACAGTATCAAGCATTTACTGCAAAGTTTAATCTTCAAGAGATTTACAGCTCACTTAAAACATCCTTATGTGGATAAGACTTCATGCATAAATTGTAAGTTCAGAAGTTACAGTAGACAGAAAGGAGCCAGAAGTTCCTCTGTTAGAAGGAAATAACACTAGCAATTTTGCTCAATACCACAAATAAAATTACCTAATCCAGCTGAAAACAAATACCAATTTTCTCATCACTACATGACTGTAGGAACTATACACATTCTGTGGGGACAACAAGATCTTACCAATGGCCTGCTATACAAGCAACATGCAGTTTTACTGAATAAAAACATTTAAGCTGGCACAACTATACCAGCCTGTGGTATAGATACAGTCTTTGTAAATATTAAGACCTGTATATGGCACCCTGAATCTAAGAAAAACTTTGTTCAAATATGAATGCTTAATTTGCATGGAAGTCTTCAAGTCCTGGATGATTTTTAAGAGAGAGAGATTCAACTAACTAATTACGTGGAACACGGCAGGGGTTTAAGAGCAAGGCCAACACCTCATAGCACTTTAAAAGGCAAGTAAAGTCTGATACAGTTCATAGAAATAGTAAAGGGAAGATATAATCATCATGTAGCCAAAAGGAATTGAAATTCATACGGGATAAGAGTCAGGAGTCCCAGTTTGTCAAAGCATGTCCTGAAGTTCTTCTAACACCAAGTAATCCAGGTCACACCCTCCCACCATTCACCAAGAACACAATTCCCTAACGCTCAGTTCAGTGAAGAGTCAGGAAGGCTGGAAAGCCACTGAGAGGGAGGTCAAGCAGTAGTTCCTTCCCTGCTAAGGCACTCTGGTACCTTTCCACCTAGATCTTGGTGCACTTTGGGACAGGTATTGTAGCATTTTTCTCACCAGTCTTGAAAGGAAAACCATGACATTCCCACAGATAACAGGCTCTAAATGTGCATGTAAAAGTGGAAAATAGTTAAATCTTCAGATACACTGCTAATTATAGACATTACAAAAGCATAAGAATACACCACCAAATGTCACAGAACTCTGGCATTTGTTTGTTTTTCTAAAAAATAAAGCTTGTTTCTAAAACAAAACCGGTTAATGTAACGTTGAACATAGGGATCAATTTATTTATTTTTTGCTTTATGGTCCTTTAGAGTCTATGCCTTCATGTTAGTAACACAGCACATTCCCTGCCAGCAGGTAAAAAAAAAAAAAAAAAAAA
>CM021697.1:139330654-139401017 GCA_011074415.1 Stictonetta naevosa | reverse complement strand
AAAAAAAAAAAAAAAAAAAAGAAAAAAAGAAAATGCAGTGCTTTTAACATTAATCAGTAAATACAAATATTGGTACTGAGAGGTCAGAAATTCAGCTCTCCTTTGGGAGCTTATAAGTCATCGCTAATGCAATTCAATGCATAAACTATCAGCAGATAAGCTGATAGTCTTCAGGTCACCCAATTTTTACAGGCAATGCCAGAAAGTAGAAGCCAAACAACTGGGGGTTATCTGGTCCCAACACATAGGGAACCATGACTGAAGGATGCATGATGGAATACAATGGACTGTAGGAAGAAACACAAACAGTGTCACAAGTGTGATTCAGTCACAAGACTAATAACACTATTTTGACTTTTTTTTAAACTGCCAGGGAGATGGCCAGCTTTGTTACTGTATCTGGTTTGACCTCGTCAATGTGTATAAATATCTGAGGGGAAGTTGATAGGATGGAGCTTGTCTCTTTTCAGTTGTGCCCAGCAAGAGAACAAGAGGCAACAGGCACAAACTGACACACAGGAAGTTCTGGCTCAATATGAAGGGACACTTCTTTACTGTGCAGGTGACAGATCACTGGGACAGGTTGCCCAGAGAGGTTGTGGGGTCTCCTTCTCTGGAGATATTTAAAGCCTGCCTGAATGCCATCCTGCACAATGTGTTGTAGGTGATCCTGCTCGGTAGGGGGTTGGAGTGGGTGATCTTCAGAGGTCCCTTCCAGCCCTGGCCATTCTGTGTGATTCTGTGATTCCCACCACCTAACCTACCATACATGTCGATTTTATTCATTTTATCATTCTGCTTTATTCATTTTAAAGTAGCACAATACAAAAAGATAACAGTTTTAGCAGCAACAACCATCTAATAGATTTAAGTGGCAGATACTGGCACAAAATCATTCAGAATACAGTTATATCAATTAATTAAATCTACTGCTAATGTGGCCCTTCAAGAAACAGACATAAACTGCAGGCAACGCAGCTTGTCTGAAAAGCTTATGAAAATACAGCATTAACCAAACAGATGCACAGAAGAATGACAGAGGAAGCCAGCAGTCTTGAAAATAACTGAAGCTAGACCATAGAAACCACTGGCCATTTTACAGGAAAGATTGGTGGCTGGCACCTAGGGCTGCAATAAGGGATTTACCAAATGAATGGCTACACAATCCTGAAACCTACGCAGAGAATGAGCCACGGCAACTTTTATTCTCAAAGAAGGAGGAGCCAGACGTCCCAAAAGTGCTGGGGAGAGACTCTCACCAGCCCCAAAAAAAGAGATGAAGGGTGTTAGAGACCAAAGTCCCTCCCAGGAGAGCTCAGTGGCTGCCAAAAACACATTCTCCAGGTAAAGCCAAAGAAGCTCCTCAGCCTTTCTCCAGCTCCCTTTGGCTTCTGTCTCGTGCCCCTTGTACACACCAGACAGCTCTGACCAGATGGCTCTGAGAAGAAGAACAATGGAGACAGAGGCACAGATACAGTTCCCATCTGTGGTCCCAGCTGTGTGTCCCATCCCACACTCACAGGTAAATCAAAGATGGCCTGGATATAGTCTTAATTCCAAAAACCTGCTCTTGAAACATCATGACAGAAAAATCTTAGTTGAAAATCTAAAAGATAATTTGTATTAAAATAATCCTTAAGAGATGAATTCAACATTTCTAAGAAAGGACAACATGAAACCAAGGAATAAAGATAATTTGCTTCAGAAGCTTAAGTAGTAAGACACTGTCTCACTGGAAACTAACCTAAAGGCACACATGAGCGCTGGTGGTTATTGCAGGAGACTATCAAATGCATAGAAGCAGTCTACCAGATTGTATTAAAAAAAAAAAAAAAAAAAAAAGACCAAGAACATCAGAAGAGACTTTTATCCCCAAACTGAAGAACTATGAAAAAAAAATCCCAGTAAGGATAGAAGATGGCAACAAAATGTAAATACAAAGTGACAGCACACTAATATAATTCTAGAAGTCAGACTCTAATCAAAGGCTGAGATGGTAATCTTTCTATTAAAAAAAAAAAAATCTCAGTCTACTTTCAACCTCCCTTCTCCATACAGCAAAAAAACAAAACCACTGAAATTACATAGTATGAATGTGTAAGAAACAATGACTTGTACGTAAGGACTATTGGCATATGCAAAGTTACCTTATGACAAAACTATGTGTTTGGTTTGGTTAATGCACAAAGCTACATATCCAGTGAAGTTACAACCCTTTGAAAAAAAACAGCTCATAAAGCTGCAATATTCAGAGGAATTGGTGCCCGGTGATGCTCTACTTGCACTCACTCTTCTCCCTGGTCTGAGGCATGCCATGTGTGCCAGAGAATGGGGGTGGAAGGGGAGCTGTGCTATCCCACTGATCCCAGCATCTCCTATGAGTATTTCAAACAAGTGAGCCACTGTCGGCAGCAGCATAATGAGGGGCAGAAACTCTGATGGTGACAATTTTGCCTCTGCAAGCTCCGTGGTGGATACCAGTGTGCAGCTGGCATCCAGCTAAAACCGCCAGTGATGAATGAAAGAAGGCACTCCATGCATTACAGCGTACAACGCAAACTCACTTCTGGCCTACGTTACTTATTTTTGCATCTGTTTAACCTTGATTTATCTAGGTTTGCTCAATTAATTTGGGGATTCTATTCACATTTAAAACACAAATGAACAATCTCTTGAGATGCAGCTGTTCACAATCACATGAACATAACAGTATAGGAATATTATTTAGTCAGAGCTTAACACCTGCAATGAAAAACAAGAAAAATGGTAACTGAAGAGCTAAAAGATGTTACTGTGCCACACAAGAGCTTTACTCCCATCTTCAAAACTCCAAATCACAAAGAGCTTCTGTGAGCACAATGTGCAGCCAACACTTGCCCTGTGTTTTCTTTGCCTTATCATCGCATCCCAATGTAAAAAAACATCGGTCAGCAACTTCTCTGCCAATGACCTGGCAAACGTTGTTCTCTAAAATCTAAGCCAAAGGGGTAAGTGCAAACAAATATTGGTTTCTGTTCTGTAAATAAATTGAGCTATTCAGTTCTGATTTGAACTGAAGAAACCAAAGCAGTAGCACAGTGGCTTTTACATGACACAGTGGTACTTCAGACAAAATACATTGTATAGACTGTATTTGACAAGATCCTTCTGACCTCCTAAAAAAAATAAAATTTAACTGAATTCTGTTTCGTGTTATCATATATATTATTCTTAACAAAATAAGAATAACTTGGACATAATAAACATAGGAATAATGGGGGTAAAACAGAAAAGCACATGGAAAACGATGGATTTTTAAGCTATAAATGACCAGTAAGTTTAGATTGAATTAATAGCTTCAGCACTACACACACTGAACCTGACAGAAGCACACTTCCTGCCCCAAAATACCAGACAGCCTGAAAAGTGTTCTAAAAAAAAAAAAAAAAAAAAAGATTTCATTAAGTCTTACACAAACAAGTATCAATTTGCAACACGTGTAACTCTCATACAACAAACCACCCTTCCAGTCCTCTATAACAGGACATTTCCCAAGACAAGGATCTTTATCGTTATGTGATAGTCCAACTGCACTAAGATGCATTAATATAACAGAAATCCTAATTAAAAATATACCTGATGTGTATTTTTATTTTCCCTAGGTAACAGAAACACACTGCTGATACACATATAATAATCATTCCTTTCCCAGATGTTTAAGAATAACTGGGAAAAAAGAAAAACACATTTTTCTCCCTAAGACATTGCACATACTCTTGGTCACAAAAATCACAAAACAGTGCAATGAAGCGTGATCAATATTTGTACAATCCATTTATAAGCACAGATATCTGTCTTTTGTTACATCAGCGTGCTATTCAAAATGCTTACTGCCTCTAGGACATTTGTGATATCACTGTACTTCAGATTTACAAAAAAAGGAACAAGTTTAAGCCTGATGTATTTGAAATCATGCTTTCAAAATCAACTTCTACTATATTAGCTTCCAGTTCACAACAAAACTCACACAAGTTAATTTATCTTTCTTACATTACTACCAATTATTTGTATTTTTTTAAAACATATTTTGTTTAACTATATTCATTACATATATATTTCTCAAATGCCTTATATATGTTGAAACTCACACATAGTATCACATGAAGAATACATAAGAGTTTATAGTACAGAAAAAAAAATGTACCTCTAAGATCACTTTTTTTTCCTTAAAAAAGGTCACTCTAATAAAATATTGAAAACATGAAAAGAAACAGATTTTCCTACCAGAATTTTTATCTTGACCAATTTGGCTCCCACATATTTCCGTGTTCAACTGAATCAATTTCACACTTACTCACCTCCCTGTCTCTGTGATGTGGTTTATTCATTGGTTTGATATTGCCATAGCAACTCCGCAGCATGGAAACATGTTCGCCAAGCAATGTTGCTCACCTCCCAGCGCACGGTGAATAGCTGTCTGCTACATACAGCGTAATATTTTAATGTATATTGATTTCTGCTTCCTGCTATTAGCAAACTGTTTGAACATTACTGTTTCTAACTTTGTATCTGACAATCTTTCATCGTGACCTTCGCAGTAATGAATTTGCATTGGTCTTAGCTTCATTATAAAAATCAGCTCCTACCTCAGAGTTAAATGCAGGATATATTTTTACTATAAATTCAAACTAACACATTTGGGCATTTTCAAACAACTGGAAAAGCAAACAGCACTACGCCAGCCCCCCAAAATCAGGCCTTCTCCAGAGTTTTGGCATTTTCACCCCTTATGCAAACAAACCCATGCAAATGAAAGACCAGCCTGAAGCAGTTTCTCCATCTGAGCACATTGCCTGGAGGGACTGGACATCCTGTCCAGGCCCATATCTCCCCAGAACCACCAGCAAACCGGCTGGCATGGAACAGGGATGGTGCTTTGTCCCCAGAAGGGACACAGGGGACTGCGCACTAGTGACAGGCCTCCTCAGCACGCTCCAACTGACCAGCTGGAGGCAACTGGCTTCCTCCATTTGTAGAAAACAGGACCCCAAAGGAAGCAACACATCAGCACAAAAGTGGGATCTCAGCTGCAGCAAGTGGTTTTTCCGCTCCCAAGTCTACCATATCAATACTATGCAAAGCAGGGTATCCCCAAACACAGATTTGGATCACAGCAAGGAGACTAGGCAATCATCCAGGGCAATAGTATGAGTGGGAGTCAAAACTGTCTCATTGACTGAGTCTTTATCTTCACAGGCTGGCAACCGTTTCACAACTGTGCTTACTCACGGCGGAAACATCCTTATGTTTGAGCAGGGTTGTACCACAGCTTGACCCAACGGGGCTTTATAAAAGCAGTTTACTTGCCCTCAGACACTGTTGGACAAGTCCCATAAAACACAGAGGCTCTGCCCACACAAAAGGAGAATGGAGACCAGCAATAGCACAGCACCAAACATGTCTCTGAATGCAGTAACAGGCCAGAACACCTCCTCCCTACCTAACAACATCACAACTGTTTCAGACTACGCTGTGCTTAAGCTCAAGGGTTAAATGCTGTTGTTTGCCTTAAGCTAAGTGCAAAACACATCTGTGAGACAGTATGAGCTTCACAGCAGAAATTCAAGTCACTGCCAGGTTGCTATAACAGAAGAAGGTTTGCGATCTGTGATGTACCATGAAAACATCTCTGCATGGACTAGCAACAAAGGGATCTAATTTCTTTCCCCAGCAGAGCTGAAACCAGCATTTTTGTCCAGGATTTCTCTAGATGGTATCAAGGAAAGGGTGTAGAGCAGAGGGAAGATAGGAAGAATATTAACTCTCTTATTGAATATATTGTGTTGTCTCTTTGACAAATAAGGAGCTCTAGAAAGGAGTTAAAAGAAAAATTACCTTCTACCTCATCTTAGAGCCTATTTCATCTGAGTACACATTCAATTTAATGACCTTTGCTAGAACTCTTACAGCAAGTACACTGGCAAAGGCATTTAAGCAATATTAAACATTAGCAATAGGTCTGGTGGCTGCTATGCCCTTCATCCTCTCTGTAAAGAATATGATTCTTCACACCCCAACAGTTATCTGCTTTCATCTAAAGGACTTCAGGAAGGGGTCAGATGGGAGCTGTGGACACACAGCCAAGAATGGGGCATGCACATGGCAAGATACGCCACACCATTCCCATAGGTACATTATGTACACCCTTCAAAAAAAGAAAACAAGGAATTGTACAGAAATAGTACAGTTTCCATATGAACACTGTCTTTAGATAATCTCCAAACAATGAATCTGCACCAAAGCAAAACCCATCTCAACAATAACTAGATCTAGATCTCACAAGCAGGCTAACCCATATAGGCATATGGAGGTTCAGAGGTGACACTGAAATACCACCCTCACCTCCATTTTATTCCCCAGGTCTCAATAGCTGTGCAAACTGACTTACCCAAGTAAAACAAACATCAGAATTATTTTGCTCCTAAGTATTATCATGAAAGTTGAATGAGGAAAGTGCAACTGGATTAGATGTTGTAATTTCCGTATAAATCCGAAACGGTCCACACTTTCATCAGTAAAGAAACATGGGCAAAAATTTCTTGGTAAACATCAGAGTTGGGGTCCCATGAACTAAGGTCCAGCTTCAGCTTTCATACAACCCCAGTAGCTCTGGTTGTTTCTCTAGCTCCTTTATCCTTAGATTTGCAGCCTTCGTATTATCTTTTGTGAACACTTGCTCCTCATTCTTTCTCTGCTCCCATCCTGATTTCTTATGCAAGTCTTAAAAACACAACTGTAAGACTTCTTGAATAAAAGCCACATTTCAGTTTCTAACAAGCCTGTACAATATATTTCGATCAAAGAGCCAAAGCACACAGTCAGTCAATTGTAACATCAAAATCTTGCTGTTGCTGAGGGTCAGACGTCACCTCTGGGGAGCTGTCGTGGGCTCCTCTCCAGACTCGGCATTTCCCAGGGCCAGAAACCCACAGATGCAGTGGGTGCTTCACAGAGCTTAGTGTCAAGGCCTACGCAGTTACCCCAGGATAGTTTGACAGCTCTGGGCTTCACACAGTGCCAGGAATAATTTTTCTTTACCTCCATCTTCCGAGCAAGGCCATGACTCAAAAAGCATTTTATATCCAGTCATAACTGCCACAAGGGCTGCCAATCAGACTATTCTGGATTAAAAAAAAAGGTAATACAACTTGACTTTTGCTTTAATTGCACTTATTATTTAGACTAAACAAGAGGACTGACAACTTGGATTTCACAAAGAGATTCCAGTCCCAATATGTAAGTTCTTTAAAAATATACCTCTGAGTACCTTTATATTCTCCCAGCAGAGGTGCATACAAATGGAATTTTTTCTTGCTGAGACTCTCGTAAACTTAACCTACAAAACCAGAAAAACCTTGAAAACCAATCAAGGTTTCAAATCTACAAGAACAATCTACAAAACAAATCTACAAATCAAATATACAAAACCTAGCAAAACCTTGAAACTTGTAAAACACACTGGATAAAAAGCCCTCATATTTTGAGCACGCTTTTTTTTTTTTCCGCCAAACCAGAAGGCATCATTGCAACAACAGAAAATTAGCTTGATAGGTGATTCAAACAGACAAAATGGGTTGTCAGAAAATAAGCTGATGCCAATATAAGCAATCATCAGGTCACATCCAGGAAGCTGTGCAAGCAGAAAATGAAGGGACTGTGAGTTAGGTACTACCCAGTAAAAATAAATAAATTAATAAAACTGGTGATTTCTTTATTAGTGTTTAGATATTTTTAATAAAGATGCAATTTTAAGCTTGAAATGTATTGCTAAGACATGGTGTTATTTTGATTGATTGCACCTTTCCCTCTTCATCAAGATGAACCAGCGCAGACATTCAAGTGCCTCCAATGGCAAACCAGGATTTACGATATTATCAGAGATTACCTTCACTGCATAATGTGATCTTTTTAACATCTAGTAACTCTACTGTTGCTGCTGTTGGCTGTTGTGTTGTTGTTTTTGTTAATGCAGTCTGCTAGCATAAACCTAACTCAGAGGGGGGAAAAGAGACTTCATTTACAGAAGATGCATTTTGATTTCTGTTTCATCACAAGCATTAGATAAAGGCTCAGATCAGCAAAATGATAACTTTTGCAAGGTACTTAGCACCTTTTGTTTCCTAAGATTAGGAAGGTCCTATACACATCCCATCATTAATTTTAATGCTTACATTAGACAGACATTACCTATTTTCATTTAGCCAGTTACGTATTAAAGAACACCTCGTAGAGAACAGTCAAAATAGTAAAGTATCTGTATAACTTTATGAGCATCCTTCCTTGCCAGATTAGGCACTTCAAAAGTTTACTTTCCCTTACCTGACAGTAGATTGGTGGCAGAAGAAAAGGGAGTGCTGTGCCATTTCACTGCAGTATGCTTTCAGAGGGAATGTTTCTTTGGAAATTTTCAACGTTAAAAATGACATTAGAAGAAAAGAATACCTTTTCCTAAAAGAAATTAACACTGTAAAATTTGTTTATAAGCCAGATTAATTTAAAGTTAGTGTGGAAAAAATACACTTCCTCATAATATTTGAATTTGACATGAATCATTAGATAAGTACATTTGGTATCTAGTGCTGAGTAAACACAGAATTATCAGTTGCTGTTACAGTTACCAAAATGTCCATGAAAACCAAGAGCTATCACAACCAACCAATTTTCTTCACAAATTTTAATGAGTAGCATTAAACCATATAATGAAACAGATAATGTAATAGGATCTTGATTTTGCATTGCTACTTGCTTTCCCTACAGCTTTGTTCCTTGTATTTCTGTCAATGGCTCTGCTTAGTAGTGTTACTCAACAAATATTTGTTACTCAAACAAATATTTCATTTGTGCTTTGATGTAACAAAGTTGTCACCTTAGTTCCAATACATTGATATGAACACATCAATCTTCATTATGGTAAGGTTAATATGATTTTATTCACCATGCTAAGCTAAAGGTGCAGGACTTTGCCCCTTGTAACAGGCTGAGCACGTGCAACATCTCTAACACAAAATGATTTTACCACTATCTATAGACAGAATATGCTAAAAGTAGTATTTGTATCAATTTACAATTAATCAGTACGTTACACCTCCTCTCCTTTCAAGTCACAGATCTACTCTGAACACTACCATCAAAAATAATTTACTTTCAAAGTAAATATAGTGAAGAGTAGAATTCACTTCACAAACAAATTTAGCCCATAAAGGAGATCCTACTAACACATACTCATTGTTTGGAAACATCTACATCAGCACTGAAAACAGGTATTCTTTGCTGCTACTTTAGGGAGATGAGCAAATTAATATTTGTATTTGCTAGCAAACCTATTCAACCCTTATAGTGACAGACAGCTGAAGACAAAGCAGCCCAAGCCCGGCAGAAAAACCCCATGGCCTAGGAAGCAATTGATAAATGCACAGCCACAGCTGAGCGATTGTAGGGCCTGATAAGGGTCCAGAGCAAATTATATCAGATTAATTCCTGACTCAAAAGTTATTATCCTCTCTGCAGAAGGGAAGCTACAGATCCATTAATGAAAAGAAAGGCACTGTAACACATGAGCAATTGTACTAACTCTCTGTTCTGCTAGTTGTTTAAGCAAGATGTCAATAAATATGAGATCATAATAATTGACTCCTACTACTGTCTGATATGAATTCTTTTCTAACAGAGAAATAAAGAACAAAAGCAACAGGACACTAGTGCATGAGATGCTTTCATTACGGGAAACCCTTCTGGTTTTGGCAGATGATTTTTTTTGACACCAATCTTTTGTGACTGCATTGCAACGTACATGAGCACTGTTTAACTTACACCCAGCATAGTTCATTAATTAAAATATGCAATTTTCTGGTTTCTAGACAGTACAGAGATCCCAACACTACAATGAGAAAAACTTATTGGGCCTGATCCTTTGCACCTACACAGCTTTTAGCATTTCACTGATACCAACCTTCTTTAACCAGTGCCTGTAAATACCTGGATTTTGATTAGTTAGACTCATTCCAGATCTTCCTGAAGAACAGCAAAAGAATCAAGAGTGTTTTGACTGCAATTTCAGGCATTGGAAGGTAACTCTAAACACTACATCAAATTCACTACACTCTGAACTGGTTAAGACTTGTGTAATCACTGAGTTATGGTTGTTAACTGCTATGCCGTATTTCAATGACTTTAAATAAGGAATACCTTTTCCTCCACTGTCTTGCCTCTATTTTCAATTTAAGTGAAGACATTTTTTTTCCATTGTTTAATCATCTTTAACAATAAGAAAGAATGTTGAGAAAAGAAAAAAAAATTACACTCCTGCAAATATACAACTCTAATTTAAAGCACAAAGCTGGACTTAATTACATTTCTTCTTTCTTATGTATCGTTTCATTTATTCAGAAACCTAAGCCTTCTGTTAGCTCCAGCCTACCCATAATATTATAATCTCATACCAATAGGAAAAAAAACTTTTTAAAACGTTTAAGGCCACACGCCACAGCCTAATGTAATGATCCTTCATACATTATTATTTACAGGAAAGGGAGTGTAGAAATGGCTGTTTTGAAGTCAGTCTCCTAACCTTTTCAATAGCTAGGCTTCTCTAGAAGGCAGAGAAAACTCCATAAAACCCTTGTGTTTTTGTGTCTTCCTAACAACTAATCTCCAATGAAAAAAAAAAAAACAACTTTTTGGGGAGCCATGCACACAAGCTCTCCCACAGGAAGTGCTCTTGAAATGCTGCTAAATCAGAAGTTACAGCTGGTCATCAAAAAATGGCAATTCTGACCATCGATAAAGCACCAGGTCTTATGCTATAAACACATGGTGCTATTCGTAAGAGAAAAGATGGAGCAGAGCTAGTGATGCTCCATTCTGCACCTCATCTACAGAGAAAAAATATTAGACCTTGATTTTTGATCTAGCCTTTATATGGTACCCAAAAGATCTCATTTTTGCTTGTTTTAATTTCATTTTTCTGAAAGAAAGTAAAAAATGCCTCAGTACACGAGCTGGATGCAGCATCACCACAGCTTTTATTGTTCACTTCAGTGAAAAAAGATTTCTCCTGGAATTTGATGAGAGAAAAGAACCTCTGCAAGTTCTGTCCCTTTTATAAACAGACATTTCTCTGTATATTGGTTATTTAACCACTTCAGTTTTTTTTTTTTTTCTTCAAGTTTTCAATCTACGCATAAGATTTTGAGGCAGTAGATTACCAAGGGAACTTATGCAGCTCATCTTTGTCCAGATCTAATTAACTAAGAGTTCAATTCGGGGTGAATAAACTACCCTGCTCTTTCAAGGAGTCTTGTAAAAGGGATGTTGAAAAACTGCCTTAAGTTTTTAAAGACCAGGATAGCCCAAGCAGATTACTATGGGTCAAAAAAGTTGAAGAAACTACTCCGTAAACATCTTCCTGGTTTCCCCTGCCCTCAGAACACCCATACATAGGCATCTGTTTCCCAGTTCCTGCCTTCCTCATGACAGTGAATCAACTTCATTGATTCAGAAGAGAAACGGGAAAAATCAAGAGCTTCTAAACAGTGTCAACAGACACACACACACACACACACACACACACAGAGGATATAGCCAAAGTTGAACTCAGGTCTCTGAAGACTATGGCAAAGCATCTCCTGGTTTTGAAGTCCAATTACTGGATCAAGAGCATAACTACAATGTAGCACAAATCAGAGGGCTGATATAACCATATCCTGGCAGGGCACATTTGGTTTACTTACACAGCCACTAAGTTTACATAGACTCAAGATGGACCTGTCTACATTAGACTCTTACCAGACCTTCCACCACTGGTTCCCAAGCTTCTCTACCAGCTCCTTTCTACGTTGTTCCTATTCCTTCTGTCTGGTCCTGCTCCCTGGCTTTCATCAGCTTATCTGAAGAGGAGGCTTTAAGCTTGTACCTTATCTTTAAGCGCAACACAGCTGAACCTTCTTGCCAAAACATCCAATACCTGGAAAGACAGCCTGGCCAAGCCAGAGACAGAAAATCCTCAGGCCACATAGAAACCTCTGAAGGTTGCTTAGTCTGGTATCACGTATTATAACACAAGATTCAGGCAGAGATCCTTTAGGCAGGCACTGCACCATGTTTGCAACGTGTATAATGCTGTAGTGATACATAGTCACATGTTGATTCTTCATGCTAAAACACTTGAAGCACCAGAGCAACATCTGTAAAAGGACTGAAAAGAGAAAGAAGAGACCAGGGTCTAGGACCAGCCTACCAGAAGCAGGTTGAACAAAGTGCTCTGCTAGGTGCTTGACTTGACCAATGAAAAGAACTAGACCAGTGAAGGAAACCGTGCCCTCAAGAGAAGAATAACTGAAGCTTGTAGACCTTTCTATTTCCCCAGTGAACACAAAGGCTCCAGAATCAAGGTAGGAAACATGTCACTACCAGCCCAGAGTTGTTATTCTAGAATAGAATAAAACCGGATCAAGAGATCAGAAATTCAAAAGCAGAGCTCAAGTGTAGACCTAGAGCAATCATTAAGCAATGAAGAATGGGGGAGCTGGTCATTTTCAGGGGGTGGGAAGGGAAACTGGGAAGGGGGAAAGGGTTTCCCATATGGTAAATATGGCAGTAGGTAGATTAGAGGTTCATTAGATGAGGAAATAGGAGCCACCTCTCCCTGTTGTCTCCACACTACATAAGAAGCGTTGTGAGGAGCCATGCTGAAAGATGTTGAACATCATCACCACACTCTAGAAGGGCTACCTAGCATTGAAGACAGTCCATCACCTCCACAAGGCTTAAAGAGCAATGAGACAAAGCTTTCTTACACAGACACTGCAGTTTATTGGAACAGAAGTATATATTGCATTTCTTGTGAAGTCCCCATTCCTGCCCCCAGTTCCGGTTTTGTTCAGCCTTGTGCACTGGTGGAGTGAACAAAAAAATGAGAGTTCTTCCATAAGGAAAATCTGAAAAGCAGTAAGGTGAGAAGACCTACTTGAAACTCACTTCCCCCCTTCTCCTCATCTTAAGACTTTAAAGAGCATCAGATTAAAAGTCCACTAAGCATATTTCTGAGTGTTAAAAACCAGGCATCTTAGAACAGGGAAGAAAGAAAAAAAAAGATATGACCATAATATGAGTGGCATTCACTTCAGTATTATTACTTGCAAGTTCAATTATGCAAATATATTCTGGAAACAAACAAAAAAAAAAAAAGGATTAGGTATTCAAACAAGAACCATAAAAGTTTCTGGTAATCAACAACAACACATTGAAATATTCAAATGGCACAGTATTCCATAGTCAACTACCATAACACATTGGAAAAGCCAAATAAATTCCCAAATTAATATCAAGCAAGCTTCACATTCTAAGATGTAGCATTTGCAGAACTAGCAGTAAATGAATTTATTTAAAAACAGCATGTAGCTGCAGTAACTCTTCAATCTGCATGTGGAGATTCTTAACTAAAACCAAGAGAGGCTCCCTCTGCAACTGCTACTGCCAAGCCGATGCCTAAACTCACAGGTTCTGATTTTGCATGTTTATTTCCCTGGCAGTACCTGGTTCGTGAACCCAGTCCTGGTAGAACCCCATTTCTGGGGCTGCATATCCCATTGGAGAGTTTTCCCTGAGGGGAGACAAAGTCAGAGCTGCACATATGGTCTGACACAGAGCTGACGGCAACTGCTGTCAATGTTAACTCCAGTCCATTGCTGGTGAAACCTGCACAACTTGACACAGGAACCTCCTTTACAGCAAATGCTAATACTGGGCCAGAGTATCAATGAGAACTAATCCACAGCGTTATCTCTTGCATTTCTACACTAACCTCAGTGCTGTCTTTACATCCTCCTTGCTGCGAAGCTAACAGGTGTTAACAGCTTCAGACCTACGTCCTCTGTAGCCTTTTCACACCAGCTTGCTGGTATATCTGTTACACACCAATATCTGAGTAAAGCTTCAGCCAACACAAATCCTTTCATCTCAGGTAGCCCCTACACACACTGACAGGGAGCAATGCAAGGAACAAAGTTCACTCCCTGAGCTCCCCTTGGGGATCTCTTAGTGGCCACTTTGGTTTCCCTCGACCCATTTTTCCAAAGCAGAACATGCATTTGCATCCATCCAGATTTGCAGTTTGGTTCAGGGAGCTTCTGCTCTTGGAAGTCCTGCTTCTGAGGTTCACAGCCTCCACACCATTATACAAACTCTGCCAGAGGAATAGGAAGAGCTGACTTTTTTCTTGGAGCAGGGAGATAGAAATTCTCCAGCTTTTCCAACCCTATTTCTCTATTATTCTGTATTTGAGAGATTGGAAAAGGAAAGCTTTCTCCCCAGTACTCCATCCTGGAAGGAAGCAAGAAGACCGCCAGCAAAACATGACTTTTCACAGCACACATCCTTACTGTCACCAGCAGATATGGCAAACCTGGAGCTTGTGGCCTCCCTCCTGAAGCCACACAAACACAATACACCATGTGTGTGCAAGCAGAGCTATGCTCACACACAGCCACAAGACAAGGCAGGTCAAACCTCCACAAGACAAGGCAGGTCAAACCTAACAGATAGACTGATACTTAGAACTGAGGTCAGGTATATAGCACATATCTAACTCATGCAAACTGACTTTTAAAACATGTTTTCAAGAAGTTGAATCACTTTCCAGCCCAGAGAGTTACCATGATTTTAGCGATCCCTAACACACACACATTGCACTCCTTATTGTATGTGACACCTTGTTCTGGGACAGCTTAATTTGGGGGTTGATAAAACACACTGCTGCAGCTGCACCCCTTCCTTTCTGCCTGCCAGGTGGCCAGGAGGCACAGACGAGGCGACATGTTGTGCCTTAAACATTTCTTACCTCTTACCAGCCTAGGCACCATAAAATATTTATAGACCATTTTAGGTGGCGTTTCATTGCCAGTTCCATATGCTTAGCTGAACTATTCAATGCTCAGAATGATAATAAAGAGAAGATTACATCTGAATGCACCGTGTAGCAAGTATTTTCCCCTTTAGCTACTCTAGGCCATTACCTCCCTAAATAAACAACGCACAGCCTGCTTGTTCCATCAGCCAGGTTCTGCAGCATTAGCCACTTCTCTGCAGCATGAGGATGGAGGTGGCTCAAATACCTATTCCAGGGTCTCATCTCCATTCATGGATATTCACACACTTTCCTGCACACCAGAAGAACAGAACCTGAAGTAGTGTAGAGTGTACATGGTGTACAGCAAAAGAATGAGAGAAGCAAGGCAGCTACAGATCCCTTCCCCAAGCACTACATGGTTTTGCTCCTCCCTGTAGGCATAACCATATGATGCAGCACTCAAAAACAGAAAATTCCTTGCAATATACAAAGGAAGAAAATGAGAAATATGTCTGATCTCCACAATAATTTAATAAATACTGAAGGGAGACAGCCACTACTATGGGAAAAAAGTGTACTCATAGGCCATTGCAAATTAGTGAGGAGACAGGAGGAAGATGCAAAACTTCAGGATGTGCCACAACTTGTCTCTGCTGCACCATCATACAATTGTTCTCGCATATGTGGTAGCAATGTTGTATACGAGATATGCTTTGCAGGGAGAGACAGTGCAGACAGAAGAAGAAAGTGCCAGCTAACTAAATGGATTTGAAGTCTGTCACCTTCCTTGCAGAAGAAACTGCCTACCCTATTGAGCTGCTCCTGTGGGTAGCCAGTCTAGTGAAAAGGATAATCTTCTAGGGGCTACTACAATATTTAGGATCCTAAAGCAGCTCATTGGATCAGCTCCCTGGTGGTAAACCAGTTAGGGTAATCCCAGCTATATGCAACAGTGAACTCTGGACAAATGGTAGAGCTTTTAGTTTGCTTTGACAAAAGCTGGCTAGGCACCAGCCTTGTACTACAGCTCCAGCACAAACAGGTTTGGAGGATGGCACGTGCAGTCCTTTCTTCTTATTTTTTCTTTGTATCACCTGCCTAGAAATTTTGCAATCTATTCAAGTTTAATGGTTGGTTTTGTTGGAGGGGGAATATTTTTATTTTATTTTTGTTTTGTTTAGGCTATAAATATTAAAAAGATCTCTTGGGTTCTATTGTATCTGTCTTTATGCATGTTTTTTTGTCCACTATGCTCTCACCTTTAAGTTTATAGAAGTTTACTTTAAATACAGAAGACCTGTGTATTTTCCTCTCATTTCCCTTCCCACTTGCTGCCTCTTCAGAGCTGGAAGACAGCACCTTTTGCATTAAATCCTGACCAGGCCCATTAACATCAGGAAACCATCCCCATTAAAACAGCAGTATATTGATATGCGAACGCTCCACTCCCCAAAGCTTTTTTTCCACCACTTCATTACCATTTTTCACCACTGAACCATTATATCCTCCCAAAGTGGGTCTTTATTGTTCAATTTCCTCAGCCTACCGTTAATGACACAACAAAAGGAGAGGCAATTGCAGATAAATCAGCCAAACTTCCCATTGGGCTCCCCTTCTGCACTGCTGCCATCTGTGCCGGCTGCTGCTCGTGGTCAGGGACAATACTGCACAGGTCGCACCATGCTCCAGACACTCGTGTCAGCTCTTTGTGGCTGTTACAGTCCGGTACCTCTGCTGTCTGCCTTCAGATGCATGTCTGCAAGGGACAGAGTCCTTTCACCTAAGCTGGAGGCAGACAGCTGAGCTCCTGGCATGGCAGATGCCCTTCTCCTCCAAGACAACTTGCTGCTCATCACCTGCTCCTTACCACATGGATTCACAAATCATAGATTTCAAGACTTGAGAGGCAACGTGTCACATTTTCAATGCCCTGCTTACTCCCCAGAAATTCTCCCTGACACAAGATGATCAGACTGAACCGTCTCTTTGGGAAAGAACAGTATTTCCAAAGCAATAAATACTCAGGAAGCTTAAATCACAAACAGGGTTAGGAATATGGGAACGTTTCTTTTGACTAAATTAACACTAGAAAAGATAGAATGAAATATTGATCTACATTTTTGAAATAGCTTTCTGAGGTTTGCAACCACCTTTTCATAGTTGTGAACACAGCGCAGCAAAAAAAAATTGATCATCACTCACTTCGCAAGCTGAACTGCATGGATCGTTAATGGTTGACTTGTTAATTAAATACGGTAGCAGAATCCCAGATTAGTCCCATCTTTATAAGAAGACCATTAATAAACCTGTTTTTCAATTTAAGAAACATCATCTCTACATACAGTAGCCATTGTAATATTCCTGCCTAAGTACAGTATTTCATTCATTACTCTGACAGGTCGCATCACTTAGGCCATCCACAAGAATATATTTCAGCAGCTCGCACATGCTATCTCTGTTTCCGTGCAGAAACCCCCCACACCATGTCTCCTTTAAATCTTACACCACCATTTTCATAAACCAGCAGGCACAAAAAAACAAGCCCACAAACAACAGACTCACAATAGGCTTTCCAATTTATTCTTTGGTGCCACACAAAATGATTGTTTCACTGAAGAATTCTCATCTTCCTATTTCCCATTTTTTTTCAGTCTCTTGCTGTGCATTTAAAATGAAAAAGTTTGTCTACAAACGCTCAACAAGGAAACCAAACAGGCCCAGTACAGCTGTGTCCTTAATCTTTCTGTATTGCATATTATGATATGAACATGAGCATGTACAACAGCTGTTGTGCTATCTTTCTTTTGATTTATAATGTGATGGATCAGTAACGTTGACATGATCCGGCCCTACCTTCTCTCAAGCATGGTATCCAAGGTGAATACCAAGCAACATACTTGTTCTTCCAAATATACAAATAGTTGTTCTTTCAAAACAGAGAGCAAGTGCCTCTGGGAAGAATAATCCCCTCAGAGAAGCCTTAGAAAAATTGTAGCTGAGAAGGGATCCTTTTTAAAAGTTTCTCTGACACATCTCATATAATCCATGTGATTAACACTCATATACCATATAAACATATACACACAGGATCCTTCAATATCATAAAAATATTATTTCAGGACTGAAACAATGAATGTACAATGATTAAATGACTAGCACAGTGAAATGCTGAAGTAGCAATACTGTTAGAATATACGCTGCGATTCAATCCTGCCTTCACTAGACAGATAGAGCCATCCCTGTGGAAGTAGAAGATCATCTTTTTGGCTAATACTTAATCAGGCTTCAAGTATGTATTGCTAATAACTGTGAATAATAAATTAATTCCAAGACTGGGGCATAAAAGAATATAGAAGAATGATGGATGGTTGTTAAGAGGTCTGTTCCAGAGACAGGAAATAATCTTAAACACTTTCTTTTTTTTCATTATTTTCTATCCATTATTGCAAATCCTTAATGAAAACTCCATTATTTCCTATTTTAAGTATACAGAAAAGGAAGTTTCAGGAAATAGTGACTTAGAGTGGAGGCCAGAAGAAGAATAGGTGTAATTCTTTTTACATACACCCTGTTTTTAAGAAGGTGCAATTGATCTTTCAGTGGAGTTTTTCTGATGTATGTTTCTCATGTAAATGAGCCAGCTATTTTACAGAAAGCCCTTGGTATTTTAAGGTCTTTACTTTCCCTCTATTTCTGAGAGCAAAATTTCTCACTCCCCAAAAATATATATGAGCAAAATTCTGACTTTAAGAACTTCCAGTATAACAGTTCATCCTATTTTTAATGGATTTTGCTTCCTACTTTCTATCATAGAGTAGGTTTTTGAAGCAGTACATAAAGTACTTTTGCAAAAATTAACAGCATTTATTATGTTCCAGAGCTTGCAATTAAAAAGGGAATATTTCCACACCACTACAATATGTGATATTGAATGACACACTGCAGTCTTCTTTGTGCCTAGAGAAGAGAATAACTGGGATATTGCAGATACCTTATTTAATGAGGGGAAGTCTTTGCTTTTTTTGAATTACTTTAAATAAATACAATTTTCTTTGTTAAGGAGATGCTGAATAAATTACACTAGTTAATGTGTTTTTTAGATGGACTCATTTAATATCAGATATTCACAGACAACATAATGGAGTAAATCAAGATCAGTATGATGCCCCTCAAAGGATGAATAATTAAGTCTTAGATGCAATATGTACAAAACCAGCAGATTGCAGAGATTTTCTGGCCACATAGCTGATGTTCCATTTGCTTTGAAATCATTAGAGAAAATGCCTCAAAATGTAGACTGTATCAGAAAAAATATATATATTTTTTTTTCCAAAAGAATATTTTAATGCAGTACATCAATTTCTCACATAATTTATATACGTAGTAACATATTTCTTCAAGGGAAAAAAAAAAACATATCCATGGAGATACAAGACTATTGCAATTTTACTAGCTTTGGTGCCAGAGAAGACTACTACTTTGCCTACCTAGGTTGCAATGTGGAGGGAAAATTCAGAATTATCTCCATTGCAAATACAGCCACTAAGCAGCTTATGTTGCTAATCGATACATTTTTCTCCTCAAGAAATAATTATTTTTATCTCATGATTATATACTCAAGTGCATTTAGTTTTACTGTTACCCAAGTTCTTAAAATAATTTTATTCCTTTTTGAATGAAGCATGCCACTTATGATCAAAAAATAGTACAATTAATTCTTTAAAAGGGAAGTAGAGGAATTGAATGTTTGCATGCCAGCACAGGCTCAGTGCTTTTAATATTGTCTAAAAATAAGTAAAAGAAAAAACCTGTATTCATCTCAGTTTAGTATTTTCTTAAATATTGTAGATCATGAGCCATAACACTTAATAGATATTCTTAATCTGAAAGTTCCTTTATAGATTATGGGATTTGGTATTTATGATTTAGTAGTCCAGTCTATACATTATTATATAGATTATCATGATAGCCTGACCTTGGCTGGCTGGCAGATGCTCATACAGCTGTTCTGTCACTCCCCCTCAACAGAACAAGGTGAGAAAAATAAGGTGGAAAAAGTCCAGATAAAGACAGAGAGATCACCTAACTATTACCACAAAATCCTAGGATCACTTAGGTTGGAAAAGACCTCCAAGATCATCAAGTCCAACCATTAACCTAGCACTGCCAAGTCAACCACTAAACCATGTCACTGAGTACCACATCTACACATCTTTTATATATTTCAGTTTCAATCAATTCCCCAGTCCTGCTGGCCACATCGTTTCTGATACAAGCCAGGATGCTGTTGGTCTTCTTGGCCACCTGGGTACACTGCTGGCCAGCTATCAGCCAACACCGCCAGGTCCTTTTCTGCCAAGCAGCTCTCAAGCCACTCTTTCCCCATCATTGGCAAAACAGACTTGTCTTAGGGAACCATCATTTAATTCATTGCCAATTTAAGTGGAGCAGGATGGTGAGAAAAAGAGAAAACTGAAACACCTTCCCATTCTTCCCAGGCTCAACTTCATTCCTTCAGTCCCAGCTCTTCCATTTCTCCCACTCCCCTCCAAAATGCGCAGGGGGTATGGTGAACTGGGGCTGTGCTCAGACCATAACAGTTCCCCTTAGCTCCTCCTTCCTACTCTCACTTTTACCCTGCTCTAGTGTGGGTCTTTCCACATCCTGCAGTCCTTCAAGAACTGTTCCATCGTGGGTCCTTCCCACAGGCTGCAGTTCCTCTGGATAACTTGCTCCAGCATGGGCTCTCCAGTGGCCGCTGTTCATTCAGTACATACCCAGCTGCTCTGGCACGTTCCTCTCCTCGGGCTGGGGGGACAACCTGCTCGATCAGGGTATCTTCCATAGGCTGCAGGGGAATCTCTGCTTTAATATCTGGAGCACCTCCTTCTTGCTCTTCACTGACCTTGCTGCTCACAGGGTTGCTTCTCACACATTTTTTTCCTCCTCTTAAATATTCTTGGTACCACCAGCTTGGCTGATGGACTCAGTTGTGTCCTGCACTGGGTCCACCGAAGCTGGTAGAAATCAGCTGTGTCCAGTATGGGACAGCCCCTGGCCTCCTCCCACAGACATCAGCCATGCAGCCCCTCTGCTACCAAACCTTGCCACCTACACCCAATACATTTATTTACTAGAGTACAGAAAAAGTACAGTTGTTTTGATATATCATACTAGAGTACTCAGTTCATCAGTCTCCCACAGTAAGTTCAACCACCAGCACAGCTTTGAGCCATTCCCACATGTCCTGACATCGGTGCCCAGGGAGCAGAGACCTGCATCTCCCTCTGTGCTTCCCCTCCTCAGGATGTTGCAGAAAGCAATGGGATCACGCCTCAGCCTCCTTTTCTCCAGACTAGACAACCTAAGTGTCCTCAGCCTCTGGTCACTGGACGTGCCCTCCAGCCCTTTAACATTTACAGTCAATGCACAGATTGTAATAAAGAACTTGAAGAAACATTTTTATTTATATAGCAACTGAAACACATAAGAAATTTATAAATAGATTAACATATTCATTGAGTAACTCTAAATTTGATACATAAATTCATTAGGGAACCAATAAACATACTGTATAAATTAATTACTTTGTGGTTATCTTCATTAAATGCTACTTAACGAGTTAATAAGCTTGAAAAGCAATGACAAATTGCTAACGTACATGTACAGGATTTTTCTTTTTTCCTTTTTTTTTTTTTTAAAAAAAAGCAGCACATCTAACAGAATGCTGCAGCTCTGGATACAAGCTAACAAAACTGCCAACTGGTCACTTTACCTTGTAAAATGCATTGAAAAGTACCTTTCCCTAGAGGGTTTGAATGTGACAGAAAAAAAGTGCAGTCTTTACAAAATTCATCTACAGAAGGCAGTCTTGCTGTGGTTTAAGAACCACCTACTACTAAAACAAAAACTTCTTATTTGTGTTACAGTATGACTTCCAGCTTCTTTGGAAACGTTACATTGTGCCAAATCAAAAACATACACACACACACATATGCATACACACATTTGTATACACAGACATAAAATATATCGCTGCTTTTGACGATTATGATCAGGCTTTTGTGGCTTTAACATCGTAGGATGACAAACACATAACCACATCGTGAGTGGGGAATTGGGAAGTTACCCTCCAGAGGCTGAGTAGCACTGGGGAAAGCTATATCCAGAGCTGATGAGTACCTTAATTTCTGTGATGGTGCATGAGTGTTCCAGCATCGACTGAGCTCTGTTATCAGCATGCTGTGGAAGACTGGAACTGTGGCCCCATTTGTCATGTCACAGGTATGGGCTGCTTATGCTTTCTTCTGGTGGAGGGCAAATGCTGAAACTGGCATTGGTCTATGTTACAATTAAACACACCAAAAAAAAACATGTAAACATGGTTTTCACTTGCTCTCTTTCCATGTCATTATATATATATATATATATATATGAGTGAAGATGACAAGCTGCATTCCAGAGTACATTAGTCGTATTTATGCTATAAATAGTCATATTGATATTATAAGCACCTTTATTCTGAAATAAAACATTGCCTGAACATATCTTCAGTGCCACATCAGTGCATTAACTAAGCATGGTTCAGTGAATGTATCAATATGCAGGTCTCTCACCTTCCCAGGACATGTATAATTACCAGTGAAACTACCAGCGTAACCTTGAATAAAATATTTAAGGCAATCTTTGACAATTACACGCTCAAACGATTCCTTAGAAAAGCTCAGGATATTAATCCAAACTTCCATCCCTTAACCTGATTTTTTTAACGTCTTCAAACTAACTTACACCAACAGAATCTAACTTCCCTTTGCACAAAAAATAAACAAAGAAATCAGTATTTTGAACAAAGCATTTCATTCCTTTAAAGGGATTGTCATTCCTTAGATTACTTTCCTTTTTCCTCAAGAACACCTAGACCAAGATAATTAGGATACGCAATTCCTGATTGAGAACCATGAGAAATATCCATGAGCAAACTTCAAGGCCTATATGATTACACACACACAAAGCAGTTTTTGGCATCCTCCAGCATGACCATAAGATCTCCATATGAGTTCACAGCACAGGAACCCTACTTAAAGAAAATCCAGAAGAAATCAGCTGCCAAAACATCACCAGAGTTAGTGTTAACACTACAGTATTAACCTCACATCACGTAAGTTGCTCTGCATTGCTATGACAGCAGCATCAACTCCACAAATTGAGGGGGGGACACAAAAATACGCTTCACAAGAAGGCACATGGTGATAGAGAACAGCTCCCAGCAATTCTTTCTTAAAGGTAAGTAACCCTGTAGCTTATTGTTTAGTGAACCCTTGAATTCTTTTAAAACCTAAACACTTAGTAAATGTAACAGTGTCCATCAATCACATGAAGTCTTCAGATATTTTCAGTTTATTTTGCTCATTTAAGACTAATTCACAAAGGATGTGAAAGCCAGAACACAGTTAAATGTCATCTCTACGCCGGGTCAAAACGTGTATTAAACAAATGAAGACATACTCATGTTACAAGCAAGCCCTCACCAAGTTCTGTGCTGAGCTGAGACTTCGGTAATGAGACAGCTAATGAGAACAGCTCTAGTCTACTCAGCACTGTTTAGGACACTTAACTAATTGTCCATGGATGTCTTGTCATCGTGTTCCAACAGGAAGAAGCCACATTGCTGAAGGGGGATATGAAGGGAAGGAGAAAGACAGGTCACAACATACTCACATAAGGAAATCTTCGATCTCAGACTAATTACTGGCATAACAACAATGAACAACACTAGAAAAAATATTACATGGAACAAGACTAACCATTTATCTAGGTTACCATTATATTTTTGAACTACTGATAGGCACCTTAACCTTCATGTCTTAATTTTCAGTAGTCATTATAGCACTTTAAAAGAACTGTTTTGAAAAGGAATTTAAACACAGTTTGAAACAGAACGACCACAATCAGACACCGCCTGCATTTTCACAAAAACAGAGAGAGTCACAAAATGAAGGATGGGTGGCGCAGGTTGAGGTTGGTTTTCTTTCTGTTTTCCTTTAATGTATCTTATCTTATAATCTCACTCCTGAACCACTGTGCCTGTAGAAGACATGAAGAAAGGTCATCAGTAGCCAGTGGCAGTACCAGCTGGGAGCTTGAAATGGCACTTGCAGTTTTCAGCTGTCAGATGCTGCCTGAAATTTAACAAGTGCCAATATGAAATGATCTGCAAATCTGTAGCTTTTTTAAGCTTGCAAGGATAAATGAAGGGTTTCAAGAGCAATTTGAAGTGCATTATATTATTATGCTTATACATAAAGTATTTCAGGTTGTTTGGTTTCACTGGTTCCCAGGTTAGCTAAATTCCCACCCACATCCCATGCTGAAGCATGTTGTGTTACATTTGATCCACTCCCTGCTAAAATACCCCGGTCTCTTTTGTCTCTGGTTCATTTTTTGAGAGTACACATCACAAATATCTGATGATCACTTATCAGTCAAGATATTGGTCACTTATTTACGAGTGGCACCCATGAATTTCTCGAATCTGCTAATAACGATTAAGCCAAGAATGCTGAAATAATACAACAAAAATGTAGACAGCAACACAGCTATACAAGTGTTTTCTATCTACATCCACACAATGCTTTTGGTCCAACCCCATGCTTTATGTCCAAAGCTGTATCTTTTGTGATCTCGACCTGCCTTTCCCAAGCAGCAGGCTCCGCCGGCTTCTGAACCCAGCTGGAATTTACACACACATGCTCCCAAGCCAGCAGCAGGATGAAAAAGGCACAGCTGTGGCTTCGTCCACAACTGTGTGTTCAGCAAACCCACTGCTACAGCAGCCGCGACACCACTGCCCTTCCTTCCGGAGATGATCAGCTAGCATTTTAGCACGGGCATTGAAAGACACTAAGGCCCACCCTTAGTTAGCCGTTTCCAAATGCCAATCTGTTTATGAACACAAGTAACCCTTTCATAACGCACCCAGCCAGCATCCTGACACCACAGGACCCTCCACCTCACATGAGCCACTCAAATATTCCTGGCTCCAATGCAGAAGAGGACGGTGCATGACATCAAGAGCCAAGGGAGGTTTACCATGGAGGTGAATGCCCTGCAGTGCTCCTTTCTTGATTTCTAGACCTGCCAAGCTGGTGCAAGTAGCTACAGCACGCTGCCATGGCCTGTCACCCTTACAAAACAGGGAGACCAAATTTACTTGTCATGCAGGTCACTGTGTTTCAGGAAAGGCTGTGTCCATGCCCATGCTCACATGTACGACGTGGCAGATCTACAGACAACTTCAAGAGAAAAAACATCTTTGTCCCTTAGAAGTAGGCCATCTTACCCTTTCCTCCTCCACTCCCAGTGTCATCCCACTCCTTGGCACTGAATGGACTTCTCTAAAATCCTAGGTATTTTATTTAAATTATGGTATTTAAAATATTAAGATTAGCTAGTCTAATGACTGCTTACTACATACAGCAGAAAACCAGAAACTGAACTGTTCTTAGCTAACAAAAGTCCCCTGACTTAAATTATATTTGCTATCTCATTTGTCCCTGTGGGCACTACCTAGTTTTCCCTTGCTCTTCTTACATCTGATCGACAGAAAGCTTTTGTGGGGCAGGGACTGTCATTTACTGTATGACTAAATGGGACCTAGGCCACGAAAGCCTGAAAGCTTTGAAATGTTACTACAATAGCAAATAATGAGCATATTTGACCACTATTTCTAGTGGATGAGACTTGCAGAAGCTATATTTAAAACTAATAAGGAGGAGAAAATTTGAAAGTGATATTCTCCATTCTTAGAAAACTATATAATGAAAATAGCAAAACTACCTCACTTTGCCTTTCTGCACTGTTGGTAACAAGATTAATTATTGATCAGGTTTGCAGCTCTACTGGAACACAATGACTTCCACCAGGCACAGAAACACAGGCGTGACTACAGCCCACAGACTGCTCCAGCAGCCAACACAACGCTACGCGCTCTCCTTCTGTTCCCAAGACTCTTCCTTCTGCAACCACCGCATAATTATCCTGATTCAGCATCACTCATTCGAGCTTTGTAAAGGAAATTTAATATTCTTGAGCATCCTCAGTTCGACTAAAAGTTGAGGGAATATGACAGGAGGAAGGCAGAAAGCAACCACCAACCCAAAAGCTACCAGCCCCATAAACTTTCACTTTTTTTGGAGAAGAATAAAATAAATCCCTCAGCATTCTGAAAGGAAATGGATGCAACAACGAGCTATTAACACAAGCATAAATTCAGAAAGCCTGGATAGCAGTTGCACCAGCAAACAAGCACACAGATAAGAACTTTTCCAACCTGTTAACCTATAAAAATGAAGTCTCTGTGGGTGAAAGCTGCCATGAGCCAGCTTGGCTCCCTCAGCCTTTACTCACTGGGATGAAACTCCCCACCCTGATGAACAGCCTGGTACCTATCAGAGCACCCTGCAGCTCCTGTGTGCTGTTTTCACCCATATTTTCTTTCTCAGGGGGCCAAAGATTAAATCTGTAAGCCTAGAAAAGATCATTAAATACCAAAGTACCACTTGATATAGAATTGGAGACACTGATGCAGTCTCCACACACTGTCCCCCCTGCATAGTAAGCGACAGCCACCAGCAGGCTGGGGTCTCCTCATTTGAAGCGCTCGCACCGAAATCCAGCTGGGCATGACACCCAGGAGCGCTTCCAAGTTCTTTCTATCACAGGCAAGAGGGGGCAGCTAAGGGCAGAAGACCTCCTGGGAGAGTGCTAGAGAAATGTCCCAGGCAGAGGAAGCCAGACTTGGCAGGGTCCGTATCCATACTCTTCATCCAGAGCAGACCTTAAAGCAAATCAGGCAGCCAGCAATGCCTTCCCCCCACCCCGGCCCCTCTTCAGAAGGGACTACTTCACTATCTCTGTAAGGATACGGTATTAATTAGCATGTATGTAGTGTGAGCAATCAGGAGACTTGAACCTGGGACTTAAACGAGAGCCAAATTATTTGACACTAAAACATTCAGAGAGAAGGAGTGAAAAGGGTCAAGGAAGTACTGGGCCACTTGACATCAAAAAGCAGTATCAGTGGTAGGAAGGGGAAGCAGAGAAGAGTAGCTTGCAGTGTTTTTGTATCCCTTCCTTTATACGGCTGTGTTGGCACACTGGGATGTAGACTAGCATTTCCTGCTGGGAAAGGAAGAGATGTGACAGGACTGAGGAATCGCCAGTCCAGGATCTCGCACTCTGAAGTGACTCGTACCGTTTTTGCACTAAATACACATACCCACGCTCAGTGCCCCCCAAGCACACAGCAGGTCTGCTCAAAAGTGAGCCCTTTTGTCGTACAAAGACAAACAAGCAAAAGATTAGTTTAAAAGCCTGCTACAACGGTTGTGCAATAAAAACAAGTGACAAGCTTTTAGGCTTAATTGCTTCATGAGTCCAATAAGGGAATAAGGTATTCTGAACCGAAGAGCTTGTTTGTTTCTTTTCCAGCTACATCAATTAAACTAATGAACAGATCTCCCTCTCTCCAGACATTATTTATACTATATTACTCCAGATGGGTTACAAAGTTCCCTATCTCTAAAACCATGAAAACCTAGCATTTAAAGAGACCAAATTGTTAGGTTTTAATTCAGCAAAGCATTAATCGCCTTTCTGAACTAAGAGTTTGTCAGTTTTGTGAATCTCTAAAACAAGCAAGCCTGCTTATCAAAATTAAGATAACATCTGAGAGACCTATGAGAAGAAAACTTCTACGACCACTTGCTCAGTAGCCAAAATACTCTCTGCCAGGTTCTCTGTTCAGCCGAACCATACTTTGTAGATTAACTGGAATCAAGCTACAAGGACAGCTTTATCTTTTTAAAGCCACACTAAACTTTGGAGCAGGCTCACGTCTGCTTCAAGTTGCACCTTCCTACCAATGCATATAAAAATCTGCCTTGCCTGCTATAAACTACAAGAGCCCACAGCCAGAACACCTTAACTGCACCCCAAGTTTTCCTCCTCATACTTCGAAGGCTAAAGATAACTGTGGTATAAAACAATCTGAGAATGCCTTCTCCACTAGGTGTATCTGAGCGGAATCTGATCCTACAAACGTGTGTGTTCAAGAGTCGAAGTTATTTGGGTTTCGATGACTATAATCGGTCTCTGTAAACACTTGGCTCATAACTATCTTTGCCATTATGCAAAAATAGAACAAATATTACTATTTCCTTATAGGCATTTTCTACAGAACATTGCCACAGAAATAATGCTCTCTATAAACATCGGAAATGAGTGGTTCTGATTTCCTTAAGGGTGTATTTTCCATAAAAATCTTGCTCCAGTGCTAATTACAAAATTAGCAAGAAGCTTACGAGTAATTAGATTGGGGTGTTAAATCACTAATAATCCTTAAATAAAACTCCTAATTAGGACACACTGCACATTTATCTCCAAGATATATCTGACAGACTGCCCCAACTTTCCTTTTAGCTCATATTTAGGGCACCACAAGGAAAGGAAAGTCCCCCAGGGCACCCTGTTTGGGAAGGAGCCCTCACATCACCTGCGCCAGTACGGGCAAGGGCTCCTGCAGCCACCCACCCTGACCCCAGAACAGAAGACCCAGCCATACATTCAGATACCATAGGGTCATCCATCTCCAGCTTTTAATTAAACAGGAAGCATGCAAACTTAACAAGAGTAAGTACCATGAAGGCATTTAGCTGCTGATACCATAAAAATTACAGATCTATCAACACTACCTGGTCCTCCCTCCATTTGCATGGTATTTCTCAGACTCCAAGATAAATTTAGTTGGATAGAAGCTTTGCTTTTATTACACCTAATAAAGCAGCACCTGATACAAAGGCGTCTATCTCACTTGATCCACAGTAAACTAAAACAATGTAAACAGCAAGGATTGTAATTCCTTTACGGCCCACTTAGCTGAGACATATTTAACTGCTTTCAGAAAATACAACTATATTGACAGGCCATGCATCCTGAAGACAGTCTTGCCAAGCATTCTGTACCTTTCTCTAGTCTCAAAGTGAAATAACCTGCGGTCCCAACTACTTTTGGACAAATCCTCTCTCTGCCAGACACATCCACATGACGAAGCCAGCTGTGCCACAGGTGCCTAACCATTTTCAGTGAGGGGGGAAAATAAAGCTTTAAGTGACATGCAGATTAACTTCAAAACTAAATATCTGTCAGTTGCTTAAAAACAACAACAACAAAGCTGTATTTTGGAACAATTTGTATTTTTTCTCCAGAATTTACTTTCTCCCACCAGCTCCACTGAGGGTGGTTTATGTCTAAAAGCACCAGAAAAATCTGCTTGGTTACCGCACTGTCTACAGCCGAGTCTGGATGCTCCTGCTCTTTCCTCTTTTGGAGGCCACTTAAGTTCAGATTTGACACCTTTCCCACCCACATTCAATTCCAGAAAGGAACAAGCCAGTGTTAATCTGGCTGGAAACATCATTTTGTCTACACATGACCCAAAAATCCCAGTTATTTCAGCCACCCTGAAGGTATTTACCTGTGAGGCCCCATAGTTGGGATTTCTTAATTTACTTTACTTCTACCATTTAACATCCTTTTTTTGTTTAATACCACAGCAATTAACCCAGCAAAAAAATAAAAATAAAAAAGTATTTGCCACAACCATTAGCAATGAAAACCTATCATATGTTTCCTACAGCCACAAGAGTTCATACAGCACAACAGAATGAATGACTTTCTCAAACATTATTTTTCTCCTGCTGCAACTTACAGTAACATCAATTTTCCAATGGATACACCCAGCCCTCCGTATTCAACCACTCGTTAACACCAGAGATGGCCAGAGATATTGTGACTAAAGCAGGGTGCTTGGTCAGAAAGTGCAAGTTCTGCTAAGGCAGAAGCCTTTCTCAGAAAGGTGTTGCAACCCCAGGATGTCATTTTTGGGAAAAACCAAGCACAGCAACACTGTGATCACATCTCAGCTACATTGCCCAGCAGCTGACACCTAGGTTTGCCACAATCAAGATTTGAATCCCGGTCCTGCACAGCTTCCTAAAGCTGCGCTTTTTTACTTTCGTCTTTTCCAGCCCCAAGGGGAACTAAGATCTCTGAAGTTACATCACAGAGCTTTCAAATCTCAAATATTTTAGGGAAGAAAATGATCGCTCCATGACCAAAGACATGTAATGGCCACATTAATGGTTCCAGAAATTAAGGAAAGTGATATTTTACAGCAAAGCATTTACGATCAAAATCCATAATCCAACCCTGCTCTTCTGTGTGCATAATAAGACTGGCCGTGAATCAGAGCACAACTTATTAACAATTACTCCACAAAAAGGATGTGTGAATAGCAGTATATATATATTTATGTTGCTGTTTATTTGATTGCTGTGGCACATCTCTAAAGAAGCTAAATGAATTAACAGCTAGGCTTGGCAGCACATGAAACACACACACCTTAGGGAAAATTAACAAATCTAAGTTCAAAGGTTAGTTAGCTGTTTGCCAGCAATGTTCTTTTATTTCACTGATTCAAACAAACAAAAAAAATCTTTGCCTTTTTTTTTCCCCCTTCACAAAGATGCAACAAATTGTACTTCACATGAAGCTGGCAGAGTCTTAAGCCAGCAGGCCTGGCCCACAAAATGGGCAAGTGTCTCCAGCAGCTGTTATTGTTGACAACATGGTATTTCCAGACATCATCAACAACATCCCCAATTACTGCTAATTTTGTGCAGGATTACAACATTTTCCTATGTTCATTAGTCACAATTATCTTAATAACAGTAGCAGAAAGCAGATGAAGTGGGAAAAAAAAAAACACAGAGAATGTGCAAGCGAGGTTTGCTAGGCTACAATCTGGAAGACAGTAACAAGCCAAGATGCGGGCTTAACCTGAGATACAGGGCATTACAGTTTTCTAGTTTGTCATTTACCCCAGAATTGAACAACAAAAAAAGAAAAGTGTTCATGCAAACCTGGATAAAAGGATCATTCGGGTACGAAGACTATTTTCTGCTATTTCTCACAAGTAAACAAAGCACCGTGGTGCACATATGTTTAAGCTGGATATTTAAGCACACTTTCTGTGAAACAAGCAAACAAATCACACTCTGAAATAACTTGCTGGTTAGGACAACCAGGTGAGACGGAAGAGGCCCGTGTCCAAATCTGTAATCCATCTCGTTAGAGTGTCCCATTTATTATGGGCACTTATCTCACCATCATTTTGTCAGAGTTTCCACATCTAAGCTAAGAAATCATTCCCCTCCACATGAGTAAAAATGTGGTTGAAACTGTCATTCTGACAAAAATGTTTTAAGACAGATTTAACCTAGATGGCTATTTTTCTTGGTACGACACCCTACATAAGCATGGTGTTTTATGGATACCTTCAAGCAAAGATCTGAATTTAGCACTCAGAATGTTGTTTTACAGGAGCGCATGCCAAGAGCTTTTCATCTCATTATGCTGGTTTGAAATAATAGTACTACTTAAAGTAACATCATGCTAGCATAAAATGCAAGAGTGATTTCAAAGCAGCACAATAAACCTCTGTTTCACGATGGTCAGTTGCCTCAGTCAGCACGACAAATTCCAAACCACTCAAGCTCCATTGAATTCCTCCTGTACAATTTTAAAATATACTATGCCCTAGGCAGATTTATTGAAATCATTCTGTATACTCTACCCAGCTGGAATTATTTTTATCTTCCAATTAGAAGATTTTGGTCATTTACCCATTCTCCACATGTTCTGCATACCGTACATCAAGCATTATTGCTACTGCTTGCAAAATTATTCCATAATTAAGACTCAGCTCGCAATGAAAAAAAATATTAGAATATATAAAGAATGTTTCAGTCTGGAAGCTTTCCAGTTCTGGTCTAACCTATGTAACATCAGACAAATTGCTTCCTCTCTGTTCCTTCCCCTTACAAAGTGCTTGCTGTACCTATGTCATCCCTTGAGGCCAAGGGCTGGCTTTCCCTCTGTGTAATGTGATTTACAGCTGGGATTTCTCGAACGCTACTGTAACACAAAATCATTGCAACGGTTCAGAGCCCTGCTCCACCAACCACCCTAATCCCAGCCCTTGCTGGTACTTCTAATGGCATCTCTGCTGCTCCTCGACAATGCTCCAGCCAGGAGAACTTGTCCCATCACCGTGAGCCTGCTGTGTGCACACAACTCCCCATCACCAGCCTGTGAGATGTGCTCTGGAGTCTGAACTTATTCTACATCCAGCAAAAGGTCACGGTTTTACACCCCCAAAAATCATTCCCAGGGTAACACACTACCTGAAAAGCCACTGCTTCAGCACTGCCTGCTGGTTTTGGGTACAAAAAAAAGCCCTAATAATGAGCCTAACCCGCCTCGCCTTGCTCCTTTTCCACTCGTGCACAGCACTCAAGTTCAAAAGCGTCCCTTAAGGGGGACAGTCGGCTCGTCCCCCTCCCCAGACACCCTGCACAGTGACCCCTCGGAGGGAAGGAAAAGCCCCCCCGGCCCCTGCCCGTCCAGGAGGGGCGCCCGGCCGGGAGACACCTGAGGAGGGCTGGAGGGGGCGAGCCCAGCCGGCACCTCCAATAATAACCAAAAACCCCACACATCTTTTACCAGAAAAACCCCAGCAGCACGGTGCCAGGCCGATCACGGCGAGGGGGGACCCCGGCCGCGACTGTCCCCCGCCCCACCACCCGCGGCAGCTCCCACCTTTCTCCGGGCAGCGCACGCACTCAAAATAAAGACCTCTACAAATAAACGCATTTATTCATAATAAAACCCAAAAAGCCCCCCAAAACGCACCTCCCTCCCCCGGGGAGGAGCAGTCCCCCGACCCCCGGCACTCACCTCAGGGGGACGCGGCCTCGGCGGCGGCAGCGACGGGAGCAGAGCCGCCTCTCCTCCAGCTGCTCGGGCACTTCCACTTTCTGCCGTGGTCTTTCTCCCCGGCGCGATGCTCCCTGCCCCTCGCCCAGCCGTGCCGAGCCGAGCTGAGCCGTGCCCGCTCCCCCGGCTCTGCTCGCAGACGCCTCCCCGCGGTGCCCGGGCAGGGGAGCGGCCCCCTCCGTGCCGCCCCGCCCCGGTACCTGCCCGCTTTCTTTCCCCCCACGCCTACCCCTTTTCTGAGTTTTTTTTTTCTTGTTTTATTTTCCCTAACTTCATTGCCCGCCCGCCTGCTTTGGGGAAAGAGCCTGAGGGAAGGGGGCTGTTGAGGTTGGAGGGGTCTGGATGGAGTTGAGCACAACAAAGACCCACTTGATTCCCCGCCGGCACATAATGCCCAACAAAAGGGAAACGCTGAGAATGTCATCGTTATCGCCCTGTGAGATACAGGCTAAAAAACAACACTTCTTACGGGGTTTGTAGTTTCAAAATAAATGGCAGCTTGGACGCGTCTATTTCTGTCCCGGTACTATAAGCAGCTTGCTCACGCCCTGCTGCTTTAGTGCTGTGTGTGCTGGCACTATAGGCAGAAAGCTTGCAGAAAACATAGAGGCAGAAAAGCCACAAGTCTCTGGTGACAAAGAAGTCTTTTGGCAGCTTATCGAGTGGGGAGACTGGCTGTTAAGATATATTGCTCACAGGTGAAAACCTGCTGAACTAGTGACTGAGGTAAGTACCCCTTAATACACATCCCTTCATCCATTTTACTCCTCACACAACCTGAATGGTGCTCACCTGGTGATGGCACCTGCACCCACTGGAGGTGGGCAGTGTAGGCACACAGGCACCTGTCCCCATTAAAACTCAGCTGTGATCCAAACACAAGCATCCCACATCTGAACTTCACTCAAGCTTTCAATTGAAAAGGTGCTTTTCCAAGATGCCAGCTACATATCTGACCACAACTAGCTTCGCATGAAGTTTTAGGGGCCCAATACCTGGTCCTGGAGTATTAAGTGTCCCTGCAGATGGATTATTTAAACCATAATCCAGATGAGTGCTCTCTCATGGGCAGGGGGATTTGGGAATAGAGTCCTCTCTGCCCTGCATCTGGAATATGAAGCCACTGCACAGCAGGAGTAGAAGGAGCTACAAGGGCAGAAGGACTGAGACGAGGAGAACCCAGCCTCTAGCTTTGTGACTGGGGACTCAGTTAGGAAATGTGCTCCCACGTTTCTATCCTGGTGATGCTCATAGTGGCAGCAGTGTAGACCCATGTTCAGCCTCCCGTAGGTTAAATGCCTGAATGATGTCTTCTGGCTCCTTGACAGCAGTTTGGCTGCCCTCTGGACCAACATGGCTGGAGCATCCTATTTGCTTTTTCCCCAAGCCTCGGCATGCCTTGGGACCTCGCTGAAGCACTATTTCAGAAAGTGAATTGAAACCTTTTTTATGGTGGGGGAGGGCTGAGGAAGGCCTATAATGGCCCTATTGCTTGATGCCAAGCACTCTAAATAATCAGCTGTTATGCAGAAGACATGTAACTTCCTTCCTGCGCTTGATAAGCAACTTTCATGCATAAGATCTGTCATTTTCTATTGATTTCAACTCAGCCCAGAAAGACTGATGTCTCAGGTGGTAAGGATCTCCTAGCAGCCTTTTGTGGTGCCTATTTCTTTCACTGCTTGAGTAATGCAGACTCTTACTCTAAAGTCACCTTCCCTGCTTCAAGGACTAGGGGATAGGCATCTAAAATAGAAATGAAGCAATAGCTGTGCTCAGTGCCTCACTTAAGGCACACCAGGTCCATACCTTTGCAGTTCATTTCATTTTCCAAAAGCATGACGTACACTAACTGTATCCTATCTGACACATTAGACTATTACTTAAAAACAGTCATTTCAAGCCAAAAAGAAACGTTGCCAGTGCTCCTGAGGTGACCACATTCTAGCAAACACTGACATTCAAAAGTTTATTTACAAAGCTGGTTGTGCTGAAACTCATTGAGTTGGTGCGCGTGTAGATAAAAGACCC
The DNA here is from genome assembly GCA_011074415.1 of Stictonetta naevosa. Classification (NCBI taxonomy): domain Eukaryota; kingdom Metazoa; phylum Chordata; class Aves; order Anseriformes; family Anatidae; genus Stictonetta; species Stictonetta naevosa. The sequence goes on along the minus strand of CM021697.1, from coordinate 139,366,207 downwards.
TGCAAGCTGAAGGAGTTTCTCAGAAGTGAGAAAGCCAAAAAAGTTCAGAAGAACCAAGGCTACATACTATGAAATTAATAGTTAATTCATTTTTGGTTCTAGGAAGAAGAGAAACAGAAGCACAGGTATGCAAAAAAAGCCCCCTTATCTTGACACTTGCTGATGCCACCATCACTTTAACACAGCATGGAAAGGTTTAGATCACACAGGACTCTCCAGCAGTGACCTGAGTTGCTGCTTTCACTAAGGTGTGGTTTTACAATGCAGCTAAGCTGGTTTTGGAGCTATCTGCTGCTCTAAAGGTGTCACTCCTGCTCGTGATGCTTCCTCTGTTGGAGCAAAACCAGTAGAAAGCTATCTTATTTCCATAGCTTGTTTAGCTTCTTGAATGGACTCTGAGAGTGTGCGCTGGGTAGCTGAAAAAGAAGCAGAGAGCAGCTGTAGTGCCAGGGAGAGGACGCAAGGACTGGGATTTGGGGCAGCAGGCAGCCACCAGTTTTATTTAACCACCCTGTGAAACTCACCTTCATAGGGAGAGCTCGGAAGAGAGGGTGTCTTAAACCTTGCTTCTCCTATGTACAGTATTTAATTTGCATGGCACAAATGGACTGTTAAACAAAGAAGGAATTTGTTACTTTATAGACAGGATACACCAGCAGGTGGAGGGAAGACCTGACTCCTTGTGCGTGCCTGGAGAACTGTTGACAGCCACAGGAGCAAGGCACTGAACCAAGGCCTCCCTATTCCCCCAGCATCCCCAGTTGTTTTCCCCACACCTGCTTCTCTAGCACCAAAGTTCATTGCCAGGGAGAAGCACCTGGCTGGCTCTTAATGTGACAGCACTGACAGCACATGCAGTGCTGCTGCACTGCTGCCACAACCCATCAGCATCGTCTTGGCTGGAGCATGAGCTGCACCAGCGTGGCTCTGCTGGCCCCTGCACACAATCTATCCCCAGCGTCTTTGCAGGGCACAGCACTGTACAACACTCATACCAGCTCCCAGCACACAGTCCACATCAACATGTCATTGTAAGAGTGAATAAACTGTGGAATCATTCCACTAAACTGTCAGTATTTCATTAAAATAGCAATATTGTTTCTGGTTTTAAAGCAGATTCTTTCTCTATTAGCAGATTTAAACAGTCAGTTTTCCTTCACATCCAATGTATACGCACCCAATTTCTTGGTGTTCTTCCATTTGCTGACCTAGTAACATGTGAAACTCAGCTTTTGCAAAGTCACAAATTAGAAGGCAACAAAAATAAAAACATATTTTGCAATATAGAAATTAGTTAATAATGTTTACTGTAGAGATAATTTATATGGCTTTGGAACAAAAATATTAATTTGGGGTAAAACATTTGTAATAGTGAGTGAAGATCACCCACTGGTGTTAACTGCATCTTTTCAATCTCCAGTATGAAAAGAGTGTGGCTGAGCTATGTGCAGCCCATCAAAAATGCTGTTGCAAATATATATTCATTCTTTTATTGATAGTTATGAATCTAAATTGCTATCATATGTGACACTAACCTGCAACGAAATGATTGCTCCTTGCTTCTCCTTCAGAGCATGCCATTATATATCCATTCAGGGGATGAAATCCTGAATCAGGAGGAATTTGAAATCATTTTGAACTGCCCATCAGCTCCTTTCTGTAACCTACTACTGGTGGGAATTTCTGGTGTGGGTACAAGTATCTTTGCAAATAAAAATGTAGAGACCATTTATAAGAAGACATGCAAATTCCCATGGCATGAGCTTTACCAAATGCCAAGCACGCCATGGCATACTGTGAATGTGAACAGCATTCCTTGCAGTGAAGTTTCAGTCTGATGGGAAGAGGAACTGAACCTCTGTGGTTGTTTTGAGGCTGCCTTCCTATGTTCAAGTGGATCAGCTTTCACTTTTTCACCCTTTTTTACTCCAAATTGAGGCAAAGTAGAGATCATGTTAAGCCCACACTATTCTTAGGTTATATTCAACTGGTATATTTCTTTTAGACTTCACATTTTCCTATGGAAATGTAGTTTCAGCTATGCATGTTGGAGAGAGGAATGTGTAACGTTGTCTCTTCTTGTCCCCAACAGCCATGGCACATACTATGTAGATGTGTTGGCTGCTTTTTAACAGAACAGTCATTTGAAAGAAAAACTTCTGTAGTTTGACAGCTTAAAGCTTAGGTAGGATGTGTGAATCATTGCCTGAAAGCTGGGAGACACTAGTTTTGTGTGAATTGTATGGGGTGAAGTGAGGACAGCAACAGGTTTCTAGACAGAACCATAGCAATCTCAGGAAGGAAAAGTGGAGAAGCAGGGTCAGACAAGATTGGAGTCGAGGAAAGGGAGAGAGCATATTTTTAATCATGCCAAAAAAATACCTGTTTTTCTAACTTTGAAGGCATTTCAGTTCAGCTGCAATGAAACATATAGGCAGGCTATGTCAAAGAAAATAAACTGACGGGTAAGGAAGTAATCTACCATGGCCACAGAAGTGTTAGGTGATGAAAAAATGTGAAGAGATGAAAGTGACCTTGAATATACACATCAAAGGATTGCCCTCTGTTGCTTGATATCAAATGACCACATTAAAGACCATTATTTTTAAGGGAGAAGTAACACGGCATGATAAAAACATCAGGGATGGAGAACAGGGAACAGAGAAAAGGAAAAGGGAAAGGAGAAGGATTTGTCCTTTCAGAACAGAAAATGTTTTTATACATAACCAACATACAACAGCCTGACTTCCTTGGTTCTAGTGAATAAATGTCTCTGCTGAAGTTCTCCACCAAGGTTAATGAAACATAATGAAAGGTAGTCAAGGAGAAAAAAAAATGTATCCATTCAAGTGTATATGAATTTTACAGTATTTTTGTATCTGTCACTTCTAATTGTATTCATCAGTGTTTATTTGTTTTTCAGATGAGACAATAGTCTGCTCAGCTTGCTTGCTTTCCACAATTCTACTAGCTAAATTCATCAATAAGGACTTGTTTTCTAGATAAAAATTCTATATCTTAACCTGGAGGTTCGTATATCATTTTCCATTCTGGCAGTGAACAAATTACAGGACTGGGTAGGTCATTTTGATACTGGTACAAGCAAGGCAAGTTAAAAAGAAAGTAACAAAATTTATCTCGTGCCATATTCAAACGTTTCCTTTTCCACTGCTATGGATTTTCTGTTTCTCTAGATCCATTCCTTACAGTGGATCAAATGCTAAGCTTGGGCAAATTGACAAAGCCGTAGATTTCTATTCATGGGTTTGCATTAATCGAGGTCCATAGTATTTTAACACACCACATATCTTCATGACAAGTAGTTTGGGGAAGTACAAGACTGGAAATACTGGAGCAGCTACTAACCTCTGAATAACACTGTTGCTGATGTGAATTTATGACTCCGTAAGGGCCTATCACAACAATAAAACTACTGATTGTTGATGTGTTAATTGAGGATTGGATTACCAAAAGCTTCAGCGGCTTGGTGTTGGCTGCATTTTAAATAATGAATTAGATGCCCTCGGCTTCTACAGAGGGAAATGTGTTATGTTGGTAGGAGTAAACATTCTGAAAACTTACATTTAGGCATTCTAGAGATTTGTGAAATGAGTATTGCAGGCAACTGTGCCATAGATTCTTATCAAGTACATCTCTATGAAAGTGATTTACGTACTGGGGTCAGGTGCAGAAAATTCTTCATTTTTAAGGTTGAAAAACACTAGCTTCATGACTTGTGTAACAATGTAAGGTGGGGGATATCTGTATTTAGCTGTATTTTGTTTAACTGTATTTTGTTCAGTTACATGTGGTTACAGTGTGGCTTCGTTTATTCTAAATTCTTAATGAATCATTTTTATAAACTCGTGTTTTGAGAGGAACTTTTTATTCACTGGAATTACATCCAATTCCTTAATACTGCCAGTTCAAAAGCTACTTTTGTCAGGAAAAAGTTTTCTCAAGGGAAGGGTGTGCAACAAAGCAATCAGATTACCAGAGCTTACATTTACTATGTATTCAATGAACTATAGTAAATAATAACATGCATGCCTTTATCCTACCAGAATTCCTAAATGGACAGTGTAGCTGCTGAAAATGAGAGGATCTATTCTGCATTATTCCAATGAGGATTAATCCCTACCCTGAATAAGGCAGAGTCCTAAAATGAATATGTGTTTCTGATATGCCAGGCAAATGCCCTATACACTTTTTGTTCTCCATGGATCAGCCAGCTGGTCCTTTACTTCAATCCCCTGACTCTTTCCAATGGTTTTACTTACATTCTACTCAGAAAAGGGAGTATTTCTGGTGTCTTAAGAAATCAGTAGGATGAAATTGTGATTTCATGGGCCTCTCAGAAATGCTGAATCTTTAAAAATTATATTCATTTTCTTATATCCTTTTATCAGTTTAATACTGTCTGTAAATGCATTCAGACAAAAAATGTCATGATCTTGATGTATAGAACTTTAACTCTCATCTCACTTGCCACAGAAGCTTTCATTTTATTACTGATAAGCATATTATTTTGTAATGAAAATATCATATGGTGCTGCAAGCATGAGCTCTAACGAAGCAGCTTACTCAGCAAAAGAAGCTATCTCAAATCATTGGCTGTATCTATGCTCTCCTGCTACATGGCATGTGGCAGCACTCTGCAGGTCACATTCCTCAAATGTTTACATTGCTTAGTCAGAGGCTTTTTCTGGGCCACGCTCTTGGAAAAACATGGGGGAAATGCCAAAAATACATAACCCTTACAATGCTTAGGCAAACCCCACCACTGCTGTGCCCCGAGTACTCTAGCACAGATTCCCTAAAGCCATTTTCAGTGACTGTTCTGAGGCAGAGATAGCAATGAAACTAAAGAGATGAGGAGTAACGCATGGCTGTCTTGGCAAGGGATGCATGAGAGTGTAAGTGTGAGGTCCTTCAGAGGAACTTGATACCTTGCACACAATCACAAGTGAAGGAGAAAAAGAGAGGGAAGCAGGAGACAGAAGGGTAAAAGGTGGAGGACAAACACATCTCCAGAGAAGATGATGATGATTAAACATCCTGTATCTCTATATAACTTAAGCTCATCCCCCACCATCGTTGATAAACAGATAAGGACCTCATTATTCAGGGCCACAGAATCAACCTTTCCACGTGCCCCTTTTTCCACAGTCACATCTGAGCAGTCATCACTGATACTCTTCCACTCCACAGGAAAATCAGCCTGGTTATCTCCAATTAGTTGTTGAACACTATCTGTGAGTAGCTTGCCTACACTTTAGTTTAGTTTAGTTTAGGCGATAGCTTAACAGCTGCTAGGTCTTCACAGTTTGGTAGCAGGCTGAAACAGCCTTTACAACAGTTTCATGGAGCTGTTCATAAGGCTGGGAATTACTACATCCAGCAAACAAAGGTCTGATCTTCTGGATGCAATGTCTTCTGGAGTGGGCCAAAGGACTAGGGATGGGCATGTGTCTTGTAGAAACTTTTTACACTAACATACCCATGTCATAGCCTTAGAGGGTCTTTAGGTACATTTAATCTGCATAGATTGAGTGATTCTCAAAAGTGCCTGTAATCATTTAGTCAAATGAATCTCCGCATATTTTGTTTAGTAAAGTAAAACTATTTTTAATAGAGAGCTAACCCAATTTTTGTCCAATTGTCTTAAATTCCAATAAAATATTTTTATAACATTAATTGAAAATTTATTCTGAAAATAAATGGATTGCTAACCACTTTTACGTTCTTTATGAAAACATGAATCACAGGTGAATTACAGAGTAGGTACCTGAATTTCTCTGGAGATCATTAACAAAACTGGTATTTTACTTGTAATCTTATACAGGGAATTGACAAATTCCTCAGATTACTTAACCAACCAGTTAGGCATAATGAAACATGAACTTTCCATTAGTTTTGGTAGATCTCTGACTTTGCAAACAACAAAATAATCCTTATTCAGGTGTCTTACTAGTGGAATCAAAGTAATAGTGGCAAGTCTGTGAAGTTTGTACACTGTTATACTTTTATATGTGTACAAAATTCAGTACTCGAAGTTTAAATTAGAAAATTAATATTGACTTGAATTGTATGATTCAAATTAAATTAGCTGAATTTACAAATTCGGAAGAAGATTTTGGAATCAGCAAATAAACGAATAATGAAGAAAATGACTTCTTGTCACTATAGCTCAGCAGACTAATAACTATATACATATAGAAACCAGACAAGCATTGATTTTGACAGTAATACTGATTCCAGATTCCAACACCTCAAACAACTGAGGTGTTCATGACCCCTTTATCTAAAGATCTCCATACCAGCAGCTAACAAAGCTAGGGTTTAGACTGAGCCAGTTTGTCTTGTGCACCATGGCCTTAATTTCTTTCAAATAAAAAGCTGAAGCTCTTGCAACTGTGTTTCCAATCCCCTGCTTACCATGACAGCCTTGACAAAATCACCCAGGAGCAGAGATGTCTTGCATTATCCCCTGCATGAGCAGAGTAGAGGGAGTCTGTCTGAGACTACACAGCACATGCACAATAATAGTAATGAGACTTCTAATTCATTTCAGTGAGATATTATTTCAAATACATGGTGACACCATTATTATTTCAATGAAAGAGTGCTAAGAAATTAATTCATTTATAGAGACTTATGCAACTCATTGTGGTATGTCACTCTTGTTGACCATGGGTTTTGTGTAAGTATGACTGAATAATTTTTTCCTCAACCTAAGAAGAACCAGGCTTTAAGCAACCAATGGTGCATGTGAGTCTCATCAGAGAAAAACTGACTGTAGAGAGCTTAGGAGATGTGTTCAAACTCTGTGAGACAGAAGCTAGCCCAAACAGCATGGTGACATATTGAAAGTCTTCAACTTCAATATCCTGTCCCCTAAAAGGAGGATATATCATATAGAGAATTTTGTTTGTGGGGGAAGCTTGGCAAAATGCTGCTTCCTTCCAAGCTAGCTTCTGAAGCAAACTTTGTATGTTAATGTGCTCTTGAGGACTTTCTTTGGAAATAATTTCAGTACAGCTTTTTAAATTCTACAGCAAGACATTCTTAGCATCCTCAACCATAGCAAAGAATCTGAGCTGGCAGATTCTCTGTTTCACATGCAGGATGGAGTCTCAGAACAGAAATACATGGAACAAAATCAGAAAACAAACAAGGTGAAAGAATAGTTTGCCAGCAAGTAAGATATGCACATTTCAAATAGCAATCTATGACTTCCAGAAATCCCACTTTTATTTCAGGAAGACTTCTTGCAGGTAGAATTTCTTTGATCCCTGGAAATTTGTTAGACCTAGTGCCCGCAGTTCCAGGACTGTCAGATTTCATAGAGATCAGACTGTGAAACAAGGGACATAGAATATAGAAGTTACTTAGCTAATTTGAAAAAATTGCTCCTTAATCTGCTACTCCTTCCAGTTTAGCATAATATTCTACTCTTCTTAATACCAGCTTGCACAAATGGCAATAGGATTGAAATGAATTGTAATAAAACATAAAGACTAATACATTTGCTTAATAAAAGTGTGTGGAAAATGGAAAGCTCAGGTACATTTAGGCAAATCTGTAAATTAGAAAATAAGTCTGTGTGTTTAGGTAGGAATTTTAAAAGGCTCTCTTAAAAATATGAGAGAGGTATGTCATAGAATAAGGTTTACAGCCTTAATCCCTTTATCATTGCGATCTATTGGAAATTAGTGGTGGAATATCCCAGATCCCACAGTCTAGATTCAATCAACAAGTACAAAGAAAAAACAAGACTTTCAATAGGAATAAGCTTTCTATCACTGTTTACACAAAGGCTTAATTAGGACACCCTAGTTTGTAGGCTATGTCCATTAATGACACCATGTTTTGCTGTCTGGATAGATTACAGTATGGACTAAAATGCATAACGTCTGCTTCTTTTAAGTCTGATTAAGGTTTAATACCTGCAGATTTCATCTCTGCAGTGAAGAAACAGCAAACGTTACACAGATCTAATGAGAAAATTATATCAAAATTTATAGAGCCTCCTTCAACAAATCCAGTAGAACCAACCTCCTGCAAATTCACTTGCATGCCACTCCTTTCTCCCCTTATATTAGTCGTAGATCTATGTCCCATGTGGCAAGAGTAGTTTTCTCTTCTCTGTCCCTCCAGGCTTGGACACAGATATTCCTCCTCTCTCTACATGTGTGTACTTATGTATAAAAAAGGGATGGAAAAAGTTTCAGGATGAAGTCTTACTGTCTCCCTGTTCTTGGCCTGGAAACGATGAAGAGCCCTTTGTCATCACACACACACCTCCCACTACCGTACATGAGAAAATAAGATCATATACAACAGAACTCTAGAAGGTATTAAGACCTCTAGGTTATATGTTAGTTCAGGTAAGTTATGCTTTCTTCTACAGTTTGATCCTGTTCCCACTGCAGTCAAAAACACGCACTCATTTAATATGAATTGCACAAGAGGAAAATGTCCAATTTTGTGCTATTGCTTTAATAACAGACTGTCTCTACGATATGTACAATGAAAATCCTATTCAAACTTTAGATTTATGTAATAGTAGTTGTAAAGATATTTAGAGAACAAATGACTTATATTGTACAATACTATCAGCAATGATGAAGAATGAAGTACCTTCAGGTGAATAGGTAAATATAAAAAAGGCTAAATTATTTTTCTTTAAATATGGCAGGTTTTCCTCTAATACTGAGGTATCAGAGGAAAGAAAAAAAAAAAAAAAAAAAAAAAAAAAGAATGATGATGAGCCTTGTCTTTACTCTTTAACTCAGAATTATGCTAGATAAATATGACATTCTATCTTTTCCCTTAGCAATATTGGAGAAATTAAACGCGTATATGTGTATATCTGAGATGCGTTTACCTATATATCTCTGAGGACCTGGAGACCTGAGGTGAAAGGGTTAAATCATGTTTAACCAGAATGTATACTTAGTCTTCTTTATCTCCCTGGAACTTGTTAGCACTTTGAGGACCAATTCACCAGGAATGAATAATGCCATGAATGACATCAGCTTCCGCCAACATGCAAGAGGTTACTATGGTAATGGAGAAAGTTTTTCACAGTACAAAACAAGTACCATACTTGATATATTAGCCAGCCAAAGAAAGCAGTCACATATAAACTACAGCATCTTTCTAATGAATAGCCATTTATGCAGCATGCATGTTAGCAATTCTGCTGAGTTCCTCTGAACATCAAACTGTTGGCAGTTACATTGAAAAAACTTGGCAGATTTACAAAAGTGTTAACATTTTGTTTTCAGCAGCTTGTTTTTTTCTCTTGGAGCCCATATCTTCAGCATATTCACAGAGTCTTTAGCCAATGCCAACCAGGAAGGTCTCTGATGTGAGCTTAAATGTACTGTATATGCACACTGAGAAGGCAGGATGTCCAAACCATGCAAGTGACTCAAAATAGACTTTTTTTTTTTTTTTGGATTTGTGGCAGAAGAACAGATGGCTTCTTTGTTAGGTGGCCCTTTCTTTTTTATTTGCCCAGCACCTTTTCCATAAGAGTTTAATCCACAAAACAATGCAGCATGTATAGTACAATGGGAAACCCAGAAAATCTTGAAACCTTCAAGTCATATCAGTGCACACGTGCACACGCACACACACATCCAACGTATGTATATATATATATATTTACTGGACCAAAGCCAGTGCCAAAGCAAACCACAACAATATTCTCTTATGACAAAAATAAATAATTAGTCAAAACAGAAGCAAGATATTACTTCCTTGTTAAAAGAAAGAAAAAGAGTGACTTCTTGTTTTGGCTATGGTCATATTAACTCTTTTCTAATCAACAATATGATTATTGCAGGGGATGCTGAGGGATGGGGGAAAGATGAAATCTGTGAGCAGCTACAGACCATTGATTCTAAGAGTGCAGACAGATATCTCTGCGTTTTGCTTCAGATGGAGATTTTTGTAAACCTTGTGCCAAAGGACTTGGATAACAACCGAACAGAATTCTTCACAGCACTTCTCTGCTCCTTCACTGCTTTTCCCTTGCCAACAATGAAGGAAAAAGCAAAGGAATATATTTAGAATGAATGAACTTTCATGCAATAAAACATTCCTGCATTCTAGAAATAAGGGGTAACTGATCTTGGACTATGCCTTCTCTGTGTCACTTATGAAGTACATTCTGGCTGTAGATGCTGCCAAATATACATACTTAATAGGCTGTCGAAATTAAATTTCACTGCCCAAGACCTTCTTGGGATGATCATCCCATTATTCAGCCTGCCGTCATTTTGACAGGCACAAAAGACTGTTCCAACTCCACACTTACATTTTTCATCAATCTTTCAAGAAAGATTTTAAAACTGGTTTAATATAAACCACCATGAATCTGATGCGTTTATATTTCTATATATATATAAAATTTATTTTCTTCCTAATGTCAGAAACAGAAGAATATTTCCTGTTCTAAAATCTGAAACCTGTCAGCTCTGCATTTTCTGCTACAGAATTTTCTAAGGCATATTCTATTTTGGATATCTGAACAGCATATTTTGAGATAATATTTTTGGTAGTGTTTTCACAATGTAATTTCTTCTCTGTTTTCTCATCTGTTATGATGTTAGCTGATATGTTGATAGCAAGGGGTTTTTGTTTCAAATGTTGGCAAAAGGGTAAATGGGAGGTGGAAAAAAAATAGGAAAAACTTTTCCTTTTTGTTTGAAATCCTATTTTTTTGACAGCTTTGTTTTATCCTTTCTAAGATATTTCATATTTAGCTGCCATTCTGTAAGTACAAAGATGCAGCAATTCCAAGAGCAGATACCCAATTTAGGACACAAACTGGCAACCACAAAGATTCTAAAAAATAAAATAAAATAAAATAAAATAAAATAAAATAAATCTTATCATTTCATTCTTTGTAGTTTCCTCACAACATTACAGCTTCTTCAATTTCTTTCTAATCTTACATTGACCCACCACACATACCTGGGTCTCTTACAGCTGTTGTATTCTCTTTGAAATAACCCAGCATTAAAAGGAAAGCATTTAACTTGTAGTCTAGAATGAGCTCCATCCAGGGTTTTATCTTCCTCTACACAAACGATTGATATATAAAAAAGAAATATACAATATCACAGCCTTTGAAAATGGAGGAGACAGCAGCACAGATTACACATGTTGACCTAAGACAGAACCACAGAATGGCTGAGGTGGGAAGGGATCTCTGGGGTCATCTGGTTCAAAACCCTGCTCAAGGAAGGCCACCGGGAGCAGGCTGCTCAAGACCATGAGACCTGCAACCTGCCTGGCCTCAGCAGGTTACCATGGCTCTGGGGCAGAACACAGCCCATTTTCAATTATGTTCATAGGACACTTACAGGCTAGAGCTAGGTTTATTTAGGCACTCCAGTAAAAATCATAGATGATCTTTTGGAAAGTACTTTTCCATCTGTATTTTGACAAATCCTTTTTTTTTTTTTTTTTTGGTCAATCCTCTCGTGTCTCAGGCAGAAGCAAAACCAGGTTTCTTCTTTGTAGAAAGCTCTTTATTGCCTCTTATATTGCCTCTTAGCTAACACAATATCAAAATCAGCAGTAGCTTTCACTGAAGAAAACAGTGTTCATTAAAGTACTGCCACCACATAACATTTCTGAGAGGGCCTGATCTGGCCTTTTAAGAGATGGAGCTTGTTAGGTCTGGACTCTTAAAGGTGGCTAGATATCCACCTTCTTTCAAGTGTACACTGGCCTTACTATTGATATGCAGCTGCTGACCCACAGGCATCTAAATAGGAGAACTAAACCTCTTTCAAACTACTCACTTTCAGTCACTTTCAAAGTACTCAGAAAGGAAGGTGTTTCAGATTTTCTACATTCCATTGCTAAGAACTTTTACAAATTAAAAATTGTTTAAATATCTTATAAAGATGGCTGGATTATTATTTTTTTTAATATTAAAATACTGTCTGATATAGACAGTTGTAAGTGTACTACCGAGAGTTACCATAACGTTTTATAGCATTTACCAAGACAAGTTCAAAACAGCATGACTCCATCTCTACTGTAACAGAATTCAAATGAATGAGCAGAGGAAGTAATAGTACCAAATACCACATCATTTCTACTTGTTCTCTCCTCAGCTTTGCCAACATGAATTATTTATGTTGGCTGAGCAAGTAGAATCAGTCTCATTCACAGCTAAACACAGGTGACAAAATGTAACTGTGATAATGATGATAATCTCTCATTGCCCTCAGTTAGTTTTTCTACTACTTCCAGTTACAAAAACAGTATTTTGAGTCCAGTCCTTCTTCATTTCCATAGCATAAGACATTTTGAAAGGTGGCTTAACAGATTTTTTGGGTTCTGGGAAACTGGGGCCAGTTTTGAATTCAGCCAGTTGAGGCCACCACAATTTTCTCAGCCTTCAGCTTTCTCTCAGCCCTAACAACACAGTCCTTTAATGATATTACACAGCTTGCACAGTGCTCTAAGCTAGCTAGGGAAGTGATTGTCCTAGGCCTGGAGTTTTGGAGATGATTGGAGCCATCGTGACTCCTATTACCCCGCTCTACCCATTATTCTTCACCTGCAAGCATATGGTTCACATTTGCCATTCTGTTTAAGTCCCTGCCATTGCATTACAGACCTCACTATCACAACACATTCGCACACTATTTCACTCACTCCTGTCACATTACTTCTATATCTCATTCCTTCTGCTCACAATCCCATCTTTCCATCCTAACCTGAGAAATGCAACTGTACATTTGAGCCATACACACGAACACATACAGACCTCTGAGATGACTGTCTCACTTCTGAATCTACTTTCCTACTTGAAGCACTTAACAAGTGAGATGACTTGACATTAGATGAACAGACATTAGATGAGTAAGATGTCAGGTAGCTGAATAGCTAGATGGAAGGAGAGAAAACAGACACTGGCTGTGAAATCTCACAGTATTGCAGATACAGTTTGTGTCTCCAGCAGAAGGCAAATCATTGGGTATTAGAGCATCAGAGAGAGAAGGAAAGATGAATGAGGGAATCAGTTTCTGAGTATTACTTGAGACCAGTGCTTATCTTATTAGAAATGCACAGTAGGCTAGACGGATACACTCTGCAACTGCTAGGTAGAGAGCAGAACTTGGAATGAACTCCAAAGGGAAAAAAAAAATAGAAATGAGAGGTGCAGAACTGGTGGTAAGACATAGGCTGGAGAAGAAAGATGGTTGGGAAGGAGAAGGGAACCAGTCCTTCTCATGAACAATCAGGAAGCCAGCCCTGGTCTTTCCATTCTGACTTCTGGTCTGTTGTATTATCTTTAAATCAGCCATTCTTGTACCACTTCAGGATGTCCAGTTGGAAGCTGCAATTTCCAATCAAATTTTCAGGAAAGCCTTATCTTCTTCCTCTTATTTCCACTCCACCTGAGTTTTGATATATTCTTAGCCAGCTTTCTCTTTCGTTTGTAGAGTTACCTTGGGCTGCCAGACAACACCTACAAAACATGAGTGGTGCAGTGCTGAAGTTTTAAAAACATGTCTTTTACTAGGCTTGTAGCAAAACGGCAGATTGTTCAGTCAGGATTAGAAAGCAAGTTTAGCAAGAGTACTTCCAAGCCACATTTCACATGCCTGATTGAGTGCCAGACCTTGAAACTATGGCAAAGAAAGTGCTGCCACGCCATAATGCATTTTTGTCCTAGTCTGAGTTTTAAATAGGAATTACCTGCCAACATCCAGATTACAATGAAACAAGTATGAAAGCATATTCGTGGTTTGGTATTTGGGATTTAATCTCAAGTGATAACAGGAAATCCTAGTTTATTATTGACACACACACACACACCGCCTGCAGATATCAGAGAGAGGGAGAGAGAGAAAGAAGGCGAATTGACAAAACTGGCAAAAATTGTCCAGAAGAGACATAATTCTAGGTATGTCCCTGCTAGCTTATGTCTCTATATAAGTCTCTCTGATTAACTAGCCTGACCTTCTGGATGGGCACTTTATGAAAAACTAACGTTTCAATTTGGAAGATAGAGAAAAACATGGGAGCAAAATGCAGTTCATGACATGACCATTTTTTTTCCCCTTGCTTTTCTACTCATAAGGATTTTTGCTTCACTTTCTGCAATTTCTCCCATTCAAGCAAAAGCAAGAGCTCCAGCTTCAGTCCTTCCTTTGGCCTAGGGAATTTGAATTTGTATTTGCAATTGAGGATCCCAGCTATTTTCCTCCTTCACATTCTTCCTAGGTGGAAATGGCTTTTTTTTTATTTTTACTTCTTGAGTTGTTAGTGCTTCTTTCTGCAGAATCTCAAAATCCCCTTCTCCTGCTGACCACCCCTGGATACTGAAGATTACCTCAGAAATGGTGGTTCCTGTTAGAAATGGAAGGGTTAATCCTTCCCTTTCATAAGGTGATTGCGCCTGACAGCATGGCTCACAGGATTGCATGATCTAACTATGGAACATAATCAGCCTCGTAACTAACTGCTGCCAACTCTATACCCGTTAGGATTGCATACATTCATGTCAGGGTGTCTGTGTGATCCCATCTGGAACAGTTTCTGACAAATTTCCACCCAATTCAGAAGAGCCTCAGCAATGAGACTAGGCTAAAATCAAGGGTAAATTTAGAAAACAGTACTAAGCATTTCTTAGGGGCAATAGGGGGATTGTGCATACAGCATCCGTAAAGGAAAGAAAAGGAGGAGGCCAAACTGAATATCCTCAGAGAAGGGGCAAAAGGACACAACTTTTTCTGAGGGTGATAGTTAGCAGCTGGTTCTACTTTCAGGATCACCTGGGCTTTTGATGGCAAGAATCTTAACATGACAGCAGAACATTTTTTGTCCTATAGTACATTTCTTAGATTTGTTGCAGGGTCATTCTAAGCTCTAGACCTACACAAACCTATACAGACAAGTACCCATGTCTGTCTATTCATGCTATAAAAAATCCAATATTGATGTACATTCTGCACAGGTTTCACATACTTCCTGAGGCATATGTATTCACATAGGAAGATGATTGGGATTACAATCACTTTGTGAGGTCTGCATTTGAAGAACTAAAAACTTGGCTGTATTGTTAATGATGCTATAAAACTCTATGCTCACTAATGCTTCACCGTTGTTCAAAGTAGTTGAAAAATCCAACAAAGTTTAAAAAAAATTTAAAAAAAATGCATGCCTAGGTTGTACAAGCTATCTTTGCAAGCAGGGCAGTAGGCTAAATCTCAAAATTTGGCTTGCATTTAAAGCTCTGCTATGGATTTTGTGAGACACCAGGCAAGTCATTTCATCACTCTGCCTCATGTCTCCATGAGACATGTAAAAGTTAGAAAATGGAATATTCATTACTGAGCTTACTTTACATAGCACTGCTGAGCACTGCTACTATGTGTATAGACACAATTATGTGCACATAAAAAGCGATATATTTGTCCTACTAGAACATTACAGTCTGATTAGACCCTCTGGGGGTACTGCATTCCAAACAATTAATCAGATCCATAGCATCTAAATTGGTCAGGAAGGCTACAGACAGTCAAAATGGGAGGTTTTTGGCCTGCAAGCAAGCAGAGGTCAACATGAACTCAGGCGACCTGTCAGCAGGCCACCCATTAACAAGGATTTCACCATTAATTATTTCCTCTCAATACAAGACTGATGGAAGAAATAAAGAACAGCTAACAGGGTTTAATGAGTTTAGTGCATAAATGTAGATAAACTATTTCAATCTGTGCTGTATTTGTACACATTTAGAATCACTAGAAAAGTTAAGTTGAAAGTATCAAATTTGGAAAAGATAAGGGTATATAAAAAAAATATCATTTAAAAATACATAGATGTGATAGAAGAGTAACAGAGATTTAAGACCCTGACATTCCATATTAACATGTCTTCATTGTATTAACAGTGCTAAAATGAATAGCTGTGCTATTTGCAGTGGCTTAAACTAAAAAGAATGATCATGTTAGCTCAGTCCCTGTGAATAATGCATGAGGCTGAATTCAACTTATTCACCTCATCTTGCATTCAGTCTAAGAAACCCACAAAATAAAGGGCTATATTTAGCATTAAGTAACAATTTCTTGTTTTAACTTCCATATCATTACTTCTGAGCAGTTAGAGATTGGTTGGAAAATTGCATATAGAGTGGTTTTCCATTTGTTATAATTTTCAGATGCAGTCTCAGTGTCAGATAGAGGCCAGTCTGGGAGTTTTTCTATTTTTCCCATTTAAATCTTTTAGGCTCTCAATGCATTTTTAATAGGCCATATAAGAATCAATTAAATTTTGTTATTTGGATGCATTACAGGGTTATGCTCTTGTGGATATCTATCCAGTGTTAATTAACCAAGGAAGAAAGCATTTTGCACTTTAAAATTGTGTAAAATGCTATGTTCACAAATTAAGGATTTCACACGTCTTAGAACTGAAAAGACTTATTAATGATAGTAGCGCATTAGTGAGTTATGACTTCCAGATGAAGAAAGTTATGTGGAAAAGAAGACTTCATTATCGCCTCTATTTAAATCAATCTATTTTCATCATTTTATTCTCTTTAAGAAAACTATACTTCATAATCACTTTGAATACCTTGCCTAACCAGGACAGTAATGACCTTGAAGGAATGAAATCGCCCGCTCTCCCACAGCAGGTAGAAGGGTTCCTGAGGAAAATACCACGAGGCTCTGAGGAATCTTTCTAGCCCAGCTTTTGTTCAGAAAATTAACTACTGCCTCTATCCAAAATGGGCTGACAAAGCAGCTATCCAAAAGAAAACAGCAAAGACGGACAGTAATGGAATAGGAGACAATCAGGTCATCTCATCCCGCTGCTGTTTATTATTTTCCCAGTCAACAGTGAAGGGAGGCAGCAGCAGAGTCCTGCCATCAGGCAACACTGAGAAGACAGGGCTTACTAGGATGGCTGATGGTCAGCTTTGGCTGCAAAGAGGTTGAACAACAGTGAAAGAGCAGAAAGGCATTTTCGTATCAACCAGGGAAATAGAGGGGGCAGAGGAGAGAGCAATAAGCAGGGAGAATGGAGTTGAAAGGTGATGAAACCAGACCTAACAAAGGAGAATCAGTGGTGATGGGAACAGCTATCAGCCCAGCAGAACTGCAGTAGGACATCCCTACCTCCTCTGCTTTCTAACTGCTGAGGAATGGTAGCTTCTTACTCAACTGCCCCTCCTGGAGAGGAATAAGAGGTTTCCATATCTTGGATCTATCTCCTGATGAAGGTCTTCCAGGCATGGTGCTTCATATTTCCTGGGTGGAGGTCTCCGCATAGCCAGAGGCTATTTGTAGATCAGAGGTAAGTGCTACACCTTTGTCTGTCCAGAAAATGAAGCTGTTGTCCCCCTCTCACAGAGGTTGTGTCAAAGAGCACTTTGGTGCTGCAGCATGGCCACGGACGTCCTGAACAGCCAAATGGAGAAGAAAATTAAAACACCGAGGACAATCCAGGAAATTGTGATCCTTTAAAAGAAGGAAGACACATGACATATAGTCTCTTTTTGTCTGCTGTTGCGATAGTAACATTTCATGCAATTAATTAATTTGCAGGTCACTTTCGACAGGTAGTGACATATCAAAAATCAGTTCATTCAAGGCAGCATGAAAGGCAGTGAAGGGCTGTTAGCAGTGGAATTTAGTTCAGAAGACACTCCATTTTTATTTATTTATTTATAGCCTTGAAATTTATGTTTGAATTCAGTCTTCAGTCATCCTTATTTAGCTTTTGGTAAGCTGAGGGAAGATTCATTTGGGATAAGTACTAAAAGGAAACTGCTTCCCTCCATGCTAATATGATGAGTTTCTTCTTGTCCTGCTATTACAGAAGAACAGTAGCTTCCTGGAACAACTGACGTTCATTAAGGGATCCTATCATTCATCAAGCACAAACAGTGTGCTAAGCCAAGACGTCTATGGGAACAAGTACATGTGTATTTCTAAGGAGTCAGAGCACATGTTGTCACGTCTCAGTAAGGAGCTGGATAAATATTGTAAAATATTGTTTCAGTGGAGCAGATGTTCAGACCATACTGACACCTAGTAACAAACTCAGACCCCCTGAGGCAAGGAACTTTATTTACAGTGGAATTGAATTATTTCTGAATGTGCGAGCACCATGCTACCTAAGGCAAAGGGTAAGATTGCTTCACATTTGTTAAAAATACTAAGCCAAACCCAAGTATAGACCCGTACTTCCCATGTACTTGAACATCAGTTTCAGAAAAACAGAAAATGCCTACTAGTAGTTAACATAATTTCTATTTCATGAACAACAAGCTGATTAAGCATAGAAAAATATAAATTGCAAGCATTTCAAAAGTTTTTTTTTAAAAAAGCTATTGCTCTAATTCTAGATATACTGACCAAGTCTGATATTATTTTGTTTTGATTTAGCATATAGACTTTCATCTGAAAAGAGGCTCCACAATTGGCCAAAATAAGACATATTTAACTAAATGGTAGGTGTGTTTTATTATGTATTGGGGAACAACATAAAACAGCTCCAGGATATCTCCTAGGGCTTTCCTAAATTATGATTTCCTAAGAACAGTTACGGTAACGTAATGCTATAATCCTCATTTCAGCCTGCTATCTTTTAAAAGCACTGTGCATTGGAAAAAGAGTCCTTGACTCTCTTTGAAATATTATTATCATGTAACTAACTGTTGGGGTAGAGGTGTTAAGAATAATGATCATAAATTTATATCAACTCTACGAGCATAGAGCCTTTACTGCTGCTGAGTCAGATTTTTGCAGCTTCATTTTCGTAACACGGAGAGAGCCTATAGATTGTAAAGATGAAAACAGTTATCTATTTTATATAGAGTGGAAGTGAGAGAGAGTTTGGACATTCTTACACTATAAATACAAGGCAATTCTTAGAGAGGTCTATTGGTTAGAAATAGAAGCAGACAACGAACATGAAGTCATGATCCTAAATAATTAGGTAACAAATTATTAATTGTGTAACTTAAACCCCAATCTAGAGAGCCAACAAGACACAGATCCAGCATCAAAGCACCTATATGCTTTTTTTATGAAGTTAATAAAGCCTAGAGAAAAAAAATAAAAGACATGACATTAAAGTTTAGAGCAATCTGTTCCCCTTGAAAAGATAAGGGCCAGCTCATGTACTGAACATTATTTTGCTGGAAATTCTGTCCTTGCTTCCTATACTCTACACACTAATGTGTTCATTCTAACAGTGAACTACCCACCACTATCACAACAGCTAAGATGTTATGATTTTTTTTATGTGTACCAGAAGAAAAAATGCAAATTCATGTCTTCCCAATGAATAAGTGCACTATTTATACCTCTTTAATCTTAAAGTGAAATTCCTACAAGAGTTTAATACAAGGCAGAAACAGTCTTCGTAGAAAAACTTGCCAGAAGCTGTATTAATATGCATTTTGGCACATTAGAGTCTACATTAAGAGCATTTATACCATTCAAATAATCTCACTAGCATCAAGCCTTTGGCTGTCAAAGAAAAAGATCCTGCAGAAGGCAGATAAGCCCCACCAAGGCCCTTATTTGTAAACACAGTACAGCTGCCAAGTGCCTCTGAATACTCTTAGGTTACCTGGTCACGTAGCTGGGAGCAGAATGTAGAACAGAATTTGTCAGCTTGCAAACAGAATGCACGTCCCCCAATCTGCAACAAATCTTGCCAATATTAAAAATGGATAAAGATAAGGTGCTATTCAAATCCTGCAGATGCCACATAACACATTTATTGGTTTACAGCTTATGAAACCAAATTGTTGTTGAGGGCAGAAGCTTCCATCCCCCCCCCCATCCCCTTACCCCCCCGCTTTTATCTTTCATTTTTTGACTATACATTATTAATCAGGATTATATTCCCCCTTTGTATTTTTTTTTTAAAGAAATAGATTAAATCCAAACTTTTTCAACCTGGGGTATTGGAGAAAGTCATTCCTGCCATTCACTTTTTTTTTTTCCTGTCCAACTCCAAAATACAGAATTCAGGCAAACAGAGGAAGAAGCAAAGGTATAAAACATTATGCAACACTTTTTCCCTGTAAAAAGGAAAATTATAAAATTAAAAATTCTAAGGAAAAGAGGACCAACATCCAGGTGTTTCCTGGAAGTCAGAGAGGCAACATGTTTTGATGACATGCATCCACGTATTTTTCCCTCTTTTAGAAAGTGTGTATATTAGGATGAGAAAAGTGCTGGTGATCAGGGCAATGGAGCTCTAGATTAAAACCCACCCCTAGCAAAAACAGTGGTAGACCTCCCAGTAACTTCAGGAGGGAAGAATTTCACCACAGCTTTTCTCTTCTTTGCTCTACCACCGACTGGTCAGATAGCTTTTAATATCACCTCATGTATACTCTAGCTTCTCTTCCTGATCAGAAAAGGAGTGCAAATTCCACTCTGGTAAATGCATTTGCCAAAGGCATCTCACTTTCAGTGACTTCTTTCTCTCACGTGTGACAGTAAATTTCACATCTTCAGTAAGTGTGACCATGCTTTCACACTAAGCCTTCTCAAACTGCCCTCAGCAGGCATCAGCGTGAGCCATTCTGCTCCAGTTCTCTCAAGCTACCTCTCTAGGCACGTTTTGCTTCCTCTAACAGTGCAGCATGTCACCTTGAAAGCTGTGGAAAGTGTTTCTGAGAGTGACAGGCCCAGTGAAGAACCATGTGATATAGTGCCAAAATCTGCCGAGATGGTTTCAAGCTCTGGTCCAGAATGGGTAAATGACTAAATAAATGTAGGTATTATTTTTAACAATCATAAGTACAGTAAACTGTATAAACATTGTGTAGCATGGAAAAATTGTAAATGGTATCTGCGGTGGGCTCACCCTAGCCAACACCTACCCAGACTCTCACTCCTTCCCCTCTTCTGCAGAATGGGAAGAAGACAGAAGCAATGCAACAAGACTCAAGGATCAAGACAGTGACACTTTAATGGGAAAAGTAAAAGCTGTGTGTGTAAACCAAAAATAATATGCAATAAATTCACTATTTTCTGTTGGCTGGCAGATGTCCAACCACTTCCTAGAAAGCAGGGCTTCGGCAGACATAATGCATCCTTGGGAAGACAAACACCCTCACCACAAGTTTTCCACCTTCCTCCTGAGCTTTTCCTGCCCACCTTCTTCTAGAAAGAAAGTTAACTCCATCTCAGACAGACCCAGTATGATCTTCACCCCTTATTCCACAACATTTGCGTCATACTCAGGTCCCACATTATCTGATGCATCTAACTAGTCTCTGACTGTCCCATTCATCTATTGTTTCATTTCAGTACCAAAACTTTATTGCATTAAAGTTTGATTTAACTTTAATGCTGTATTGTATTATTTGATCCTTCTATCCCATAGCTTTTTTTCTTTTATTTTCATTCTGTTTTTTCATTCCTGAAATCACCTCTTACCAATACAAATGTCCGTAAGAACAGCTGATGACTTGGCCCAATCTGTCAAAGAGGTCATTCAGGAGAGGAGAAGCAGTGTGTTGGATTGTTGGGCGCCAAGACTGGCTTCAGTTGGGTCCTTGCCTCAACCACAGTGTCAACGAACGCATAGACCCTCTTTCCCCTGCTCCTCTGATGGCACTGAACAGATGCTTGATAGGCACAGGCCAAGTCCCAAAACAGTACTTGGAGCTTCTGGGTCTCATTGGGGTAGGCAAGGCACCTATCTGTCAAGTGGCACACCAATTAAATGGGAATACATGCCTCTTCAGGCATGTCCTAGTACGTTTTACCTCCCACCAGGGGTCCAAGTTCTGTCTCCTCTCCCCTCCCCAAAAGGGCAGTAGGCTGTTGGCGGTCAAGAGGCTGGGAGCTGACACTGCCTGGACAGCAGACCTGAACTGACCAAGGGGATATTCCATACCATGTGTCATCCTGCTCAGCAGGAAAAGCACAGGGAGAGGATGAGGAAGAGGGGACAGCTCTGGCATGGAAGGAGTGAAAGAAAGTAATTGGCATAACAAAGACGAATCAGTAACACACTGGCACACTAGAACATATATTTCTCTGTTTGGGCCAGCAGATTTTCTTACTTATCTTTTTGTATTCTTGACAGCTTCTAGGTCAGTGAAAAGTCCCTTTGATAAATTTCTTTATAGCATCACCACAGGAATATGAAAGGTTATGTTCTGCCATCAGCATGACAAATGTCTCTTCTCCCTCTTTAACCTTCAAATCAATCTGTGCAGTACAAAATAAGTGTGTCAGCTTCGTGTTCACAAACACTTCTCATCTTGCTGCTGTTTTGTAGCTGGTGAAAGTCATAGCAACTACCACATCTATTCTGGAAATCAGTTTCAAAAGCTGATTTCTGTCTTCTTTGCAAGAAGATGCAACTTTTCCAACAGATTGAACTCATTAAAATGTGTTTTTTAAAGGCAAGATATTTCTGTATAATTCAACAAACTAGTTTTCCAGTCCCTAACACTCTTCCTTAATTTTGATTTTAGACAATTAATACATAAGTAGGAAATTAATGGAAGCAGATACTTATTATTCACAGGACAACTAAGAACAACTAAAGTGGCATGTGGGTCACCGTGAGAAGATTTCATCACATAAAACTTGTGATAGCATGCTCTAAGCACTTTTGCAATACCCACTGAATTATTTTCCTTTGGTTTTTGCTTTTTACTTCACACATTTTCTCTCTTTTTCATTTAACTAATATCTCTTATTAATCCTTCTTGCAGGGGGTGCAGACTTATGGCTCTTTTTCTGCAGGAAGGTAGATCGAAGAGGTGTTCACAGGCCCTTGGCATCCATCCTGCCTTCCGTTCACTTCTGCGCTTCTGTCCCTGGACATGCTGTCACTTCTGTCCCACCTTGCCCTCCCAGCATCTTTACAGGAAAAGATCATATTCAGTGAGGTTTTCTAACAATGAAAACTGAGAGCTTGGGTTCATGTGCTCAAACACAAGAGAGAAGACTAGAAATACTGGTAGAGCACATAGAAAACAAGATCAGGAAACTCCTGCGTATCATCCTAACTTTGCGACTTGACTCATGTCCCACAGAATGTGTCACATCTGCTGGCTTCTGGCCCTTCCTTGCTGCCCTGTTGTCACAATCGGCATGCTGGCTGCTGACTTTGCTGATGTTGTAACCTCCTGCTTTTTGCAGAAATAGAGCATTTCTGGTGCTCAGGAAGATGCCACACAGCTGTCACCAAGCCTGAAAAAATTTTGGGCCAGGCTTACTGTTGCCCTTGTCCAGTATTTCATACTGAGTAGAAGCCATTAAAATCATTAAATCAGGACCGGTGTAAAACCAAGAACATTGTCATGGAACACTTAATTTAATTAAAAATTGATCTGTCAGTTACATACACTGAAATTTACATTTCAAAATGGAAAGAAGGTTCATCTGTAAAAATGCTATCATTAAAACACCTTTCAAACATATGAAATCACAATATCATGTGGAAATCAATACTGAATCCAACTTCTTTTATTTAACATTAATAATTAAATTTCCCTGAGATGTCTCAGACTGTATAATATTCCATAATCACCAGAAGGAAAGAGCAAACCACAGCCACCAACTAATGGTCTGAAGGTGTTAGGTGATCTTGCAGAGGAGAGCTGATTTGAGAGATGACAAAAATCTCTTTCCAGACTCCACAATGGAAGCATGTTATGACTGCTATACGAGTCAATACTCATCCAGTGCTGAAATCTTGGGTTTTCATCCTCTCTCAGCCTTTAGCTTTTTATCTGCTCTGGAGCATCTAATTTATCCCTGTAAAAAGTCACCTGTTTATTCAAGAAAACACCAGACACAAGATCTATATTAATGATACAGTTAATTAAATGGCTGTAACATAAATAGGGAGAAACAATTATTTTAAATACTGTTTCACTTCTCTCTGGTAGGATTCAGTCTGACAGAGAGCATCTGGTGCTGGAAATGAGTGAAATATGAGTTCCTTGTTACCAAGGGTGAGAGGAAGGTTGATAGACAGCTGCAGATCTAGGACTTTCTTTACACTGAAAGTACTTATAAAATATATTAAAATTTCCTATTTGCTCAAATACCAGCATTTTCTTGGGAGCATCTGTTATCTCAAAAGCAATTTAGGGACTTCCTTTGGTAAAGTTGCCAACAAATTCATCATAACACATAGCCCTGTGTGTCATCTCAACAGTCTCACTGGGATTTCCTCTCTGATTACACCCTAGTTTCTTGCAGGGAAGACATCCTTTCTGAGCTGTAGCCATAGGGTTATCATAGTTTTGTCATAACTGATTGGTTTTCATACAACATTTGACTACTTAAAAAAAAAAAGATGTAAAAGTAATACTAAAATATTTCTGCTACAGTTAATAATTTCAAATAGAAAAGAAAAACAGCCTGTGGTGTTCACCCTAGAGAAAAGGGTGCTTAGACTGATGTAATGTTCTAGATAAAGTCTTCACATTGCTAATATAGCTCGGCTGTGTGTTTTTTTCTGAGAGTATGTTGCTGAACATAGCTAACAATCACTGAAAATTAAAAAAAAAAAAAAAAGGAAAAGATTCCTCATAAAGAAAATTAACTAATCTTTGCAATGTCTTTGCCTGCAAAACCGACTTTGTTCTTGGATTTAAATAGGAGGACCTATTAAACTGCTTCTTAGAAGTTCAGAAAATTAATCTACCCAGTCTAAATAAGGCAATTGTAAATGAAAGGCTTTCCTGTAGATTTGTCACCCTCCCACATCCCTTCAGCAGGCAGACAGATACTTACATATAAATAGCAAAATGTGGAGGATGCTAATGTTGCCTGGGACCACAATGCATTTAGAAACCTACCAAAGCTATTTTTCTGTTTTAGTGAAAGCTGTTATTTTTTCTTTAAGTTTCAGACAAACAAATGACAACATGAGCTCTGAGGTAGTATGAATTCCTTTTGCATGGTGATCCTTTAGCACGTTGTTGACTAAACAAAAATATCTGCATCTGACAAGGAAGAAAAAGAAAAAGAAAACAAAGAAAAAAAAACAACAGGAAAAGAGAAAGGGGAAGGAAAAGGGAAAGTGTAATATGAAAAGCTTGAAAAAAAAATAAATATTCTGGAAAGAAAAATCAGTTAAGTATAAATGCATGCAAGTCACATTACAATACAATTACAAAATACAATTAAAGCACTTGCTATAATTATTTTACATGTATATTTCAATTACCTTTATGTTTTTTGACATATATTTTTCCACACATATTATTCACATAATTCATGCATATAATATTGTTGATCATAGGCAAAATAAAAGATAATATGCATTTGTTTCAATACAATACACTTAATCTAAGTTTTTAGAAAATTAGAGGAAAACAAAGACTGGCTCATTTCATTGGTAAAATGAACAAAGTTGAATTTTTCTTTGAAAAAAACTGGAATTATGTACCTTTATTTTTAATCAAAACAATTCAAATCTGTAAGATGACAGAACGTTTTTTCTAATTCTTAGAGATATGACTATCTTAATGATAATCTTGATAATCATAACAACTACTGTGTTTGTCTTGGGCAAAAAATAAATTAATGGAAAATAACCCCCATATTTATAATTAACTCCTGTAACTGGCAACTTTTTGTATGTTAAATATGTAACCTAGTCCCCAAGGGTTAGTGCTGATTGTTATTTATGTGAGTAGTGTCACTAGTATAAGTTTTCTGATATGATCAGTATTTCACAGGAATGAGCTATTGGGTCAAATCATCAGCAATCCACTACTGCACAGGTTACTCAGATTGTGCAGCTAGCTTAGTGCTTCCTCAAAACGTATAAAATGGGAACAGCAGATCTAAGTTGAATAAAATCCTGAGTACAGTATTTTTGGGTAAATGTCAATTCAGATGGGAAGTTCTAGTAACAGATTAAGGAAAATAATAATAATAATAATAATAATAATAATAATAACAACAATAAAACATTGAAGCATTGCATAGAAAGAAAAAAACACGTTATCCACCACTGATGGTTGTCACTTAGCCTGTGAAGTACTGTCTGTTTTGGAACATTCCCATTTAATAACTAACAGTGTGAATTTACAGGATCTTATGTCTTAAGAAACACTTTTAATCCGTGTACAGTACAGAAATAGACACCTTGAGGTGGATTTGCCTAGTTCTTCACCTGGGCTCTGCCCTACTTGAACCCAGCTTGCACGTTTCCTGCTGTAACCCTTCTCCAGAGCAGGCAAGCTTCGGAGCTGTGCCCAGGCCAGCAGCTGCCAACCAGGCCATCTCCATGGCAGAAATCTTTGCACCATGCAGGTACCCTCTCAGAGTGTGCAAAGCATACTTTTGGGGGAGCTGCTCAGCTCCTCCTCAAAACTGAACTCCACCAGTGGTGGTGGAATGGTGCACGGGAGGCCGCAGCGTGAGGGTGGCCATGGTGGGATGGCTACAGGAGAGAGATGCCAAGGGCTGAGAGCTGCCACCGGGAGATGCTGGCCCCCAGCTGAGGTGGTGGAGCTGTGGCTGCCCTCACGCTGTTCATGCCTGGGACCTGCAAAGCCTTGGGCACAGCCAGTGTGCTGGGCCCCACCGCCACTCTCGGCCTTGACAGGGTAAAGAACAGCCCAGCTGGCAGAGAGCAATGTAGCTGACAGACCCCAGCGGCTGCCCCGATGGGGTCACAAGGCCAGTCGACCCAAGCCAGTTGTGAAGGTGGCTGCACCTCAAGAAGACACATTGTCAGCTTGATGTGGGCAGCAGCAGCTTCGGCTAACAGGCGGTGACCGTACCGCTCCTACACACTGCAGCTGTGCTTGTCTTTTCAATAGCTTCTCAAAAGCTGCATCAAATCTTCACCATATTGTGCAGGGTCTATGCCCTGCGCTGTCAAGATGAGGAAGATTGCCACAGTTGTGGCATGGAGGTGGGAGAGAAGGGGATCAGTGAATCAAATCTTTCCCAACAAATTCCTCGATTCTGCAGTAGCTGAGCAGTCAGCACCCTACGCCTGCTTTCCCTGACAAAGTGTTGCACAGACACAGACAGATCATTTGTTCAAGGAAGCTATTTATTGACATTTTTGTAGAGGCCAAAGCACCCAGAGCAAATGTACACTTTTTGAGATGCCAGGTGGTCCCTGCCCAGCTCGTGACAGGAGCCTGTTTCGAGCCTATGTGAAGCAGACTCCAGCTGCATGGGGTCCACCTCCCTCAGGTGTGGTTTTGCTGTGGAGAAAATTTACAGGAACAATTCCCACTGCCTGCTGAGCAGCATCTTCTCCATGTCCACTGTGCACAGCTCTGTGGCACATGCTGTCCCAGGAGTGTCCGTGAGGGTCAGATTCTGCAGCGTGACGCTCAGTGAACACACCGAGACGTCAGCGGTGCCTCTTGCTTGGTTCCTGCACAGCCACACGTGTGAAGAGGAATTTCTGGGCTCATGCAAAATTGACACCTGGGCTGTTCCAGTGCAAGGTGTCAGTCAGATGTCTGTCAGCAAGTGACTCTCCTATCAGAGAGAAAAGAAAGTAAAAGCTGATAAAGTCAGTCTTAGCCTGCCAAACACACAGGAAGACAACCAGGTCACATTGCTGCACCCAAACATCTCTTAAGGCATTGTCTCATTTCCTAAGAGGAAGTGGATGAGGTGTTTCTCCTCCATGCAGCAGTGCAGGTACTGCAAGATATCATCTGTCCTCCTGCACTAGCTTGACAGGGGTATGGTGGTCAGGAGGTACATGACAGTAGTCTTGAAGGCATATGTAGAAATGCCTGTGGCACCAGGATATGGGTGCAGAGCTGTAGACATTTCATGTGGAAGCTGTCATGTCAGATGTGCCTGACAATGTGCCTGAAGGACTTAATCTCTGCCACAGTCCAGCTCTGCATCCGTCTCGTGCTGGGGGTAAGCTGCCCTCTGCCTTCTGGCTGCTCAGGAGGATATTTGAGTCACCTTGCTGCAGCCCAAATCCCCTCAATGCAGATGGTTCTCTTGAAGGATCCATCAGCTGGAGCTCGTCCTCACAGTGGTGCGCAAAGCACAGCATGTCTCTGACCAGCTGCTCCCTCATGCACATGCATGAACTCAGTTTGCTGGCATGGGGCCAGGCATCTCCATAGATGACAGAAGGTCATCACCTTTGGATAGCTCCAGCAACCCTGCAGAGCAGACTTGTGGAAGCCTTGGCCATGACTGGTGGACCAGCAGCTGTCCCAGGGTGCCACTGCCACATCTATCCAGGGGCTGGAGCTTTAGAACAGCAACACAGAGCTCATGTGGGTGAACCACCGTGATGGTGATGACCGTCTTTGTAGCCACTGTAGTCATCACCAGCTGTGGGCCTGGAAATCCCTCCTGTGCCAGCTTGCCAAGGAGATGTTGGTCAGGAGGAGCATGACTGCTGTCTTCGAGGCATGGCTTGCAAAGTTGGTGCCTACCAGGGTACGGTCACAAAGCTGCAGGCATCGGAGGTGGAAGCTGTTGTGCCAGTGCATCAACATGATGCACCCTTTTAGAGTGCAAGAGTGCTTTTGGGGGAAACTCATCTGCTCCTCTTCTGAAGTAAGTTTTGAATACACTCAAAGGCTGGTCATGCAGCAGTTATGAAGTACCTACATACCAGTAACTGGAGACTCTGGAATTAGATGCAGTAACTTTAAGTAGATGAAGTGATGAAGTAGCCTTTAAAAAATTAGATAAAAGGTAGGACAACAACTTAATGAGAGTCTTCATGGGCTTTGTCATCCATCTGAATAAACTCATTGGAAGAGTTAGATCAAAAAAAAAAAAAAAAAAAAAAAAAAAAGGTAGCTTTAAATACTGGAAAGAATGACAGAAAAAAAAAATAAAACAGATTGCCATGTTGATACTTATCAGTGGCCTCAAATGACTTGAACTTCAGTCTTTTTCTCGCTGATCATATCTTTTTTGTTTTCTTCTCTGACTCATACTTTCACCATTTTTGATTTTGTTTTCAATAGCTTCTGAATTGTAGCACTTGAGATGCTCCCTCCTTTCATAATCTTTCCTGAAAAATTCACTTTGTCTTTAAGATCCTTAACTATAAGCCTTTACTATCAATAATGATAAAAAATATCAGTGACTTGAAATCTTACTTCAAAGATCATTCTATCCCCAGCGAAACTAATCAGATTTGATTTCCCACGCATTTCTTGCACACAGATTCTTCAGCATCTAACAAAAGATAAGATTATAACCCTGTCACTCAGTGTGGCTAGTAGTAGACCAGCAGCTTGTGGTCTACTTTAAAGAATTGAATGTGCTTGACACTTCTATACTTTTAGCCAAATTTGATCAAAATTGACCAGCAGGTTAAAAATTAACAAGGTCAAAGAGCACAGCTGTATAAACCTCGCTTCCTTTAGTGAGTATACTTAACAAGCTCCTTTAGAAGAAGATTTTGCATTTGTTCTTGATTTCCAATTGCAATTAAATCTTAACTGCATGGATCAATTCTTATTTTCTTTCTCATATATACATGAGATTTTCATACTACATACATTGCAATTTTTTAAAAAGAAATTTCCTATAAATCCAGACCGATACAGTAGCTCAATACAATAAGACAGATTGATTACACCTTCAGGCAAAACAAATGCCTGAAGTTTCAGTCTTCCATAAATGCGCACATCAGATCAATCCAGGAAAGTGGATCATTGTAGATAAAATAGCACTATTACAAACTAATTTAGGAACTATGCAATTTCTAGCAAATTATGTTCGGCACTGCAAATCCAATATCGTGTGTGATACAGTACTTCAGATAGAATGTGCATTCAATAGAAGATGTCTGGGGCTCATTTTTCCTGGCAGACTTGATAAGTCCTTACCAACTTCATGAAGTCAAAATAATAACATGATGATCTGTTTCAATTTTAAACCTAAATGTTGCTTTTGTTTCCTCTGTAGAGCTCACTTTATATTTATCAACACAAATCGTATCCCATGGAATCATCTGGCAGCATTTGTCCCAGTCTCTCTTCACACATATTTTAAAATGTGGAGGAAGTATCTAGTCAAGAATGTACCATAAATAAATTGTAATTCCTACAATGTAAATAAGGTCTTCTTTGTGGGAGGCCAAGAAGCTAATTTGTTAAGCTTGCTTGCTCTTGTCATATTAGTGTTAGACCCTAGTTTGATGCTCCTGGAAAGTGTCAAGGACAAAATGGTTGAGAGCTTGTCTTACAACATTATTGCTTCCTCTGCATTCAAAAACAAGAGTCCTGCTTACATTTCATTACCATGCTTCAGACAAAGAGTGACTGATGAGTTTGCTGTCAAAATCTATCACTCTGCTGGATTTTAATTTTTTTGATCAAGTGCCACATGGTCTTCTAGTACTACAGTGTGTAAAGCATACATGACAAGCTCTTTGAGACTGGAGAAGGGCAGCATGGAGTAAAAGAAACCATTTAACATAGTATTCTCTTTCCATCTGAACTGCTTACTTGAGGATAGAAATGCATGTAATTGTTACAAGGCAAGTCAAAGCAAGTGCTGTTTGTAGCCATACTTGAACAAAGTTTTAAAGATACATTATTAATTGCTGTGTAGCTTCCTTCATAGCATGTTGTTATAACTGCTCACTTCAGGAGCTACTTTTTTTTTTTCCCAGACCTCATAGAGTAAGCCTTCCTGTATAGTCCAGCATCACAGATGACACTGAAAATTAGGCCTCTGGAAAACAGTGAAGTTAGCTGTGGATTTAGTTTCAGGATATATTTCTCTCAATATTTCTGCAATGTTTGTGTCAATGTGAACTAGTTGCTTTATATATTGTGAGTGTATCTTAATATGAATATCTTACACAGGGTGGACAGAAGATGGTGAGGCTCTGGAAACTGATCTTAACACAAATTCATTAACGATATCTTTCAGTTCACTTGGTCAACTATGAGGCTGAGACCAAAGTCTATTTAATCTCAAGTTTGCTTTTTCCTGTTCATCTTCAAAAACAGAACAAATAACAGCTGCAGACCTAGTTTATGTGCATTAGCATTTGGGACATTTTTATGTGCTATTACAAAATTTGTTATTATATTCATTGTTTAGCAATGTCAGTTGGGTGAAATGTAATTGTAACATGCATCTACATTTCAAGGAGACAACATGTCAGTGAATTTTGGGATGATGCTTTTCATGGAATTCCCCATCAGCTTCAGAACCTTCAGATGCAATATTTGCAGGCATTTTCATCCAAGTGAGGTGTGTAAGTTCCCATTGTAGCCAATGAATATATAGACAGGAAAACTGAGGGAGTTGAGAGATTTTTTCAGACAATCACATTAACTTAGGGTGAACTAAGTAGCTCACTAGACTTAACTGCCTATAGTGAACACCCACACACCCAACCTGTATGTCGATACCTGCATTGTAGACATGCATATGCAGATATTTGGTTAGGAAGTCAAATGCCCCACTTAGTTTGCACAGAAAATATTTAATTTACTGTCTTGTCACCTACTTAAACTGCACCTTCTGGAATTTCAACAGAAAGATTATTGCATTGTACCAAAGCAATGACAGCAGCATCCAGTCCTGGTTTTACACTACGCCATGCACAGGCACAGGTCTGTCTGCATCATCTTCTCATCCATGGAACTGGTTGTGGCAGTAATTACCTGCAGGGTTATTCAGTACCCTGCAGTTCTGCATGTTTCAGCTAAGACTATGCACACAGCTTTTTCCTGTCTGTCCTAGGAAGATGGTAGACCAGATTTCTATTACTTACTGAATGGGGATCCTTGTGCTACCTAGATGGGATTACCTATAGCTAACCATTCTCTGCCGCCTCAGGAAAAAAAAAATATATATATATATACATATATATATGAAAAAGACCTTTTTTCACATTTTCAAAAAGACCTTTTTTCATACTTTTGAAATATGTTACGGATGGTCTGAAGAAGCCCTAAGATTTTCAGGCCTACAAGAAAATGCTAACAACTAATTTTAAATAAATAATAACTGTGAGAAATTGATCATAGAATCATAACATATCCTGAGTTGGAAGGGACCTGCAAGGATCAGTCCAGCTGTTGGCTCCACACAGGACTAACTAAAAATCAGGTCATCTGTCTGAGAGCGTTGTCCAAACACTCCTTGAACTCCAGTGGGCTCGGTGCCTTGACCACTGCCCTGGGGAGCCTGTCCCAGTGCCCAACCACCCTCTGGGTGCAGAACCTTTCCCTAAAACCCAGCCTGACCCTCCCCTGTCCCAGCTCCATGCCGTTCCCTCGGGTCCTGTCGCTGTCCCAAAGAGCAGAGCTCAGCACCTGCCCCTCCGCTCCCCTCGTGAGGGAGCTGCAGGCCACCATGAGGCCTCCGCTCGGCCTGCTCTGCTCTGGGCTGAACAAACCAAGGGGCCTCAGCTGCTCCTCCTATATCTTCCCCTCCAGACCCTTCACCATCTTTATGACCCTCCTTTGGACACTATCTAATAGTTTTATGTCCTTCTGATACTGTGATACCCAAAATTGCACACAGCACTCAAGGTGAGGCTGCACCAGCACTGAGAAGAGCATGACAATCCCTTCCCTCAACCAGCCAGCAATGCTGTGTTTGATGCATGTACCCCGGGGTATGGTTGGCCCTGTTGGCTCTCAGGGCACACTTCACTCATGAACAACTTGCTGTCAACCAGAACTCTCAGATTTCTTTCTGTGTGGCTGCTCTTCAGCCTCTTGTCCCAGAGGCTGTATGTACAGCCAGGATTGCCTTGCCCCAGGTGGACATGCTTAACACAGGAGAGAACTACTTAGTCACTGCTTTAAATATATGCATATTTTATAGAGCAGGAGAGGAAAAGTGTTTCCAGTTTTTCTTACTAGAAATAAGCCATCAAATTAGCAGGAATCATAGGCATCCAGGAATTCCTATACTCACTTTTCCTGTATGTATGCCAGAAATAAGAAAAAAAATCATGATATTTTTTCACACATACTCCTTCCCTGCCTACAACTCCCAACCAAATGATAAGGCATATTTGTTGCTACATTTTTCTGGGAATGATGACTTAGATATGTCATCCCATCCTTCTTACACATACAGAAATATAAAATCACCAAAATAAAGTTAAACATTTTTCAGGAGTTACAGAATCACAGAATGGCTTGGGTTGGAAGGGACCTTAAAGACCATCTCGTTCCAACTCCCCCACCATGGCACCTTCCACTAGACCAGGTTTCTCAAAGCCCCATCCAACCTGATATTGAACATCTCAAGGTATGGGGGGGCATCCACAACTTCTCTGGGCAACCTGTTCCAGTGCCTCACCCCCCTTGAAGAATTTCTTCCTTAAGTCTAATCTAAATCTCCCCTCTTTAAGTTTAAACCATTCCCCCTTGTCCTATCATTATCTGACTGAGCAAAAAGTTGCTCTCCATCTTTTTTGTAAGTATCCTTTAAGTACTGAAAGGCTGCAGTGAGGTCTTCCTAGAGCCTTCTCTTCTTTAGGCTGAACATCCCATGCTCTCTCAGCCTTTCTTCATAACAGTGATGCTCCAGCCCTCTGATCATCTTCATGGCTCTCCTCTGGACCCACTCAAACAGGTCCACATCTTTCTTGTGTTAGGGTCCCAAACCAGGACGCAGTACGCCAGGTGGGACCTCATGAAGGCAGAGTAGAAGGGGACTATCACCTCCCTCGAACTGATGGCCACTTCTCTTTTGATGCAGCCTGGGATGCAGTTGGCCTTCTGGGCTGCAAGTGCACACTGCTGGCTCATGTCTAGCTTTTCATCCACCAGAACCTCCAAATCCTTCTCCAGGGGCTGCTCTCAGTGTCTGTACTCGTGTCAAGGTCTGCCCTGACCCAGGTTCAAAACGTTGTACTTGGACTTGTTGAACTTCATTAGGTTCTCATGGTTCCACTTATCTAGCCTGTCCAGGTCCCTTTGGATGGCTTCCCTTCCTTCTGTTGTTTCAACTACACTGCTCAACTTGGTGTCATCAGCAAACTTGCTGAGAGTGCACTCAATTCCATTGCCTATGTCATTGATAAAGATATTAAACAGCAGCAGTCCCAAGACAGACCCTTGAGGGACACCACTCATCACTGGCCTCCACATGGACTTGGAGCCATTGCCAACCACTCTCTGGGTGCAGCCTTCAAGCCAATTCCTTATACACTATATGGTCCACCCTCCAAATCCATATCTCTCCAATTTGGAGACCAGGATTTCATGTTGGATCTTGTTTGAAGGCCTTACAGAACTACAGGTAGATGACATTGTTTAGTCTTCCCTTGTCATCTGATGCAGTCATTCCATCATAGAAGGCCACCAGATGGGTCAGGCATGATTTGCCCTTGGTGAGGCCATGATGCCCTTGGTGAGGCCATGATGGATCACTACCCTGTCCTGCATGTGCTTTGACATTGCATAGTTGTGGCCACAAAATTATGCCATCTTCATGTTTATATAATCCAGTTTATCACAGGACCACCCAGACCTCGTGGTGTATCCTTCCTTCCATACAGGAGTCCCTGACTCCACTAGCCACTGAAATGCAGATATCTCAGGTGGGAATACAGCACCTTCTCCACAGTATGTGGCATGTCTTACTACAGTTATGGTCAGAAGGAGAAGCCCACCAGATCCCACTGAAGCTGTAGGTGCACTACTCATAACAAAGTAAGAAGCACAGCAAAAATATGACCAAGGCACAAGGCCAACACACACATTTTTGTTAAGAGTACCATCAGATCTGTACTTGCATCTAGCACTCTGTTCCCCAAATATACTGTAATGCAAAGCTTGCTCTAAGCAGGAGATGCAATATAAACACATTTGAGACTATGAGAAGAGCAAAAGGACAAAGGCTAAATACTATCCCAGAGATGTTTAAAATCTATTCCCTGTATTTTAACTGTACCAACAGATAAAAGGACAGCCATTATGCACAAAATCAGCACCTGTGCATAGGGGCTGGGGGGAAGTGGCCACTGAAGTGGCCTTTAGGACATACTGGCATTAAAAAAAAAAAAAAAAAAAAAAAAAAAAACTGACCATACTGACATAACAAGATGATGCTGAATTATTTTTTAAAGGACACTCACATAAATAAAAAATAAATAAGTGAAATATATGGTATCCACTGGGAAAGAAAAAGGCAACAAACATATCAAAAGGCTGCATAAACCTAATATGAAATAGCTCAGCTTGGGCTGGCTCCAATGTATCTCCTTCCAGGAACAGACACCAATTCCCATAGGGCACCACATAGGCCATAAAACTAGATCTCTATACCTTTGGCATGAAAGTAAAGGCACAGATGAAGACAAGAAGAAAAAAAATCCAACCATGACAAAACAGAGTTCATTATGTGAAGCCCTTATAATCCAAGGGGAAACAGCAACCTATGGATCATGGGCATTGATAGGGAAACTCCAGCTTTCCTCAATTATTCCCCGTTGTGGCAAGACGAAACGAGGACACAGCTGAGGGAGTCATGAGTTAGGCTTCATGATTTTGTGCACTGTAGCCTTTAATGGCTAGAGAAAAAAAAAAAAAAAAAAAAAAAAAAAAAAAAAAAAAAA
>CM021697.1:139310585-139330554 GCA_011074415.1 Stictonetta naevosa | reverse complement strand
AAAAAAAAAAAAAAAAAAAAAAAAAAAAAAAAAAAAACACAAGAAAACATCTATCTCTGTTTTGGGGAAATGAAGTGAGGCGTGACAAGGTAGATTTTGGTTCACCCATATTGTAGAGCAGCCCACAGAAATTAGTGGGATGTAGAGATAAGGTTTCCCATATTGTTTTTTTCCAGAACATTAACTAAATAATTAATCTGTTAGTAAATTAGGAATTGCCTCCAGCACAACATGCATAGAAAAAGCACACAGTCATGAGAATCAATCCCACCCTGCAGTACCAGGAGAAGAGGAAGGTGAGGTAAGAAGCTTTTTATTGCAGTATTTATTAGTAAATGTCTTCTACTACCCCTCTTCTTCTGTCTGAATCTCATTTTGCTAAATAATTTTGCTTTATTTTAGCTTCAGAGGCTTGCATTGCAGGGAAAGGCATATTGCTGTAGAACTGCCAGTATAACTTCCCTCATAACAATATTACTTTGGAAGGATCTATTCTCAAGAGAATGTGGTTTAATTTATACATCAATTAACAGTGTAAATTAATGCTTTACTCTTCATCCTATCTCCAAAGATTTTAAGTGCCAGTGGAGGTTTTCATTCTGAACAAAGATGAAAGACTTCAGAGCAAAGCAGATGAGACAACCTTAAAAAAAAAAAAAAAAGTGCATATCTAATGCTGTGAGTGAAACAAACTTGCTGTAGCTGGTTTGGATTCTCTCATGAATTATCTCAGTCCACATAGCTGGCAGACCAGGACAGACAGATAGAAAACAGGGTTTTCTTGTAAAAAAAAGCTTCAGATTTTGAAATCTTGAATTCCAAATCACGATGAAAAGCCAAATAGCTTTTGCAAGCGTGAAGTATCATTTTGAATATATTAAACCATTCTGCCTGATTTTTTTGGATCCAGAATATGAAAACTATGGATGTGTCCACATGAATGGCTTAGTTCAGATAAGAAGTGATTTTGAAGCAAACCTCCCAGCCAGCTCCACTTGCTGTGCTTTGATTCATACCAAAGAGCTCTGAGACAGAGCACACAAATTGCATTGCTTTTGGAAATCAGCCTTTTTATGAAATTAAACCAAAAAGTGCACTCTTTACATGCTCCAACCAGAAGTGAGCACTTAGATCAGACTAGTGCTCATCTGTAGTAAATGTTGGACTATGAACTTTATTATTTTATTACATATTTGCTACTACATTGCCACATGACTTGCTACTATTGACTTAGACTAATAACAGCCACTGACTTTTTTTTCCATGCATTTCTAGATTGCTAAAACATGAAAAAGCATATACATGCATTTTTTGGCTAAGTCCCCTACAGACAAGGCCTCAAAAACTTCTTAAAATGAAAGATGTGGAAAATGCAAGAAGGAAACGGAACAAAAACTGCAAATGCTACAGGTATTTCTTTGTAGTAATTTGGGAAGAAAATATAAATAAATCTTATTCTTTCTTTAGTCATAGTGCTACCTCATATTGCTTTAAAACACTAACTAAACCATAGTAAATATGGCAATCTGCTATACTACTTTATCTAGTAGCTTGCCTTTAGAGAGCATATATAGATTTAGAGCAGCAGCTAAATTTCCACATACAAGTTAGAGCTAAAATTAGAATCATATCCATTATGCAGAAGCAGTATCTACATTCAGCGTCCTCTATTCTATATTTCAAGTTTTTCCTGTAATCGTTTCTTTTTTTCTTGTTCTTACTAGGTCCTTTCTTCTCTGGTTATGGGTTGATCTTAAGAATCAGAGGTTTTGAAATGTGCTCAGTGTTTGTTTCTTTACTATATCCACAGCCTGATTTTGTCTCCAATGTTTTTTTTCAGGCCAGCCATTGACAAACTGATTCAAAATCCATTCAGGGAAAACCTTTTTTCTTTTTTTAAAATGTCAATCTTTCAAAACATTTCTGCATTCTATGATGGATTTCCAGAGCATTTACTAATAAAATTAATTTCTACCAAAGAAGCCTTATCCCCATATAAACTATGTTTTCTTCTAAGAACAGAATTTACAATGTACTGTATAGACTTACAGTATGGCAGTTATCAAAAATACATTTTCCAGAGTCTACTGAACAAAGAAACACCAGCATTAGCCATTACAAAAGACAATGCTCAAATATGTATATGCTTTTAAATGATGATTTTCAGAGAAGTAAATGAGGACTCTTTCATTTTATTGTCTGATTGCTCTAAGTGAAAACTGCCTCAGACAGTGTCATGAAGCTCTGAAAATAAAAATGAAATGTATCAGCAAATAATTGCATGGGTCATTGGTCACTATTCCACAGAAGTCCACCCTTTCTGTGGTGGAAAATTAAATATTACTGCTTTAAACATGAAATATTTCAAATGATTTTTTTCTACTTACGTTAACATACCTTGAAATTCAAAATTACACTCAGCTGTAATATCCCTACTTGCCTTCAGCTATTAGCTTCTCCATTTGACAAGGTGACATTTATACTATAGGTATTAAGATTGTGGTTTGGGCTGAGTGCACTTAGGAATATGTATGCTGTGATGATTCACTTTTCACTCCTGAAAAGTGTAATTTTTTTTCTCTTCAGATGTATTGTCATGGTTTAGTAAATTTTTTGACATATGAATGTACATTTAAAAAAAAAAAAAAAAGGAAAGGAGAGGAAAGGAGAGGAAAGGAAAGGAAAGGAAACTAAAGGAAACTAAAGGAAACAAAAGGAAAAAAAGTTCTTCACTGGTTTGTTCCATTGGGTTAAAAATGTGGATATCAGCTATAGCATAGAGCTTGATTTAGGAAGCCATACTTATTTTTTGCTATTCATGAGAGTGCCACAGTGGCCATATTAAACCAGTCTCCACTACAATCCTGCATTTAAGACTAGTTCTATACTATTTTGTTCAAAAGTAGACTTTTTATATCCATTCTAAGAGTCTCCAAGTGTTTCAGAAATAAAGAAATGTCACACCTACATTAATATTTCCTAATCGATGGCAAAGCCTGAAGTCTGCATAAAAATCTCATTATAAATGAAATATTTAACTAATTTAACAAAGTAGTTAATTTTGCTTTGCAACACACACTGGAGGCAGGCATTCCTTGATTAGAAATCTTTTCAGGTATGCTCACTGAGGATAGAGACAAGACTTTATTTAATCTAACAGATAGAACATACAGACCATAATCATTTGTTCAAGGAATTTTAGTCTATTTCAGTCAATTTGAATTTATCTTTATTCGTCTAACTTAGTTGAAACCATCAAATATTTGTGCTCTATACTGTATTAAGAAAGATATATCAAGACTCAATTTAATTTACCTGGAGACAAATTTTGAGTTTAGTGGAAATTCTTTTAAAAGGTAACATCAGATCATGGAATTCCTGCCTCTGCCAATGTTTCTTTGTGGATGCTCTCAGGCTTCTTGTTTAGTTGCTCGTCATGCCTCTGAAAAAATGTGGTATGGAAAAGGTTTTCAAATGGACCTCAAGGATATTGTACTTCCTAGATTATCCAAAGGATTTCAAGGAACTGACAACCTATAAATGCACAAGATACAGCCTAACACATAGCACACAACAGCATTTAACAACACAAGTCTCCCACTCTACTGAGAAATTCAAGAGATCATGGGTCCTCATCTGTTCTCAGACTGATCATCTGAGGTGTTTAGCATTGGTTAACAGAACGCCCCATTTCCTTCACTGACAACTAAGACAGAATCAGAGAAGTGCCTGTTGTTAAGGCTTCAGAATACAAATGTACCTTTACAATTTTGGTGTGCCCGTCTCACACCTTCCTTCTTCCTGCTTTATTCATATTTCTCATGCTTTCTCCTCTGTAGCTCAAGATAATCAGCAATCCGTCCCTGTTAGTACTCTTCAGGCCAAGAGCTCTTACATAAAAATTATACATAGAAATGGTGATTGAAACTTTGGCTTGGAAATGCGTTAACTGGAATGAGAGGAATAAAAAAGTCTTGTCTCTATTTTTCCATTGCTAAATTCTCCTAATCTTTAGAATAGGTAAAACACATAGTAGCTCTTGGCACCTGGGGAGATATTTTTCCTGTTCTTGAAAAGGAGGATCATTTCTTATAGTAGCAGATCTATAGAGCTGGGGCTGGTGGCAAAGGTCCAGTTTCTCTGTCTCTGTTTAACGCTGGTTTTGCAAAAGTCTTACATAGTTAAAGGTGGTTTTGTAATAGCAGAGGAAGGCTGGTTTGAGATTTATTGACCAACCCTTTGGGAAGAATTGTTGAAGAAATGCTGGAAAATAAAATCAGTTTTTTGCTTATTTTTTTTTAGTTGTCGTAACTCTTCTTAAAGACTTAAGAAACTGTCCACACTATTATTCTTCTAAATGCAAGAACATTTTTCTGCAAGATTAAACTATACATGGGGACCTCCAGTATCATACACAAACCATGCAATTCCTTGTACCAGTTTCTAAGAATAATTGTATCTGTTATAATTAAGAATACACAGAATAGTACATGCTTGTACTTTCTTCCTTTTTGTGTGCAGAATTGGCAAATACTTGTGGGTCTCCCCTCAGGAAAGAGTTGCTTAAGTGTTTCCATATTTTTAATCCAAAGGGTATAATTTATTTCTGCAATATGATTCCTCTGGAAGAAATGGAAAGCTTAAAGTGAGTGAGAGCTTTTCCACAGCTCTTTGACTGGCTGTTAATGCATCCAACTGGGAAAAAAAAAAAAATAAAATAAAATAAAATAAAATAAAATAAAATAAAATAAAATAAAATAAATCTCCATCAGGCTGGAGCACAGGAGTTAGCTGGGTCCAGCACATACTCCTGGCTGCTTTGTAGCACTGCAGTAGTGCTCCAGCACCCTGCAACAGGAACAGAAAGCTGCAAGTTCTTACAGTAGCAAGTGAATCTCCAGCACCTCCAAGGGGAACAGAAGATAAGATGAAAGCTTCTTTAAGCCCCCTCCAGTCTCTTTTTATAGCATTACCCATTAAATCAGAGTTCAATCTTCCAGTAGCTGCCTGGACCCAGGACAAGGAGAAGAAAAGTTCTAAAAATGCCTTGTATTTAACCGAAGTTCATGATAACAACTCACCATGCCACCTGAAAGGCCCATAAAGAACCTTCTGCAACAGTGTGTGTAAGCCTACATAGGCAACTAGAATCTGAGTTAGGATCTCAGTAAATCTGACAGATTTACTAGACTCAAATACTACTTAAGGCAACAAACTTTGAGGAAAATTAAGCTAGAGATAGTATGGGATTTTTCAATAAAACTTTTTCCCAAACAGCATTTTCCAATGAAAAGCTAAAGCTTTTGTAGAATTAATTTACTCTTAAATAAAATTGACAGTAATGTCTATGAGGACCACAGCTGAGAGACCTTGCCTTACCTCCCTCTCCCAGTGCAATGTGAGGGCCTTAATTGCTGTGCTGGAGTGCTCACAGCATGGCTGAGCAACACAGAAAGTTTTCGGGTTCTGATTCAGGTTCCTGAAGACCAGAAATGAATGTGAAAGCACAAATGGTTTGTGAGGATGACAAAAGAAATAATAAGAAAATGAATGAAAGATGTTCCTGAACTGGCAAAGGCAGGATAGAAAGAAAGAAAAAAAAATATTGCAACACAGAATACACTGAATTATCGGAGGTTTCAATGATTTACTGTTGTGGGTACATCACAAAAGCAGCTACAAATTTTTAGGAAAATGTAAAGTATTGACAGTGGGAAATCTACCAAGAAAAAAATAGGAATTTATTATGAGGTTAGCATTTTTTAATATCTGCAGTGAACTGTTTATACAGTTTGATCTTCCTTCTCTTACTAATGATTTGAAATATATAATACCAAAATGGAGGG
The DNA here is from genome assembly GCA_011074415.1 of Stictonetta naevosa. Classification (NCBI taxonomy): domain Eukaryota; kingdom Metazoa; phylum Chordata; class Aves; order Anseriformes; family Anatidae; genus Stictonetta; species Stictonetta naevosa. The sequence continues at coordinate 139,324,708 of CM021697.1, read as the reverse complement.
AGACAGTTCCTCATACTACAGGATGTGACTGAGAGTGAACTGCTGAGCTAAGATAGATTCCAAGGGTGCTGTCTGACCCATTCTTGATATCAATTATTCTAAATGTGAGGTTTCAAGTGATTCTGAGCTTTGCAACCAGAATGTAAGTTCCATTCTCTCCTGTATTTATGCTGCATACACATTTTCTGTGAATATTGGTACTGTAACTAATGAAGCATGGCAGTGAGAGATGCATAGTAGAGTTGGAATTGCTTTTCTTGATGACTTTGATTTACTATGGAATTATGTTGGAACTAGGCTGACACACAGTTTGGCTGGTAGTTTTAATTGTACAAGTGAAAAAGCAACAATCTCTTGCTGATGCTGCAAAAATAAGCCGGTACATTTGAGTATTTTTAAAGACCTCAAGGATTATGCTGATTAATTACTTGTGAGATTCTGCAGAACAAAATCTGTAAATGCTGGTCTAATAGAAAACAACACCAACAAGAAACCGTCTCCTGTTCTCATTCTAGGAAGGCTTGTATAATGCCTTATATATGCTGAACTTCTTTAATTATAAGGTCACAGATTTTGTTGTTGTTGTTGTATACATCAAACAGAATATTTAATTTACATCAAACATGATTCTACCAAAAAGGAGGAAACAAAGTACATCTAACAGAGCTGCTTTTCTGCCTGAATTAATATTAGGAGGAAAACTACAAAATATAATTGCAGAAAATCAGCAGAGGTAGAAAAAAGTAAAGCTGTCAGCCCATCTAGGAACAGTCCCAAAATTAAGTGAGGTCAAGCAGGAGGACTTCAATGGGTTTCACTGCTTTTTGGATCAAGGTTCCTAATTTACTCCTCTTAGCAGTGCTTTTTCACATTTTCTGATTGACTAGCCATTTGGCATTCACCTGTCTATACTTTGCTTCTCTGTAGATAAAAATTCCAAATGAGGTGACACCTCAACAATAGCATCAGTTGAAATATTTACTGCCAGATGTGAGAAAAGGTCTTTTTACTTCATTGAAAATTTATGATTCAATAAAGTCATCTAGTCTAATCTAATCAGTAATCTTTTAGATTTTGAGGCAGGCCACGTTGCCTGAAATTCTGCTAATAATCTCTGGCCTGATATAAGATAGGTTTCCCTTCTTCTGGCTTGTGATTCAAAAGCCTTTAATTTACGTACGCAGGCAGCAAATTCAAAGTTCATTGCAAAACTCCAGAGACTCTAGAGGACTTTGCATAAGATCTGCTGTAAACTTCCCAACTGTGGCTTCTTTGATATTGTCAGCTGCATTGCAGGGAAGAGAGAAAAGACTTGCTAAAATAGCTACTTCTACCTACTGGCACGTGAAGAATGCTTTTATACAAATTGTTTGTGTGTTTTACCTCTCACCCTTTTAGCAAGAATATTTGGAAGACTAAAGCACCTTACTGCAGCATAAAGCTTTCTTTGCATCACGTCATTGCTTTTACATTCAAGCAGTGCTCTAGATTGTTAATTTCACTCAGAAGCCTTGATTTTAACATGTGGCTCACCATTATATACTTTACGATTTTCTCCTTTAATTTCTCACTACCTTCACTTCAGACTTGCTTTCTATTAAGCAGTCAGTCATTCGCTTTGATTTACTCTACATTCAATATTATAGACTACAATTTCGGAAGTAAGGTTTTTATGCCAGATGTTCTTCTGGAAAGTGCAGGACGTGATTTGTACATAGTTTGAGAAAGAGTCAGCATTTGGCTAGGTTTCTTAATTCACACTGATTCTGTATTCTGAAAGTGACAATGTAGAAATGACTTCTGAGTAGATCTATTTAAGAATCGTATTGCAAATGGGGAGACAGAAAAACAACCAGAAGCATTGGTGGAAAGGCTAGGTGAAGAAATGTTAAACAAAGTCAGAGTCCTCCAGCCCAGACAAAAATGGGTTCAGAGATGTGCATTCAAGGTGGGAACAGAAGTGCAACATCCCTGGAGTCCCAAGCTTTGTGAGGAATGTGAGTCTCATTCATTCATAGGTTTTCCTAATATAAGTCTGTAAGGAGTTTCAAGGCCATTCAAGGTCATGAAATGCATACGTTCAAATATGGCTTTGCATGAGATTTTTAAATCTGAAGGAATGGGATGAGGGTAGCCAGACTGAATATTTCTTATTTTCAATTATACCAGAGCAAGAGAACATCATAGATTAAAAGATTATTGTGATTAACTTCTCACATGGAGGGAGGAATGACAAAAATAGTCATCTATTTGCTATGACTGGGAGGAGCCTTGCAGGTGTATTTTCGGAAATTGCTTTGCATTGATTCAAGGCCACTGTGGAATGAGGTGATGACCACTGAGAAATTTAAAACTACTTAAGAGACATAAAGGAATGAGTAAAATAAAATGCCAGTTTCTACAGAGAAATGTTAATACATTAACTCCTACTCTGATTATTCTCAGTATCCTAATGATGAAAATAAATGAGCTTTACAAAATATGTTGAAAAAGCAACCTCTATTAAAGTCAAAAAAGTATTGTGGGGAATGCCAGAAAACAAGGTAGTTAGGCAAAATGATCACATGTAAAATGCATTGTAAACAAGAACAAAATGAAGCATTGCAGACAAAAGGCCCAGTTAATTCTAATATGTCATGGAAAGAGTCAGAAGTAACTTTTGTAGAATGAGGAAAAGGCCCCCTTGATATAAAATTAGAATAAAATATGAAGCTGTCCATAGATTAGAAATAGATACAAAAAGCATTAGCAGGATAAGTGAGCTAGTGATGTATTCTAAACTCTGCAGACAGTTCTTAATAACAATTCAGGCAAAAATAAGCATCAAGAAAGTAAGTGAACACTATGCAGAAGAGGTTGAGGTTGTGCACATCCTAAAAGAAAACATCAACAGAAGATGCATCATTTTTCTGGGACAGATGCAATGAATAGTGTAATGTATAGGCTTCATGACTTACTGTTGAATTGCTCGTTTTTATTTTGTAGTCAATTTGCATGTTGACTTTCAAAAGCAGCAACCAATCCATTACTGTTAGACTCTTGCAATGTGTAGCTTTATATATACTTTGACATATAAACATATATGTATTTTTTTTACATTTGTACATTTACCTAAACTTACATGATAATAAGTAATCTCTTGTGTCAGTGAATCTCAATTTATTGTAACAGAAGATGGTACTATGAAATCTTTTTTGTAAACTTACCAAAAATCATCTCAAATTCTCTCCTCCAGATAAATGGTAGCCAGAACTTCTCACTCGGTCTCTTCCCAACTCCTTAACGAAAGTAGTTCTGGATTTTCATTTCTGTGATGTTTAGAAGCCTTCTAAATTTCAGCTAAGTTCATCAAGGTCTGATTTCTCAATTTACCTAACATTTGCCATTAATATTATATTTCTTTCACTTCTGCTAGCAGCATGAGCTCATTGAAAGAAAAGTACACAAATCCTTGTAAACAGCAAGAAGAATCTCCACCCCTCTTTTCCTTCTTTTGGTTTTGTTTTGTTTTTAACTTTGAAGTGTCTCTTCTCCTGGCAGTTACAATAATCTGGAATTCCAAATGACTCAATAGAAACACTACTGTAGGTGTCATTTAGCATAATATTAGAGTAACACCTAAGTTAAGATATCAAGGAAGGTCCAAATGTGAAGTATTTATGGTTTAGCCATGAAGCCTTGCCTTGCAGATCAATTTTTATGGGTGGCATCACTAAAATTAATGAGACTGCTAAGAAATACATGTTTAATTTCTGCTTACAAAGACATGAATTCACTCGGGAATTATCGGTACCTGTTGGGTACATAAACAAAATGTATGACTGGAAGATTGATTTATTCTGATAGACTTTGCAAGTACCTTAAAGCTTTCTTAACATGCATGAGTGCTTGCATCTGCAGGATGTGGGTACATGAGCAAGTGAATCTGGAGACTTTAAGTGTTTATGCTTCATCATCAAGACATGTTGTGTGAAATGATGCTTGCTGCTAGTTCCATCTGTGCTTGTTATTTTATATTGCTGTGCTGTAGCCATTTCTGAATGCAGATTCATATCTGTAAAACATCTGATTGTGTACTTTAACCTAGCAAACATGCTTATTTCTACTGAACAGTATAAAACTGAAGTGAATGAAAAACTAACAGAAAGATTAAAGACTAGTTATAATTACAATCTGCCTTTTATAACAAGCCTTATTTTGACCTCTAGGTCAAGAAATGATGTCCTTTTGCTACATGCAAGGTCTTCTGTTGTTGCCTAGCAGAGATTACAAAACTACACTGTATAGTGCATTTCAAAATATGTAAGGTAAGAAATACACAGAAGGAATAGTGCAACACTAATAATGTGATAGGCACAAATCCAGTTTGCATTATTTTTAAAGTGCAGTCAAAATAGCAAGAAGTAGTCATTACCACATGCTTGTATCATTTATGCACATTGAATAGCTTTGGAAGTTCAAAGATTCATATGCCAATAACTGCAATCAAATCTTTCTTTGTAAGGCTTGCCACTATAGCATTACCAGAATTACACTAGGCAGCTTATTATCCTCTGGTTTCTTTATAGAAACTGTACCATTAACAGAAAGGATGATATTGAAGATTTGACTTGTCAAAGGAAAATTGCAGGATGAGAATACTACTTAGCAGAACATCAATAGCATTATGGGAAGACGACTACATTGATCACGTATAGGAAAGACACCAGAGTGAATCAAGCAATCTTCAGCACAAACAAGCTCTCTTTATTTTGTATATATCCTCTCATTGTGTGTGAAGTTGGCAGAGTTTTTAATCATATCAGATAAAAATACACCCTTATGCTATAAATGCTCTGGAAATAAAGGGGAACACTTATATGCTCTTCATCAAAGATACTTTGGGATGCAACAGCTAATAGGCAATGAACTGATTAAATACCACAGGTGGAAACATTCTACACATCACCTCAAGATGCACTTTCAAGAGAGAAGTATTTTGTGTGTAAGAAAGTACTTTTTCCCTGGTTGCAGCATTTATTTCCTATTTCAAAAGGTACTCTATTGGGCTAGTTATACCTCTACCTGAATATTTTGGAAAAGACATGCATTGAACCATTTCAAAATTCAATACAACAGTAAAATTTTTATATGGAAAGGATTATTTCAGATTCACCATTGGTAATATCTAATAGATTGCAATAGGTTAATCATAAGTTGGCATTCATAATGATTTGGTATATTTTTATCCCACTAGTTATATTTCCTATTACAATCAAATCTTTTAAATGGAAGGCCCTTGTGGATACACAGTCATCCAGTTTAAGTACTTGCCCTGATTAAGATAATTTCAAAGAGCATACAGATGTATATTAATACAGTATTATTCACTACTTTCCATCCATCTTTTTGCAGTGATTTTAATATAAAGATTATGAAAGGCTGAATCTTTAAAATCTACACTAATGTAAAAAGTAGTTCAATATCACTCCACCCACTCGTTGGTACACAAATAGAGCTCTACAGAATCTCTATTATGTTTTCCTTGTTGTTCAGGTTACTTTAGTTTACTGTTAATAGTGATTGCATTGTTACTGGGAAATAATGGGAGACTCACTGAAAAAAAGGGGTGAGCAGGGGATGGAAACAGCTGAGAAGCAAAGAAAGGAAGGAGTCTAACAGAAAACCTAAATCCTTCCTCTCTTTTAATAACAGAATAGGATTTCAGCTTGGCAAGTAATGTAACTCAAGGGAAGACAAACCACCTGGGACTAAACAGGCTATCTAGAGGTCTGCATACACTTTTGTGCCCCCAGTTCAGTGAAGATATCAGCAACCAGGAAAAAGTTCAGGAGAGGCCATCGTGATGGCCAGGCCTGAAGCGTGGCGCTGTAAGCAGAAGCCGGGCCTGTGGAGCTTGTCCAGCTGGGGCACCTCATAGCCAGCCCAGGGACTACAGGCAGCCAGGCCCTTCATGGTCATGCGTACCAGGGGGTGACAGATAACAGGGATAGGCTTAAATAGGAGTGGTTCAGACTATGTATGAGGAGAAATGTTTTCATGACAGGCAGGCAGTGGGAGAGGCTGCCAGGGAGGTTGCACAGTTGCTGCATTTGAAAGTTTTCCAGTATCTGGCTGGGTAAAGCCCTGAGCAACCTGGTCTGATCTCATAGCTGGCTGGCCCTGGGATGATGAGAGCCATAACGACCTCAACAGGGTGCTCTGAGGACTTTCTGTAACAAGGGCAACCTCTAATTATGCTCCAGTCATACAGGAATAAGCTCCTTTAATGTCCCTCTCTCTCTCTCTCTATATATATATATATATATAAAAAAAAAAAAAGCATAGACTTCACCACACACAGAAGATGACCAGACAGTCTTGGGTTAAGTCCAGATCCGAAAGAGAATTTATTTACAATTTAAGTACAATGGTGGAACCCCAAAATCTCTTGCTCAGCAGTCATTCAGTGATGAAATGGCTTTAAATTTGGGTTTTGATTTTGACGCTAGGCAGAGCAGTGCCTCAGTCTCACAGAAGGGCCATAAGATCTCACACTACGAAGAATCAGCACTCAGCTTTTGGTTATCGTTAACATCTCTTCCGAACTGAGTCATTTAAAACGCATTAACAAGATCAGGCCATTCACAGTGTCTATCCGTTGTGGCTATTTTCCTGTAAAAACATAGCAGCTGTAATAGCACCCACCTTTTTCAACATATGCTGACAAAATTGGAAAACATTTCTCTTGGAAATTTGCCTTAAGTATGAAGTAAAGCTAAAGGCTTTAGACTAGACTTGTTGGGGCAGGGGTAAGAAGAAAAGGAGGATGAGGAAATTCTAAGAGTCTTCAATGTAAAGTTAGGAATTCAAGATATTAATTTAATTTAATTTAATTATTTATTAATCGTTAAGGTTGGAAAAGAGCTCCAAGACCATCTGATCCACCATCTTCCTACCTCTAGTATCACCAACTAACCCATGTCCCTAAGCACCATCCTTTCCTTGAACACCCCTAGGGACGGTGACTCCACCACCTCCCTGGGCAACCCATTCTAATGCCTGACTGCTCTTTCTGAGAAGAAATGACTCCTCATTTCCAACCTGAACCTTCCCTGGTGCAATTTAAGATTAATTTAATTTTTAATTTTTAATTTAAGGCCATTCCCTCTAGTCCTATTGCTAGTTACCTGTGAGAAGAGGCTGACCCCCAGCTCCCCACAGCTTCCTTTCAGGCAGTTGCAGAGAGCAGTGACGTCTCCCCTAAGTGTCCTCTTCTCCAGGCTAAACAACCCCAGTTCCTTCAGCCGCTCCTCACAGGACTTGTGCTCCAGGCTCTTCACCAGCTTTGTAGCCCTTGTCTGGATACACATCAGGGCCTTGATGTCCTTCCTGTAGTGAGGGGACCAAAACTAAACACAGTGTGAGAAACAAAGTTGTGTTTTTGCAGTAGAGAATTATTTTTCTTTATTCCAAGGTAGTTGTGTAGTCATAATAAGGAGAAATGCTAAGTAGATAAGTGGACAGTAGAAGGCCTCACTGTTCCAAAATAAGGTAGAAGCTTGAGAAAAAGAGGATGAGCAGCGTGAGAACAGTAAAACAAAGATCACAAGTTCTCAAAACACAAGAAAGGAGAAATTAAAGGGTTGAAAAAAAAGAAAAATTGTACATATATGGTATAGAGGAGCGTCAAGAAGCTTGTGAACCTGTAGTACCTGTAGGAAACAGGGGAGGTGATCAGGCGTTGGGTAATAGGTAATAAAAGGTTATGATTTGTTTACTAAAATGCGCTCCTGATTGACAGGACGCCCATCATTGCAATCGTGAATAAAATAAACTTCACAGAAGATCCTGTCTGAAGAAAATTATTTGAGATTTTTCTCACAACAGTACTTGAGGTGTGGCCTCACCAGAGCAGAGTACAGGGGAACGATCACCTCCCTGGTCCTGCTGGCTGCACTATTCCTGATACAAGCCAGGATGCCATGGCCCTTCTTGGCTACTTGGGCACACTGCCAGCTTATGTTCAGCCGAGCATTGACCAACACCCCTAGATCTTTTTCCTCTGCAGAGCTTTCCAGCCACCTGGTAAATGTAAAATGAATAAACAGCTCTAGGACACCTCCAGATCAACATCCAAGTGTTACTGTGAATTGCCCGGACTTTGAGTTTAGTTTCCACTGTTGAACTAGAGCTTGCAAAGAGCAACATTGTGCCATGTGCCCCATCTTCTTCACAGAGTTTGCATTTTGCAACCAGAATTTTAAAGCTTTTGGGGTCAGCTCAGTATTATAAGGCCTGAGAGACTAAGATGGCCTATTTTCAGGTGTATAAATTAAAATACATCCCCAAAATACTACTTCAAGATAACTTTATAGTTACAAAGTCAAAGAGTTAAAAAATTAGGATGTCTTAGACATTAAGTTTATGTAACCTTAATCAGCCCACTTGTGAACACACTTTAGGATGCTGTCCTTAATTGCATCTGTCCCAGCTGTCTCCATCCCTACTCTCTGATTATTTTTTTAGATCCCTTAGGCTTTCCTGTGCTGATTTTTTTTGACTTCACTTGTCCAAAAATGCCATGCTCCCCTCATAACAAAATGGTTCTCTTCCCTGCTACTCTTTCCCAGTCATAGTCCTTTTGTGGGTTGCTTTTCCAGTTTTAGGCTCCTATTTTCCTCATGATGGGGAAGCAAAGCATCCATCCCACTTTGCTTGGGGTCAGGGTGGGCAGCAGGAGTTTTCAGAAATGATTCTCACCACCTAGATTTTCAACCATCTTTCCCAAAGGAAAGAGCTCATGGACTTATGTGCACATTAGGTAGTCCTCTGCTCAAATATAGCTGCATCTCTTTACTTATTTTAACCAAATTCCACAAAGTGGTCGAAGCCTCAAGTGTATCAAGCTTCATAAAAACCCTGACACAGGAGAGAGATCTTCTTAGTGCAGATAAGATAAAAAGGCTCAGTGCTCATTCTACATATAGCAGAGGTCAAAGAACCCATCCAGAGTACAAATCCATCACACACAATTTCAACAGCTCTACTGCTCACAGAGCAGTGTATTAAAACTTGGACAAAAAAACTTATTTTTCTCTTCTCTTCTCTCATTCTTGGAAGCAAATCCCAGCCTGGAGCAGCCAGTAACTATGGAAAATTTCAGCCCAGATACTTAAGATTTGGCAAATTCTAAACTCAGAACAGGAACTTAATAATAGGCAGCACTAGCGTTCCACCTGTAATTATCCATTATGTCCCAAGTGAGAAACCACAAAATGTTTCCGTGAGCCATAGGAAAAGTAGTTGCATCCAGACATTCCTAAATGGTTTTGAGTTGAATCCAGTCTAAGGTAGTGTTTACAGATGAGCACTGATTGGAGGAGGTTCTGAAAACCATCCACGGTATAGGGATGGAATGTGCTAGCCATAAAGCTGCCAGCAGAAGTCTCTCATCTCCAGCCTAGCAATGACACAAGCACTATTTCTGCTTTAATTGCATATGTTCCAAGGCTGGTTTAGTGCAATAATTATATACGATTGCAACCAGTAATACTTCACAAAAATAGAGGAGGGACCAATTCCTTTTTCATGGAACACTAAACTCCTGGTGGTTTTAGTAAAAGCAAGCTGATATTGTGGATTTTCCAGTCTTATTTGACTGCCCACAACTACAGATAGATGATGGACAGATCTCAAAACCATGGCTTCTCGTATAGTCTGAAAGGTGTTACAATAGTGCAGCTTGATCTGCTTCAGATTTCTGGGTATCACTAAGGCACCAACCTTTTAAAATTTGTAGGGTGTCTTTTTCCTCTTTTACATTAAAAGTATTCTCAAGTTCTTGATGCAAGATTTATTTGTGCCATACTCTACCAATCTTCTGCACATGTTCTACTAACCAGTGCAATTACATTTCCAACAGCATTATTTTTGTCCTGGTGGCTGCTGTAACCCACTCACTGGAAGACAGGTCCTGTTCTTTACAAGACAAGGTCGTATGGCTTGTGAGCGGAGCTTATTAACCTGGATAAAAGCAATGTATTCATGCCAAGTCCTATAAGTTCGCAGAAAAGAAGTGCCAGCAGGATCTAGCAGATTTCAACTCCTTGCACCACAGTAGTTTCTAGCATCCCTGGTTCATCCTAACTAGGTGTTTGTTTTTACCTTTTTCAGCAAATCAAAGAACCTCCAGAACTACTTTGGGAGACTAGTTCCATGGTGTCACTGTCCTTAAAATTATTAAACGTTCTCCTGTGCACAACCAAAGCTTCTTTCTTGCCAGTTACACCAAATTTCATTTTCTGTGAATAGAAAACAAACAATTGATCACAAATCCTCCCTATAGCAACTTTCAATGCCTGAAGCTATTGGCTTCTTTTTTTCAAGTTTGATTGAATTTAATTCCTTCAAATTTACTTCATGGATTGCTTCAAAGCTATTTATCATTGCCAGTGGTCTCCTCAACACATCTCCCCATGTCTCTGTGTCTTCCTCCTAGAGTAATAGTCAAAATTTCACACAATTCCTCGCAAGCAGACACAATCCTCTTTGTTTGTCATCATGGCCACGTGATGGGGACATAGCATACACTCTTTGAGCCCAGATTTTGTAGGGACAGCAACATCTGGGCTCTAGTCTACAGAGGGGTTTCTCTATCAGTACTGGATTGATCCCAGAGTTCAGGAGCTTGTTTTCTCACTGGTTGTAAATTATTTTAAAGGGTTCTTAAGCTTACCTCTAAGGCAGAGCTGAGGAAAGGAGAAAATCTATCTCCTGTGGCTGTTGGTGAAATGTATCTTCCAGGCTACATCAGGGTGTTTAACTTTGTAAATCCCATTCTTGCTGAGTAGTACATGCCACACCAAATGATGCTGGTAGGATGGAGATCCTCCTGTAGTGGGTTTACGTGGCAAGGTTTTGGTAGCAGGGGGCCATAGGCATGGCTTCTGTGAGAAGGATCTAGAAGTTGCCCCATCTAGAAGCTGCCTCATGTTAGGTAAGTGCCCCAATGCTGACTGCATATTTAAGACAAAACAAACCAAAACCAAAACAAACAAACAAAAAACGCTGTGCCACAGAGCAGCTGGGAGAGTGAGAGGAGTGAGGAACAGCCTTGCAGGCACCAAGGTCAGTGAAGAAGGAGGGGGAGAGGTGCTCCAGGCACCGGAGCAGAAGTCCCCTGCGGCCTGTGGTGAGGACCATGGTGAAGCAGGCTGTCCCCCTGCAGCCCATGGAGTTCCACGGTGGAGCAGGGTTCCACGCTGCAGCCCATGGAGGAGACCACAGTGGAGCAGGTGGACCTGCACCGACGGAGACTGCGGCCTGTGGAGGACCCCTGCCGGAGCAGATTCCAGGCCAGACCTGTAGCCCGTGGAGAGGAGACCACGCAGGAGCAGGTGACCTGGCAGGAGCTGCTGCCCGTGGGGGACCCAGGTTGGAGCAGTTTGCTCCCAAGGGATGGACCCCGTGGTACGGATCCATATCTGGAGAGTTCTTGAAGAGCTGCTGCCTGTGGGCAGCCCACGCCGGATCAGTTCAGCAAGGACTGCATCCCGTGGGAGGGACCCCACAGCACAGGGGATGAGAGTGACCGAGAAGGAGCAGTGGCGAAGAAGCGCTACAGACTGACCATAACCCCCATTCCCCCGTTCCCCTGCACCGCTCGGGGGGAGGAGGTGGAAGAGGGTGGATGGGGGGGAAGGTGCTTTTGGTTTCTTTCCTTTTTTTTGCTTCTCTAGCTTGTTAGTAATAGGTAATAAATCTTACTATCTCCCTACGCTGAGTCTGTTTTGCCTGTCATGATAGTTACTGTGCGATCTCATCCTTATCTCAACCCTTGAGCCCTTTTCATCATATTTACTCCTCGTTCCTCTTTGAGGAGGGGGAGTGAGAGAGTGGTTGTGGTGGAGCTCGGCCATCCACCCGAGTAAAACCACCACACCTCCTTTTGACCACGTGCAGAACACCTGCTGCTAATGATGTCTCTCTTATGTAACATTGCTATTTTGTAAAATCTGACTGTGGATTATGTTTGAGACAAGAGTTCTCCGTTTCACATGCATCTAAGAATTTAAAACTGGGTCTTATTAAATGGCTGGACCAGTTTTTACGCATTCCCGTAGTTCCAAGTGAGACTGGCACACTCTTCATGAGGGACAGCATATCTTGTGCTAATGATTGCTTCATTCCTGCTGTTAAGAACATGTTGACTTTAAAACTGGACACAGGCTTAAGTTTCAAATTAAATATCTATAGCCCCTCATGCACCAGAATACCATAGCTGGAGAGCTGAGCTATCCTATTGCTGTGGGTATGTCTGAATAAATAAAGAGTCCCCACCTCTCTGTTACAGACAGATAACTTTCTGATTTATGTTAAACAAAGAACTTCTTCCAAAATGTTAATTAACTATGCATCCGTCTTGCTTTTTGCAGACACTTCAGAGTTTGTTCTGGCCACATGAAAAACATAAACCAAGAGGGCTTTCAAAGAGAATCCTCTGAAGAGGGCTTACTGCTTTGGGCAAAGCAACATGCGTGAACATGTGTTTTGTCTAGAAGTGACTCAGATTCAGCCAGCCCAGGGCACTGCAGTGTGAACTGAGTCTTAGTGGAAAAGACAGAGTGGATCCATCTGTATGTATTAAACCTCCTCGGGATTGAATATATACTTGCTTTCTGTATTTTTCCTGAAGAAGCATGTAGTGCCTACACTGCCAATAATATGCTGCAGTGGTTTTCAGGCATCAGTGATCTGCATGTAAATGCATACCTAGAAAAGTAAACTTCAGCAAATTTCCATTTGCTATGGAAAGGACCATGTATTATTGCTACAGGCTGAGAAACTGTAAAAGATTTAAATCACTGTAGTACTGATTAAGATTTAAAGCTGGTTTTGTCAGATTTCCCATTCTTTCCAATTTTCAAAGGGTTCTTTAAATTTTCTTTCTCTTTGACAACCTAAGTTTATTATTCTGTTTCATGTCTCTGACATTCAAAACATGACACACACTTGCATTGTCCCACTCTTCAGTTGGGTGCAGTATAAACACTGCTTTTTGTCACTATAGTTCCTATCCTTGAAATAGATAGGGTGCTGTATGAGTATTTAATTCCCTTCACTGGCTTCATTTGTGCCATCCCAGACACAAGACCTGTCACAGCTTCTTCTGCTGACAGACACCACACAATTCCAATGGCAAAAGCTGGAATAATATCAAGTTGGTCTTGCAACATCAGCACTATCAGTTCTTCAATAAACTGCAGGGCTGTCAGGGTTTGGCTGTACTGCAGTCTTGATAATCCTTCCCGGTGAAGCTGAAGTGCTTTTAAAGCCAGTATTGAAAAATCTGTAGGAAAAAAAAAAAAAAAAAAAAAAAAAAAAAGTCTAAGGTCTGTATTTTAACTTAGTCTAAATGAAGAATTATTTTGCTTTAGTCTCAGCCTCTGCAGCCAATGGAAAACTTTATCCTATTCTTCATTTTAAGATTTGCAAATATCTGATAATCAAAATAAATGCACACAACCCCCTTTCTTCACATCCTATAGAGCTAGTCAGCTTTTTGTAGTAAATCAGTCAATGTCCTGCTCTTTTCTGCTCAGCATACACGCCCCAGCAACCCTGACATTACCTCCAAGAAAAACTGAGAAACAACCACACTGGGCAACCAAATCAGCTTTTTACAGAGAACGAAGCATACATTTCCAATAAAGCGTGCTCTTTGTTGGCGCTGCATCACCCGTATGCTCTTTGTGCTTGGAGTTTCCAGTGAGCAGAAGCCATGAAATGGTAATGCTTGTTCTGCTGTTTTCTCCTTCTAAATGCATAAACCTGAGATCTATGTTGTAAAATCTCTAAATCCATGAAGAGATCTACTTCATCCACTTACATCCAAAAGTAATAGCCCTCATGATGCCATCTGCTACACTGCACTTCACCAGCTCAACAGCCAAAGAATAAGATAAGCCTTATAAATTAGGCCCGTTATTAAGAGTGCTTTAACCACTTTTAAAAATGTCATCAGAAAGGCCTAAAATTAAAGTTTTTTTTATCCCTTGTCAGTCTATGAATGACCTCCCATGGATAGATAGAGGGAGGAAGGAAGGAAGGAAGGAAGGAAGGAAGGAAGGAAGGAAGGAAGG
>CM021697.1:139284540-139310575 GCA_011074415.1 Stictonetta naevosa | reverse complement strand
GGAAGGAAGGAAGGAAGGAAGGAAGGAAGGAAGGAAGGAAGGAAGGAGATACCATTCAGATGAGTATACTGTAAAGGTGTAGCTCTGCTAGGTTTGAAAACTGTTTCTTTTTTAAGACTGCAGTATTTGTTAGTAGCCAGAACAATTTGGATGAAAACTTTTCATTTTTTTTACTGCTTTTGCACAGAAAGCAAATATTTGCACATTTTATAGAATAAATAGTTTCACACCTAAGACAGCTTTAATATCAAACTTTCAATAAAGTCTACATAAAGGAAAAGGAAACTAAGTAAATGATACTGAGGGGCAAACCTATACTAATTTAGTATATATTTTAATAATATTATTTTATGAACGTCTTTTGATAAAATGACTATATATACAAGTTCATGGAAATCAGACTCAGAATTTGCCTGGAAATAGATAAAGGCATGCACACATTCCAAATAGGTATGAACTGAGGTTTTTGAGTGCTTTTTGTTTGTTTTGTTTTGTTTTTTAACCAAAAACTCCTTTTGGTTTCACCTTAACTAATTTCACCCTAATTATTGCGTATGTTTTCAGGAGAGCCCATATTCAGACAGAATCCATTCCTCATCCTGGCTGCAGCATGATGTGGTAGAAGCACACCATCTTCTGGCAATACAAGATTACTTCTCAAAAGCTTGTAAAATGAAGTCTTTATGAGTCAGTCAAGAATCAAGAATACTCCTCAGATGGATCAGGGAAAAAATATATCTTTTTTTTTTCTTATGAAAATATTCTAAATTATTTATTTATTTTTCCATAGAAAAACATATATGAAGAAGATAACCTGAGGAAGATAATGAGGCTTTCTAGCAAAACACATTGCCAATTAGCACTGTACTTCCAGCTGGTAGTCTTGGAAAGGTTAAACCTCATATTGCTCTGGAATAGCTTGGTCAGGATAGACAGGTGGGACTTCTGTGATGAAACTTCTAGTAGGAAACCAACACAATGTTTTAGTTCTTGCTGGGTGGTTTTCAGTCACAGTATGAAGCATGACATCAACATGATCATTTTGAAAAAGGCTTTGAAAGTGATTATTGACTTCATTCCCTCTGAAAGAGAGAGAAATTATGGCACAACTTTTAATACACAGATTATATTTGAAGGATTGCAAATATGTAACTAAATAATGATAAACTAATGGCCTTTGTAGAAAATTTTGATGCAGCTGAGGCAGCCCCTACTGAATTTGGCCAGAAGATGTCCCTCACAAACCCTACAACCCTTTCACTTAGCTCACCAGAGCCTGATGCTGATGCTTTCTGCTTTCTGCAGCAACGGTGTCAGGCTTTTGGTGACCCCATTAACCTCCTGAATGAGAACTACAACCAGCAGGAGATGACATTGTTTAGCTAATCTGAGCTTCCTGTTACAGGATCAACATTTCTGGTGCCTTAAATATCTTGTATGTGTGTGCATTTTTGACATTTTAACTGTTTTCATTCCCCAGAGAAAAGGTACTGATGCAGGGGTAAACCACACAAGACTATTCAGAGCTAGCTGGAATGCTGGAGCTATGTTTTTCCCTCTAATGTCTTTTGAACATTCAGGTTCACTTCTGCATTAGAGAAAATGAACTCATTCTGAATTCAGATTCGTGCTGCACGTTCCAGTCCAGTGTAACGACTCAGCTCCCTGCTTTACATTTCCAAGACACGTGCAGGCCTTCACTTTTCTCAGCTTTAAATACCTTGTGAGGACTTGTGAGGCAGTGCTAGTTCCTTACATTCTGCTTTTTCAAACTAATGAGTACTAATCAATATACCAAGAAACATACTAGCATCTCTTATTGAGAAATTTACACAACAATTTCTTCCTCATATTAAATACCTCATATGAAATAATATTTAGTGCCACCATTTTGATAAAGGACTTCCTTTTTTCTTCCTTTTATGCCATTCTGACAAGTGTATAAATCAGACCCTGCCTCAGGATCTTCTAATGCATCTCAAAGCATTTATAGGAACACTCCCATTTCTATCCTCCTTTCTGCCATGGGCACACATTGTATATCCATCATTTTCATTATATAGAATGACTGACACAACAGGTACACTGGCACATAGCATACCTCAAACACTAAATAAAGAATATGGGGAGAATTCAATTCCAAGCAAGTTTTCAGTATGCTGCAATCTTGCACACTTCTTCAATAACTGAACAGGCTCTGGTCCCACTTACTGCTGTTTTTTGGTGGTGGTGTATTTATTTATTTATTTATTTAATGCTTTTTCTTGAATTGAAAAGCATGCTAGCAGGAAATGGATACTGCCTCATTTTGCTGATTTTGTGATCCCTCTGTATCACCTCATCCCTTGCCCTTTGTTCAGCAACTCCGTTTGTTGCTCCCTCTCAGGGCTGCTGGCTACTCTCTCACTCCCTGCTCATTCCTAGTTTAAGGCCCTCCTTAGGAGGTCAGCCACCCCATCCTATGGGCAAAAAGGACTTTGCCCCATGTAGTGAGGTGGATCCTATATCTGCCAAGCAGATGCTGCTTCTCAGACTTGGCCACTAACACCAGTTCTGCAGCCAGTTATTGACCTGTCCTGTCATTGCCCTTCTTTTCACATCCTTTCCCCTCACCAGCAGGGCTGAGAACACCACCTGGGCCCCCATGCCTTTGAGTACGCCCCCCAGAGCTCTGTAAGTCCCTTTTGATACCATTCAGGCTTCCCGTGGCAGTATCATTTGTGCCCACATGCAGTAAGAGCGGGGAAAATGTAAGCATGTGTAAGACTGTGAGGGTGGTGGTGCAAAGGTGTGTGACTGTGCACATGAGTGTGAGGACGGCAACACATGTCAAGTATACCATGTCTGAAGGTTCCTGGATGTGCCAGCAGTTCTGTTTTGCTTGCGTTAGCCACAGGAGCACTTTCTCTCATTGACCAAGTGGCCTTGGCACATTTGCTTTATTCACCTTTGTGGTGTTATTGTAAGAGCAAACAGCATCTCTGCTGTGTAGGAGATTTTTCCAGCTGATGTAAGAACACTGTGAAGTGAAATTTGTGCCCCATAAGACAGCAGGGGCCTTCAGCTATGCAGCAGTGTATGCAGCATAGAGGGGAAGAGATTGGTGTTGACTAGAGATGGGGCATGGACTCAGCTGGACTCAGACTCACAGGATGGCTGAGGCTGTCAGGGCCCTCTGGAGGCCACCAGGCCCAAGCCCAGCTCCAGCAGGGCCACCCAGCGCAGGCTGCCCAGGCCCATCTCCAGGCAGCTTTTGAAGGCCTCCAAGGAGAAGACCCCACAGCCTCTCTGGGCAGCCTGTGCCAGGGCTCCTCACCCGCACAGCACAGAAGTGCTGCCTGGGGCTCAGGGGGAGCCTCCTGGGGGCCAGTTTGTGCCCAGGGCCTCTGGTCCCGGCCCTGGGCACCTGTGATAACAGCCTGGCTCCGTCCTCTCTGCAGCCTCCCCTCAGGTGTTTACAGACATGGATGAAATCTCCCTGGGCCTCCTCTTCCCCAGGCTGGGCAGTCCCAGCTCTCAGCTTCTCCTCACAGGAGAGGTGCTCCAGGCCCTCCATCATCATCATGGCCCTTCATTGGATTTTTTCCAGTAGCTCCATATCTCTCTTGTACTGGGGAGCCCAGAACTGGACACAGCACTCCAGATGTGGCCTCACCAGAGCTGAACAGAGTCCAAGAGGGATCACCTTCCTTGGCCTGCTGGGAAGCAGGCCCTATGTACCTCAGGAGGCTGTTGGCTACCACGAGGGCACATTCCTCGCTAACGTTCAGCCAGGTGTCCAACAGGAACACCAGGGCCTTTTCTGCAAAGCTGCTTTCTGGCATGTCAGCCCCCAGCGCTGTTGCTCCTCCCCAAATGCTAGCCATTGTACTTCTCTCCATGAAGTGCATGAGGCCATTGAATCGCATCAGCCCATTTCTACAGCTGGTCCAGGTCTCCCTGTGTGGCAGTAGGACTCTTTGGCACGTCAGCCACTCCTCGGGGATTCCATAATACAGAAGGACACAGGGACTTGGTTTGCTAAAGATTTCTGTTTATTACAGATCACTACAAATCACCACCAGCAAGTAGACTGATTTATTCGTTAATAAAACAAACATGGAAAGATAATGAGGTATTACGGATATTACCAGAAAGCATTTACATATGTAACACATACTAAAGATACGGCACTAATTAACAGGAGCAGCAATTAGACATAGTTGAAAGGCAATTATTGGTAGCAAAATCAGTAATAAATTAGCAAAGACATCGGTATTATAGGTTCAACATACTTATCAATAATAAGCGAATATACTTATTATGGATAACAAACTTATTAATAACAGCAAAGACACTTTCCCTGCCAAGCGCCCCTGACTGAATGCAGAGGGCAGCCCTGGTGTGAAGAGAGTTCAAACCAGTGGGTAAGGCAAGGGGTTAGGACAAGTCGGTCCCTTCATGCGGCCATGCAGCAAACCTGCCCCACAGGAGGCACCCTGTGAAGGCTCCATGAAGTCATGCTCTGCACTTGTGGCCTCGAGGGTACAAGATGGGTGCTGGCCACTGGCAAGAGGCAGCATGGGGAGAGCAGGCAGCACTTCCAGCCCCACCTGATGTCTCCATCTCCTCCTCCTCCTCCTCCTCCTGGTGGTCCCATGTGCCAGAAACACCCAGGCTGTGCCTTGGACAGCGCTGCGCCCAGGTAGGGCGGGCAGCAAGAGAGGCTCTGGCACCATGGCTGCAGGGCAGGTGGGAGGCAGAAGCCCTGTGGGGATGCCCAGCAGGGCTGCCACAGGGCTGGGACAGTGGCTGTATGGCTTCTCCCTGGATTCCAGCTTAGGGCCACAAGGACATGCTCCCCATAAGCAAGCAGTGTGTCTGCCTGACCAGCTGGTCCTTGAAGGGCTGGTGCCTACGGCCTCGAGGCAACATTTGGGGAGCTGCCAGGTCCCAGGCCATAGCTCACCCAGGCTCCTCCATAGGCTGAAGGAATCTGGACCTGTGTGTGGATTCCACTATCCTCCTCCAGTCACTGCAGATCCCCTGTGATGAAGTATACTGCAACACGGCATGAAAGCTTTTCTCCTTTGTATTCCACCCCAGGTGCTCATGTTGGCAGTGCTTATTCCGCTTCTCCATGGATGCTGGTCCTGAGCCTCCAGAGAATCCAAAGGGTGAGCTGCTAATGTCCTTGGAGATCTGCCTTGGAGATCTGCCCTGGCCACAGCTCACGCAGGCCCCTCTGCACCTGGCAGAAGCTGAACTGGCATGTGGCTCCCACATCATTGCATGATTTTTGGCCAGTCTCTGCTGTCCCCTGATGGAGAAGCCTCGTGCTACATGGAAAGCAAAACTCCCTTCTGTATTTGCTTACAGCTCTGACTACAGCCTCTGTATCTTGGCACTACCGTTTTCCTGAGCTTCTGATCTATCCCTGAGGTAAACAGTCAGTCTTTCCTCACTTTGTAGACTAAGCCCTGATGTTTGGTCTTGCCTTCATGTGGGATGTACTTTAATAAGTTCTCAGCTCATGCTCAGAGGTGCCAAAAAGCCATGCATGAATCAGGAGAGCTCAGACACACCGGCCACTCCAACCTTGTGTTCCTTCCAGTGCTGGCTGCACTGGCAGTGGTTGGTTGGAGCTGAGCTTACAGCTTGTTTGAGTTCCTGGGAGTCCTCTCCCCCAGCAGCTCCACATATGGTTGGTTCTGTGGCAATACATAGAAACCCTCTGCCAGATGCTCATGAGTGGCAAGGTGAAACAAGTGCTGGGCATTAACTGCATGTTTGAACTGGGTTCCCTGCTACGCAGAGATGAGGTTTACTGGAATATTCCACAAAAGCTGTTCTCTTCTTCCTTTGGTTGCAGATGTTGCTGCTACTGCTGACTCTAATTCTTCTCAGTGGGATCCAGATTTTGAAGCCTGGATTGATCACAAGAGTAACTCATGAATAGTCCCTTCCTTTGAGAGCTGCCAGGTCACACCCAGGAGGTCACCTGGCTCCTATGCAGCTGCTGCTGCTGAAGTCTACCAAAAGAGGTAATGACACCTTTTTCCAGCAGTTGGATACTACTCTTCACCTTTCTGAGCATCCCAGGGACACGTTGTCAATTTCCTGAAAACCTTAAATATTTGTTTTTTGATATTTTCTTCCTCTCAAAAGCTCAGTGTTGCCCCTCTACTGCTGTGGGTATCTCCACCTACGCATGAATCCCATATTCTTCCATCACCCCCTTCCATTACCAGCAGTTCTTCTCTCATGAAGCCTATCACAACATGGAAGGGAATTTTTCTGCTCAAGATATGCACTAGGAGGCCGTGCATGTCTTGCATTCTGGCAGAAGCCTGCTTACCCTGCCTCTCAGTTTGCTCCACTCCCTCAGCCTCAGTGGGACCGCAAGGCAAGCAGTTATTCTTCATTCACTTCACAGAATACATATTTAAAGTCCATCTTTTGTTCACGTGGGATAGAAAAGACTGCTTCCTGCTGATGCTCGGCCATGCACAAGAGCAGCGGGACCTGCTGACAGCTATGCACATAGCTAGTCTTGTATCAGTTTGTTCCCCCAAGAATTTGCAAGAACTCACAAACATGCGAGACTGCCTCATTTCCTACAGGTACTGGTGCTGACAAAACTGCAGAGCTGCAGATCATAAAGACCCAGAAAAGCACTGTGCAGCTGTGGAGCTGGCTGTCCCAGGGTCCCTGCTCGTTCTGGCAGCTTTGGGCTGCTGAAGAAGAGACAAGAGTGCTGTTCCACTCATTCCCTGCAGGCATTCAGAAGGGTCCTCTCCATCTGCCAGCCAGATGCACGCAGAGCACGGTGAGGACTCTTCCCCAGGTACATGTAATGCCAATGCAGATTTATGATTTATTTTTTTTTTGCCCAAGAAATTGAAGCTCTCAGGAACTGCTTCCATCAAGTATTTCCCTGCAGAGCTGGTTGGGTCATT
This sequence comes from Stictonetta naevosa, assembly GCA_011074415.1. Classification (NCBI taxonomy): domain Eukaryota; kingdom Metazoa; phylum Chordata; class Aves; order Anseriformes; family Anatidae; genus Stictonetta; species Stictonetta naevosa. The sequence continues at coordinate 139,303,637 of CM021697.1, read as the reverse complement.
CCATAGCCCATCTTTTAATTATACATGCATCAGGTCTCAACTGGAATTGCCTGGAAAAGAGGAGGCTGAGGGGAGACCTCATTACAGTCTACAGCTTCCTCGTGAGGGGGGGTGGAGGGGCAGGTGCTGATCTATTCTCTTTAGTCGCAAATGATAGGACCTGTGGGAATGGTGTTAAGCTGTAACAGAGGAGGTTCAGGCTGGATATCAGGAAGAGGTTTTTCACTGAGGGTTGTCACACACTGGAACAGGCTCCCCAGGGACGTTGTCACAGCACCAAGCCTGTCACAGTTAAGAAGAGTTTGGACTGTGCACTTAGTTATATGGTCTGATTTTTTGGGTAGACCTGTGTGGTGCCAGGAGTTGGACTCGATGATCCTTATGGGTCCCTTCCAGCTTGGGATATTCTATGATTCAATTTGCTACACCACTTTGAGGTCTTTGCTCTTTATGTAGTTTATTATCACAGTATTAACTCGATTGCTGAAAATATGCCACCAAAGAATAGCCATAATTTCATAGTCTCTCATTCATTGAATTGAAATCTTGCCTATATAGTAATAAGTCCTCTGGAAAAAGTGTGCTCAAGGAGGATCAGTTACAAGAAAATAAAAAAGATGGAAGTTTCTGAGTCCTGTTTCACAAATAATCCCATTAATATAGTTCTTTCCAAGTCCCAAGAAGGACTGGAAATAGGTACTGTTCAACTTTTGATCCATTCTCGATATGAATCTGGCCATAAGAGTAGAGGGCCAAAAGATGATTAGAAGGTTCATAAATTTTGTTGTCCATAAGGTCTTTTTCATTGCTCCGTTTTACACAAAAAGGGGACTACTGACTTCCTCTAGGTGTGGTTATTACTCCACCATTGATGAGTTTCAACTGTAGGATCTGAAATAAACTGTAGATTGAAAGAAATGTTAATGCTGCTTGGTTATGGGGCAAAATGTGGGTGACTCCACCCACAAAGGAGCAGGGAGGACAAGGGCAGGTGGGGGAAGCCCGACCACACCCTGTCCCTGCTGGCCCAGGTATTCTGTGCCTTGTGTTCAAAATGTTCCTTCCCCTCAGTGTGGCTGGTAGAGTGGGCAACACCAGCAGTGCTGATGAGCCATCCCAATCAATGGATTTCTGTGGAATCACCCCAAAATGATTGCTCCCAGCCTGATAGATACCATAGGGTTTTCTGAGTCCTGCTGGAATAATTTTAGCAGCAAAGGGGACTAAACCTTCCTCTAGAACTTGTCCTCTAGTTTTGACATTTATGCTGCATCTCTGGCCTGTGGATTGTCTAATGGTGTACAGGGTCATGTAACATGTCCCTCAAGGAAATGGGGAAAAGAGTGTCAATGCAGACAAATTTTTGAGTGGTTTTTGGTAGGAGAAAGGTATTGGTCAAAACCCAGTCCCATAAGCTTCTTAGCTCTTTCCGATTTTGTAAGAATACTACACTCCCACCACACACACACCAAAACAGAGTATTCCTACCTGTAAAGCAACTCATGACTTGATGCCGAGCTCTGAATCCTCCAGCTTTCCTCTGGCACACCGATTATCACTTGCTTCAGGGTCCGTATTTTCTTACAGCTGAAATGCTGCCCGCAAGTACTCCCATGAGTCTAAGTGCACTGACAGGTTCTTTAAGGGGCACAGGGTTATATGTTTCATTTAACAAAAGCCAAGAACCCCAAGGCGTGCATTATAATATTCTGGGGGGCACTGCTTCCACCAGCACCAGAATCCTGGAAGGCAAACCTGACAGATCTGGAATGCAAGTTTTATGCATCATTCCCACAGGAGTTCACCCTCCTTGTCACCATATCCAGCCGTGCCTGAACAGCCTGGCTATTGCCTCCGCTTCCCGAGGATTTGAACAAAAAAGGCCACACGCTTGTTTCACCTGAGGGGAACTACTCATTAACAAATTGCACAAAACTGTAAGTACAGATAATACTAGTACCAAGAGATTGTAGTGGGTAGGAATCCGTAGGCGAATACACTCCTAACTGGAAGCTGCTCCTTTCTTGCCCTGTCAAAGAATCATAATCTGTCAGTTACAAAAAGCAAAACAAATTTTTGAAAGATAGTTGTGTTTTTATTTTTCTAAGCTTGTACTTGTGAAACATAATAAATGACCTGATAGAATGACAACTTTGCAAAAGAACAACCCCTCCTCTCCCCAGCATCTGGACAGCAATATATAAATATTTACAATGAAAAAATAGGCAAGGGAAGAGAATGAAGTCAACATTACCCAATTCAGTTTGCTTCTACACATCAGATTTTGAACATCAATTATTTCAATCCCTTCAATCTTAACTGACACTTTCCTTTTATTTTACTGAGGCTTTAACTTCTGTTCTGTGTTAGATCTTCTGTGCAATAGATTCACTCCTGGCTCTGCTTCTATAGCTTTCTCCTGTACAGGAACCACAAAATTTACCTATTAGATTTTTTTTTCATTTCAAATTGTAAACCTTGAAAACAAAGAAAAAATTAAATATAAGTCTATGTCTCCAGATACAAAGTTTCTTACACAGTCAAACACATCACAAAACTGAAAATCAGCATAATGAAATGCTGGATAGCTTCTTAATGAGGACATTAGTTCTGTGTCCTGATCTGTTGGCTTTAACAAAAGCTCTTTTCAAAGAGAACAATTACATATAGAAAAAATAACCTTCTTATTTTCTTGTTAAAAAAGGAAATGATGCCTTCTAAAACAAAAGAAGTGATTTCCTCAACACAAATATAAGTTAGTGGAGAGAGCTTACAAAGCCTCAAATAAAATTGGCATTTGTTTAAAAGGATGACCTAAGGATGATTCAAAGAGGTTCAATAAGCCCATTTACTCTGATAATTCTATAAACGTTAGTGTAAAAAAAACAACTACTTTTTTGCTCTCTGCTATATAGTGTCACACGATCACATGACTGAAAACATGTTGTCTGCAGAAATGGTGGACACCTATCACGCACGATTTGGTTTTATTATGTCAACACTGATTGCCTTGTCCAACAAGAGGTTCAACATCCTTCGGATACCGAGGTGCAGTCCTTAGCAGTTGTTTCACATGTGTGAGCTCCGTCTGCCTCTAGTGCCCAAAGACATACGAAGCCTTGGTTCTCTTGCTTTATAATGTTCATTGAAGTCCAGTCTAAAGCTAAGAAATCGAAGGCTTTCATCAGAACTGGTTGTCAGCAAGACCAAGAACTGCTGGACGATTCCCTAAATGAGAAAGAAAAAACAAAGAGACAGCTAAGACGACATCAGTGGTGTGTTTTGCACAGGCATGCCAGGTGGTGTCCAAGCCTGGCAAGGAGGCAGAGGGAAGCCAGGAAATGGCAAGCACAAGAAATTTTACTCAAATTTTAGCAATCAAGTTATGCAGGATTCATTCTTTCTACAAAAAGCCTGTAACTTTGTTTTATCTTCAAACTTCTGCCATACACACTTCATGCTTTCAAACAGACCAACCCACTTAACCAGATGGGACTCTCCAGCCTGTCCTAAGGCTTCTGGGCTGCAGGGGCTGTGCCCCTGCCCTCAGGGCTGCCCCACCATTTTTGGGAGACCATTCAGGACCCAACCTGTTCAAAGAGGCAACCTTATTGTTCTTGTATTGCAGGTACAATGCAAGCCAGACCAGCATTAAACCACTGCTTGTTTAAAAATATACATTTGATGTATTCTGTGCCTACCAAGGAGCACCACAGAACAGCAAAGAACCTACAGAGTATGGCTAGCCTAGGTATTTGAAGTGGCTTTTACTTGGGACTTGCACTCGGGAAGCTAGAGGCACACTTCTAGCCAAGGGGCTGCAGCAGTTCCACAGCATGCAGGAGAGCACACGACTCTAGGGGGACTGGGACAACTCACTGCAAGAACTTATTCCTGATCTCCACTAAATACTAGTGCAAACATGCCTAGAATTAGGCACATCCCATTTACTACCCAATTACTTCCGAAGATGACCAAGGCTAGCCAGGAAGGTCCTGCATGAAAAATACATGGTAGGGCTGTAGCGGGGTCTGCTACAGTCCAAGCAGATAAAAGCTACATTGCCAACTTGTAGTAGTCCCACTGAGCACACAAACTACGATCTATTCTCAGCCTACACCTCTTAAGGTAGTCAGTTCCATTTTTGCTGGGAGGGAGAAATACAGTATTTGGACACAGGAGGCAAATTCTTCCCAGATTTGAAGCCCTCATATCAAATCTCTGGATCTCTGCAGCTGTCAACAAAAGCCATCAGTATTTCTAACCGGGGTGTATTGTTCTGTTTTCCTCCAAAATTCCATGTGAACTAACTCTTTGGACAATGCAGCACTTCATTCAGGACAGCTATAGCTTGGCAAAGCTATAGTCAATACAGAAATGAATTGCGTGGAAACCATCAGATAGAAGGGCTGGAAAATGCCGTGCACAGGCTTGTACAGGTGCTAGTCATGACTACAACTGCTATTAAGAATCTAGCTTACTCTTACAAGCTAAAAATGAAAATTTGGGTAACAGCCCAGGAAAATCACTTCAAGTTCATTTATTTACCTAGGGAAACAATGCATACTTACATTTTTGCTACATTTAAATGTGTGTTTACAGATATTAATTAATAAAGATATAGGAAATACTGACAACAAGCAGACCCTACAGCTTTAATTCAAACTCAGAATCAACACCATAAAAAAGGCCTAACTTCAGGTTTGCCAAAGGTGATACGTAAGAGTAGTTAAAAATCATACTACACCACATCAAGAATTTCTCATGTGTGAAAGCCAAGAGAAGGGTTGGGGGAAGGTTCTGGGTTTCAGTTGACCCGGGCTCTAACCATGAAGGGCTGCTGTGGCACACAGTGTTGTGTCCCCTCTTTCTACCTAACTTACTGTCCATATTTAAAAAAAAGAATAGCTAAGGAGTACCTGGTAAAAGTGAGTGAGTATTCGCAGCTGTGAGCACATTTTGGGTATTGAGTCTTGAAATTCTTTCATCCTCTTGTTCTCTTCTTCTTCTTCTGATGCAGTTACACCCCATTTGCCCTACACAGACAAAATGATTAAGAAGTCAAGTGTCACATGACAGCTAACTGGACCCACCTTCTGCCTGGCTGAGCCATCGTGTTCACACAAACCAAACACTGTCAAAGAAAGACAAACGTGGAACTTCTAATACTGAAACCATCCATCCCCTTGGTGGTTGTACAGTAAATGAAAATATTCTAGGTGTGTTACTAACATTGTTCTCATGTTCTTCACAGAAAGACTGCCATTACTAAAGAAAACTGAGATGAGCAAAGCAAGTGAGTCTCCCACCAGCACTGCACATCCCATGGACTGGCAGTATGGAGGCAGGCATGCAGCTATGGCATCCTTTGCAAGAATGTTCAGAATATTCAAGATTATACCATTTCCTTCACAGCCCTAAGCTTCTTGTCCTTTAAAGACCACTGCAAAAATCTATTTACCTAGAGGCTTTGGGCAAGACAGAAATTAAAAATGACAGTCAGGGATTTTGTTTGAATACACTAGCTACTGATGATGACGTTTATGTTTGTCTCAATGCATTTTTCATTTCTGTTGTAGCTGTAGATGACACCAAAAAACTCCATATTAGATATCAAAAGAGAGATATATCTGCCTCAATTCATTTTCATGTTTTAGTAATGTCCTTACCGTACCTCAAGCTCACGCTGTTTCTTCCTCTCTTCAAACTGTAACCTCAGTTGCAACTCTTCCAAAGCAGCTCTGTACATTGAATCTTGGGCATTCTGGAGCTCAATGATCTGATCAAAAACAGCTCGAAGCTGGTTGAGAAGTACCTGTGAGGTAATTCAGCAACAAAACAATGAAAGAGCTCTACAGCAAAAGAGTTTTAAGTTACTACCACTCTTGAGAACGTGAGTAAATTAGATGTTTCCACAGCCAGCTGGAGAGACTATTTTGCAAAGTTCCAAGTCAGTTGTTCCAGGACAATGCAGCTTCTTAGAACCAAAAGAAACTCACCAATATTGCAACAAGTTTTAAAATCAACATCTGTCATTGCATGCAAGGAGTAAGTACACAGCCTACTATAACAAGGTCTAATATGACAAGGAAAAAACTGACTTTTCCCCTTTCTTCTGTATCAAAAGAGAAGAAGGTACTAACCCTAACCCATAAGCCAAGATCACAAAGATTACAGTTTAATGAAAAGGAGAAGACTTACCCTAGAATCACTATCCAGCAAACACCGAGCTATGATCGTGTCCAGAAAAACTTCATGAGCTGCAATGATATGATCTAAGTCCTGAGCTTGCTGGACCTTGTTCCAGAGTTCATCCCACGAACATTCAAGCACCTGGAGCACAATGATTCAGGATTGGGCTGTTTTGATTTGCTAGATGACAAGCTCTTTGAAAGTTAAGACACACAACACATACAGAATATTAAAAGTATTTCATTTTTAAGCAACCAATTGTGTGGATAGAATATACCTCAAATGTAATGTAATACTGCATTTGATGAATGAAATGGACCATTTCTGATGCCAGAACGTGACACTGATGCAGCACCCCAGAAAGCTCTGTAAAAAATCCAAAGAGATGGCATGTTAAAGACTGCAAGGACAGGCACAGCCATCAAACCAGCTTGGTAATCTTTTTTCTACCAAATTGAATACCTCATAAAACAGCCACTAGTCTTGGATTGTACCAGTGATACTGGCAGGCAACAGTTGAGCAAAGAACACTGTACAATTAACCTCTAGATAAATTAGCCAAAGATGACACCAACTGTGTGATCAGACTGCTGGAAACTTTCAGAGTATCATAAAGTGAAAAAAACCTTTTCAGTCCCCAAGGGACCAAAAGACAGTAAATGTTCCATGCTTTCTTTTGGCTGAAAATCTGAGGCCACGGATCCGCAGTTGCTTCTGTGGTCTCTCATACCCCTTGTGTTCATAAGACAGCCAGCATATTTTTTATTACCACACTGAGAACAAAGGAGAGGGTGGTTACAACAAGGGTAGGGAATTTGTGACTCAGGATGTCCAGGCTCAATTTCTTGATCCACCAGAGACCCACAGATAAGTCACTGCTGGCCTCAGCTGTCAACCTGTAAGACAGAGCATCTCTGTCACTTATCCTTCTGGAATCAGGCAGATGTCCAAACAGGGGAATTCACTTCTAAAAAGCTGCTAAAGTGATTTGCCAAGCTACGTGACTGCTACAAAAGGAATTTTACATTTTCATATCTAGGATGTTACAGAACCATCCAATGATCTGAATGACAGCACAACAAGGTACTCCATTCTTCATTTCTTATGCCTTTGCAGGAAGACTATCCCTAACGTATTTTATTACATCTGCTTTAAATCAGGTCAATTAAAAAAAGTTCAGTACTGGCTACACATCAGAAATTCTTCAGCGTATCCGAGCTGGATACGTCTTTAATTTCTTATTCAAATTCCTGATAGGAAAAGACCAAGTTTGACACTATGGTATAGAAGAACTCCTTGAAAACATTAAAATCAACAGCTGTTAGGGTGTTTGGGAAATGGTGAATAAAGCTACCCTAGAAAGTCAATGTTACCTCCTGGTGGCTGAAAAAAAAACAACACCCTGCAGCTGCTTTGCCTATCACTTACGGTTTTCCATTTACTGCGCTGTGACCAGAAGCGCAAGGTACAGTTCTGAAGGAAGAAAGAGAAAGTAAAGCAAGTTCTGCTTCTTTTCAGATCAATGCTGGGGTGGACTCTCCATGTATTGCAGGAAAAAATAAATAAATCTATCCACAGCTTCCAACTTAGGCATGCCAGAGAGTGAGAAAGACTCCTGTCCCTCCAGGAAGAAGGCAGGTCTTTGTTAAACACACTCTCCTTTGTCAGAGGCACGTACCCAGAAATAGAATAAAAGGCTTTTTCTGCCTACAATAACTATAAGATCTTTACTAGCATTTTAAATGCTTTTGTTAATTAAAAAGTAGCCAAAACTGAAGGTGACAAGCAACTGCGATTTCATCTCAGAAAGACTACAGAAGACTGTTCCATATCAAAGCACATGAAAGGCCTCCCAAAGAGGTCTTCTGAGAATAAACATAACTCTAGCAGAAGGAAACAGTTCCAGCCTGAAGACCCTCAAGGGATAGAGATGAGAATAAGATTTGTTAACTGTACCCTAGACTCAAAGGGAACAGAAGGAGCGAACACAATAGACCACTTGCTTTGAGTCAAACAAGCACTTGTTTGGGACAGGGAAATGACAGTAAAGTAATTCTATCTCCCAGAAACAGAAAGGAAACAGAAAGTCATCCCATGTAGTCCCAGAGATCAGCCTTTCACACTGGAGCATCTTTATAATAGTTTATTTACCAGTGACTTCCTGAGGCCAAGGTGTCCATTCCCACCCAAACAGTTTCCGATTATAAAAACAAATACATTTTTGTAAACACTACTATACCACAAAGAATTGTAAGCCTCAACAGCTACTTTAAAAAAAAAAAAAAAAAAAAAAAAAAAAAAGCTAGGTCAGAAAAGTCAAGATTGAGCCTTCACAAATGCTCAAAAAAACCAAAAATGTATTCTCAAATGAGAAGGGGGATCAAAAAGTCCTGATCTGTTAAGCATATGCCAGAGTCACTATACACTCAAGAGCTTTTCTGTTTCTGCTCAAACACCTGTTTGTCTTATCTTACCCTCTTCTATTCTTAGCTAAATAAAAGCAAAATGAACAAGTGAAGGTAAAACTGGTAAATTTAGAAGTGTGTATGTGTGAAACTCAGTACTTCCAGCACAAGGAAAAGGGAGGCACAGGGTACAGATGGAAAGTCACCAAGGAAGATGAATAAAAGGGGATGAAAGAGTAACTATCTTTCCAGACATGGGATGTTTCACTTGCCCATCGCTACAAAAACTCATAATCACAGATTAAGTAAAACAAACAGGAAACCTTCATATCCAGTAATGCTATTTCATCTTCATCATTGTCTGTCATTAATCAGTCAATAACAGCAATAAAATATAAAATTCATCTGTAATAAAAGACTTTTCTTTAAATGGTTTTAAAATAACCTGCAGCAATCTAAATCCAGTTTACAAGTACATCACCCACTTAGGCCTCTCACCTGGTATGCTTTTCAAAAGCTTTGCGTTGCACATGTGTCCTTTCCATATATCAGTAAGAATATACTCCATTCGCTTCGCTCTCCAAAGGAAATTAAATACTCTCAGATAGTGGCTCATGCACTCACGTGTAAACACCTATAAAATTAACAAAAGACGGCTACCAATTTAACAGAGACACCATGTGTTTTGACGGACAAAGAATATTTTCGGAGTCTTACCTATTCTGACCCATGCAGTTTACTGGTAAATACTGGTGGAACAAACCCTTGGGAAGTTCAGAGCTCTTATGAAGACCCTCCTTCAAGAGCTGAACCAAGTTATCTAATGTTCATGTAGGCACAGAGCACTGCTCTGGTCCAGAGTGCCCTTCAACTATGCCTGCTTACAACACTGCCATTTTATTTTTTCCATTTTAACCCTAAAAGGATTCCCACATTGTCAGTATTTTCACATTACATTCCTAAGAAGACTGAAGAAAAATGAAGTAGAAATGCATTACAGGTTATTTTGCTTCTCTATAAAATACTCTTCCACATAGGCATCTTTTCTATACTGAAATAAAAGTTGAAGTTTAAAAAAAAAAATCCTCAGTACTGCTCTGATGCTTTTGTCAGTTCCATTTCATTGTAGGCTGAAAAAATCCAATGTATTTACTGTTATTCCAGCATGCCAACTTAAAAAGGCATGAAAAAAAAATTAGAAGTCCACATACTAGGAAGCAATCATTTCTTAGGAGGTTTTGAGCACTTCCAATCCCATATGGGAGGAAATGGGGTAAAGAGTAAACATGATAAAGACAAAACATTTCACTCTTTTCAAACTACACACATACATGACAATTCCTTCTGCTGGTCAGTCTCACATTTTGATGTTAGAATGTCTTGACAGAAGTTAAATACATTCTGATCAATTGTGTTATTGATTCTATGAATGTATTTGTTTTCTCAGTTGTTCTAATGAACAATACCTATCAAATTTTATTTAGGTAATACAAATAGGTTCTCTCCAAATACATTTTCCACTTCCCTTCAAATTATCTCAAAGCAGCTGCTACGGCCTAGTGATAATGGAAGAAGAGGAGCACTCCATTTATTAAGTACTTGCTAAAATCTCTGCTGGAACAAATTCATTACTGATTTTCACTAATTAATGTTCTAAATATAGCTTTGCAGCACTCAATTTCAGTTTGTAAGAACTGAGATTTTGGCTTACTGTTTATATAGTGAGTGCATCCTTGATGCCAAAAAAGGGGTCTATCTGATCATACACTCCAGAACAAAAAGGTTATTTCAACAACAAAATATTTAGCAATCCAGTTCAGTATTGGAGACGTGTTCACAACCAGCAGTACACAACATTACCGTTGCTATTGGTCCATCAACATGATAGTCTAGGCTGAAGACATCCCATCCAGTGTCCCCAGGAGATACCTGTATTAAAAAGATACACTATTTTTAGTGAATAACCAGAGCCTGCTAGTGCTCAAGAGTTGCTTATTCTTCTGTTCTCACAGACCTTGAAAAAGCAAACATCCACATCAACATGGGATACAGGAGCTTGTTGCCAAGAGCAGCAGATTAAGCCAAAATAAACCTAAGTTTGTTGCAAGGGTGGGATACATCTCACCCAACTGTTGGTGTTTGTAAGATAGGAAGAGAAGACTTATTAAGTGAGATTTACATAATTCAGAGTAAACTTCAATGGAAAAAGAAGAGATGAAACAGTATTTACCATATGTACATATCAAAATTTTGTTTCACGTAGATTTCTGTGTACTCACACATATGCACACAGAAAGTAATTTTATTCATTTATGTTTTGGATGAGAGTCACCATGATGCAACTGACCTCCAGAAGTCGAACATCCAATCGTTTGAGAATCTCAGGATTATCGAACTGCGCATTAGTTGCCCTCACTGCTGTTTCAAGGATTCCAGTCAGGTTATGCTGGTATAAGGTTGTAGCTGGTCGTGCAAGCTCAGGCCTGGAAGTTATGAAACAGTCTTAGAAACATGGAATATCCTGAGTTGGAAAGGACCCACAAGGATCACAGAGTCCAACTCCTGGCTCTACACAGGACCACCCAAAAATCAGCCCATGTGTCGGAGAGTGTTGTCCAAATACTGCTTGAACTTAATGTGCCTGGTGCCATGACCACTGCCCTGGGGAGCCTGTCCCAGTGCCCGACCACCCTCTGGGTGCAGAACCTTTCCCTAACACCCAGCCTGACCCTCCCCTGTCCCAGCTCCATGCCGTTCCCTCGGGTCCTGTCACTGTCCCCAGAGAGCAGAGCTCAGCACCTGCCCCTCCGCTCCCCTCATGAGGGAGCTGCAGGCTGCCATGAGGCCTCCCCTCAGCCTGCTCTGCTCAGGGCTGAACAAACCAAGGGACCTCCGCTGCTCCTCTTACCTCTTCCCCTCTAAACCCTTCACCATCTTGGTAGCTGTCCTTCGGACACTCTAATAGTTTTATGTCCTTTTTATACTGTGGTGCCCAAAACTGCACACAGTACATGAGGTGAGGCCACATCAGTGCAGAGTACAGCAGGGAAAAAAAATGCACTTCCCTCAATTGCCTAGCAGTGCCGTGCTGGCATGTTACTGAGATACCCTGCAACAGCAATTTGGTACTAGCACAGAGCAAATCAGTGAGCAAAACATCTCTAACTGTCTATTAGTGTGCAGCTATTCACCTGAACATCAGCATGAAGAGTAAATTAATCCTGATTTAATGCCACTCATTTCAAGTTACCAGGACTGTTAACATAGCTATTCTAAAATTTGAGTTGCATTTGTATCTAAAATTGGACAGATTAACTCATTAGCACAAACTGATTTATTTCACAATTTTGGGATACTTAACTGATAGCCATCTCGGGTTTAGAACTGCTGACGGAAGCACACAAACCCACCGCCTCTACGCAACTTAAACTTTCCAAGGAGCTGAAACATGCAAGTAGCAAATGCCTTGCGATCCTCTCCCCCATCAGTACTGGAAACCCCCTTACTACTTGTACCTCAAATGTAATACTGACTCCATATACCAACCTTGTTCTGCTTCACCCTGTTTTTCACTTAAAAAAGCATGGTCACGTACAAACAAGTTAATGGAAGCTGTATTACAAAGCCTGCCTTCTAGACTGGGAAAACTTTGTAAAGGACCTTTCTGGTAGACTAAGTTTCATCAGAAGCACCAGCATGTAGAAGCAGCCAGCTGGCAAATACAACATACTGAAACTGATACTTGTAGGTACACTTGAGTGCTTAAAACAGAGAGTGCTGATGCATCAATTAAATTTTAAAAATGCACTGAGAGGTTCTGACACAATGTTTTAGACCAAACACATCCAAAATACAGAAGAATAACATTCAGAACAATACTAACTTGTGGCATCAAGAGCACCAGAAACTGAACTTTTCTGCTTAAATTTGCTGACAGGAGGAGGCAAAGTGAAAACATCCTTGGGGCTGTCACAAACTCAGTGTAAAGCTACATGAGTACAGCTTTTCAAGACACTGAAAAATGGTACTGTATGTACTTCCTACCAAAAAGAACAAAATTTCAGTCTCAGGGTCAAAGAAACTCAACCCAGAATAGAAATTAAAAGATGTTCAAGTAAACCATTGAGTAACAAGATACTTAAGGTGTCCTCTTCTGAGCAAAACATTTTCTACACTGATCATGCATATTTGGGAGCATCAGAAATTCAACATAATTACCCTTCTTATTCTCTTACTTGAGCAAGTCCATTAAGTGCCTGATAAAGTCTCCTTGACCAAGTAGTAAGTAGCGTCTCATGGCCTGCATGTGTTCCAGTAAATTGTACTTCTTATTAAGAACATCCAGCAAGTATTTGCTGGTCTCAAAATAAGCTGCATCAATTTTCTCTTGAAACGCGTTTTCCAGATCTGTGAACAAATCAGCAGCTAGAAAAATAAATCAGAATTAAATTAGTATTTTTTCAAACAAAAATGAGGCAAACATTCTTTGAAATTGAAACATACCAGCAGATATATTCTGATCCACTATATTATACATTAGGCATAGCCAAAGTGAAAGCAAGTCTAAAGCAGTCCATACATCAACAACACTACTTTTAATCTGTGCCCAGCCTGTACCTTCCAATACGAACACAAATTATTTCATCACTTCTACATGGAAAGTGAATTTTCTTTTAGTTTGCTAAAATACTGCAGTTTACAGAATCTAATTATTTGAAAGATAGCAAAAAGCACAGAGTTAATGAAAAGTTTTGGTGAAGGCAGATCTAAATTAGAAGTCACTTTTAAGGGCAGGAGAAAAAAAATCTTCAAAGAATCAGTCAAAACATTCAACAGAAAAGAGTTCCCACATGGAAGTCAGAACAAGAGAGGAGGGAGTATGTTTGCATTGTCTGGGGGACAGTCTGCAATCTGGTGGTGTCTTCTCCACATAGAATGCATGGCAATTTGGGGGCAGAAAGTAGGACATAACTGTTTAGTAGGGAGTGTGTTTCATTCTTTACAACTACAAGCATGTTAAGAAAAGAATTGCAATAATGCTGTTATGAGATAGCAAGAAGAAAAGTACGGCTGGAGAAAACATGGAAAAAAACTCCAAATACCGGACTGCCAGGTGGCAATACCTTCCACAGCATTGAAGTAAAAACTGTTGAAAGTGGGAGTATATAGTTCTACAATTGCTCTAAGAGGTAGAAACTAGAGGTCCAGGCACCAAATGAGTGTAAGACAGTGTATTGTCTGCTCAAGGGTTAGTTTCAACCCATACTGCAGACGTTAAATATTAGAACCAAGTTTTACATGTTCTGGTGATATTTAGCCTCAATTAATAAACTGCTTTTAAACTAAGTAAATGAACAATTATTCTAACAAAGGATTCACTGCTTATTGAGGGAGACCTCACAGTGTCTGGTTCAATGACTCGAGATTTCCAAACTCTCATTCAATAACCTGTGAAGCTCTCCATAGCACATCAAGTGCAAGCATCTGTAGAGAATTCACAGATATGATACTTGTATAAAGCATTGCTATGCTCAAATTTCCTACACCAGCAGAGTACTACTTAGTCAGGTGAAACATGTGAAACTTAGGAAATGTGAAAACTGATACAGACCAGAGGTAAGGAGTCCCCAGAGTACTCTTTGTCCAGTCACTGACAGCGAACCATGAGAGACAGAGACTTCACCAAAGTCTCTGCTCCCCCTGGTCAAGGCAGATGTCTGGTGTGATTTGACAAAGCAACTCTTGTATTGCTCACATAAGGAAGCACCTAACAACACCATACCCATGGCTGGGAGAAAGGGAAAACCATCAGGTGGTGCAAACACATTTGTCTCACTGGTACTAATGCACTTGTCTCACTGCTATAGGGCAACTTGGCATTAAGAAAGTCCAATCAAGTCCAATTTTCGTCTTTCCCTATTAGCAGATCCTGGCCTCGTAACTGATATCTTCAAAAGATGAGTTCAAACATGGCTGCTTGCACACATAGAGCTGTCAGCCATTTGATGTGCCTCAAGGCTGGCTTTAGAGGAGAAAGGAAGAACTTCCAGAAGGAGAAAGTTAAAAGAGGAGTTTCACCGAGAGATCACAGTAAGCTAAAACACCCCAATGATCTGTTCCTAAAAGTCTTTTCACAAGATGCTGAGAGCCTAAGAGACAAGGCAAAAGCAGGAAAAAGCCAGCCCAAAAGTAGTCATGAGCTAAGTACCTTCAGCTACCAGGCACACAGGTTGGGCCCTGGGCTGGCCCAATGCATAGGCAAAGCCAACCAACAGCAGGCAGTTGCCTCGTTTGCCTATGACAAGACCCCTGCCTTGAGAGAAATGACCTAACCACAACCCTTCATCTCAGTCTGGAAAACTCAAGTTTGCCTGCATAGCTGTAACGCATCATCTCTGCATACATACACACCGGTATAGGCAATGCACCACCCCTATTTCAAAAAGGTTGCTTTCATCAACAAAAGAGAGGCCTAGACACAAGTTTTTAAAGCTGTGTAAGTTTATCTCAGGACACAGTGGAAGACAGAAATGGGTCTGGAAAGAAAACGGCAAAAAGCACTGACGGGTCTATGAGTTGTTACTGCATGTTGTGGTCTTGGGCAAATGCTGGTTGAGAAGATCCCAAACTTGAGGTTGGAGTGCCAGCTTCTACTCTGTTCTGCACCTCTGGCTTCCTGTTTTTAACATATGTTGAGACAGTAGCTTTTTTCAAAAAATTTTTATACCATTCTTACGTCGGCATCAAAAGAAAACTGAGGAAAGATGAGAAGTTTAAAAACCAAAAGCTCATGAAATTGAACAAAGGGAAGCATGAAGTCCTCCACCTGCAGAGGAACAACCCCAGGCACCAGGGCATGTAAGGGGCCACCCAGCTGAAAAGAAGCCTGAAAGAAAAGGGCGTCAGGGTCCTGGTGGACATGAAGTTGAACACGAGCCAGCAATGTGCCACAGAAAAGGCTAGTGGTATCCTAGAGTGCATTAGGCAGAGTATTACCACCAGGTGGAGGAAGGTAATCCGTCCCCCCTCTTCAGCTCTGGTGAAGCCAAACCTGGAAGTACTGTATGCCCAGTTCTGGACTCCTCAGTACAAGGGAGACACAGACATACTGAAGAGAGTCCAACCAAGGGGCACAAAAACAATGAAAGGATTGAGGCACTTCTAGGGTGAGAGAGGTGGCAATTTTAATCCTACAGGAGAAGGCTCAGGGTGCACCTCAATGTCTTTGCACCCACACATTCAGGTGGGTGCAAAGAAGATGGAGCCAGGCTCTTTTTAATGGTGCCCAGTGACAGGACAAGAGACAACGGACACAAACTGAAACACAGAGGAGCCATTTGAACATCAGGCAGCCCTTCTTTACTGTGCAGGTAATTGAGGTTGCCCAGAGAGGCTGTGGAGTCACGTTCCTTGGAGATCTTCAAAAGCTGCCTGGACATATCCTGGACAACCTGCTCTGGGTGGGCCTGCTTGAGCAAGAGGTTGAACCAGGTGACCTCCAGAGGTCCTTTCCCATCTCAACCACTCTGATTCTGTGGTTCTGCGAGTTAAGATTCCAAAGCAAGTTAAAATTACAGCCAAAACCATGAAACGTTCAGAATTAAAGTGAGAAAAAGCACCCAAATTCAGTCTGGCACTCTATCCTTCTGTCATTTTATTATAATTATCTGAAGAGATGCTCAGTTTATTGTCAGATGGCACGAACAAGGAGGACAGGATGCATTTCCAACATCAACACATTCAATCAATGTGAGAAAAACACAGACAAAAAAAATCAGAAAAGCGTGGCCATAAACTCTGAGTAAAGCGGTGAAAGTAGTGTTATTCCAGTAATGTTTTTGTCTTTTTCAGGAGTGGCTGGCAAGATGATGTTTCAAATGTATTTACAGCCCTTATTCACCTAAGCCTGACCCCCTTCTCTGCAATTTAAGAGCAGCTAGTTGACTAGGCAACCACTGCACGTGGTACAAAAAAACAAACAAACAAAAAAAACAACAACAAACCCACAGTATTAGACTAAATCTTCTTGCAGACATTAATGTGGTTTGAAGAGTTAATATAAAAACTAATCCAAGGATCGTCATAAAAAAAATAGAAAGAAAAAAAGAAAAAAGAACCTCACAAAGCCAAGGTTTTAAGTTAGCTATAATAAAGTTGTATTTGAGAACAGGAACAACACGAAGTATTGTACAAGAGGTCAAAAAGTACAAAGAAAGATGTTCTTTGAAAAATAAGTAAAGAACTTGATTGAAAAATATTTAGATAATGCATTTAACAAAAGCTGGATATATGATCAGGATATCATTACACTTTTAGAACCTATGAATTCAGTAGCATCAGAGAAATGATCACAGTCACCTGTCTTAACCATTAGGCTCTCCTTTGTATATTAACCACGTTATAGGAAGTTAAAGAAGTAAAACATTACTTCACCAGAAGAAACTTTCTTCTCCATGATGTAGCAGCATCCTAGGCATTACCTTACCCTCTTTGCTATTTTTTTAAACATCTAAAACAAGTAGTTTCTATGGGTATTTGCTGTCTTTCATTATAATAGCTAACTTGATTGTAAAGAATACCCCAAAGATTATTCATAAATGGCATATAAACTCACACGTATTAGAACTGAAATATCTTCTAAATAACAGGAAATAATCTGAAGGAAGTCTGAAATTAAACTGATTTGGTTTAATGTTCAATAACTGGCCACTTCGATTATAAATAAACTTCAAAAATAATTTTGCTAGCCTCCCACGTACTCATTTTTCTTATGGAGTATTATAATGGTAGAATGAATTTACTGAAAGGCTTCTGTCCTGACTGCTTTTACTGCTCCTTCTGTTATTTACAACTAATGGATTTTTGATTTTTCTTTTAATCACAGAATTAATTCACAGTATTATTACAGAGTCATATGATGTGTATTTGATGAGGAGTCTCAAGTACTAAATTCTCACAGAGGCACTCAAGAACATCCCTGCTCTCATCCTACCCACCCACCTAAAGTCATTTGAAAGCAGGTTGATCACGCCTGGTTTCATTCAGAAACCCAGTACATTAACAGCCATCCAGCAAACCT
Source organism: Stictonetta naevosa (assembly GCA_011074415.1). Classification (NCBI taxonomy): domain Eukaryota; kingdom Metazoa; phylum Chordata; class Aves; order Anseriformes; family Anatidae; genus Stictonetta; species Stictonetta naevosa. The sequence goes on along the minus strand of CM021697.1, from coordinate 139,285,961 downwards.
ATTAAGAAAATTAAACATGCTCATCTTCACACATGTTCTGTAAAATGCAAGTATCCATTAAAAAGCTATCTTATAAAGGCAAACGTGAGGGACTTTTGTACTCCTTTCCACCCCGCTATCCAAAATGTTAGTTTATAGCCTAAACCACATATTGTGCAGAGTTCAGTTCAAAGGGAAGAAGTTGACCAACACTGATACCCTACCACCTTTTGAAGATTCTGCAGACTTTGCCACGGCAATCATCTTTGTGGATGGAGTTTGATCATGACAAACTTGATGCAAGAAGTTTATGGATTTTCCTATAAGGAGGACCTGAAAACGAGACTTTTTTTTAGTTTTAATTTTAATAGTGACTTGCATGTAAGATTAAAAGCTAATAAAAAAGCCACCACAACCAGCAGGACAACATAGTATTTTATCACCTTTCTTCAGTCCTAGCTTTACAATCCCAACCACAGCAACCCAGAACTTCACTGCCAACACAAAATGCTTTGAAACAAACATTTCCCCCTTCCTCTAGATCTCCTTAAGCAAAGCTTATTAGTTAGAGAATGGAAAAAATAGTCTTATAGTCTTCCTTAGCAAATAATTCTATTAACTCTGTTATTCTTAACATGAAAATTTACTGTTAAATTTGGTCTCCATTTTCTTAGTAAGAACTTAAATAGCAGCATAGACAAACAAATCATCAGAAAAATAATTTGTGAATACATACCTTTTTTGATTGCTCCATTGTAATAAAAGAAGGGATCATTGATTTCCTCAAAGTGTATTTGTCATGCCACAATCTATCAGTTTTAACTGTAGGATCTGAAGCCACAAAAAACTGTAGATTGAAATAAATATTTAAAAGAGGAAGGTAAACTCTTTCCCCCCATTTTTCATTTGTGAACTACGAAAACTGAAAAAAAATATTTCTTAGTTGTTCTTTTAACTAGAATAGCTAAAGTTGTCCTGGAAACTTACATTCAGATTGGATCTTGACCAATACGAACTCTGAAGAAAAAAGTTTAAAATTGGACTCATATAATTTAATCTCCTCTGTACATTATGAAACCTTGACTATCTCAGGCAGCCATAAAACAACCACTAGGAAATACAGAAGCACACAGCATATTTCAGGCAATTAGAGTAGGAGAAAGATGTCAGAATATAACTGCAATACGCTTTTATTTTATTCATTCTATTTTCACTCACTCCTCCTTTGGACTTTCTCCTATTTTAGGAGATGCAGAATTGCAGAAAATAACAAGAAATCCTACAGCAAGTGAGGAATCCAATGCCAAGGTCTCTCAGCTCTACATAAGAAAATACTTTCATATATGTAAGAAAATAAATCTACACAATTAGTTTTTATTAAAATGAGTTGTGGAACGATTCTGTCCTCATCCAGTCAAACAAGACATCCATTTCTGGGGACA
>CM021697.1:139269313-139284440 GCA_011074415.1 Stictonetta naevosa | reverse complement strand
ATGTTTTGAAGCAGTTCTTGATTTTGCAGCTAACGGATGGTTTAGAAAAAACTAAAAACCTCTTTCACCCCCCCCCCCCCCCCCAAATACCACTTCAAACAAGAATGGCCAATTTTGTTTGAAAATGGTCTATGATAAATAGTAGCTTTCAATATACGTTTTCAATATACACGCATCCAACAGTGATTTGCAGTATTAAGAACACTCTCAGAGCAAGCATTTTGCTGCAAAAAGTGTCAAGCAAATTTTAAAGCAGACAAAGAGTTGAAAGCTAATGAATGATTTAAAAACAACCAAAACCCCCAACCACTCAAGTCTGAGGGGTAGCTGGAAAGACAAGTCCACATTTCTACACTTTTACACTTTTGGAGATAAAGATTCATAGATGTTTTATGCAAGTCTGCTCAAGATGACCTTAAAGATCAGCCATGTGTGATATTTGTACTTATTTGAATTTTGATGGACAGTTTCAGAAATCAGACGCCACTTTCCACATCCAAGTGAAGTTACACAGATCCTTCTCAGGAGTGGTCAATTCATTTTGAAAATGATTCTTTGGCTTCTTGGAACTAAACAAAATCTCAATTTAACAAGACTGTACTGGGAAAAATAATTGGGAAAGCTTGAAAAGACATAAAAACTCTTTAAGAAGAAAATGAATGTTACTAGGATGTGTTGTTATAGAAGTTACAAGAAATACATGTAGATTTTCTAAAGAAAATCTGCAACCATAAGCTGTTCTACCCCATTTGACAAACTAAAGTTGTTTATGAGGCTGGGGATAACAACAGGTAGTCAAAGCAGAATATTCAGTCCCTTACTTCAGAAGAAATTAAGCTTTTATCCGAATACAAGACTCGCATTCTAAATAGTTAAAGAACTCTGTATACATTACTATTGCTACACTAAGCAAGAAAGAAGACAGAGATGACACTTTCTTCAGAAGTAAGCGTCTACCCTTAGTCCATTATTCTGCCTCTACTAAACAGACCCAGGATATGATTCAAAGACAACATAATGCATCTCTGCAACTTTTGGACACCACACAGTCCATCCATGAAGAAGTGTCACATTTCATGTTGTTATCGTATAATATGACTAACTAACATATGTTTATATCACAGTTTATTTCTCAAATTCTTCTCTAAGATTCCCACAGACTCTTCCATAAACCATATGAAGAGATGAAATATTTCTTACGTAACAATTACCTCATGGTATGTATCCTCCAGCTCTCCATCATAAATCCAGCGATAAAGAAAATTAAGTACAGGATGGGATACCAGGCCAAGAATGTGCTGAACCAGAGACCTCATATAGGGATCTCCTGTTTTAGTATAGGCATGAACTGCTGAAGCTAGTTCACCACCTTTTCTCCCTGTAAGATCATAGGAGAGAGAAAAAATGTATGAAAGAAAAATATATACACTACACTTAAATTCAGCAGCCATCAATTTTAACTAGCCATATGTCACTCAGGGCTTATTGAACAGTGATTCTACAATGTAGCAGAAGTTTTTTGTTTTTTTTTTAAACCTTGACAGGGAATGGTTAGCTTTTAAAGCATGAATCATTAATCTCACTGAAGTATTAAGCCTGTTTTTTTGACACATTATTCTGTCTGGTACATGGCAGCTTGGAGGAATCCAAAATATACAGTGTCAGACCATCCACAAAGGTGTACTTTATGCTTCTTTTCTTCCCCATCACGCCAATTAGAAGGGCATTAAATAAGCCTCAGTATTTGTTTCCTTCAGTCTTGTACTTGACTTTCTCTGGTGTTCTGTGTGCATCATGAACACAAACACATCTTTTCTGCTTCCCAGTCTTCCCAATAGCTCCCCTTTAGGCAGTATCTCATGTCACCTTTTAATTAAACGGTAAGAAGCCAGCTCCTCCTCCCAAGAAAAAAGAAATAGATCTAGAACTTGTTTTGCTGTTACACCACACAGCTTAACAGTTCCTTGCAGCACAGGTTATAGCATTCAAAGTTTTCATGAATGTCTTCAAAGTGAAGCCTTCTTTTTTTTTTTTTTCTCTCCCAGAATTGTCACCAATTCCAATAATCAAGGTAGAACAGGTGATACAAACTTTTTCAGTTAAGATGTACTTTCCAAAGGGCCACAATCTCCATTTATTTTCAAAGACAGCCAAGCTGATGTACCCTCAGGAAGAAGCATAGCTATAGGTTGGTTAGTGGCCAAACTTTTGGTCAACTCCAACACCATTCCTCAGGTCTTTCCTGTGGATTGCTAGCACAGCCACATACTATTTGCAGGTTTGTGAAGTTTTGTTTTTTCACATAAATCTGCAGAAAAGTTGCAAATCCCTCTTGTATATGGCAACATGCATAGAGGAATACCCGTAACAGTGAAAACACTGAGCCAGCCATTTTGTAGTGTGCTAGTGGGATTTACCGCAGTATAATATTCTCTGAAAGGTAACTAAAATTGAACTGAAAACAGTGTGAAAAGCATGTCCCCAGAATTCGAAGAATGTCTTAAGCATGCCCTAATTAAAACCCCAAAAAAGCAAGTTTAAGTGCATATAACAGCATTGTAATCGATCAGTTTTCTGTTTAAAATGAGAAAAAGAGATACTTCTGAGGATTAGCTACTCAAAATGTTCAAAAACAACATTAACATCAGTAACATTACTGATATCTATAATTGGCATGCATAACCACTCAAAAGTTAAATAACTTCCCCCAAAACATCAAATGAACATTAAACAGACCTTGGCAGTGATCAACAAGTGCTGCAAGGGTCTTTAACCTTATTTTAGGATCATACGTCCAGACTAGAAGACGACGAAGTGTTAAACTGCTCTCAAGTCCCAAATTCACGCCCTGATCGTCTTCCAATTGGAGCTGATTAAATTAGAAATAGATAGATATATCAAGGAACAAAACTGGCAAGTACTGAAGCATGAAATGGTGTTTCATACTTTTTGTTCTGACATTAGCTGTTTATTAATACACTTGAAATACCCACCATTATATGTTCTTTTATAAAAATCATTGGTCCAAAACCTGAGAGCCACAGAGGTGGAAACAGAGAATCAAGTGCAGCTGAAAGGATAGAGATGAGCAGAAGTGTAACAGGACAGACAGAGTGCAAAGACCAAGAAAGTTAAATAAACCAAGGTGTTAGTCACGAAAAGAGAGAAGGGCAAAGGAGAACAGAGATCCTGAAAGACAACAAATACTAGCCGAAGAGATACTCAAAAAAGAGTAAAGGAAAACATCTGAAGGAAAACACGAAGGATATAGGAGGTACAGTGTTTATTACTGCACAGACAACTTAAATTCAACATGGTATAAATTCTGTTTTGTGTCTTTCTTGAAAAGCCATCAGAACTTAAATTAGCTATATAGTGAGATTAAGGAACTGCTACCATCAGTATAAACATCTGTGGTGAGAAATAACTGTTACGATGTGACTACCACACGTATGATCTCACAACACCATGGAAAATACAAATGAAATTCTTGAATCCAAGATGCAGATGTACATCTCATACAAGCACAGATGGAGCAAGCAGGACAGGAACACAACCTAAGAATATAGAAGCAAGCAGTCCTAAAGCAGTCCAAGCAGATAAAGTCTTCAGAAAAAAATGATTTATTTCTTCCTGTATGCTACAACCAATTCATTCAACTTCCTGATTTTGCTTCCTAATCTAGCATGTATTTTGTCAAATGCTGAATGCTGAATTTATGCACATTTCATTTTTGGTTGGCTATGCTCAAGAATGTGCGTAGCCTCAAAGTGCAGAGAATGCTGTCAAATGCAAGCAGAACGAAAGCAGAGACAATTAGAAAAATCAAGACCCATTTAGTCTAGAAAAACAAAAGAATGTGACTGCTAATAACATGGGTCCATATTATTTAAAAAAAAAAAGAGAAAGGAAAACAACTCATCCCGGAAAAAGTTGGAACTTGACAATGACAAGGCAGATGCAAGCAAGAACTTCCCTTTGTCACTAGGGAAGAGATTATGAAGTAACATCTTCATCATGAATGTGCATTTTTGAAGGGGCTGATAATTTGAAAACAGTCTGCAAGGAAAAGACCTGAAAAGCTTATGGAATAGTATGCAGTACACATAAGAAAACTCTTTCAGAGGAAGAAAATGTTTGGGGGAAAGCTCTGAAGATGTTAAATAAAGTTAGAGAGAAAAAGATAACAGAGAACCCTTTGATGAGATTCTTGTTATGTACTGTGGCTGAACTGCAGCTAAGTGAACTCCTAAACTAACAAAGCTGTATGGACTCATAAATACAGGAATGCATTCTGCACTCAATTCTAAGACACAATCCCCTATCTGGTTTCAAGGAATCAAAGTGCAAAATTTAGCAAGACAGTGTCTTTCAAAAAAGTAGATTTTTCCATTTTAAAATAAAGTAGACAAGTCATCAAGCTTGCCTCTGGGATAATCTGGCAGAAGTCTTGAGAATACTGACTGACTTCTTTCTACAAAATTTCTGTCCTATTGATTACTAACATAAGAAATGCCATGCTCTGTCAGAACACTGACTAGATGGACTACTGCTTTATCTCCAATAATGTCAAAAAGTAACGCTGTGCATGAACATGTAAAGCTGACCCCTTTCTACACTCCATTTCCCTTAGGCTCCCTGCACCCCAGCTGCAGCCTTCTGCATGTCAGACGATGCACCCTTGCTCACCCTTTTTAATGGCAGTTTACGGAGCTGCCTTCAACACACTTGTATAATCCTCTTTTCGATTCGTTGATACTGCCTTCTGTCACAACACCACATGGAAATACACTTTGTAAGATGGCCACCCTTGTTTTATACCAACCTCCTGCTCATTTCACAGTGTGTCCTTTCCTGCCATAGCCATTCATCAAAATCCAAAACTTTGCATTTGGCTTGTCCTCCATTAGTCTGGAAGCCTCAGCCACAGCGCCCCTGAGACTTTTCCTCGTCAAGCAATTCCTCTTCTTCAATTTCACATCTGAAATCCTTCAGAACCCTTGGACAAAGGTCATCTGGTTCAGGTGAGTTATTATCATATAACTTAGGTATTTAGCCTAATGCTTCTGTAAGTGAATTCAAGTTAATGAAATCTTGGAACTTCCTATAAGCAAGAAAACCCGGCCCATTTATTTTTATATCAAATTCTTCTGTCAATGGCACAGGTAGATAAGTGGGAAGATGTTTGAAAAGGATCACTTGGGTGTGCACATCTCTACATGAAATGACAGCTCCAGTTTGTAGACTGCATAATCTACTATTACCTCTAATTCCTGAAAATACTACCTTATATACTTATATATACTACCTTGTAATGTAATGAATATTGCATTTGGGACAACTTGATTAAATGCTTATCTCCCAAAAAGATTCTTCCAGGAAAATTGCAATTCTACAGGGAAAAAGGCTAGAAAAGAAAGAAGCTTGTTCTGTTCTCTTTGGAAGGTACAGCAAAAGAAACAGAAAAACAGAATAAGCTCCTTCTGAATCCTGGAAATGACACCTCTTGTCCTTACTTCATGGCACTGTTGAAAAGTAAAGTTTGCCAAGATTAAAGTCAATGCAGAAGAACATCAAGGTAGTGTGAGTGATCTAATGTAAGTATGAGCTGAGAGAGAATTTGCTATTAAAAATATAGATAATGATAAAATAAGACAACTGAAGGGAATCTAGAAGATACGGTGAAAGATCTTATTTGGTATGTTTGAGAAAAACAAAAAACCTTTGCACTTCTTTCTATAACTGGAAAAATACCAATGAAACCTCTTTTTGCTTTGCTTGTGCACACAGCTTTTGCTTTCCCTATCAAACCATCATTAACTTGACTGACTGGTGTTTTTGCCTTCCTTCTGTTTTCTCTCCATCCTGCAAAAGACAGAATTGAGAGGCACAATGAGTGCTTGGCTGCTTGCTGTGGTCAACCCAGAACAAAGGCAAACGTAGTTGGAAGGAAGCTAAGTGACAGTAGAACCTTCCTTTTCTTTTTCCCTTGCATGCATCTCCTCCCACCAGACTCATCTCTCCTTTTGAACAGTTCAGTGGAGCAGGAAGGGTGAAGAGGTCTGAAAGCTGTGCTTTAAACAAGTGTAATATTTTCACGGTCAAAATATTTTGGAAGTTAGAATAAATCAAAGCTACAGCAAGCCAAGAGACCAGACATACTATAAACAGAGCAGGAAATAATTACAAAATCGTTAACCCAATCATAGCCAGGAAGAAAACACAAAGTACAAATGACAGGCAACCCAAAGTTAGAAATGTTGAAGAACCGCAAGTGAGTGAAAAAAGGAATAATTGCTTTGAAAAATCATATAAAAGCCTGTGATTTGAATGATAGGTTCTTTTACTTTGTTCTTTCAAATGGCATTTTAATTAAATGTTGGGTTAATTCTCTGAACAGTTTTTTCTCAATTAGCAATAATGAATTCCCTGAAAATCCCATATAAAAAAAAGTAAGCACGTATCAAAGAAAAAAAAAAAAGAAAACTAATTTTTATTTTAGAGCTAGCATCTAGATGCACATACCTATATAAATTTGTGGACAAACTGTGGACTATCACCAATGAGTTGGTCTATACAGCACAGAAAAATAATATAACATTGAAGCATATGACTTGATCAGCAGAAGGGACAAGGAAGATGCACAACCAGCCTCAGACAAAACAAAAAGTTGAAACTGTCCTTGTTACTAGCTACTGAAATATGCACTGCTTGAAATACAGAAAGAATGTTTTTCTCCCTTCACAAACACGTCATGCTGTTTGGGATTTGAATGATAAAAATATCGCACAATGAAACTGACAAAGTGAAGCAAAAAGGGAGCACAGGCTTAGAAACACAGATTATATTTCTTGCTTATGTAGAACATCATGTAACAGTGAATTTCTAAGAAAAAATATTCGTTGATATATGTATATCCAAAGAGTAAATAATGCACAAGTTACAGAGAACTGCATCCACTTCAATAGCAACTGTTACACATTCTTTCCTTTCCAAAGGGACTCCTAGGTACTACCTTTAAGGAGTTGCTGTGCTTTACACTGCTTGAATAATAAAGTTTAATAAGAACCTCCTACTTTACCTGAGAATGCAAAACAGACAGAAGTCGGTAGTATTCTTTGAGTTCCTGATGTAAGGCTGCACAAAAACTCTGTAAGAGAAAGAAAAAAAAATCATCAGGAAATATCTTTTTGCTTTAATCTAGAACAGCCCTTATCCTTTCATCACACTGTGAAAGTAGAAGTTTCCTAAAGGGAACTGAGCTAAAAAAACATTTCACCACAAATCTGAGAAAACGCTCCAACATATAAGTGCTTCCACTGGAGATGCAGTCCTTTTCCAAGAATATATGCACATCGTCGTGACACTTTGTCATCGTCTCAGTAAAGACATTCATAATTACTATAGGGACGTGCAAATCGGAACATTACCCCAAAGAACTTTTTTTGAATAATTATGTAAAAGACAATAAAGTAATAGAGTTTCAATTTCAAAAAGGCCTCTAAAAATGGAACATAAGTCAGGCAGCTATCATAATATGCATAGTATAGACTATATGACATGAACAAGGAAACACAATGGTCATAAAAGAATACTCCCAAGTGCTGCTGGATCAAGTAATCTAAGCTTTTGGCTTTTTACCCATCAGCAGCCATGCAATGGGCACTTTTCACTTGACACGCAAGAAATGAATAATATAAGTATAACCTAAGAAACCCACAGAATGTGTACTTGGTGTTATTTAAATATAAATATATAAAGATTTTTTAAAAGTAACTCCTAATGGAATACTTGTATATTAATGGATAGTGTTCTACAGTTTGGGAGCCCTGGGTTTTTTTTGGTTTTGTTCTTAACTTAGCATATAGACTATAAAAATCCTGCAACGTTTTCTAAAACTGAATAAAAATACAGCTCATTAATTTTGAACAAAGTTGAAAGTTTTTGACTTCAAACATGTTTTTGTTTGTTTGAAGAGTGCTTGTGTGCACAAATGCTTCAGAACTGATTTCTCAAACAATTCTCAGATAATTATTTTCATTTGTATTTTAATAGATTACAAGCAGAATAGAGATACCATTTTCATGAAAGCTTAAAACATCAAGAGGACCCAACCTTTTTTTTTTTTTTTTTTTTTTAAATTGATTCCCCAGGCCCTTCCCTTCAACCCATTTTAAGCAATTTGGAAAAAAAAGAAAAAAGAGAAAAACCTCACACAAACCCAAGAGCTTGAAGTAAAATATTTATTCATTACAATACATACAAGGGAGAAACCACCACTACAAGCACAAGAAAAAAATATATCTTCTTTCCTGCTAAGATGCCTACCTGCAAAGATGCTAAGAAGCCTAGAAAAAAATCATTAATCTTGCCATTGTATCCTTGATCGAAGAAAGAAAGCTCCTTTCTTCAATTCAACTTTATCACTTAGGAAGCAATACAAAATTCACTTTATTCCAGAGGATACTGAAGGGCAAACAGAAATCTCCTCACGTGTAACTGCACTTTTCATTTCTTCTCACTTGCTTCTTCAGCAGATTTTTGAACCTATTAAAGTAGCATTTGTCAAGACAGAGGGCAGAGTAGAGACTCCAAGAAAACGTTCAAATATGCTATGTATGCATCTACACAAAAAGTGAGAACTGTACCACTGACTTCTGTGGTCAAAAGGATTTAGGATCTAACCGTCCACCTACTTTTCAGAGAAGTTCTAGAAGATAAAATTTACATTCAGTGCCAATTCCTGCATTTTGAACTACAGATTTTTGTTTCCTAAAATGCCAAAGAAAACTGGGCATTATCCTAGAATTCTGATTTCATCTACAGCAAAAAAGGACTCAGGAAAGAAAAAGAATGCTTGCTCAAGAGAAAAAGATTAAAATGCCCATTACCTCAACTGGGTATTTTTTCTAAATGGGTAAAATGTCAAAATATAGAGCAAGTTATATTTCATTGCTGATTGTTATTTTTGGTTTCTGAGGCCAAAGTAAAACTTCCACACTAAGCAGCAAATGTCCAAGTGCAGTATACATACTGGTGTATCTCTACTTCAGTAATTGTCTGTTCCTGACATTTTGCCTGGTAAACAGTTGCCTTATCCTGCACACATCTTATCCTACATGTGATTTAAACATGTGATTACACAAGTATTCTTTTAAAGTAGTAAGCAAAATAATCTTTAGAATGCACAATATATTCTTGTGCATAAATTCTTAATGCACATTGTGCAGCATCTGAAAAGGTCAGCTATAAAAGCAATGAAGAGCAATAACACATCCTCTTTTTGTAGTACAAAAAAGTACATAATCTTTTTTAGTACAGTTATGCACTAAGAATTTTTTAATACAGTTATGCACTAAGAATATAGTAAATATTTGCCTCGAGCAAAATTAACAGCATTAGAGCTATGCAGATTCAGCTAACTAGCTGCACAGCCTTTTGCTCAGAATCTGGAACCTGCATATGATAACTGAGATACCGCACATTTAAATTCACTGAAGAATTAAAGTTCTTCCCTTATTGTAAGCTTGAAGATAAAAGGCAGAGACAGTAAAAATAAGCATAAGCAGGAAGTAACTAGATAAAGAATAAGAAACTTCACCCAGATAGAAGGTGGAGAGTGAAGAAAAATACATATACAGTAACACTACTATATAAACCATGGAAAACAGCATTGGATCACTAGAAAAATAACTTTTATGTAACTAAGAGGGTTACTTAGAATAAGAGACAGAAGGGAACAGAACAGAACATTAGAAAAGTAGGAAGCACTACAGTGTCTCTACTGACCTCTTAAGAAAAATTAGATTGAAGGGAGAAGCACTTCAATTTCTTTGCAGGTTAGGTAGGATGTTATGGCTAGAGGCAAGGACAACATTTCTGTCGACTCAGAAGGGATAATATCCAGATTTACAGAGGAAGCAAGTGAGAGAAAACGGGAATGCCTTAGCAGTAAATGTGGTTTTGGGTATTACAGCAGCTGTGAAGTTACTGTAGACTACAAATCATGATGATGAAACCTATAAAAACAAAATTTGACATCCTTTTGATGCTGTATTCTAAAGAAAGAGCAGCAGATTAACAGGGTATTTGCATTTTTATGTAGAGTTAGTGCAGTGTTAACACATGTGGTGGTTTTACCGTGCTAGGCAGCTGAACACCACAACCACTCTCTCACTCCCCCTCCTCAGATGAGGAGGGGAAGAAGTAAAGGAAAGAACAACTCATGGGTTGAGATTAGGATAATTTAATTAAAGAGAAAAAATATTATTATGGAAATATTATTATTAATTAAACAATTCAACTAAAGGGAAAAAAGGGAAAGGGAAAGAGGGGGAAAGGGAATAACAAAACAAAACAAGTAAAGGCTATGTGGAAGTGCAGAGGAAAGAAATTACTCTCTACTTCCCACAAATGAGCGATGCTTGACCACGTCCTTGAAGCAGGGCCTCAACGCACGTAGCCGGTGTTCGGGAGGAGGACAGAAGTTTTCACAACGAGAGCCCACCCCTCCCCTCTTCTTCCTTTTTCCACCTTTTATTGCTGAGTGTGACATCATATGGTATGGAATATCCCTTTGGTTGGGTTAGGTCAGCTGCCCCGGTGATGTTTCTTTCTCACTTTTTTGCCCACCCCCTAGGAGGGTTAGAGAAAGTCCTGATGCTGTGCCAGCACTGCTCAGCAGCAGACTCAACTCTGGTGTGATACCACTGCTGTGCTAGCTACAAGTGCAGAGCGCAGCACTGTATGGGCTGCTGCAGGGAATGTTAACATCCCAGCCAGACCCAGTACAACACATGAGCATAACATCAGCTGACAAGACAAGAGCATCTCCTGCACAGGTCACCTTAACAACTGAAGTAGTGATTAATTAGCTTAGAGATGTCTCCATCCCACTTAACCAATGTTTTTGTTTATAAAAATGCATTATCGCTTCAACAAATATGTGAGATTCAAAAAAAGGAACCTATGCATGAGACCTTCCAGCTATAAATAAAGCAAGTCCTTCTCAGGACCATCAAGGTCCTTTCCCTTGCCTTCAGACCCATACCAACAGCAGCAATCCATGGAAGGTGTAAATCAAAGGATGGATGATCCAAGCTACAAGTTCTCCAAAGTTTACTCACCATTCCAGTATTGCATTTTACTCAGCAGTTTCTAAAGGAAACAAGACCAAAATATTGTAGCAAAATCAGTTTTCTTTAGCTGACTTACCTGACCCACAAGTCCAAACGCACGATCCAAACTCCTCTGGTCTGTGTATTTTCTTATTTTATTATGTAGCCATCCCAACTCTGCGAGTCTACTTGTAGTATCTCTGAGAGATTTTGACAAGCTCACCTACAAAATTAACAGAAACAGAAGCTGTAAGTTGAAGTCAAATCATACCACAAGAGTCTCCACAGAAGTCTTTCTTTCTCACACAACAAGACAATTCAGGAAACCATCATATTAACTTCTACAGCAGAGATAGTGCCAAAAAACCACAGACTAGCCTGTAATTAACATTAAGTTTATACACATAAGCCATGGAAAGAAAGCAGCAACAAATATATTACCGGCAACTTTAGGATCTTCCCTTTTGGGAATCTTAATGTTACAGTATTCACACGTTCTTTGTACATTAGGCAGTTATGAAAGAATCACACTTCATCTTATCCTGATATGCTGAAAATATTAGGTCTCCAGAAAAAGGTGTCAATGACTGAAGCCAGTAAAGAAACCTAAATAAAATAATTAGTTACTATTACACATGAAACAAATCTTTAATAGAACAGGAGTGACCCAATGCCAGCCTAGGCATCAGGAACCAAAACTTAGCGAATCCAAATTCTAAGTCAGATGCACCAGTAACAGCTTTTACAAGTTGCTTAATCACCAGCATCTCTGAGATCTTCTAGTTTGTTCCTCCCTTCCTTTTACCAAGTATCTCAGTTAACTCTGCAAGCTTGCCTTAGTTCCCAGCAGCCTATTTAACCATTACTCTCTTCTCCTGGAACTACACGTCTTCCTTCAAATTACCAGCACGTAAGACACTGCTCCTCCTCTTGGTCCTGCCTGGCATATGCTTCTACCACATTTCATCACATTGCCTAGTAACACACATAAATGAGTTTGCAAAATTTTGTTTGACAAATAAAAACAAAGAATATGACTTATCCATTAGGCCAAGAGGCAGAGATTGACTTTTGCCCTTAACACTTGGGCCTACCTGATCTTTACAGACAATTTTGACTTGGAGAGCTACCAGAACAGTCCAAACAAAAGCAAGGAAGTGCACTAACAAGTCAACTAGAGATCTAGCTCACTCATTTAGCCTTTTAGCTAGCAGTACATTCTCCAAGATAAAAATCAGCTGCAGAGGGGGATAGCCACAGCAGTGTGGACTTCAAACAGGCAGCACCACTTCATTTTAAGACCAGAGTTCAGCCCCTGGCCCTCTTGTTTGGTTGTACAGACCAGCTTTCACTGCTTGGACAGTTTCTATAGGATAAATTATGATTTGACATAGATAGAAACACTGTCCATAGTTATAACCAAAGTGATGACAGAAGAGCTATTTAGAAATCTACCATTAAGGAGTGCTTGGCAAGCATTAAGCACGATTACACATCCTCTAGAATCAAATGAGGAACAAGCAAAATTGGCTTAGAGTTATTATATTTGTATCTGTTAGATACAATCAAAAGCTGCTGGCTTACCCAGTGCTGAAAGTCACCAGCAGACCTAATAAGAAGATTGGTACTAGAAAACGTTCCAGCAAGAATTAACAGCTTGGCAAGTAGGTTACTTTCTGGGAAAAAAAATAGACTATGAGTGATATTTTTTAAAAAATGGAAGACTGCTTCTTTTCTGTGTTCAAACTCATGCAGCTGTGGGCAAACTATACACTTTTTTTTTTTTTCCTAAAATGCAGTCAACACAACCAGAATAGGTACAATCTTGCTACTCCTCATTCATCATTAAAAGTTCCAGCTGCAGGTCATCAGTCAACCTAGTCTTCACTTTAGCTCAGTGCAAGTGCCAGCAAAGAAGATGGATGGAAGACAACTGACTTCACAAAAATAACCCAAAAGACACGAAGTTCTCAGGAAACAGCATTACCAACCACAAAGCACCTGAATAACCAAACTCCCTGTATCAGCATAATTGTGAGTTTGAAGTGACACAATTTTTCACCTCAAACTAGCCTACTGGATGTGGAATTTATGCAGAAAAGTAATGAAATCCATCGCAAAATCAGCAATACAACTTATATTTTCCCCACGTTCCTCTAGAAAAATCCATTACCCTATCTTTCCTTTGCCATATATAATTTAATTTATATAAAGAACTTAATTAACACAGTGCAGGTGTTGAGGAATTACAAACTGCAGCATCTGCTGGTGTAGAAGATGACATCCTTAGCAATCCATTTATTAACAAGATTTGAATGAACATAAGATTTCCATTCCCCTTCCTCCTCCCCCCCTCCCCCAATAAGAAGCCCCAGAAGTCATTATAAAGCTATGAGGGGTGCAATTACATATTTCACTTTTTGCTATTATTACAGAGAAAAAAAGGCAGTCAGTTCAGATATCATGTCTACTGTGCTCTTGAATATGAAGTGACCCCAAAGAAGCACTCAACTATTTTGGGACTAAGTCATATTGTCATAGTATGAAGTTCTTAATGCAATCAGAAGCACTGTCTTCCCATTCGAACAAGAACATGAAAAGCAATTAGTGAGCTGAAACCGAATTGTGATGCAGTATCCTCTAAATACTGAATAGTAATAAGATACTAAAGCAAGCAGCACCAGCTGCATGACCTCATCTGATCTCTTGTAAGTTGTAATCAAGTCCATAGTATCAAGTGGCTAGCATACATGCCATTACTCAGGCTGCTAATTTTTATCCAATAAAAATGTGGTCAAAAACCTGCATCTGCTTGACATTCATTTTTATGCACTGATGAAGGCAAATGATGACCAAAATCCTCAAATTAGGACATAACTTAGAAGATTTTGTACTGACTTAATTCTTGAGTCTATCTTGGTAGCTAGAAAAGGCCAGCTTGGGTACTACCTCTGGACAACTTATGAAATGTGGGTTTCTTTCTGGGACCCAACCCAGCCAATTATTTTTAAATTAATATCAGTACATTTATGTTGCTCTTTAAAACAGAAAGACACAAGAACTTTCAGTCCTCAGTGTGATAGCTATAGTTGTTCTCCAGTCTTGCTCCTTCATTCACAGCAGCTAGGGTAAAGCAGTCAGAACTAATTCCAAGGTCCTGATTTTACTGACTTAATATTTTAAATTTCTTCAATTCTAAACTCTGAAATTATACTTTCCTAGTATAATAATAGACCTGGTATCCACTTGTGTGCCTATTTCTATGCACATATATGCACAAAAGTTTGGACTGAGCAATACGCTAACAGCAACTGATATGTTCCTTTCAATCTTCCAACCACAATATAAAATATTAGAATTCCATGTCTTTGCCTCCAAATGTTAAAAAGAAAGTAGGCAAAAGTACATGTGAACTTCAGCTATCTGGGTTTCCTCGTCATCCTCCAGAAAAGGCAATTTTGTTTCAATGCCCCTGCATTTGCTTGATGGTGACTTTCCTCTATCCTGCTGAAGGCATCAAAGAACTGTGTTTGACTGAAAACAGAAGATTGCTTAATAGTAGTTGAAACTACTCTGTTGTACAAAAAAGGGGGGTGGGGGCAAAGTAAGTAAAGACTTTGGTTAGTATTTTTTAGCTATGTATTTTTTGTTGCTATTCTTATCTTACACACCACTCTGCTGACATACAAAAGACAAGTCCCCATACAGTACCTTTCCCTCTACTTTATAGCAATTTTCAGAATTGCACATTTTGATGTTTTTGCCATCTATTCCCTGGAAGACATACAAAACATCTCTTACAAGGTTTGCTTCAGTTATTTCAACAGAGCCTAGAAAGAAAAGAAAACAGTATTTAGATTTGGTGGGACAATTAAGTTTGATTACAGATTCAACAAACTATGTAGATGCCTAGCAAAAAAAAAAGAAGAAAAAGAAAGAAAGAAAGAAAGAAAGAAAGAAAGAAAGAAAGAAAGAAAGAAAGAAAGAAAGAAAGAAAGAAAGAAAGAAAG
>CM021697.1:138906902-139269213 GCA_011074415.1 Stictonetta naevosa | reverse complement strand
TTTTTTTTTTCTGACATGGAATATAACAAACTGACAGGAAAGCCAGTAATTCCCTGTGCCAGCCTCTGCCAATACCTAGAATTGTCTCAGATCAGGTCAGCAAGTGTGACAAGGGGCACGTTGTGTTTTAACGAACACTTCACCAAGTTCTTAAACTTGTTATCTTCTCTAATTTGATCACCAGTGCAAGTTCTGAGGCAAGCATCACAATAACTTCACCTTTCTTCATCAATGCAGTTGAAGCTTTTAATTTGGACTTACAGAGTAATCTCTTCTACATTCAGCTAGGAGAACATCAGAGTTAATTCAGAATGGAGAGCTGCCTGTTTAAAAGCATTATGCAACACTGAACATCATGGTTCAGTGTAAAAAGATTAATCACAATCAGACTGCCAGCTGCATGACAACTACAGCGCTGGCAAAGAGAAAAGAGTAAATACAATTCCTGAACCTTTGATTTAGTAAAGCTGTTGCAGCATTCATGGATCCACAGAAAGGTTTGTGTCGGAACAGACCTTGGAGCCCATCCAGTTTCACCTCCCTGCCATGGGCAGGGACACCTCCCACCAGACCAGGTTGCCCAAAGCCCCATCCAGCCTAGCCTTGAACACCTCCAGGGATGGGGCATCCACAGCTTCTCTGGGCAACCTGTGCCAGTGCCTCACCACCCTCTGAATGAAGAATTTCTTCCTTACATCTAATCTTAAACCCATTCTCTTAACCCCTTGTGCTATCACTCCACTCCCTGACAGAGTCCCTCCCCATCTTTCCTGTAGGCCCCCTTTAGGTACATTCTTCCGTCTTGTTCATGTATCTAGTTAGATGTTAGATTACATTTGAGACTTGGGATACTAATTGATTTAAAGGAAATAAAAGACTGAAGAAGGATCCATGCAGGTCCCTGCAACTATTCCCACATGGGCTAGAAAGCACCATCTACTTTTGTGACTTCATTTACAACATCAAGACTGTACAGATTTCAAGTGTCCAGCTGATAGTAATCCAGAAATTGAAATGCTTCAACATGTTTCTTCCAAATTTGACAACACTCTTATGCTCATCAGTTTGCCTCCCAAACAGATCCCAGCATAAAAACAAAAAATAAATGGTATTCCTATTTTGGCAAAAGTAGCCATCACCTTAAGATGCTCTTTAAAATTCAGATTCTTTTCGTAAGTCCAAAATGTACACAAGAGTGGCTAGTTCCTTTCAGGAACTCTTAGTGAAATGGTAGAAGATTATAGTGGACACTCCTTTAATTGCTAAATTGTACAACAATGCTCCTGATTATACTGTCTGCATATGTACAGTTATAAAAAAGCTCTAGTTAACAGCAACAAACTTTAAAAGAAAAACAAATTTGTTATTAGTTAGAAGAATTTTTATTCACAGAAATATATATCTTCTTGAAAATAGTCTTTCATATTCTGCGTACAGTTCCACTACTTCAGCAAGTGCCTACATAAAAGAAAACTTGGTCCTTATACCTATTCCACATCGGAATCACTCGTCATGGCTGGCTAACTCAATGAAAACAAGACTTACTGCGCTACAGAGCAATTAGTACAGCAAAAATAAGAGGCAGGGCTAGATCTGAAAGAGAGAAAAAGTCTGTCCATCCTCTTGCAGATCAACAGTATTGTTAATTAGGTTCTAGTTGCTCAGTGCTGCCCTCAGCCATACCAGTACAACTCTGTTCTATTTGCTTTGTGTACTGTAACCCGTAAAGAATCTAACTGGAGTTTAAAATACATGTTAAGTTCTGCAGAGGCTCACAGATAGAGCGTATTTTAAGCTTGTAACTATCCCTGCATGATTATAGAAGAGTTATTAAAAAAAACCAAAACACCTCTATTTTTTTTTTCCCAACAGCTAGCAACAGCAAATGTAGGATGATAATATCTGCCATTAGCTCTCTTACTCAGAACGGTCTCCCATTTTTACAGTAAAGGCAGAGTGGGTTGAAACTTCCACAGCAATTGCTGCACAGATGATCTGGTAAACAATTCCTCCTTAGTTACGCTTGCGTAAATTCAGAATACATCCTCCAGACATCAGTTTCAAGTTTACGGCCACTTAAAGAAATAAATTAGTAATATTTATCTAATTGTTTTAATTGACAGTAACTTTTGGCAATTGCTTTAAATACAACTACCATAAACAATGCACTAATTTAAAAGAAAAAAATAGTTTTAAAGGCTCTGTATTCCAATATACAATTCCAAGTTTTAAAAGACTGAGTCACAGATGCATTAGCGTAGTTCATCAAGTTCTGTTCATTGAATTATTGTTCTGACTTTCTAAAAGCAGTAGCATCTTTTGATCATCACAAGAGTGACTGCTACGTGTAACCACAATCACTTGATTCTGACAAACACTGCAATAAAGTCCTAATCTTTTAAAACCAAAACACAGCAAACCAAACATAGCAAAAACAAAACAGCAACCAACTAAAGCAACAGTGGCCAAATACACTACTGTCTCGCATATTTATTTCTATTCTTCTATCAAATAAATTTTAGAAAAACTCTTCAAAAAATTCAACATGCTGTAGAACTATTTCAAAAAATATTGGTGGTTGTAGATAAAACAATGTGAGTTGTAGCAAGTTAATTTAACAAATGCATCTCGCTTACCACTTGTATCCCCTTCTCGCCTTGACCTTGGCACGCCACGGGAGACAGTATTTGAAAAGCCTTTTGAGGTAGCGCTTTGTAAAGAAGGCTGGCTTGCCGTTAGAGTCCATGCAAGACGTGACCCTAATTGCTGACGGAGGCAGTCTCCAACACCTGGAGCTTGATAGGATTGTCTAAAAGGACAAAAGAAAGAAACATCTTGAAAACCTTGACTCTGTATCTACCAACTGGTTTGAGGTATGCAAATTATGAAAGATGCCCTAAACTTGAGGGCTTTTGTTTGTTTATTGAAAAAAGGAATATTAAAAAAGGTGCAGAACATACAAGCAGTTCATTGTTTCATACAAGCCTAAACTTCCACACACACACAAAAAATGACAATAAAGAAAGGGGAGAATGAATTTTGATAATCTCGTATCAGAGAATGAGATACTGCATTTACGGAATTGCATAGATATGCTGAAATGGATTAGAAGCAAATACAATTGTTCCTATCTCAAACCACAAAAAAAATAAAATTAATTGCTACTTGAATTTGTACTTACGCACAAGACAGAACTAAAGGAAAGTAGAGCAAGTGGAAAAAGTTCACTTTCATGCTACTGTGTATCAGATAGTTTGTATCAAGTGCCTAAAGTGATGGAGGAGGGAGCGTCTAGGTAGTTCCAATTTCCCTCCCTTTCAAACTTGTAATTTTTCTCACAAAAACAGCTTTAAAAGCAAAAAATGTTCAGACGAGGAGTTATCTTCCTGATAATTTATGTACCATAATAATAAAGTTGATTTCTGTACCATGACGATGAAAACAAAGTTTAAAATTTTTGTGAGGGACTTTTGGCCCTGACAGATCCTCCATCTTCCCCTACCTGAATGTAAACATTTTGAAACATTCAATTATTTAAAATAATAATTTTTTAAAAAGCACCAAAAGAATGCCACAAAGCTGTGAAAACAGCTGCAGGGAGAGATAAAACAAGACTGCAACACAAACATTCATGTATAGAGGTGAAGGAATTCCTTTGCCCTCTCACTCACCACACCGTAATTCATGGCATGGCCATGCGGCATCATGTAACTGATGAACAAGAACACAACATGCAAGACAGAGCAACAGGGTTGTGTTTAGCATTTGTAACGCCTCAGCAAGAGCACACAGCACTGAATTCAGGCTGTTACACTTCAACAAGAAAGCACATTAAGAAACAAAAGGGCATGATATATAGAGAAGTTTACTCTTGCCATGGGCAGGGACACCTCCCACCAGACCAGGTTGCTCAAAGCCCCATCCAGCCTGGCCTTGAACACCTCCAGGGATGGGGCATCCACAGCTTCTCTGGGCAACCCATGCCAGTGCCTCACCACCCTCAGCAATGAAAGAATTTCTTCCTTATATCTAACCTAAACCTACCCTCTTTTGGTTTAAAGCCATTCCTCCTTGTCCTGTCACTACACTCCCTGACAAAGAGTCCCTCCCCAGCTTTGCTGTAGCCCCCTTTAGGTACTGGAAGGCCACTGTAAGGTCTCCCCAGAGCTTCCTCTTCTCCAGGCTGAACAACCCTAACTCCCTCAGCCTCTCTTCACAGGAGAGGTGCTCCAGCTCTCTGATCATCTTTGTGGCCCTCCTCTGGAACTGTTCTAATACATCCACGTCCTTCCAGTGCTGGGGACCCCAGAACTGAATGCAACACTCCATGTGGGGTCAAATGCTCACAGAAAGATCTCATTTGGGTTGCCCAGTTCACTGGCTACAGGACTAAGGAGAGAACGGTGAAACTGTTGAACAGTGAATTGAAGTGGAATAGTTTGAACAGGTCAGACCAAGAATACGTTGGGAACAGCACAGGTTCTGCTGATATTCCTAAGCAAGCAGACAGATGAAATAACCTCACTGATATACCTGCCTATCCTGTATCAGGATTACAGGACAGTGGAGGCTGCAAGGCATTTCTGGAGATCACCTACTCAAACTCCTGCGCAAAGCAGGGTCAACTAGAGGAGGTAGCCTGGGGCCTTGTCATGTCAGGTTTTGAATGCTGTCAAGCCTGGCACTACACAACCTCTCCAGGCAACCCACTCCAGTGTTGCACAACATGTATTTCCATGACCCACTTCACAGTAGGTTTTTGCCTTTATGCTTCAGTGGGGCTTCCTAGGTCACGAGCTTGGCCATTTTCCTCTTGCCCTTTCCCTGGGCGCTACTGAGAAAAGTTGGATTCAGTCTTCCCTGCTCCCCTAGCCAGGTACTGACACGTACTGGTTAGATCCCCTGCGCTTTTTCTTCTCCGGCCTGAACAGTCCCAGCTCTCTCAGCCTTCCCTCATGCATCAGATGCTCCAACCTCTTTATTAGTTTTGTGGTCCCTTCTCTGGACTCTCTGACCTTTGCAGGCCCAGCTCAGCAGAAAACCTTGGTGTCCTTGCAGGTGGTTATCTGCACAGCTGGGCTTGCTGTGCAGCTGGGTGCTAGGAAGGTGGGCAATGGGAACAAGGCAGCAGGTGTCAGTGGGAGCTGGAGGGCTCTGTGCAGTGCTGGGGTCTGCCTCTCAGCCTCAGGAAGGTGGACACTGAGGAGGGAGAAGGTCAGCTACAATCCTCAAGAGCATGGACAACTGCTGTGTGAGTAGTTAGGATGAGTTTTGTGGGGCTTGAAGAGGAAAAGGCTCAGGGAGCTGTGGCTGAGGCTTCCAGGCTAAGGGAGGACAAGCCAAACACAAAGTTGTGGGATTTGATGAATGGCTATGGGAGGAAAGGATGCACTCTGTGAAATGAGCAGATTGGTATAAAACAGAAGAGTGGCCATCTTGCAAAGTGTATTTCCCTGTGGTGTCGTGGCAGAAGGCAGTATCAACACATTGAAAAGAGGATTATACAAGTGTGTTGAAGGCAGGTCTATAAACTGCCATTAAAAATGGTGAGCAAAGGTGCATTATCCAACATACAGAAGGCGACACGGTGCAGGAAGCCTGTGTAGAGACAGGTCAGCTTTGTAGGCGCTTGCACATATTTCCTTTTGCCACTTTATCCCCATATGTGTCAGGGCACATTCTGTAGCCTTTCGATCACCTTTGTGGCTCTCCTTTGGAGCTTCTCTGGTCTGCCCACATCTTTTTTGAACTCTGGGGACCCAAAGAGGACACAGTACTCCAGGTGGAGGCTGACAAGTACTGAGCAGTACATGGGGATGTGATCACATCTCTATCTCTGCAAGTAATGACCCTGCAGACGTAGCCCAGGATCAGATTTGCCTTCATTACTGCAGCAACACACTGCCAACAGATCTCAGTCTGTATTGAGCTCTTCAGTTATGTTGTCTCTGCTACAGGACTTTGTATGTGTCTTTATTAAACTTAATACAATTCTTGCATGCCCACTCTTTGAGCCTGTTCAGGTCTCTCAGTAAGATGGCTCTCCCTACTGACATTTGTACTTGGTCCGGCTGGAATGGAGGTGACTTCCCCTGCAGTGCCCCCATACAGTGCTGTGTAGCTCTGCACATGTAGCTGGAACAGCACTGGTATCACACCAGTGTTGTGTCTGCTGCTGAGCAGTACTGGCATGGTATCAAGACTCCCTCCAGCCCCCCCAGAGCCAAGAGGCTGGGGATGGGCAAGAGGTAGGGAGGAGACACCCCTAAAACCAACCAAAGGGATATTCCGTACCATGTGGTGTCACACTCAGAAATAATAGGTGGTAGAGGGGAAGGAGAAGGGGCCTCTCATAATGAAGCCCCCTGTCCTTCCAAACAACCACTATGCGTATTGAGGCCTAGGACATGGCCAATCATCACTCATTGATGGGAAATTGAGAGTAATCTCTCTTCTCTCTGTGCTTCCATGCAGTCTTTGCTTGATTTCCCCCCTCCTTTCCCCTTTAATTAAATTATCTTTATCTCAACATGAGTTGTTTTTTTCCAGTGTATTTTCTTCTTGGCCTCTTCTTCTAAGGAAGGGGAGTGAGAGAGTGGTTATGGTGGAGTTCAGCTGTCCAGCTGAGTAAAAACATGTCTACTTCATCACCCAGTTCAACATCAGCAGACTTGCTGAGTGTGCTTTCAGTCCCATCATCCAGATCACTGATGAAGATATTGAACAGCATGGAGCATAGGATCTGTCCCTGTGGGACCACAACTTAGGACAGGCTGCCAGCCTCAGTAAAAAATGTTGAACATCATGCTCTGAGAAGAGTCTGTTCGCTAATTTCCTAACTTACCTCAGACAACCATTCAACCTGTATATCTTGGCTGTCAAGAAAACTACTTAACTCCTTCCTTCCCTCCCACACCTTCTCCAATGTTTGGATTAAACCCATGAGCTACTGGGTGCTTTAATGAATCACTTAACTACAGCTTTTTGACTGTAATTAAAAAAAAATGCAAGTTTGGAAGTAGGCTGACAGCCAGAAAAGGGAAGGAACCAGTTACAGCTTATTAAAATGAAATCTGATATGTAAAGTCTGATGTCTGCATTTATATACCTATGCCAAACCAAAGTCTGATCATAAAGACACCTGCCATCAGCCTGAGAAGAGTGTCTTTAGACCATCTGTGGGCACTGGTGGTTCAAGTCCGGTCACAACTGGACCTTCTAACCGGCATTTTCAACACCAAAATATCATCTGTGTCTCTAAATCATGGAACCTAAGAGGACTATAGATATTACTAATGGACTAGACTGAGGTAAACACAGCAATTTCAGACATGGACATGGCTCTCGCTTGTTTACATGGAAAATTATGGTCTCTGATTAATTGTACATATTGGTTTCAAATAAGCAACTAGGAGAGCTTGTACACTAGCACAATGATTTTGAATCTAGATTAAACTGTTTGTTGTTAAATCTTCTTTGTGTGTGTGTGTGCACGCACAAGTCAACTCCTCAGGCCAACATCAATAAATCTGTCACTCTTACAAACAATGGCATGGTGAGAGAGAGGTAAATTCTTGGCACAAGGAACTTTGTTCTCCAAAAAATTGTTCTTAGGAACATTTGCATGTTAAACAGAAGCTAGAAACAAACCCTGGCAACTCCCACTAGAACATCAGCTATACCTGTAAGTACAATCAGGTTTGTGTATTCTAACTGTCAAAAAAGTATCTTACAAAGGAAATACAGTGACAAGAAGTCCTAAGGATTTAACTAATTCAATAGGAAGAACATAATACCAAAAATCTAGATGAAAAGCTGATTTTGTAACAAAATCCCACACAGAAAATGTATTTTGACACCAATCTGTATTGTATCATTTATCACAGGTCAAGAATGCTAAACTGATGCTAAAATCAGTTAAAGGATGCTGACACTGACCTAAATATGGCAAGCCTTTATTCTTTTCAATATAAATAGGCCATCATCCCAAGACCTTGGTAGAAAAGGTACTGCTTGGTAGTATCCTACATTAACAACAATCCCTGCCAATTACAAAGTAGATTTTTTTTTTTGATTTTTCCTTTCGAGTAGGTAAAAATCATTTGAAAAAGCAATGGGATTCCCATAAAACAACCTAAGGATTAAAAACATACATATTTCAAGATAGATGTCTTTTTCCTACTCTTTTCATCGTAACAAGGAAGCAAATAGAAACCCTTGTTTCCAGTGGGAAACCCCTTTCCCTGGGACCCCTAGGAACAGATACTTAAACAGTCTCCAGTCTCCTCTCTAGCTAGCTGTATGAATCATCAAAAGGGGATCAAAGATAGGGTATCTTAGACTACATAAAACTGCAGAGAAGGTGGTGGTGGAGGAAACTAGAAGAGGAAACACAAAGCAGATAATCTCTAATCTTCTCCAAACTTATTTATGAACTTAAAAGGCTTAATTTACCCTGGAAGGAGCGACTGTGGAGTTGGCGTTGGCCCATTCAGGGCATAAAGGCTGATGCTGCTGATCCCACTGCTCCCCATGCTGCCAGAACTCTGGGCAGATTGAGCACTGCGGTCTTGGTAATTCAGTGGAAGGCTTTGAGGTCTGGCATAGTAATAAGGGGTTGAGTGCGCATCCCGTGGCAATGCTTGAGCAAAAAGCGTGGCATAACTTGATACCTGAAAAAGAAGCAAGTTGGAAAAATAAAAGTTTTGTGA
The DNA here is from genome assembly GCA_011074415.1 of Stictonetta naevosa. Taxonomy (NCBI): domain Eukaryota; kingdom Metazoa; phylum Chordata; class Aves; order Anseriformes; family Anatidae; genus Stictonetta; species Stictonetta naevosa. The sequence continues at coordinate 139,260,502 of CM021697.1, read as the reverse complement.
GCTGTTGTAAGTCGTGTCTTAAGTTAACAGTAGTGTAATATTCAAGAATGCAAGAAATAACTGAAGACCATGATTATGCAAAGAATTTTTCTTCTTCTAAAAATAAGATGAAAAAAGAGCAAGTCTCTTATAGTAAGCAGAAGTCCTTTTAGCAACATAGCTTATTTTTGACTGTGAATTGTCAATAGCAGTAAGTGTAAAAGCACTTTGACTCCAGCAGAGCTGCAACCAGAGAAGGAATTTTCCTCTCCTTACTCCATTTCAAATTCATTAGTACATGAGCAGAAGTTACACCACCAAGCAGAAAACAAAACCATCTAGCAAAGTCACAGCTCAAGCTACAAGTGACAGACAGCTCAATTTTGCATTCACTTAATATAAAAAATTGCAAACACTTGTGCCAAATGTATCCTTCCTTTTAGCCTCACACACAACAACCACACACGATCTGGTTTCTAGAAGTGTTTAAGTCTGGATAGTGGCTCAGTGACACCCAAGCTAAGCAACATACACTCACTTTTTCTCAGAACTAACAAATATCTCCTCACTTACCTTGTTAGACTGCTTACGGGGATCTTCACTGAGACTAAGCAAGAGGTAGAGTATTGACCATTTATTTTTCAAAATGCCCTTTCAAAAACAAAATTATAGAGGAGTTACAACCAACTCATTGATTTATATTCTTTATTATCCAGTCCACTAAAATGTGCACATTCAAATTAATTTACCATACAAATAACACCAACTTGGGGCTGCATTCCTAACTGGGAATGTGCAGTATAGCCTCTGTAACACTATTTTATGAGCTTTCTCTACGGTGTTCATGTCATGAACTATTGCGTGTTCTGAGATAAGCAAGTATTTAAATTCAAAATTCATTGCTACTAAGAAAAACAATTATACAGATTTGAACTATTACCAACATTCCTACACACTCTCACCACTTAGAACATCTTTGACTTGGATCCAACTCTAACCTAAAAGTAAAGAAACTTTTGGTGCAATAGCTAGAAAAGAACTGTCTTTTCTCTGCTTTCCCCTTCACTCTCCTTTTCAGGGAGGCTTCAGAAGTTTGAGGGTGAGAGCAAACTCAGGGTAAATTTTTTGTTACACAGACGTCATCTTTTACATTAATTTTTGTTGTGAAAAAACAAATAGACATGTACAAATGACAACTATTTTATTACTGCCCGGCATATTCTATTGTGCTAAATACTTGACTGCTGCTAATCTGTTCTGCATTCTCCATAAAGTTATTTTTCACCTACCTCAGATAAATTTGTCCTCACATCTTCACCTCCTTTTACCCAATTCATTATCCTGAATCATGGGCTTCTATACACTAACATTTTTTTCCAGTGTACCAACACACAGTACTCTGATTTATATTAATGTCAGCAGAACCAAAGCCAGCAAACCCCTAACCTTTAACAATAAAAACTTGTGACAAATTCAGAAGCATGAGGACTGTTTAAACCCTAGATTAGTACAAAACTTGCAGGGCATTGCCATAAAACAAGAAGAAACAGAAAGGAAAGAGCTGTCCAGAAACAGCTCTATAACATCAAAAGAATGCCTGCGTGCATTCAGTTTCTTTACACATTTATTACACTACCTGCGAACTGAGCTTTCTGTAGAGTTCTGAAAACAAAGCAGCATCTGCTTCCCTTCTTTGTCGTACAACTGAAAAAAAATATATAGATTAAAGAACTGAAACAAGTAATCATGTCAGAAATTATATATTGTGGTAAATTGGAAAACATAAGCATAATTATGCTTTCTTGGGTAACTGTTTCACTTTTGTCAGACTTTTGCCTGTTTTCATGTTATCTGCACTCCTGCTCCTGAAAGTTCTTGCAGCACGAGTGACCTAACACAAGCAACTGTTTCTCTTAGTACAAGAGACATCTTTTAAATATGTTCTTTTATTATTATTATTTTTAAAGTCTAGCTTACCTTTCTGTAGGTTTGGGGAATTAACACAACTGAAAACAGATATGGGTAAGAATGCCATAAAGCAATTTAGAAAACTAAGTGTGATTTCCATATTAGGCAATGAAAGAAACAAAAATAGCAATGTCATTTGGTCAAAGCCAAGCAGAACTTCAATGTCACAGAACTTCTATATATTAAGGACAGTAACAGTTTTGATCACTGCCAGTTATATAATAGAAGTCTTTGCTCAGAGGAGTACTTCTAAGCTTTAAGATGTCTTCAGAAAACCAATTTCATATCAGAAAGAGTCACATTTAAAAAAGGGTAAGACAAGATCTAAGGAAACATTAATAATAAAACAATTGCTGCTTAACATTAGAAAGGCTGATTAATATTAAAGGCCACTGCAAAGTGCATTTTAGCAAGTAAGTCACCTACCACATAACTCCAAAATAAATATAGAGGGATGTATCCAATCATGACCACTAACATCTAACTACAAGATGAAGTTGGAGAGAAACATGATGAGGGAGATAAATCAGCTTCATTGTTCCTTGCCTGTTGAGGGAATAGGCAAAAGCAGAACAACGGTATATGCTGACGTGCTGCCTAGTACTGGCCAAAACGTATAAATATTCAATGTGCAGAAGTGTTTATTGTGGAATACAGTGTTTCAGAGTTGCATCTGGAGAAACTCTGATGGGCTAATTTGCCTATCAGGAAGCAATGAAAACTCCAATTTAGCTAAAAAACACGCATGCTTTAAAAGGTTACAACCACTGGCTTCAGATATCCTAAGTCTATCATCCTGACTGACTGAAGCTCCTGAACACAAATAGGAAGCTTAATGTTAATTAGTAATTGCTTGTGGACATTCTAACATAGCATTATCTGGCTTCTTAAAAAGAATGTCTCACAACCTCATTGGATTCACATAGTAACACTTGACTCAAAGCAGCACAGTGCACAGTGTAATATAACTGCAATTTAACTTACACTGTCACAGCCTAATGCTTTGGCTTTGAGAAGGTGGTTGTAGATAATCTGAAGGCAAGAAATATCAGGTAAGTTGTATGAACAATGATTCCATCCATCCCCAGAATGCTCATTCATTAGGTTTCACACAGGTGCTTATGAAGTTCATTACGCCAAATGGTAATATTTCTAAGGTACATCTCAAAAATATCAATCTTCCAAAAGTAAATATGAATTTATGAAATCTAAATAATAATAAAATGAAAGAAGTACAATATTAGTTGTTCTTTATTTATGTGGTGGCTAAGATAGAGTAAATGACTCGTATCGCAGCAAGGGAAAATTAAGCTGAGCATTCAGAAACATCTGAACTGTTAATATAAACAGCCACTCAGGGACAGTAACTAGGGGATTCATGGAATTTCTATCACAATATTTTCAGGGACAGCCATAACAACAGAACTGTCTGTGAGGCAGAGTGGTCCCACCTTCAGAGGAATAAAATGATTAGATAATTTACTGAAAAACTTCCACACGTGTATCTAAGAAACAAAGAAGCACATACGTTCTTTCTTGATTTTCTCTGCTACAAGAAATTCATCCCGTTCAACCGTGGGAGCAAAGTTGCTTCCAATAACTCTCACTGCGTACTGAAACTGCTGGGCTGCATCAGCTGAAAGAAAGAAAATAAATACCCCTCTCAGTTCAGCAGACTGCTGAATTTCTATTAAAAGTAAAACAACAAGAGTTAGAGACATAAGTCTACTTTGCTATGACTGAATTTGGCATAGATGTACCCAGCTTAGATCAGGTACTGTTATATTATGTTCCTTTGACGCACTTCTAACCAGAGGGCAGTGAAGTCTAGTTTACCCATGAGCAGATATTTCAAACACACTCACCTGTACATACCCTATAAAGAAAAATGCACAGAAATATGTAAATAAACCTTTCCTATTCCGTGCTGATGGAAGAGACACTTAGGCCTGCCTAGTCTAAGAGAGCATCAGCAATCTTCAAGCTGCCCTGCAGCAGGACTGGGCACAAAGTCACGCAATTTGGGTACACATAGGAATAACGCAGCCATGTTCACCAGGTACATTTCCTCATCCAGCACCAAACTGGATTATCCTACCTGTGGATGTGAACTCAGATGTCTGCAACAGTGGTTTTACCAGTTTGTGCCATTTTCAGATGTGGTTGGTTTGTTTGTTTTAAAACCAGTTTATCACTTCAGATCAGAGCTAGCTCAGAGATACCTGCATCTTATTCCAGTACATAATCCACAAGCCAGTGACCTCCCTCCACTGCTCTTTCATCATGCAAAGACTCTAATTTTAATCTTAGTGCCAAAAATATTGATGTAAGCATCTCTGCTTTGTGGGAAGATTATTAATCTGGCAACACTGAGATACGGACAGCTCAGCATTAATGCCTCTGCAGCAAAGTCACAGTCCCACTTTTTGATACGGAAGACAAGCAGTAACCCTATGGACACAGTGAGTGCCCTTTGAAGTGCAAAGTGCTGGGTAAGTTTCCAATCTTCATATAGGAATAACTATAATAACACAAAGGGAAAGCTGTATGAGAAAAGTAAAGTGTGTACACCTAAGTGTGTACAAACATAGAATCACAGAATGGTTTGGGTTGGAAGGGACCTTAAAGATCACCCAGTTCCACCCCCCACCACGGGCAGGGACACCTCCCACCACAGCAGGTTGCCGAAAGCCCCATCCAGCCTGGCTTTGAACACCTCCAAGGATGGGGCATCCACAGCTTCTCTGGGCAAAGTGTAGTGTCAGCTACACACTTCCTGATTTCAGGGAAAAACACTACTTAATTCTGGGTATTAAGTCTGTTTTATATATAAAAATGCTGCATGCCAACGCACGTTCTACTCAGTTAAACAGTTAACTTAAAGGGAAAACTAAAGTGCAAACTAACCTTGGTAGAGCAATGGTTCAGCCAAGAAAATAAGAAGGGATGCTAGTTTGGACAAGCACAATCAAAAGGAAAAGGGAAATGGAATAGGGCAAGAGTCCACTGGAATCAGAGATATTCCAAGACTTCCTAAACTGGCGGAGAGGGAAACAGGTCCCTAAAAATCATGCTGGGTCAGTTAAATATTTGCACCAGACAATATTATTCCAGACAATAATAAGAGTTATTGTATCTTTTGTTACTTCTTTAGTTGTGCCCTCAGGAGCAGCTGTAACGGTTAGCTTTCTCTAGTCATTCTTAGGTATCTTTTATTATAGTGACTCAATTAGAACTACAATTTAAAAATAAAATTGCTAAAGAGAGTTTCAAGTCAAATGACCTGGATGAACTAAAGTCAGGATAAGGTCCAATGGTTAATGTCAGAGTACTTGATCATTACAAAATGTGCCTAGATTACATAATTTAAAAAATGATTACTGACTAAAAAGTGTGTGAGAGAAAAAGATCACCACTAAGCTAGGTCAATGTTATAGAAAGATATAAAAAGGAAAAAAAAAAAGAGAGGTGTCTTAAAAACACACAAATTCAACCACAGCAAAGCCACAAGCACCTCCCCATAGAGTTTCTCTTCACTAAAGAGGTGTATTACTCTGGTTTTCTAAGGAAAATGATGTTTGGGAGTTCGTATCTACACCCACCTCCAATACCCTCTCTTACCACCCTTTAAGAAAAATAAAAAAAAATCCCAGAGGTCTCCACAAGGGGACTGGCAAAACAACCACCCAAATAACCTTGCCTGGGGCTCAGAATGCAGCACAAGCTCAGCAGTTCAGCAGTCTCTTTGGTCCGTCAGCACAGGTTTAGCAATGTCAGGTACTGCCTCCTGCCCAGACTGAAGCCAGAGAGCATGCCAGAATAGAGACATTTAGGATGAGAGATGTTTGACAGGAGAAATTTTTGAAGAGAGAAGGTACAGAAAGGGAAATGCGGCAGCTCAAGAGTGCTGAGGTTCTACTGAAGAAAAGACCTGAAACAAACCTTCTTAATCTTACTGAATCAACTTATTTCCTACACATTCATAATCTTGCAATATCTCATAGTATGTGCATCTTAGTAGGTATTTTTATTTGGAAGTCTACTACATGTTTTGTTATTCAACATCCTGCTACATGTGGACAATACAGCATTACTCATTCAGCTGCTTCTGCTAACTTCTCAGTATATGTCATGATTATTACTAAGTCTAATGCCTAGAGAAAAAAATAGAAATCAGAGCACTGTTTTACTTTTTTATACCAGTCAGCAATGCATAATGTTTCTTCCCTTGTAAGCAAGGCTGTATTTACTGTTTACGCACTTTTTTGTTTCTGAAAAAAAAAAATATTAATATCAGTCTTTCAAAAAGATTAAAGTGCTATACTTCTTCTCTGATGTTTCCTGTGGTTTTACAGGATTAGACTAAATTAAAACGAACCAAGATTCATATGAAGAGAAACCAAGTGAATTTACTATCTGGTACTTCATAATCACCTGATGCAATGATCACAAAATCCAGCAGAGATACGTACAAAGCCTCTAAAGACTCTCTGGAGCTTCATTTCTCCCAAGACCTGGCTCAGGAAGACAGCTATACAACAGCAACAAAAAAGCCTTGCGGCCATGTACCGTTGTGCAAATGTGCATGAGAGAATGCTATCAGAATAGCGTCTTACCTTCAAAATAATGGAAGAAAAATCATGGACTTTGCTATCTGTGTTCTTCAAATCTACACATGCAGATGTGCACTGGAAATTCAATAGTATTGTCATAAGAGTGGGTTTTTTGTTGTTTTTTTTTATTTTATTTTTTTTTTTATTTTTACTTTGCTTTATTCAGATTCTCTTGCTTTAGTCATATAGAGTCCAGATTCTTTTACAATCAAAACTTCTTGCTAAGGGAGTCTCCTCAGCAGCAAATTACTTCTTACAAGTCTATAAAATAACTTCAGTACCTGAAGCGATTAAGCCCAACTTACTACTGATCTCTGTCAGTGAAATAAAGAATTGCATCATGTATAACTAATAGACACTTCTAATTGCTTCCCTCCTCAAAGAGCAGTTATTAAGACAGCAGACAGGTATAAAATACACAGGCGTGTGCCTATGTACGCGCACATGCCTTTCCATCAAAAAGTGGTTGAGTAGTGCAAATTCAAGGGATGTGATTCACAGAGCTGATAAAGCCGCTTGCAGCGGAAAAGGAGGAACCACACAGAGCAGGACTCATTTTCCAAAGGCCTGATCAGAGCATTTGAAGCAGACAGACATTACCCCTTAAGTAATGCGCACATACAAAGAAAACAAATTATACTTGTAGGCAGCCATACAGTTAAACAAAGCAGTAACACTTGCAAATCACAGGAAAAAAAAAGTTTAAAAACCTCTCATTTGAGCAGAGCAAGCTATCAATAGTTCAGAGATCCACAGTCCACGCAGCCATTCAAACCTTCCTAAAAACAATGAGGTATAAAAACTGAACTGTTTCCAAAGGCAGATAACATTTTAAAGTCACACAAAGTGCAAGTTTAGCGCGGGCAAAAAAATAGAGAAGCAATACATAAGAAGAACTTGGTAGTAAGAAAAAATTGAGTACTACAAGAACTTGAAGTTCAAAGGAAAAGTTGAGGAAAAAGTAGAATCACTTGGTCAGCATACTTTCAAGAAGCCGGTATTTAAGAGAAAATGCTGAAGTTCAGCAAGACTTTTGCTAAAAAGAAGCTTCTAACTTTACCTATAGTTCTAGCAAATGCATTGAAATTCACTTCAGTCTTATACACATTTTTTTCTAGCATCATTGTTTATGGGTCTCTAAGCTTAAAGGGAAAAAAAGGTTCAACTGCTGCTTTTGTTTTCAGAACTTGTTTCAAAACATGAATATATTAAGATTGTTAGAGATCAAACACTTGGTTATTTTAACTTTCCTGTAAGCTAAACCTAGAGGACAATTCTGAAAAAAAAGTTCATCCAGACCAGTCAATAATCACTTTCTTGAAACACTTCAGAAATTAGCAAGCTCTCCATTATTTCCTTTTCCAGACAGCTGCCTCCTCCCAAACAATGGCTCTGTTCAAATAGAGATACGACATTATTGTAAAACAATGACATTAAAACACATGCGATGTTCCATGTGTGGTAATGAACGACTATTGCTGAAAAATACTCAAACACCATTACCGTAAGCTAACACATGCTCACAAAAAGGTTTTTTTTTAATAGAAGCAGTGTGTGTTTGCTAAACACCTAATGTGCTACTGCTGCAAAACTAAGCATCAAAGCTGTAAAATTTGAGAACCTGCTCACACACACGGTGAGCAGCCCCTGATTTCATCAATATAGTAATGCTGCTATGTCCTCTTTATGCATTCTACCTGTATCAAAAGCTTTATGTCAGTATGAATTAGTATCAGGAAAGAAAACAATCTTATTAATATGATGCCATATACTGCTAAACTAAAATACTAATCTGAAATGCCAAGCAATGTTACAATTCTATTTCTACTGGCCTTCAGCTTTAGAGAAGTTGAAGATGTTAAATTCATTAAGAGTCATAAAAATATATACAAAGTAAATGAAAAAATGATCTCTAATGCTATTTTTTAATTGAAGCATTTAGAATTTACTTTTAATTAACAGTTTTTCCAGTTTCCACGCTCCTCTCTGAGGCACACACACCTTTCCATACTTAAAAGACACACACAAAATCTGAAGCACAGCACAGGAAACACAACTACTCTTTAATTCTGTTAATATCACTGGTTCCTGTTGCTTTGTCTGCAAAGGGATTTGAGGAGCATCCCTGTGAACTATCAGCAACAGGGGTAGGTGGTCTGCTTGTAACTTTCCCCTTGCTATGAACTTTCATCTAACTTCTCACTTTGCATTTGCTTCTGTTACTACATACAATTAAATCTCCATTTCATCTTTTGATGAAACTCAGTGTTACCCCCCCCAAAAAACCCTAAACATTTATTCCAATACTTCAGAGCTTGAAAAATAAAAATGTAACAACAAGAAAACCACTGAGATGACAGATCAAGGCTATAATATGGGCCTCTGATAGCAAATTCCTCTCCGAAGATTGGAATACCACTTTCTAAAGCATGCATACCTCCAAACACTAAAGGAGTTTGACATACAAAAATCTTTCTAGGCTTCAAAAACAGGGAGATACAGCTTGAATATTAACAGCAGTACCATCTGATGTACTAAGAACTTTTAAAACTGACACACTAGTACGGCAGTCTACAAAGTCTCTGACTGCCTGAGACTTCCAAGAGGTTTCTGAAAGATAGCTAAGAACAAGAAACTTTGTCAGAAGCATTAAATTAATTCTCGGGGAGCAACATGCAACCTTGTACAACTGCTGGTGTCCACAGATAAGGAAGAAAATAAGTCATGGAAGTTACTGCACAGGCAGACAAGTTCTCTGCGAGATCAGGTGTTAGTGTAAAAGTGAGGCAGATAAGCTGGATAAACCCAGCAAGGCTGATGATGCAGAACTTACCCACAAGCTCTTAGACACTACGAGGACATAAGGAAGAGTGAGGCCAGGAATCCCATCACAGAGCATCAGGGTCCCCGCTAACTGCGACTGGTGGCTGCAGACACATGGTGCCACAAAAGGAGAGGGCTTCAAATCCTCACTTAGGCCAGCTATAGCATAGGAACAGAGGTCTTTCAAACCTTTGTTGTAACAAAAACATAGATGTAGGTTTTTTTTCCTGTTTGTTGTTTGGTTTTTTTTGAGCTCTTCACATAACTCAGGAAATCTTGAAACAGGTTTCTCAGAGGCAGACAAGTTTGCCAAAAGACAGCAACTAGGTCTATGCAGCTGATTGACTTTGGAAACACAGGAAGCTATCTATGTAGTGAGTGGTCCCAAAATCAGGGATGGAGGGAGAAAACTCTACTGCTGGACAGCTCTGCTGTCACAGTGCGTCACAGCACAAATTCACTTCAACACAGATCTTGGACAAGTGGGGAACAAAGGACATCACCCGTAGAAGCAGATCCCCCAGCTGACAATGGGCTCGATCAGATTTGCTGAAGGCTTCAGGCATGGCATTGCAGAGTAAGGCCACTCATAACTCACATCAGCTGCAGCACATTATTATGATACAGACATCATATAAACTGAACCTTTCAGCACCTACTGAAGCCATAGCTTCCTCGCAAATGTAATAGCAAACAAGTGCTGAGCAGGATAGTAGCCAAGCAGATGAAGCCTTCCGAAATACTGAGAGGGAAACACAGGGAGTGTACAGGCAGGAAGATCCATTAGATCATCAAATCACAGCTCCTTTCTATTATTAATCGATATTAATTACTTCAATAACTTGCACTTTACTAGAGCACTTATTCTAGGAAGGTATCAAAAGCTAGCATTTCAAGAAGTTCACAGCAGGATAACCACGTAAGTGGTTAAAGATGACTCTGGACCTAGCTACTGCTTCTCGTTACTATTTTCGTTTATTACAGCAATTTCTAGTAAAATCACTGAAGAAGCTATGCTTTAAAAAAAAAAAAAAATCCACAGAAGTAAATTAAACATCATAAACCATTTAACAGAGACCAAACTAATCATACTTGTAAAACCTGCTTCAAAAAAAGAGAATGTGTACACAAAGCAGCTTAACTTCATCAGCACCCAAGGATGGGAGAAGTTGCACACACACCACTAACTGCATGCCGATACCGTACTTCAGACTTGTCCAATGCTGAAATGAAATCAGTTAAAAGCTTGAAAACCAGTTAGATGTCAGGTAACACAGAAAAAAGCCATACACACCTTTCACGACTGGGATTTCATCCACAAAGACCTCCTGTATTATTGTCTCTATGAACTGTCCATCAGTAGCTGGGCTGCTGGCACACTAACACGCATGCTACAGCTAACTGTTTCAGGAAAAGCCTCATGTAAGAAGGGGGAATCTTTAGTGCTCAAGTCCCTCATAACACAAGAATAAAGAGCAGGTAAGGATGGGCTTCCTATCTGCCAAAGACAGGAAAGCATGGGCAACAGTAAACGTGACAGATAATGCTTTAAAAAAAAAAAATTAAGAAATCCTTCAGGAGGAGCTGAGGGATTCAAGTTCTTAGGTAAGTGAGCAGACAGTGGACTACTAGCTGCACACAACAGCTTACCATGATTTGGGGCAAAATTTCTCCTTTGTCACATGCACATGAGACATCTTAGTGACATAAGTGGCATCTCACCATACTAGAATAGGTTCAGCACTTATTTTTTTAAAAAAATATCAGAGTTCTCCTCCATGTTTTCACACGTACTGCTGGCACCCTCCAGTCAGAAGACAGGGAGACGAACAGAAACTGAGGCTTGAAAAAGAAGGCTACATGTAAAGTCAGTAGAAGTGGTGCACCTCTCCTCAACACTTGTACTGTAACTGATAAACATGGATTTTTCTAAGTGTCATAGACCTAAAGATACCCAGTACAAAGAAACAAGCTTGGATTAAGTTGAAATTCACCCTCAAATCTAAGGAAACAGGATTCAGCAATTCAGCACCAGCAATATAGAAATAACGGCCTAAAAGACGGTTCCAGCACTCACAAAAAGACAATTTATTTTTTTAAGCAGAAATAGCACGATAAATTTGAGATTTCTGGTAGCAAAAAAGTTTGAAGTGCTCTTACATATAAGCATACATCAGCTGTATTAGGAAGTGTTTTCTAGGGAATTTTAAAAGTGAAAAACAGCTTTAAAAGCTAAGCTATAATAGCAGCTTGGAACTGTAGGCTGATGTGAAATATTCTTTAATATACAATTAGACCAGTTACCAAAATAAATGTGATTACATAAAAGCACATGAGGTGTTACACAGCTTACAAGCTAAAAGTGATTTGGGGGAAGTAGGTGAAGAGTAGGAGTCACATCCTGAGAAAAACCTCACACCAGAGATACCTGACACTGAATTCCTACAGACTGACAGTTCTGGAAATGGGATGTTCATGGCTTTCAGGTGTTTTTTTTTAAAATGGAAAGGGAAGCTACGCTCAGATCTCTAAAAGCATGGCGGGAGGGGGGGGGGGAGTCATTTACACCTCATCACTTATTTTCTACATTTTAAAGGTAACTCATTTATAGGCCATGCTTCAGCCAGTTTGAAACGAATTTTGTACAACAGGTCAACACTCAAAGGTATCAGCTACTGCCATGCAAATACCCAAAGGCAACCTGGAATGACTTTTCAGAAGAAAAGAGCACACGTAAGGCACTTCAGAGCTACTCATAACATGGCAGAAAGCCCTCTCCCGCTCAAAAAAAGGGATACCACGAAAGCTAGGTCATGAATTTCCCGGCCGAGCACTGCCCACAAACAGAGCAACTCAGAAAGGGGCCGGGGCCCCGCCGCTTCTGCGGGGCCACCTCAGCACCGGATCGACACCGGAGCGACACCAGAGCCCCCCCGGGATGGGGGCGGCGGGCAGCCGTTACCTTCGCTTTTGCCCAGGATGCGGCAGCACAGGTTCTGCAGCAAAACGTTGGGGGATTTTTGGTCCGGAGTCGCCATCGCTGCCGGGGAGGAAGAGGAGGAGGAAGAGGAGGAAGACGGCAGGGAGGCGAAGAGGCGGCCCCCGCCGCCCCGCGCAAGCAGCCGGCAGCGCGCTGGGCCGCTTGCCTACGGCGCCATTTTAACGTAGCCCGCCGAAAGCCGCAGCGGCCGCCGGCCCGCACCCACAGCGCCGCTGCGAGGGGCGGCCCCGCCGCGCCCAGCACGGAGCCGCCACCGCCCCCGAGCCCCGGCTCCGCCCCGCCGCCGGGACCCAGCCGCCCCCCCGGCCCCGGGTTCCTCGGCGGGGAAATGGCGGGCGCCGGGCGTGCCCCTCGCCGGGCTTTGGGTGTGGGAGCGGCGCTGAGGGGCCGGCGGGGACAGCTCAGTAGGGTTGTAGGAGCGTGGCGGGCTTAGAGCTCACGGCATGGCTCTTCTAGTCCTCGTGATGCTGGGTTTAGGCTCCTGGGAAGCAAGGTGTAACTCGGTTTAAGTTACCAGAACGTCATCCCGTGTCAGTAAAGGGGTCTGCACCTCTGAAGGGAAGGCTTCAAATCTTTTTTTTTTCTTTTTTTTTTTTCTTTCTTTTTTGGTGCCAAACGCCGAAAGAGCCTCCGTTCGGCTCTCCATGGCTTGCCAAGCGTGGGCAGCTCAGTGCCACCACCAGCATTACCTCAGGTGGACACGGTGACATGGAAGGGGTTGCTCCGCCAAGCAGTGAAGACATCTAAGACATCTGTTGTTCACATCTACAAAATAAATAAATAAATAAATAAATAAATAAAGCTGACAATGTCAGGAAGTGGTGTTGCTCTAAAAAATCTTTAAGTTCTAAGGGAAGCCAGTCACTGGCAAATATCCTGTAACTGCTTGTAGATGGATATTATAAATTCTTCCTGGTGATTTTAGCAATACTAATTGTGTCATGTTTCTAAAATCTGAAGACATTATAGAGGTACAAGGTTGTCTCTAAATTGTAGAGGTGTGGATATGAAGGGTGGGTAAGGAATAGGCTGAATGGCTGCACACAGGGACTTACTGTCAACAACTCAAAGTCTGGGTGGAGACCAGTGAAAAGTGGTGTCCCTCAGGTGTCTGATGGGACCAGTACTGATTAATACCTTTATTAATGACATGGACAGTGGGATAGAGTGCATCCTCAGCAAGCTTGCCGAAGATACCAAGCTGAGTGGTGCAGCTGACACGCTGGAGGGAAGGGATGCCATCCAGAGGGACCTAGACAGGCTTGAGAGGTGGACCAACATGAACCTCATGCCACTCAACAAGACCAATTGCAAGTTCCTGCACCTGGGTTGGGGAAATCTCAAACATGGATACAGGCCGAGTGATGAGTTAAAGAATCGTAGAATGGCTTGGGTTGGAAGGGACCTTAAAGACCACTTAGTTCCAATTCCCCTACCCTAGGTAGGGATGCCACTCACTAGATCAGGTTGGCCAAGGCCCCATTCAGCCTGGCCCTGAACACCGATGGGGCATCGACTGAGAGCAGCCCTTCAAAGAAAGACTTGGGAGTGCTGGTGGATGAAAATCTCTCCATGAACCAACAACATGCACTTGTAGCTGAGAAACTAACCACACCCCAGGCTGCATCAAAAAAAGTGTTGCCAGCAGGTCAATGGAGGTGATTCCCCCCCTATATTCTGCTCTTGTGAGCACTTGACCTAGACCACTCCGCCTCGAGTGTGTGTTCAGCTCTGGGGTCCCCAGCACAAGAAAGACATGGATGTATTAGAGCAAGTCCAGAGGAGGGCCACAAGGATGATCAGAGGGCTGGAGCACCTCTTCTATGAAGACAGGCTGAGGGATTTGGGATTGTTCAGCCTGGAGAAGAGCAGGCTCTGGGGAGACCTTTTAGTGGCCTTCCAGTACCTAAAGGAGGCCTAAGTGGAAATCTGGGGAGGGACTTCTTGTCCAGGAGTGTAGTGATAGGACAAGGAGTGTCCTAATAGAGGGGAGATTTAGATTAGAGGTGAGTTGGAAATTCTTCACTCAGAGGTGGTAAGGCACTGGCACAGGTTGCCCAGAGAAGCTGTGGCTGCCCCATCCCTGGAGGTGCTCAAGGCCAGGCTGGATGGGGCTTTGAGCAACCTCGTCTAGTGGGAGGTGTCCCTGCCCATGGCAGGGGGTTGAAATTACGTGATCTTGAAGGTCCCTTCCAACCCAAACCATTCTGTGATACTCCAATAGGAACATGCTGTTAAAATGGCCTTACTCAAGTGTGTCTGCAAGCAAAAGTACAATTACTAATTTAAGCTTTTCAGCTCCAGTAAAACTACATACTAGGTTATGCTGCTGAAATAGTGTAACAGCAGTCAATTCTGTTACATTACTGGGAATACATTATTTCATTTCTAGCTTCGTTTTCCTAAGGAATGAGGCTTATATTGTTGTTCTATGTGTCAGTGCCTCCTCATAACTGCTGGGTCTGTTGAGTAACTTGGAACAAAATTAGTAGAGAGAGCTCATAAATATACTAACTTAATAAAAATGTTATAGAAGTCAGTGGCTGAGAGTACTAAGGTCTAAATTAGTGCCCCCTCAAAAAGAAAGGACAGGAGGACATGGTTCTCCCTATTCTGTTTGCTGCTAGCAAAACGCCCAATTGGCATGCACGTCCCAGACAGCACGCTATAGCTAGTTCCGAGCTAGCTGAAGTACCAGCTACTTCTTGCCTGGTCCAACAGATCTGGAGGATGCAGGAACTGAAGATGTATGGGACAGAGAGCTCTGGAAATATCATGGGAAGTTGTCAGAAAGAAGCAGGAAGAAGCTGGGAAATACAGGAGACAAAGCTTCGTTAATTCCACTGCTCGCAGAGCTCCTTGCTTTTCTTCTTCATGAAAAGAAGTGGCCTGGAAATCCTGCTTTAGAAATGCCAGCTCTGATGAAGCAGTCTGCTAGCATATAGAGGATGTCATGGCTCTGCCAATTCCAGTACAGCTATGGTCACTTCAATCAGCTTAAGATATTCCGTAGCATTTTTATGGACATACAGAATCACGTCTTAGTTTGTTTCATTTTTGAAAAGCATGAAGGAAAAAATATCAGCTATTTGTTCTTATTGTACAGCTGTAAGCTCAGTTCACAATGCTGCTTGGCCTCTAAGCATTGCACTTTTTTTTTAAAAAAAAAAAAAAGGTAATTACCCTTCAGATTGTTTTAATGAAGAAAATACATCAGTTAGTGTAGCTGAATGCGTGCTTTTAAAAGTCTGACAGTGACGAAACAAGGAATTTAATCCATCCACAGAAGCTTAAAGAAGGAAGCTTATAAGGCAGATGGTTCTGATAGTTCTGATATAAAGCTATTTAGCTTTGTAACAGAAGAATGTACAGTGAGATCCAGTAGATGGAAGATGAAGCTTGGCAGACTAAGGCTAGAAAAATTTGTGTTTTAAATTCAGTAGGGATATCTAATCGGTAGAGAAATACATTTAAGGGCATGACACTCTCTCCGTATCTTCAGCATTTTAAATCAGCCTTCTGTTACAAACTTAGCAATCAAGTACAAACTGACGCAGAAACTACTGAGTAATTGTTGAGTGTGTGTTACACACAAGATCAGACTAGAGGGCATCACAGCCCTTTTTGGTATTCATCTGTTTAAATCAAAGCAGCAATGCTAAGAAAATGCTTCTTATTATAAAAACCCCGAAGGCTAATTGCTCTTGTTATCTTAACTTCTTTATGGTTATGTCTGCAGGGTGCAATACCTTACATAGCTTTAGCTGTTGGTGGGACACACCAAGATCAGCAGAACATCATGCTGTCGCCTCCAGCATTTCACTGTGCAAGACAGACAAATTTTGAGTGTCATATAAACAATGTCAAGAACTAGAGTAGCTGGAGACTGTGGAGGATGTTACCTGTACCTTAGCGTATGGCAGCCCTGGAGGACCAGCAGCTGGATCCAGCACTGGTTGGCTTCTGTATCTTAGCATGTATTTTGCACACAGGCAACCCTATAATGCCTAGAGCCCTGCTGTGTTGCATCTGCAGTGTTAAAAGGTTCTTAAGGATGTCGGAAAGTCTAACTTTTGAAAGGGCATATGTTTTAGGGTGAGCTGTTGTGACATGATTTTGGGTGGATGAAATTTTCCCTGTGCATGATTAGGGCCCAGGTGAAGAGATAATTTGATCCAAACAGTTTAACCATCATCCTAAGCTTATTAGTTATGTGTTGCAGCCTATTTATTGCAACTTTAACAATATCTCAGCCACTGCTCTGTTTTCAACACCCTTCACTTAAGCTGTTCTGTTGATGGATGAGCCTGAACTGTGTTCCATAATGCTGTATACCTACACAAAGTCTATTGCATTGACAGGTATATCCAAAAAGAAACCTGTTTTGAAATACTTAGGGGATGTCAGAAGCTTTGATGTATGCTATATGAAGGCAAAATTTAGGACATTTAATTTTTTTATTTTGGAACTTTTTTTCAGTATTTATAGTAAAACAACATTTTTGACAAATAATACTAGCTGTCATACTGTGTTTTGCTTCTCAGCACATCTGTCTTTCTTCTCCACTGATAAATTCAGATCAATCTAGTACTTCACAGAACCCACAGGAGGGCTGAGGCTGTCAGGGCCCTCTGGAGGCCACCAGGCCCAAGCCCAGCTCCAGCAGGGCCACCCAGCGCAGGCTGCCCAGGCCCATCTCCAGGCGGCTTTTGAAGGCCTCCAAGGAGGAGACCCCACAGCCTCTCTGGGCAGCCTGTGCCAGGGCTCCTCACCCGCACAGCACAGAAGTGCTGCCTGGGGCTCAGGGGGAGCCTCCTGGGGGCCAGTTTGTGCCCAGGGCCTCTGGTCCTGGCACTGGGCACCTCTGACAAGAGCCTGGCTCCGTCCTCTCTGCAGCCTCCCCTCAGGTGTTTACAGACATGGATGAGATCCCCCTGGGCCTCCTCTTCTCCAGGCTGGGCAGTCCCAGCTCTCAACTTCTCCTCACAGGAAAAATGTTAGCCGTGAACATAATTCCTTTCCAAAATGAAGATACACAGACGTACACTGAAACTCACTCAATATTAGATGTTATTGATTACATGGGCATTATATATCTTTCTAATGAATAGTAAACTGGAGCCAGCAAACAGGTGTTTCAACAACCTCAAACCACCTGACGTTTTCTAAGATGCTGTGCTGCCTGTAGTATCACAAACATGCTGCATATATGGAGCTTTGGGAAAAAAATCTCATTGAGTCATCTTCCTTCACAAAGTGATTAAAAAAACACAAATGCTGTCAAAATATTTTTCAAAATGTGACAAGCATTTCATTTTTAAAAACAGAATAATAATTTGGGAAAGGAGCCTGGAAAATTAAACTCTGTAATAAAGCTGGATTGATATTTCCAAATATATATTTCATTTCGTGTACTACATCAGCTTTTCAATACAAGTTTTGACCATATTTGGCTTCAGTATTTTAGAGCAAAGGCTTTTGATCTTTCTCCCACTGTATTTAGCATTGGTGTGACCTCACCTTGAATACCATGTGCAGTTCTGGACTCCACAATTTTTAAAGGATGTTAAGATACCTGAATGCATACAGTGGCCAGGAAAACAAAGCTGGTAAAAGGGCTGCTAAAACTTCTTTACCATGAGGGTGGTCAAACACTGGGGCAGACGGGCTTCCCAGAAAGGTGGTTGATGCCTGCCTGTCCTGAAGAGGCGTTAGGATAACACTTTGAATGACATGTTTTAACTTGGGGTCTGCCTGGCAGCAGTCTGACAGCAGGACTCGATGATGAAGGTTGAAGGTCCTTCCCAATTGACACTGCTCTATTCCCAGCCCTAGAGGAAAGAGGAGGGGAAATTATCAAAATAAGATGCTGAATCCAAAGATGCTATCTAGCAGACCAATCAAAAAATATGTACTTATTATTTGTAATGAGATCAGTTCTATAAATGTGATAATATCACGAGGCAAAAATAACTCATTAAATATAGCATAAGTCAATAACAAAGCTCTACAAAGCACTGCAATACTTTGCAAGCAGGAATGACAGGGTAATTGGAGTTTTTGGATCAATTTTCTCCTTTGTTGTTGTTGCTGTTGTAGCTAATTTTACTATAAAGCAATAAGGTCAGAGATACTTTTTGGTTTTTATTAACCTTACTTTGTTTACTCTTTTCCCCAGGTGCATGTGTCTCATGCCAGCAGCAACTCTCACGTCTGTGTGAAAGCCTCAAGGTCAAGGTTTAGGTTTTTCCTCCTGTCATAGAGGAGAAGAGACAGCAACCAGTTGGGAAAGGAGGAACCAATTCTTCCTGTGCTCTTTAAAAAATGTTGAAAGTATTTGTAAATTGATAAGCAAATGACATCTTTTGATTGTATTTGAACCATCTTTATTTATGCAGTTTTCTGACAGGGTACTCTTTAAGGGGTCAGTCTGAAGATTTTGCTCTGTAATGCTTTTAAAGATGCTTATTGATATTTTTGCTGCCCTCTCAGTGTTCAGAGAGTTTTCCTGATACACATTCTTTTCTTCCTAATGAACTTGTCAGGAAATGTTGAAACTAGCTATGTCTCTAGCTGTGTTAAGTGTATAGGGTAAACAGTTGCAAAAGCTAGATTAAAAAATGTTTTCTTTCATGCAGGTTTGACTACAGTGATTAGTCACTTTTTTAACAATACATGTATTTCCAGAAAGAACTGATTGTCAAGGTAACAATATCTCCTGCAGAACACATCTCAAGGTTCATCTTCCTACAAGTATCAGAAGAAAAACTGCTCTTCACTTCAGTGAACGATTCATGTTCCTGAAGCTGATCATCCATCTTTTAAAGCCCATCTGATACCAGCCTGAGCTTTTTTCCATGAGAAATCTTGAAGATCACTGACTTCAGTCACAGTATTAGGAAGAACCTGGGGATGTTTGTAAGGAAAGATATAAACTAACTTCAATCCATAGCCTTCTTAAGAGAATGAGAAAAATTCCTAGTGTTCCTGACACATTGTAACCTGATAATTAATATCCTGTGTATCTGAATTAGTGAATAGGATATTCTTCTCTGCTTCATATACTAAACTATTGCTATGCCTGGTTAAAAAGCTACCATATTCTGTTAAGAGGTTCAATAAATTGGTCCAACAAGGTGACTTTTAAGGCCTGGATTTACAAAGAGATGTAGGAATACATTCCTTGGCTTAAACTTAGCTTAAAACATTGGTGGTTGTCAGACTTGTGAGTGTCTTTGTGAATCGAAGCTTAAATCACATGCTCTGGATGCTGAGGTGAGCCGATGATGCTATAAAATGACAAAGTGCTGCTTGTTACCACCACCACTGAACAGGCAGCAATAGTGGGGCTACAGATAAAAAGAGCAGCACTGGAACAACAAATTTGCCAATTTTGAAGCATGTGGTTTAGCAGGAGAGCCACATTTGGTTCCTAACTGCAGAACATTTTCCCTTCCTGTGGCAGGGCAGTTCTTCTGTTGATAACTCCCACTGTGTACTACTGTTCAAAGGTTTCTTTCAAAGGTTTCTTAAAGGCATTCATTACTTGTAGATGAGAAACACATCTCACCACTTTCTTCCTCCTGAAAATCTGAGACAGATAAAAGCATATTCTAGGAGAGTCAGGCTCCCAGAGACAGACATAAACACAAAGGAGCAGATACGTGCAGATAGTAACTGGAGCCTCTGAGAATGAGGTTTGTTAACTCTGTTCCGTGGGTTTCCTCCGTATAATTGGATCAGCTTTTAACAGAGAACCTACATGGACATACCCCGTGTTTCCTTTTATTACAATAATCTGATAACATCTTCTATCTCAGAGCATTTGGCCCTGCACAAACAATTTCAGCATTCTCGGAGGTGGACAAAGGTTAGAATCACCATTTCACAGAGAATCAAATGTAGAAATGTGGAGAGGCACAGGTGAAGCATTTTGCCCAAGGTTATAAAGGAAATATCTGGCCAGCCCCAGAAGACAACCCAGATCTTCTCTTTTTCTTATACTTTAACCTCAGAACCATCTTTCCTTCCTACTGAGAATGCTTTCAGTGTTTTTAAATGCTGCAATTATCCTTTGACTGCTTTCTATTTAAAGATGGGGCTACGTACTCGGCATGTCTCAAGAGCACACACCAGCAAAAGATGTTTGTTATGAACAGATTGTTCAGGTTTCTTAAAGTTGAGGAAGGGAGTCATTATTATCTTTCTAATGCCAAAAGCATTCTAAAAATCAGAAAATCCTCTTCTCCTCAGTATAAGAAGGAACAGTGAACACTATATTCCAAATGATTTGAATGATTCATTTATCTCGTGAAGATTGGGATTCACAGGATTATGATTACAGCCACCATTAATGCTTTATGAAGGAGAGAGTACAGTAACAGCTACATAATCTCTGTAAAAGTCTTCTAATAATCTTCTTTAGGAAAATCTTTTCTGCCGCATGAGTTGCTGGTAATTTGAATAAATGGGACTTGCCTTCAGTTGTTTCCCATTTCTTACAGACCTGAATAGCACGGGTTATCATCCTACCTTACATAGACACCATGAGACAAATATGTGATCAAATATGTGATCAAATAATCAAACAAAGCTGAGTCCGGTCCAGGACACTGCAGATTCATTTCATTTCCCAGTGGCTTCCTCTGCTGCACAGAAACAGAACAGAAAACAGATGGAACTGCTGATCAAACAGATAAGATGGAGAGCATTACGCAGAATAAGACCATCACAGTCCACTTGATTGAAAAAAGGAAGAATTTCAACAACTCAGCTTGCGTGAGCTAACACTTGAAACATCAGTGTTGAATAAAAGTCAGAAATTTTCCTGAACTAATATAATGTGAGGCACCTGCATTCAGTTACGGATGCCTCAGGACTCCAGGTGCCCAGGTATCTTCGGCTAAGAGCAAGGCAGTCATTCTAATCGTGGGAGGACTTCACAATACCTAAAGCTGTTGGAAAAAATGGTGTTATTCAAGAAAGCCTTTGGAGTACCTTGCATAAGCGAGGCTGGAGTACTGCCACACAGTCAGCCTTGGCTTAAGGTTTTCATTTTCCTTTTGCTGTTGCTAGGTAAGGTTCTGTGTTACAGGGACTTCCAGAAATTCTTTACCAAAGGCAATACAACACCATGACTGTGTTTATCTCACCTGTGTTGCAACAGTGTCGACTCTTAAGAGGTTGGGTCAGTATGAAATTAATTATTGTTTGGTAATGGGCAAAGTTGTCCAGGCAAAGCAAACATTTTTTAAACCACCAACTCTCAGCTGGAAATGATGGGCAAATAATCAGCTCTGGACTTCTGATATCTAAAATAGAGTTGGTCTTCTACAATGGAATTCAGTAAAAGCAGGGGGCCATTTGTCTGAAGGATAAGCACAAGCTGTAGAGAGCTGTCCTGGTGAGCCCTCCCGTTTATATTTCTGTACAGGCCAGCTAGTGAGACAATGCAGCTGAACAACTGCGACATGAGCCCAGAAGAGTGCCCGAGCCAAGAGAAAAATGGGACAAGAAAAATACAAACGCGGAGACATGACACTTGGTAAAACGAGCCCCAGGATCTGAATTTAATATTCTCCTGCTGTAAACAACAGCACACTAAAACCGTGTGTTTGAAAGCTGTTTCCATGCCATGGCAGCTTACTGGAAAGCTGCATCACAAACCTTTTGCTGCTTCTCAGCACGAACCTGTGAAGTTGGTGATACTCGTGTTAGCCTTGTTATAGGGTGGCTGCTGTAGGAATGTAAAAGCAGGTTTGTTTGGACTCTCCAGCTGAAGGTGTCCAGCAGGCAGAAAGGAGGAGAGCTGTGGTTAGGCAAACCGCATGCTTTGCCCCCAAACCCTTGAGTTGTGCACCTGCTGTAACAAAGGGAGAGGATGCTCACATACGTGCAAAAGGTGTGGCAGGAAGCTCCGGAGTGCCTTGTAAATTAAAAATAAATAAATAGATAAATGCAAGAAACGGTTCGAAGCTCATCCCCATTCAAAGAGAGGACGCCAGGTGGCACTACAGAAGGCAAAGAAAACCCTCCTGCACGGCTGGGCTCCTCTGCCAAAGGCACGGCACAAACCGAGCGGCGCATCGGGGAGGGGAGCGCTTGTCTCAAGCGGCTGCTGCACACCAGCGAAGACGAAGGGCACGCAGCATCCAGCTGGTAAATGGCCCGCACGGTTGTGATGCTGATTTTCCGAGTGCGAACTGTATGTCTCACCTGGAGGAAGAGGGCTGCTCGGTTTTGCCTCGCTGTTACAGGGTGCATTAGCTGCTTACCGCGCAGTGCTGGTTCCTGCCCGCTGTCTGAGACTGCGGCTGATGGTGCCCACCCCAGAGACAGCCCAGACACCAACCCAACCTCCCGACGGGCACCCCAGGGCACGGGCTCCTCCCCAAGCTTTTCTGCTTCTGCTCAGGCAAACCACACAGCAGCAGCTTCACTCTCCAGACTCACACATCATCATCTCAGCTGGTAAAAAAAAATATGGTAAAATATGGTAAAAAAATAAAAATAAAAATAAAAATAAAAATAAATGCATGTTGCAGCGGACAAATGTCTTTCTTTTCTTCCCGCTGCTGTTTATTGAATGCTTCATAACTTCCTAAGAGAGAATTGAGCTTTCTTGCACCAGAAATGTGGCTCCTTGAGATGTTTGGGCCATTCAACTAGTTCATTTAAGAGGGTTTGACTTGAGAGACTGCTGCTGGACCGCAGACGTGCTCCACATCTCCCTGGGTTCCTCTCCCCTGAAGGCATTAAATATGGTGCAGGCCCATCTGCTGTTCTGTGCTTTTGCCACATATGAACCAGAGTAGCAGTGGGGGAGGAGAATAGGTTGTGAAAAGAGGATGAGCACAGAAATAAATATGAAGGATTATAATTTGTTCAGTGTCAAATGACTTGTCAGTGCTTTTTAGGTAGATATCCGAGATTTCAGCTGGTGACATCAGTGCTGGTCAGGAGAGACAATAACATTCACAATTTAAATCTCAAGAGGATGTTCAGTTTCAGACACTAATAAAACGGGTTTGCAGAAGTCAGATCTAACTATAGACAGTATAAAATTGTGCACCTCCAACGTCATTTCCTTAGAAGCCTGATAAAATGACATGCTTCTTAGGCTGCATTGGGCCCTGGAGTCTATCAAACCATCATGTCTCAGCCCTATGGGAAGAGATAATCAATCTCTTTTTCTCTCCTAGATCAACAAATTCCCCAAGTGCATGAGAGGACATGACACTGGCAGGCATGCCAGAGGAAATCTGTCAAACCAAAAAAGCACTATGTCACATGAGGGTGCGTGAGATGAGGTGTGCGGAGCACCTGCTTTCGCTGCTTTTGTGCATGAGAGCCCGAGGTTGAGATGATGACCTTCAGGACATCCTGCAAGATTCGGCTGCTTACCCAACTCTTTTCTGCAGGTGTGAGGAAGGGTCCTAAGATTTATTGCACGTTTTGTTGAAGTTGTTGGTTTTTTGCTGTGTACAGCTCACCCGCAGGACGAGACAGGTCTATCAAAAGTCAGAATGTATCACTGCTTTCAGATGGCAAGTTCCATCTTGTTGGTTAGAGTAGTCTGTTTTTGCAAAGGATAAAGATGTACACCAGAAGCACAGTTAACAGATTTTACACTATTATTCCCAAATTTCTTTTTGTCTCAAGTCTTTTTGTACATGTTTCTTAGAAATATTAATGAAGCTGTGGAGAAGTCTTGATAATGTATCAGAATAGAATTTGTAGGATACTTAAAAAAAAAAAAAGTCCTTAGTAATAACAGAACAGAGAATAAAAACAGAGAATTCAGTTGGCTGCTGTTACTTACATTAATCTGTAAGTATTCAAAAGTGGCCACAAACTCCAGAAAAACCATAAACTTTAATACAAATAAGGAAATTATTAAAAAAAAAAAAAAAAATTCACTGGGGAAATGTATTATTGCAGTCAGGAAGCAAAGTATGTAGCTCAGACGATTAACATTATTACACATATCGCAGAATGGACATCAAGATACAGAGTACAAGAATATTCATCCACTGAAGCTCTTTTGGTAGGGAAGCAATGCACAAATATTAAAGAAAGTCCTTGATATCACAGCAAGATGATCAGGAGCTTCCAGAGCTCATTGCAGAACAGCACGGAGAAACAGTAAGCTTCATTAGCTCTACCATATAGAAAAATAACATCAGTTTTGGATAGATATTTTTCACCATTATTCACTCAACCACATCATGCATTTTTGAAGGCACAAGCATATTTAACTGGAACATTTCACGCAGAATTAAATGCACATGTCAATTAAACAGCCCTTAAAACATCTTACGTCAGTATAATTGAGATCAATTTTAGGTACAGCTGTCAGCTAAATAAAGGAATCAAAATTATTGACAGGGTTTACTTCATAGCTCATGAAAGTTAATTTTCCATTGACGTCGCTGTCCTCTGTGCATCGCTGCTGTTTTTCTTCTCCAGAATAGGTCTGCTCTGTGCCATCCCTAGTTTTGTAAGATGCCCTCGCAGAGCCTCAGTATTCTTTCCAGTAAACAAATTCCTCCAGCTCAATAACACTTTTCTCTGGGTTTGTTTGATGAGGCTGAGGTCAGGAAACAAAAGGATTTTGTTCTCCCGATACTGGATATTGCATTGCTAGAGTTGCTTTCAACAGTCTAGCCTCTTCTCCAATTTCAAACTTGGATGAAATAAAAACACTCCCACTGTCATTTGCAGTCGCATTCTCCTCACTGGTATCCAACAGCACTTTTCCGTGGTAAATATGTCCTTCCCTGATATCAATTTCCAGATGTTCAGGGGGGAGTTTTAATAATAAATGAAATAGGATCTATCTGCCCTGTAGCAGTGGGGATACAAAGGATGTGCAGAACTTTAAAGCTCATTTGGGTTTCAGTTGCTTCCTCCCTTTAGTCTAGTGACACACATTTCACGGGAATATATACACCTCAGCTGCCTTCTCTACCTTCAGCCCATGCAATTTTAAAGGCACTTTTAGGCTCTTTACTTCCCTTATCATGGAAATACAATCTTTCAGGAAAGAAGTGGAACAGACAGAGGCGGAAACTATTTAGCCATCTTAACATAATTTTCCCATGTTCAATGGTATCAGAACTCAGACTCTGGGCACGTGCTTCAGATAGAGCCCAGACCATGCCACAGAGAGGCCCCGGCCTGCAGTTGTTATTTTTTCTCGGTGATATCTGGTTTTAAAAAGGTACTTTTTAAAAATGATGCATCCAGAAGAAATTATTTTCATACTTTGAGTCTTCACCAACAAACTGCCAAATAGGAGAGATGGGGCCAGACTTTCACAACCCTGATGCACAAAATGAAATCTAGAATGGTTTTTAAAGAATATTTTAACTGTATTTTCTACAGGTTTCTTAAAAGACATAGCTTAATGCTAACCTAAAACAAAACAAAACAAACAAACAAAAAACAACAACCAAAAAACCACCACCACAACAACAGTCAAGAGCAACACCACCACCATTTCTACTTTGGTTTAACTTTCTAAACATTTGTGACTAAAGAATGATCACAAAGACCATCTTCTTTTCCCATTACAAATTGACAATGGATTACTGTGCTCTCTCCTGCAAGTAATCATTGATTATATCTTTCTATCAGCTAATTGCAAGTAAATCCTTCCTGAAAATTCTTGCCAGGAATTCCGGCCAGAGAAGCCTCCGTAGCAACAATGCCAGGCTGAGATCTGTGCTAAAAGAATTGTGCAAGGCAAAGTATGCATTGTTACCAGGAACTACATGTAAATTTCCCACTAAATTACAGAGAACTAACTGTAAATACAAAAAAAATAAAAATAATAATAATAATAAATAAAAGGAATGAGCAAACAATTCCCTCAGCTTCTTCTTCGGCACTGCTGCTGCATGCAAAGGTAGCAAAGAGTAAAACTGTGCAACACAATAAATGAATGATTATGATGACCCATTACCTGTCTCTTCAGAACTTCTAGCAAATACACTTTCTCATAGATTTTTCACGATGAAACAGATTCACAGTCTTACATTCCCCTGCAGACATGAACTTTCTGGCTGAAAAACCTACCTGGTTTCCAATCAGAGAAGCAGGCAGGAAGAAGAGGAACATTTTAGTTCCGTCTTATAAGATCTTATGTCCATGTGTTAGTCCTGACATCTGTCAAGTAGTTGGAGAAAATGTCATTTTAGACCATCATCAGCTTTTCCATCATGAGATTTATGCTCTATCCCCTTAATCTGAGGTAGTGTTAACCTTTTACACACACCAATATATAAAAATAGTGAATGGGTTAAAAATAATTTATTTTTTCAGAAGTTTAAATGCACAACAGCAGCCTTTTGTGTTTATCAAACCTTTCCTCTGGCTTGCATGCTAACCATAGCATAATTATGTCAGCACTCAGCATCGCTACAAATGTACGTCTCGTGAATTTTTAGACTGCTATGTTGAAAAAAGTAGGTGAAATGTTATCTTAAGATCTGGAATGATCATGTTCTGAAGAACAGTTGTGTGCTTGCAGGAGAAAGAGCAAAAAAGCTGACTGATAACAGACTGATAAAAAGCCTAGTAGGGAACTCTTTTATTAGATCTTCCCTGTAAAAACAGACATATTATTCTGGATATGTATTATTTTTATTATTTTAGTGATTTATATATACTTATTGGGTTTCACTAACAGGAAAAGTGGGCAATAACAAGGCCAAAATTAAAAGACCTTTAATTAGAGGTCACTGACAGACTAGTATTGATGATGACTTGAACAAAGGATGGAGCAAGTTTATTTACTGTTCAGAAGAGGTTCTCGTATGTTTTGCATAGAAGAGAACCATCCTTACAGATTCCTTAGAAAGTACAGCTGCTACCATAAAGACTCTAGGTACACATCACACCATTCTATTTTAACTCTTCACAGCACTGGCTCTCTCCCTCATTTTGCTTCACAGCCTGCATTTAGTCCTGATGCAACTCCATGAATTTCAGCATAGTTTTTCTGACTTATGCAAAGGATGAATATGGGTCATCCTGTTTGATCAGACTTCTGCCATAGCCTTGTCCTTCTGTAAGAAACACCTCTGAATATGAGCGTGTTCTGGAGTCTGCACTTCCATTCTGGCCTCTACAGATGTTTCTCTTCCACTGAAAACTGTATCAGAGCCCAGAGTGCACTAATTGCCCCTAATGGCGCTGACAAACCTCACCTGGCACCTCCACCCCACACCTCTTTGTTAATGGGGCAAATGGGGTCTCAGGGCTGGGCCTTCAGGCTTAACCTGAACCATTTTGTAGCTGTGCCTGTCTCCAGCCACGTCTGTGCCTGATCATAGACTCTGATGATCCAAAACCCGACCCTTGGACTCCCCAGTCTGACCGTGGCCCTGCCCTGTCATCACGGACCTGCCCAGTGAGCACTGGGCTGCGTTTGATGCTAGTTATCCTCACCAGACCTGACCCTGATCTGAGAATTTCCTGGCCAACTTGCCCCAGCTGGGGGGCAGTGGGATGGGGCCCTTGCTGGTGAGATCCCTACCCTGCTGGCCTTGCTATCGCCTCTGAATCTCTGCCCCTTTATATGTATGTATTTATGACATACCCTGTTTGCATCTACAAAGTGACTGAAGTAATGACTCAGGTTGCCAGCAGAAGAACCTTTGCTTCAGTCTCATTTTGAAACACTTCTGAAAATCGGCAGTAACAGCTAAGATTTCTTGTCTCTCAGGGGTATCAGGTATCTATTATTGATGAAAAAGATGAGCTGTGGCAGAACCGTCTCTTAACAGGGAAACACTGATCCACATTCCATTCATTTAGAATGAGAATTGCTCATACAGAATGAAAATGGCCTGCTCCAGCTGCTACAAGTCTGAAACTGATGAGAAAGATTCTGCGTGACATTAATTTTGAATGTCTTCTCACAACTTAAGTGACAGGATTTTGAAAGATTTTTATTTTGAAGGATTTTTATCATAAGAGAAATGTCTTAAGTCAGGGCAATAAAATCTCTATATTTGAAGCTGTTTGATCTGTAAAGCATTTATGTACCTGACATACAAATATGGAGGTTATAAATTTGTAGGATCATATGCAGCTCAGTGATATAGACCATACACCTTTATGATATATTGGAAAACAAGATACATATTAAGAAGCAGGCTAAAATGTCAAATATCAATATGTCAATAGCTAAAACATCTCGTAAGACACTAACATATAGCATGTGAGGTTGAGTATGATCAGATACCAGAACAGTCTCCCCAGGGAAGTGGTTGTGATCCCAAGTGTTTCCCAGTGTTCAAGAAGCACTTGGACAACACTCTTAAATATATTTTTACCTCTCAGGTTGCACTGTGTGCAGTCAGGAGTTGGACTCTGATCTTCATGGCTCCCTTCCAACTCAGAATATTCTATGCTTCTATGAATTAAAATGCAAGACAAACATTTCCCTTTAAAATACAGTTATAGTAGAGCAAAGACTTTAAAGGCTGCTCTCCGTAGTGTTCTCGTTTGAACACTTGAATGGATATTCATATAAAACAAAGTAAAAATGAGTACTCAATTAAAATGTGTGGTCAAATTGTCAACTGTGATTGCATTATTATATAAAATGAATTAGCAGGCTACATTAGTTTCACTGTCTTGGCATAACTTTCCATAGTTTCCTAGATTTTTTAGCTGCCACAGATGTCCACTGAGTATTATTCATGCTAGGCAGCTGTGTATCAGCTATAGTCAAAAGGGCAAAAACTTACAAAACTATACTGTGTTAAACAAAAATAAGATTAATTTTGTTGTATTTGCCATTGTGCTGGATTTCAAGTCTTTTTAACAGGTATGATCAGTTTAAAAAAATATATGCAATAAAAGAAAAATAATACCAGCTTTCTCTCATGGATGAGGAATTTAATCATTTTAACTTTTTAAAAACATTGTTCCAAAAAAGGATGTTTGTTTGTCCTTAAAAAAAAAAAACAACACACCACTCTCTCAAATGTCAATTTATACGAGATAGTACAGGGCTGACCTGAAATTGATGAAGAATTATCTTTGATACTAGATAGGAACGTAATTGCATACTACACAACAATAGATGCAATTATTTCATTTTTCCTATAATCCTTTTTAATATTATTAAAATAAGTTTACCTATCAGAAATGTAGTTGGTTTTAGTCCTGACAATGGCCCAATTTACACATCCCTATAGGAATTATATAAATGCTCTCTATAAAAATAGTGATAGTTAACATAGCTGATAAAATCAAGATGCCTTGGTCTGCTGCTGTATAGCAACATTCTGTTATGCATATTATAGAGTTTCTATCTTGTGAAAACAATTTTAAGACCAATCTCCAGTGATATAAATATCTGTTGACTTCTGAAGGAAATAGAAGAATCAGTGCTGACAGCGTGAAGTTACTTTGAAAAAGAATTTAACCTGTACTTACCCTGTAGGTTTATACCTCTTTGGGATTTAGCTTCTTCCAAGGTTATGCCAGGGCAAATATGACAGACTTGGTCTTTAGCCAGGCAAGCAATCCAGGAAGTAATAGTTTTTACAACTCTTTCTTCTGCAACTGAAGACAGGGAACTTCTTCTTCCCAGTGGTAATTCAAGACAGTATTTCCTCCTCTATAAAAGTCAAACGTCAGCTAGACTTAGTTGTGAGAGTAGGATGCATTTATGTGAAAGTACAGGAGAAAAAAAACAGATACGATGGGAGATTTAAAAGCAATACTTTTCCCTCTCAATAATGAGGATGTCAATAGATTGTTAAATGTATTTACCAGAGACAAAGACTGTAAGAATCTAAAATGCCCTTAAACTGACAAAGATTAAGTTCCTTGCAGAGAAGATGTTGAGACAGGTTGACAAGCACAAAGGATTGCAGGGGCAATTATTAGCAGCTGATATCATACATTAGCTCTCATGTTGAATGTTACATTTTGGGAAAGGGAGGGTGGAAGAGAGGGAGGAAAACAGTCCTCAGCGGCTAGCTGAAAAAGAAGGGGTGATAGATTGTCTGAGGAGCATCCTCTCCTGGTACTCCTTTGCTCCTGGGGAGAAAAGAGGTCAGACTCTGCCAGTGCAGGTTGCTCCCCAGGACAAACCACCACAACCACAGCAGCAGGTGTGCAGGGGTGAGTCTGTGTTGAGAACAACAGTGTGGGTGCACCAAGGGAAAAGAACTGCCCCACAGTCTGTAGGGCAGCATGGGGGCAGGAGCACAGAGCTGGGAGGGAAAGGCAGGCTGCACAAGGGCAAACAGAAGACCCTTAGCAGTGTAAAGGCAAAGGCACCTAAGGCACGGTGCAACACAAGGGAATGCAAATCACGTAAAATAACACATTACTTCCAAAAATCTCTCTCCACACTTCTGCACATCCTAAGACTTTGAGCATGAAACTTTTAAACGTATGAGAACTCTTCACAAACCACTCATCCCCACAAATCTCTATCATCCCCTATTGCATTTACCTCAGTTACAGTTAAGTTAAATTCCAAACACAGTCAATTTACCCAAACCAGCAGGACCTTTTTTCTGCTGTTCACCTATGATACAGTCAGGACACCACAATACATTATCTTTTTCATAGATTGAGCAAACTTTACGCAGAGGCATTGATAAAGCAGATTTAACATTCATCTGCCTCTTCCCGCTAAAAGTTCCCAGAAGTATCACAAAAGCAATGCAATTTTGTACCCATTTTAAACTTAAGCAATAATACGAACACCATCCACGGTGTACTCAGCAAACATACAGCAAGACCCCCACCCTTAACTTTCTCTACTCTGAGTCTTAGAGACCTCTAAAATCAGTGACTGCATCTTTCTGTTTAGTAAGCCTTAAAGTATTTTTCTGCCATGATTATTCTATACATTTATTTAATCCTTCTTGAATCACTTTTTGAATTTAATCTTTGGGTTTCTCCATCAGCCTGTGATGATGATTTCCAAAGTTAAATTATACAGCTTGTGAAAAGGGATGTTTTTAATATTGTTTTGAACATTAGGTAATATAATCTGCTGTCAGCTCAGTCTTATATCAGAATCATAGAAGCATCTAAACTGGAGAAGACCCAGACCTACCAAGTCCCATCACTAAACCTTGTCCGTTATTGCCATGTACAAATGTCTCCTGAATATATACCTCCAGGGATGGCAACTCCACCACTTCCCTGGGCATCCCGTTCCAGTGCTTGACCACCCTCTCTGTAAATACATTATTTCAAATACCCAATCTAAAATTCCACTTATATTACATGGGAAAATGGTTCTAAAATCAAGACACAGAATGACACATGAAATATGTGATGGTTGGACCAGATGATCTTGAAGGTCTCTTCCAACCTTAGTGATTCTATGATTCTATGAAATACTCCATGGGTGTTTGATTTCAATTTCCTTTGGCAAGTGAAAGGTACTATTTCTGCCTCACAGTGCTGTTCTAAGAAAAAATACATTCCAGGCAATGATACAAAAAGATAAAAATACGGTGGACTGTTAAAATATTTCTTTACTTATAAAAGGCACAGATACGTTAGGAAATCAGAGAAAATTCTAGTTTATTTTCTCAGTCTTAGCATATTAAATTAAAGCTTATATAATACAGACTTGGATGTACACTATTGGTTACTATTGATCAATTTTTCCATTAAAAGCCTATTCTTAGGCAGTTACCATAGAACCTAATATTTGGTATTCTTGCCTGCCACTGCTAGGAGAGATGAAGCTAGCAGTCTAGCAAATTTCAAAGCATTGTTTGAAGTCCTTTTAGTATAATATCTTGTATTAGTGATGGTTAAAACTTTATTTATATCCTTTAGCCCATGATACGGTAACAAGTACTCAAGAGAGAACACTTTTTTGTCCACTGTTTTCAGCTAAGAATGTTTAATATTAAAGGTTTTAAGATTTAATGTTTTAAGGTTTAACCCTGTTAGAAATTGAGTGTTCTTTCACCCTTGAAACTGCTCTACCTGTAAATCAGAAAAACAGAGGAGTATGATTCAAATGGTTTGCTCATGCAAAGACTGAAAATCTGGCCAGCGTGGAAGCAACAGCAAGGAAAATATGCCTATTCTGAGCTCCATAACAATTGAATAGGCCGGTTAAAAATGTAGATAATTTATTACAACAACAAATACCTCCCTGTATCTTTCTCTTGGTAGTGTATCAATTAAAAGCAAAAGTCCTCTAGGCAACTTTCAGACTTAGTCTTCTGATCCTCAGGCATCTAGTACCAAAAAAAGAAAAAACCATTGGGCCTTTGGTATCCAAAGATCCTCATATCCCATTCCTCTTATTCTGTGAGTGATTTTGAAGTTGGAGACCTCACCGTTATATGAAAGATGCCAGTCTAATACTCTTCAGAATTGCATTAATGCAATGCTGAATCAGAAATATCATTCAGGACAGGAAAATGCTGTCTCGATTTTTTTTAATCACTGCATCTCTTGCATCTTATTCATCTGTCTACTCAGGGTCCTCGCAAATTTCCCAGTTTCTCCTCAATAAAACCAAAGGTTTTAGGGGCCACTTTGATCTCGCTGGCACCTGGCTGAGCATGAAAGAGCAAATGTTTTGGATGCTGATTCATATGCCAGCTATTCCAGTGTGACATATTAGCCAGTATCAAGCTCACTCTGCCTTTGAAGCAACAGGATTTGAATTTCTTTCAAAGCTGAAGTAGATATGACCTGACAGACAGAAGTCTATCTATCACAGCAGGGCAATGGTTAGGATGCAAACGTATTAGACCTCCTCTTCTATGTGCTTAGAGTGTCTGGCCTGACTGGCTTTAAGTATTCCTTCCAACAGGGCCTTACCCAAATTATTATGCAGAAGTGTGTCTGACTTTCTCCTGTGTTATGCTAGAACTTTGCTGGGAATAGCCATTCCTAGTCCTGCTTTTTCAATCATTTACCAAGTTATTTTTTCTCAATTTGTATGTGTGAGAGGGCAGAGACCAAGAAAACAAGAGACTCTGGCTCTCACTATTATTAGGCTAATTATTAGGTAATTACACCTCTGAGCTCCCCTGATCCCTGTAGCCTTCACTGGATCTGGGGTTGGAATACATGGTTTTCCCTCTCTTTGTCTGGGCTTCAGACTGCTGTGTCCCATACTCAACCCTTCAAACTTCAGCCTTTCAAGCATTTATTTGGTTCCTGCAGTTCTCCTTTTCCTGGAAAACAAGACAGCATTACAGCATATGTAACATTTATAAGTAATAGATCATGGTGGAAGAGGAAACATGTAAGACAAAAACACATTTTTTAATAAAGATTTTGCACAGTTCTTAGTTGTCTTCTCATATGAAGACTCTTCTGGTCTACATCTTTTCTACGTCTTTCAGACCCTCTTCTGCTCAGACCTCTAAGGTTTCTTAGCACATAGACTAATTACCTCCCTATCAATGTAGACCAATGGGGCACTGCAAGAGCTTTAACCCACAATGAAGTCAATAATTGCATTAGTAGTACTTGTTTTTCTTCCTCTTCCTTGTTCAAACGAGGTGTATGTAGTTACAGTATACAATTGTTTGGGTTTTTTTAGAAGTGTATAGACACAGGCATATACATCTGATGAAATTTCAGGCAATGATTGTTTCTTGACACTGTCATAAATGACATGAATTTAAACCCACTAAACATACAAAATCATGTCCAACTGAGAGAGGATAGATGTAGTAAGTTCACAACAGTTTAAGCTACAGTCAAATAAAATATTAAAGGAAAAACCTGAATAGCATGCAGAGCAGTGTAGATACTCTCATTTTGCTGGCAGAACAAGCGTATTTTTGAATTAGTTTCACTAAGCTCCAGTTTGGCTGAACAAGCAGAAATTTATGAACTGAAATCTGTGATCTAATTTTAGGCAAACATGGTTTCAAGCCATATACTTGAAGCACAGCCAGAATTTGTGGGTTTGATATGTCTGGACTCATGGATTCAACGTGAAGCACCACCAAATAAGTTACCTTGAAAGACAGGTTCCTGATAATCCTTTCTTGAACCTTAATATGTAGGGTATTAGAGAATACGGAATATTTGAAAATTGCAGCTATTTACTTAGTTTGAGCCTGAAGCCAGTATAAACAGGAGAAAAACTGCATGCAAGTATTTCCAGAACAATGCAATAACTGACGGACAAACTAGGATGAGAAGAAATAGGCATATTTTCTAAAGTTGCACAGAAAGGAAAAGAACGAACTGTTCTTTACATTCAGACACTCGCTATGTTCGTAAGTAGGACCAACACTTTATAAAACGTATTTCCTCTGGGACATAATTGTCTTTATGATTGCCACATCTGATCTCTGTAATCTTCTCTGACATAGAGTTTTTCATAAAGGGGAAAGGACTTCAAATAAGACAGGAGACAAAAAACTTGCCATAATTAAAGTGAGCTCAGAGGCTGAAAAAAACATTCATATTCCTGATCATCCTGTGTTCTTCAGGAAGGCTGACCACCTCCACTCTCCAGGGAAAAAGACCTTTTCATCTAATTTTATCTCTAGCTCCTATCACCAGCAAAATCTTAGTAGTCTCAAGTATGGAAATGGGAAAAGCTTGTAAAAACTAAGAAATTTCCTTGTCTCTTAACTGTATACTAGATTAATCTGACAGCCAATATGCTTATCATTACACCTGCTTATCATTATGCTTATCATTACAACTGCTTATCATTACACCTGCCTCTTCTAAACAGGACAAATGCATTCTGAATGAAGCGCATTATCATTTTACAGTGATCTTCCTGAAACAGTGACTTGATGCGGGATTAATAAAATTCCATTTGTATTCCTAAAATGCTGTTACAG
Source organism: Stictonetta naevosa (assembly GCA_011074415.1). Taxonomy (NCBI): domain Eukaryota; kingdom Metazoa; phylum Chordata; class Aves; order Anseriformes; family Anatidae; genus Stictonetta; species Stictonetta naevosa. The sequence goes on along the minus strand of CM021697.1, from coordinate 139,225,286 downwards.
AACTGAGTCTTCTTTTTTCTATTGGCCTCAATACATGGCATTTTTAATGTGCATTTGGCCTCTTCTTCCTATCACATCACAGTTGTCACAACTTTAGCATCAGATTTTCTAGCATAGAGTATCAATTCTGATGGCACCCTATAAATCACGTTAGCACAAACAACAATCAAATTTCTGGAAGCTTGAGTCCTTTGAGTAGCCCAGGAATTGTATGGCCTTCTAGATGCCAGGAGACTGTTTTGGCTTTTTAATGTTTCCTTCCATCAGAGATTTACTTTTAATAAGCGATCCTGTAAATCTGGCCAAGTCCTTCAGTTTCCTTGAGCTTTTTTTCCTGGCTGCATAATGCTTCTCAGGAATGCGATCTCAGGCTAAGAGCATCCTAGAAAGTCACTCTATTCCTTTTTCTATTGAGGAGACAGATTTATATATATATACACATATATATATAATCATTTTTCAAAAACAGGATCAAAATGGTATTTTGAAGCATTTCTGGTGTTTCCTTTCTCTTTACCTGACAATTCAGATGACTTATAATACAGATAATTTTTACTGGCCAGATTTAGGGAAGTTAAGCCATCCTCAGAAATCCAATTTCTCCTACTCCCTCCCCCACCCTTTTAGTTTATCACTGTAGCCTGGGATGGACTACAACTTTCTTCACATATTAAATGGAAGCTAAGAAATATGCAGCACATTATTTGACATATTCTGCAGCAGGTATAGCTGGAGTCTCCTGCCTTCCCCTTAACAGACTGCTGTTGAATCCTGAAATAGATCACAAAAAAGTGATCTCAGCATGATTGACATCAGATTACGACATTATTGATACCTACTTGTCAGAAACAATACATCTCCAGAGTTTTCAATGCCATACATAAGGGAGGAGAGTGCTATTACACTACTTTACAGCTATTTGCCCCTTACCATTAAACTTAAACTACACAAATGAAGTCTGCAGGTACAGACCTCCCTGTTTGCAATGAAGTGCCGTGAAATCCCAGGCTGTTTCAGTTTTAAGAAATAAATGTCAAGGACACAAAAAGTCAAGCATGCCAAGTCAGTCACCTCAGATGTATGAGCAATTCACTGAGATCTGAGAGAAAGCCGTGCCACATTTTCCAACTTGGCAGCCTTGGAGCCTGTCAGTTTGGGAAGAATAGCTTGTAAGCTTATTGGAAAAGATGTTTTCTCAGAAAGCACTGTTTTTTTTACGTCAGTCATGGAGGAAATTTCAACATGTGTCTTCACGTTTGCTGGCAAAGTTAGCAGGCTATGTAAGAAAAGCCATGTTAGGTTTTGTCAGTAGTGGCTGGAACACCTGGAAACCGCATATCGTGCAGGACACTGTGCAGTCATACCACTGGGTTGCAAAAAGGGGAAAAGGGGAAAACCGCTGGGCAAAAAGGAAGCAGTTAGGCTTTTCTCAGTAAAAACAGTACCTCAGTAAAAGGGGTAGTAAGTAGTATCTATTTTAAGTAAGAATGCCTGGGTGTTTGGAATCCTCTTTAAAAGGATAATAGTAGTAGGGTGGTCTCATGCTATCTGTTCTTTGCTATTCTTTGCCCACTAATTAATATAAAAATCCAGGCTACTAAACTAGGTTTTCTAATGCATTTGTCTACTATTATTGGCATACACCCCATTCTACTTTAGGCCTTTGAATATAACTATAGTTTTATTACTAAATGCAATTTGCTCGCACTATTCAGCAGATGTTTTTAGAGTAGTTTGGTTATGTGATGAACACAAGAATAAACCAATTTGGTACTCATATTTGTAGAGGTTTCCAATTTCAATTTAATGCAGGAAAGAAATGCCCAAATATGCTTTCACTCTAAAATAAAAGGGTTCTTAAAAAAAAGCAGAGTACTTCAGTGACTTTTGCTGAAGCCCAGTTACCAGTTTACTTTCTACATAAACACAGCTAAATACGTCTTGCTGATACCAGCAGATGCACAGCCGCGTAATAAAATTTTGTTTGCTTGCTTTTTAAAATTTTCTGAGTGTAACATAGTATTCCCACAGCCTTTGTTTGCCTGCTGGGCATGATACTGAAAAGAAAGTACTATGACTTAACAAATGCTTTTATTATCCAGGGTTTCAGTGCCATTAAGGGCTTGTCTAAAAACTACAGAGCTGTAATAGCACCAATCCAAAATCTCTTTACACTCACTAGCTTGGGCACTGGCAGCAGTCTAGTCGTGATCTCAGACAATATACGCCTCTTCTGGACTAAAATTGGCTTATATGTCCCATAACTCTAACACTTAAGGGATATGCAACATAATGTAGCAATACAATTCCAGCTACTACTGTATTCTAATTCCTTTTCAGCAGCAAGTTCTTCTTTATGTACATTTCTCTCTATATATGCATTGCATCATCACATACATGTGCTGTATGTACACATATGCAATGCATCAGCCACGCAGTTACGCATTATTAGACAGCTGCCATGATTTTTTATCACTGCGTGTGTATATACAGTGACTAGTACTAAAGGGCACTACCGTAATCAAAATGTTAAACAGAAAAAAAAAAAAAGGAGTTTGCATGTAAGTGCCCGTGTATACATTTATAATTAATTAGGTCAGGAGCTAAGTGATAAAATAAGAAGCTATCAAATATCCATCCCTCCTCTATTCCGTCTTATCTTTAGGTCCCTTCCCCTCATCTCTCTTTTCTCCAGCTAGCAGTTACCCACATCTTACTCAATTATTTCCATAAGGCTTTGTTTCTGTCTCTAGTGCTATCAGCCTTCACTCCTGAGGCAGCTCCTCAGAAATCCAAGAAGCCTTTAGGACTGATAACATGTGCTGAATGTTACAAGCAAATTAATTTCAGCTACACCCATGCCAGTCCGCTGACGTCAGTGGGACTATGCAGTAGCAGGCAAAGTCAGGAAGGTAGCCTAAAGGTGATGTATTGCAAAGAAAGAATCCCTGATTCATGACCTCAGAGTGTGGAAGCCACGATAAATCACTTTTTCCACTGCTGGGGTCTTCCCTTGATATCTGGCCTTTACCGTAGCCCAAACCAGCTCCTCTTTCCAAAGCAGGGGGAGGGCACAGCAGGAAAGAGTGGAAAAAGCTGACATTTCCCTTACTCCCTTCTCTAAGTAATGTGGAAAATGAAGGCAGAAATTTGAAATGTCTGCAGCACATGCAATTGCTCTTTGCTTGGGAATTTCCCAGTAAAGAGGAGGCAAACTGGTCTCTCATTGATCAAATTCAGTTTCAACAGTAGTACGATAACGAACAAATCCTCCCACACCCAGTTATAAATCAATATCCATTATCCGGCTCATTTTGCCAGGATGATTAGTTCTGGAAATGTCACACATTCACATCCACTTCCTGGCTCAAATGAGTCAGGGCAGGCCTGTGCAATTCAGGGCAGCACTCATACCGCACGTGGTTTCGTATCACAACTGTATCTCCATGTATAGGAAATTTCGGCTACATTCCTCTTTCTGCGGCAACAGATCTTTTTCATGGTGGCCTAATCTGGGGTAGTGAGCTGCCAGTAAACAATTATTTTGAGGAGACAAAAGAAAGAGGCTTACTCAAGAAGGTAGTTTGTGTTATTTCCTTTCACCGGAGGAGCTTAAAGCCCTAGTCACGGAGGATACAAATCATGCTACATGCACTGACACGCCTCCAGCTTTTCCAGCATTAGCCACCTTTGCAGAAGCTGGAACAAAAATGGGGCAAAGCAACAGCAGCCTTGCCTTTCTTAAGATCAGTCAACAGTGAATGACTGCTGCAGGACTGCTCTAGTATCCACAGAAGTCTATTTATAGAGCATCAAGTACAGTCGGTGGCATGTAATCAGAGTATTTCGCATACTAGCAGATACATCTGTCTCAAATGGCTTCTGGTAGCACTACCTACCTCCACTATTAGATTCCTACTATTAAGCATCGGTTCCCTGGAACAATTCCCACTAGGCATATTTCATTTTGTCCCACCTGCCTGGACACTGGAAGGTCAAATGCCCATTTTTCAGCAGCCTCTGTCTGGGTCCAGCAGACTTTCAGCCACAGAAGGGAGAGGTAACTGTCTGACTTCCTTGCAAAGACAGCCTGTTCCAGCAAACAGGTTAGAATCCAGTGTAAACACAAAGTCAGAAAAAGCTTTGGTTTGCCTAACGAGACCTTAAGCCCAATTGCACACAACTGAGCTTCTTCAGAAGTCATCTTAGTCTGCACAGATTTAACATCTCAGCAGAAACAGGCTCACTGCAGACCACAGCCTCTTGATAAAATCTTTCCCTTGCCAGGCATTTCACACCACGTAGACGTTCCCGGGCAGCTCTCCTTCCTCCCCAGCCATCAGATACAGAAAACCAAAATTTCAGTGCAAAAAAAAAGCACACCTACTGTGTGGGAGCAAACTGCTTTCAGAGTCATACAAAGCTATCTCCTCACTCTCAGCAAGCTACACAAATTTCCTCTCAGTTGTAAACTTGGTGAAGAGACTGGGAGATCTCTGGCACCTCCCAGATTTTCCAACGAATACTTCTGTCCATACAGAACACCAGACTCTGTAACAGACTGTCTCTTCTTCCTGCTCCTCTCCAAGGGATTTAAATGAGTGGAATGTTTTAGGAGAACGTGGTATTCAAACTTCTGTAAATATACAGGATGGAAATATTTTACCAGTCAATGGGCGATATGCTGAGGACGAAGGATAAGGCAATAAAAATGCTAATAAAAATTTTATTTTTGTCTCTTTATGCAACTCTGACTTTTATTTTTATAAGCCCTTTCATAAGAATGTAAAGGGTTGTGTTAGTGCATCTCTGTCAGGAGAAATACTTCTTCTTAAAATTACTGTCTACTTAACTACAACAGTTTATACACAAATGACAAGTAATACACACGTACAGTCATACACAAATGGTAGGTAACAGAGTGCTTGTAACAGAGACTTTATTGTAGTTAGGAAAAAAAAAAAAAAAAAGCAATGGCTGTGGCCATTACACATTTCACCGTGAGTGACATGATGGAATTGAATGTTGTCATGGTTGAAAGCTTCGGGGATCTCGTACACTTCGCTGAGCCTGCCTACAAAGCGCTAAGTCTCACCGCGTTCCCTCCCAGCAAGATGCCCAGTACACACAACGCTCGCCATGCCAAGCCTCTGCAGCGCTCGAGAAGATCAGCCAGACCTGCAGTAAGGGAAAACATAGCAGCATCTTAAAGAACCACTTCTCCAACAAATATGCTGCGGCCTTAGCAGCAGGTTTTGATTCTTGCTACACACACATATGAAAAAGCTGTGCACAGAGCATTAATGTTGAAAACGTTGCTAAAAATGCAGTTGAAAACATTTTATTTTTTTTTTTTTGAATATTGTATTTTTGCTCATCTGAAAGAAAACGCTGATGCCTTTTGGACAAAGGAAATGAAAGAGGTGGGCTCTGTGCCACTGTCAGTTAGGATTTACCTACAGAAAAGAAAGAATATATAATGTGGCCATCCTAATTCCAGTCCTACTGCCTGTGGGGGGGCATCAAGAGGCCCACAGCGGTGAAAAAAGGACCTTTCCCCCAACACCCTCCTCCCGACACCACTCCACCCCTGCTGCATCCGCTCCCAGCGTGTGAGAATGCAGCATCTAATAATAACCAGGAACGAGGGGAAGAGCAGGATGATGCAAAGGTCCACAGGCGACTATGCGGGACAAGTGAGATCGCCCTAAGACTGCAGTGCTGTGTCCCTTTCTCAGGAATTTGTCCTCCAACCGGTTGTATCTTTCAAACTGGAAAATCTGATGACTGTATACTGCGTCACTTTTATCTAAGCAAAAAGTTCATTTTCGTGGTGTTTAATATTCCTGGTACTTTGCGTATTGATTTGCAACTACTCATGCTTCCTAAATAAACAGTTATAAAACATATTGAACACAGTCAGGAGAAAATGCAGATATTCTTGAGAAACCTGAACCACAGCTTTTCTGAAGCCCAGAATGCTGATACTGCTATATTTAGTGCCTTATTTGGTGGGAAAGAACAAACCACTAAAAATTTCTTCCAGCTTCGATTGAGTGCTACATCACAACAAAGGTAATTTTACAGATGACATTAAAGTAGCCAGAAAGTGATATCCTATTTATTTACTGTTCTTTTTGAAGATCAGCTACGTGCTTCTATTGCAAAAAAAATACTGTTCAGAAGTATTTCTTAGACTGGGAATATGTTATGATGAATACTAGCTGTCCTCTGGTTATTATCATGGAATATTACAGGGATTTTCACGTGCTTTACAAACAGTAAACTCCTGTTTCTTGATCTTTGGGAAAAAAAAAAAAAAAAGCCCCAAGATACTTTTTATTTTGTTAAAGAATTTGAGAGTTTCACAGTGTAGAACTCATTACACAGTTAAAACAGACTCAACAGAGCAATGAAAAATGTGAAAAAACTGTATGTAAGGAGGGAAACCAGACCTGTGAGGTGCTACCAAAAATAAAACGATGAACAAAACAATATGCTGTCCCTTTAAGAAACCAAAAATAAAACAGAATACTTTCCTCCTCTAGATCCTGATGCTGCACTCAGCTCCACAGTCACAGGAGCCTGACTGTGGGGAGTTCATTGCTGGATCAAGGCACTGAAGTGTAAAATAGAGACATAAGGCAAGACTAACATGAATGCAAATCCAAAGTGAAGAGAACACAAAGTTCACACAGAAGCAAGGACGGAATATTATTCATAATACCTATACATTCCAGCACTTTCCTTTCTCCTGTTTATTCTCTGCTCATTTGTATCTTTTTTTCCCCTTCTTTGGTTATGCATGGCTGCTGCTAATGAGATTTGTCACAATTCCAAACCAAGTCTCTAGGAAGGTACTTGTATATGGTGCTTGAAAGGGAAAGCAGGTGAGTGAAGAAGGAATTAAATGGAACATCACATTAGTAACCATAGCAGCCAACAGCATTTCATCCCATGAGAAGCTTCCTCTGGTGGAGGCTGTTTTTTTCCTTCTAATGAGTTTACCACACTGTCTCATGGTGATGGGCAAGTCTTTCAAATGGTCCATGTGACTGGACTTTTTCCTGTTCTGCATCACTAGAAAGATCTTCCTGAATGCTGTGCCTTTCCTGGTGAAAAGGATTACGTTGCAGCAGCCAGGCACTGGATCTCTTGCAAAGATGTATTTGCTCATGGCCAAGATTTCCCTGCGATTCATTAGGTAACATGTATGCAGGTAACACAGATGAACAAACCTTGGTTTTAATTGCAAAGAACTGCCTGAGCTGGCAGTCAAATTATTTTAATGAACATCTACTCATTTGATTGTGTCTGATACTTAGAAGCCAACCTGTGTTCTTTCAGAGGATTTTGTTAAGAAATTGTGTAACAAAGGTCACCTTTGTTAGCAAGGATGTGGGAATTTTATTTTGTCATAATGACAGTGCATTTAGCATTTGAGTATACCAGAAGATATACATTATTGCCAGAGGTTAGGAACAGAGAGATCAGAAAGTCAGAAATATTTCTCATTTTCATATGAACTTTCTGGAGAAAAAGCAGATCTAGACAAAGAATGTCACAGAAGAGTGAAGTGACCTTCAATCTCCAGAGCTTAATCCTTTGTCCTTTGGGCCACTCAACTGCTGAATAGGATCATCAGCCCAATGGTTTGATGCTGGCCATTCTACTTGCTTTGCCTTCACGCTTTTTGTTGCTTCACCTTCAATTTGTCAACTGCCATGCACAGGTACTGTGCCCTCAAAGTACTTCAATAGCCATTAATCACGTTCTTCTTCACATGAAGTACATCTACAATAAGCACCAAGAAGAGAAATGTTTCTAACGTACGACAAATGCTCTTGAAAATGAGTGTTGTTTTCACCAAGAATTCTCAGAAGGACGTGAGAAAATAGTATTTGCAATAGATCAATGCACAAACATCTGTTCCACGGAGGGAATAATACCTCTTATTAACAAAAATAAACTAGATTAAATATATGGTGTAGACACAAGAAAGAGAAGTTGTTCCTCTGATCAGCTTTTCAGAAATGTAACAGAGGGAGAGACACAATAAAGATGTGAAATATTTGTAGGGGAGAAGCCAGAAACATTGCAGGATCAGCGATTTCACTCAAAGCATACAGCGGTCGCTCAAGCAGATGAGCTGCATACGATTAATGGCTTTTCAGTCTCAGTTGTTTCTGTCTCCTCACGCTGCTCTCACAGATGTCCAAGTCAACTCATACCATTTACAATTTTTTCATGAAGTATTTTCATGAAGTATTTAGCCACTTTGCCCAGGACTACGAGAGGCATGTAGCCACTAACATAACAGGAAGCAGGAATCTAAACAGATGTTAAACATCTCAACACTGAGGCCTCTAGTGCCTCTGGTACCCACCATATTGTCAATGTATACTATATCACCACCGTATCTGTGAAAACTGGTGAACTTTACTGGGGCCTGGCTGCTACATGATGTTTTAAAATGCTGCCTTCCCACCTTCTGAAGCTGAGGTGGATTAAACCAGAGTTTCAGCATATCGCTGCCTCAAGGAAAGAATTGGGTATGAAGTGAGCTGCTGCCGTTGGACCAGTTTCCCAACATTTTCATTGCAACTATAAACAAGAGTAACAAGATTAGGATTGCAAAGCAGCAGAAAATACAGCTGTGAATGAGAAGAGTAAAGATCTGAGAACAGATCCATGACCCATAGGATCAAGGCTCCTCTTTTGGCTTAACTGTTAACTCACAACGTGACCTTCCACAAGTCACTTCAGGCTAGATCCCGTAAAGGACTCAGGCACCTTAAGCCTGACTTTGGCAGATTTGAGGCACCTAAGTCCAAAAGTATGACCTAAACTCTCTGCTCTGTTTCTTACTAACCCTGGAGGAACTTGTCACTCCAAAAAGGGATACACATCTGCTGCTCACCTCTCTGTGCACACAGGCAGTTCAGTCAGCAAGGGCACATTGTGCTTACTTCCAGAGGGCTACCGATGCTCATTGCTGGACTGTACATTTAGGTTTCCTTTTTGGTGAAATGCAGCAAAAAGGCCAACTGATGCAGCCTGGGATTTTGCTTCTGTATGTGCTCAGGATCCAGCTGTCCTCCTGTTCTGTCTGGTTCTTAACAGCAGAGTGTCACAGCTTCAACGGGAAGGACACAATGTCTGAGCTTAGCTTGAGCAGCAGCCTGGAAATGGCAAATGCATACCCAAGCACTTGTGCCCTGTCCCCCTGCCCTTGACAGAGGGAGGAAGTGAGAAAGGGAGCACTGGTCCCACTTTCACATTTGAGCACGTAACAAACCTGTGCTTCCATGTGGGACCCATATCCATGAGCGAGTTCCAGGCTCTGAATCCAAGGAAAATGTTTCTTGCAGCCCCAACCTGGTTACCTAAAGTGAGGAGACAGCAAGGAGCTCAGAAATATTCCTGTGATCATCATGCTCAACACTGAGCTAGTGTTCACTGTTCATCAAGTGTGTTCCTTTAGGAACACACTGTGCAACTACTAACATGGGGTTCTAGGCTAGTCTCTAATGGAAAAAATGTATAGATATTGGAGTTTTTCACTTGTAGGAGTACAGGTCTCTAACCTCATTTTCCCCAAATTGCTACCTGATGTAAAAAGGAGATAGATAGGGTAAATTACCAGTTTCTATGAAGGAATGACAATTATGTGGAAAGTGTATTGTGGTATTTGGATGGAAAAGAACCCACAAACTGAAAGTGTTAAAAGAAAGAAAACTTTACGAAGTGATTTTCTGAATAACTGAAAATTTGATTTCACTCAAAATCTAGGTAAGAAGCAATGTCATTAAAAATGAGGGACTGATTAAATGGTAAGGTTTGATTAAAAGTTGAATAACTTGTAAAAATACTACAAAATACAAGTATTCTATAGATTCTTGGAAAATGGAATGGCTAGACAGAGAAGTATACTAAAAAAAATCCTGTTTCAGTTCAGCACTCCATATATTTTGATATTATCACTTTGTGTTTACATACCAGGTTCTTCGGTCATTTTTGCAATTAATTGGTTTCCTAAAGAGTGAGGATACAAAAATAGATTATATTAATATTTAATTGTTCATGTAAATACTTTCTTGTGATAAGAAAGTATTTTTGTTAACTGATGCAGAATTGCTCATTCTCAGAAAAATTCCTGTTGTTTCACAGCTCTTTTAATTTTTTTCCTTTCAGTTTCAGTGATTAATTCTTGAAAGTGAAATGTAAAACCAGAAACCTATGGTACGGAAGTGTTAGGTCTGTAAATAGGAGCATGAAAAAGACAGGTGCTACAAAACAAATATGAATTATTAGTACTGACTGAGTTGAAGAAAAATGGGATTTAGACCAACATCACTATAGATTTGGAATAGCAACATTAGCTTGACCCCACTGCACTTACTGCACATTAAATTATATATTTTGCAGTCTAACCAGTAATAAAAAATGCTGAACATATATAATGCATCTAAATTAAAGGTGACCTGTAAAGAATCAGTCATATGCCCTTTTTCTTAGCATTTAAATTATGATCTTAAATAGCATATATTTTTTTTTCTCCCTACAGAGGTAGACTGTGGCGACCCACACCGAGTGCCTGCCGAAAGATGTGGCTGTTCAGGTCGTATTAAAGGTTATTAAAGTATTAAAACGTAATCTTTGGTCGAGAAGATTTTACCGTGTCTGGAGAAACACTGAATTGTGCCAACACAAAAACCAAAGGAGTGAAAATGGGCCAGTTTAGGCCATGACCTAGGTGACAGAGAACAGCCTGCATGGCTACAGTCAAAAGGAATAAAGTGGTTCTGATAGCTCTAGCTACAGTTAACTTCAGTGAAAGTTTGACTTTTACAAAATTAGTAAATTCCAGTCAGTTCTTGAGAAAGTATCTACCTTAAAGTCTTTTATATGAAGCCGCAGAGTAGTATGCAATTTTCCTGAGACTACATAAAAGGTTGTAGCAAAGCTAAGCGAGCCCTTTGGTATTCCTAAATCTACAGAGGGTGTGAAACCACAGCAGCTGAGGAAAACAAAGGCCCTCACAGGAATTCCTTCAGGTATTAAACATAAAAGGGGCGGGGGGAGGGGATAAAGACACACTACTGCTTCTCTGTGGGCACACTTCTGCCGACTTCTGCCAACCCCTTCACCCATGGCAGTTGCACTTGGTGTATCAGGGCCGTGCCCCGCGGACTCCCGACCCTGACGCTCTCCGTTCGCCCCTTCCTTAGGGCCGGGGGGGAGCCCCCAGCCTCGCGGCGGCAGGAGCCCGGGCAGCCCGGGGGCTCCCGGTGCCATTCCCCGACCGGGGCGGCCCTTAGAGCCGTTATGGAGGCGGCGGGCCGGCAGAAGAGGGAAGAAGGCAAGGAGGAAACGAGGGAAGGGAACGTGGCCGCGCATGCCCGCCCGCCCCGCATGACGGAGCGCCGGGCTGGGCCGGGCCGGGCTGGGCTGGCCGCACCCGAAGGGAGCGGCGCGGGGGCGGCCGAGGCTCGGTGCCCTCCCGCCGGGGCGGGCAGAACGAGGGGGCGGGAGCCCGGCCAGCCCTCCCCCCGGAGCCGGGCGGCTGCGGGCTCCGCTCGCCCTGCGAGGCGTTGCGGCGGGGCATGAGGGGCCGCGGGGCACCGCGCCGCAGCGGCGGCGGCAGTAGTAGCAGCAGCAGCGGCAGCAGCAGCGGCGGAGACCGGTGCGAGGCTTAGCCCAGGAGCGGCGGCGGCGGTGGCGGCGGCTCCCCGCATGTGGGTAGCGGGGCCAGGCAGGCAGCCCGGCGGCACCAGCGAGCACCCGGCGGCGCCGTGCTGAGCGCCCGGGCAGCGGCGGCCGCCCGCCATGGATTGCAGCCTCCTGCGGACCCTCGTCAGCCGCTACGTGAGTGCCCGCTCCGCGCCGCAAGCACCGGGCTCGGCGAGGGGGTTTCGGGGGGCTCCTGCGGGCGGTGGGTGCCCCTGAGGGGGCGGGAGGTGCCTGCGGGCTCCCCTCAGCCCTCCCCGGCCGACCCGCTTTGGGGCGAGCCTCGGAGACGTGGTGCGCGCGGCGGGTGAAAACTCTTTTTATTTTAATTTTTTTTTTTTTGGTCATGTTGTTTGAGTCGAGCTGCGTTGTGTGAAGCTGGCACGGGTGAATGCTGAGAAATAAGCCTGTCCTCTGGGAGATGTGCCTTGGTAAAGATCAAACGCACGAAGCCAGGGGGAAGGAGAGTTGACCTTACTTGGTGGCCTCCCCGTTTTCCCGCAGCCAGCTCAACTCGGTGGTGTTTTGAGAGTGGATCCGAGGTGTGCGAGTGAGAATCTGGTTGCTCTGAACTCCTGACACGATCGCAGCCGTGGGGCAGGACGCCGGGAAGCGCAGAGGTCTGTGACGCTGTGGTCAGGGTCAGGCAGTAGCAGGAAAACTCCAGCTTCTCCTTGGGGATGCGGAAGAAACAAATGGGAAGCGATAGGAGCGAGGGGTAGTAATGCCTGGCTTCTTTCTCTGCCTTGCTTCCCCGGCAGCTCTCCTCAGTCTGTATTTCCAAATGCTTGCAGCCCTTCCTCCCGTGCAGGAAGTACTGTAAGTCAGGAAACTTTCGGGCTCAGACCGAACAAAAGTGAATACTCTTAGTTTTGTGTGTGTCAAGTTATGGTCACATAACACACGCTCTGAAATCCACTGTGAGCATGAACAAGAAAAATGGCTGAGGTGAAAAGATTTTACTGGCTCTTTTCACTGTTTAGAGTATTCTGTGAGGTGAGGAGAGAACAGATAGGGGAGCACTGAAAGCAGCCGTGTGTATATATGGATCCTTAGAAAGCAACCCTGAGGGAAGGAGGGAGGAGAAAACCATAAATACAAGGAGAGAAGCAGAAGTCTCTGTGGATATGCAAAGCTCAGGTGAACCGTGCTGAGCTCTGCTTAGAAACAGGCAGGATGGGTTCAGGTGTTGTGATCCCTCAGTGCTGATCTAATTGTAGGATTTAGTTAAAGATTTCTTGTGTGAGTGTACTTACATCTGGAGCCTGTACAAGCCGTCTGGAAATCACACTCCGTGCGCTGTGCATAGAGCATACTGCGGTCTGCAAATCTTTTCTGCGTGACATTGTTGCTAACCTCTCTTTCAAACTAAGCACTGAATATGTTTGAAACAGGCTCGAGATTAACTACGGGATTTGTTTTAAAACACAAAGATGTATGTAAGAAGATAGCATGCTGAAAATAACAAGGCACTTGAGCTTTTAAGTTGCAGACTGTCATCACCCGCCCACACCGCTAATGAAGGTAATTCAGCAGTCTAAAAACTGGACAAAACACTTAGCCCGGGTGAGGTAGTGTTCATATTTCCTAGATCACACTGCTTTCTGCTTTGTTTTTAGGCCAGTAGGCTATGTGAGGGTGACTGCCTGGCTGTTCCAGGCTGACGTGTATGTTTTCACCTGTTGCTTCTTGTTCTGCTGCACTTCTTTTATTATCTGGTCAGTTTCTTGATTATTTTTTTTTGAGTTTTTCTTCCAAGGAAGGAGCAATTTGGAAAAAGCTGTTGTAAATAAACCTGGTTTCATCATTTCAGTAAGGCCATTAAATCTGGCAAGCTGATTACTGTGTGTGTGTGGCTTTCTCTTCTTTCTATGGTTCAACTATTTTTGTACAGCTACAGCACTGAAAATGAAAATTAATTGTTTGAGTGCCGTGCCCAAAACTGCCTGCTGTAAACGAGCAGCAGATGCACATGTCAGCGGTGCTGCTCCATAGTTGTCCACCCAAGCTATATACCAAGCAGATATGCTTCGGAAGTCTGGATGCCCTTGCCTTTTCCCAGGCTGCTTTCCTGTAAGGGAGACCAGGCAGCAGGAGACCAGGGAGGGTGGTACATCCGGAGCATGTGTCCAGGTGAGCCCACGTGTGGGATAAGTAGAAGTTTGTGCAGAGCCTGCTTGGCATTTGATGCCCTAGGACTGCAGATGGTCACTCTCCAGGTCGTGCCGGAGGTTTGTCTGCTTGCAGTCTTCCCGGGAGCAGGTGAGCGCTGGCTGGAGATGCTGTCGAGGTAGCTGGGAGCTCTTAGGGCAGTTCTGCGTGGTCTCAGGGTAACAAACAGTTGCATTGCGCTGATGGGAGCTTCTCACTCAACAATCTCCAAGACTTCTGTGCAATGGCTTTTCTTTCTCCTCTGCTGTGTGTCGCAGGGCATGGAGGTGTAAGTGACATACCGGCGCATCCCGAATGTGCTGGAAGGTTCCCCCACCCCCTCACCTTGTTGTTGTTGTGGTCACCGCCCTGAAGCGGTGCGGCAGCGCGCATCTCAAAGGCTGTTTGGAAGCGTGGTGATGGCTGGGTGCTGCCGCTTCAAGCCGAAGTCAGTTTCCTGCTTAGTGTTTTCTAGTATGTCTGCTGTTCCACCTGCGCTCAGCTTCTTACCTTTGTTGTATCTTCCAGGTGTCAGAACATGCCGGTGATGTGGGTTGGGGCCATGTTCAGCACACTCAACAGAGCTTGTATCTCTTCACTGAGAGATGGTGTAGCCTCCTAGGACAGAGGCAGTAATATCTCTTCTACCAATTTCTAAAAAGACATTTTGTTGTGCTGCCTCTTTATGGTCATCCTGTGGATTTCTTCTTTCACTCTAGGACTTTCCCTGTTCTGTGGCTGTGGCCATACAAGATTTATAGGGCTTTTGGTAAAGAAAACAAGGCTGTGCCAAAGGTGTTTGTTTCACTGCAGCGCAGCTGACCTAAAGTTCAGTGTAGTTCTCCAAATGCTTTCTGATCCTTCAGTCTGAAATATAACAATGCAAATTTTTAATTGGGTCTGAGATTAGCCTGTATATTTTGCTTCTTTAAATTGTATCCACTGTACTAGAGGCACTGTTGAATAATGGAGTAGAATGTCTTTATATACAGCTTCCACTACATGGAACCACAGAATCACAATAAGCCTTCTCTAATTAAGACAGATTTTGACGACTGCATCGTTTAGATTGCCTTCCCAAAGAGGGGAAATACCATTATGAGGTTTGTATGAAAATCCCCTTTGGGGGGGGGGGAAGGTATGTTTGATATCGCATACTCTTTATTAGAACACAACCCCTCTTTCTGGATGTTGCGTTTGCATCAGACAGTGCGCTTCTCTGTCTTACCCTTGG
Source organism: Stictonetta naevosa (assembly GCA_011074415.1). NCBI lineage: Eukaryota > Metazoa > Chordata > Aves > Anseriformes > Anatidae > Stictonetta > Stictonetta naevosa. Next base: position 139,210,171 of record CM021697.1, on the reverse strand, counting down.
GCTGTTTGGGGGCTCCCTGAAGACCTGCCCTGCCCCAGGGAGGGCAGCCTGACGGTCTGAGGAGGCTGAGTTAATGCGCGCTGTCCCGTAAGCATCACACTGAGCCTGCTCTATCGTCAGGGGTGAGAGAGGCTTGTGAGTTAATGTTAAAGCAGTAAATTATCTGGGGTGGGGAGGGGGACTAAACATACCGTCATAATTAACACTGCGTTCATAGAAGATTACCTTCTGTTTTGTGGTTGGGTTATTTGGGATACTCATTAGATAGCATTAAGCAATATATTGTGCCCATGTAACTGCTGTTGCATTAGCTTTGTCTGGCAATCCGTTTTTTTTTTTTTTTTTTTCTGATCTTGAGACTTCTGAAGTTCTTCTTTACAGCTGAGAGATAGCTAACTCTTAAAATAAGTCCTCATGCCATTTCTAAAAGGAATGTTATTTTTCTTGAGCTTAATAAGATGTATTCAGATAGCTGTTTGTCTGAACGTGGATTCGTGTACGCCTGAATATTGTGGATTCGAATACGCCTGGGCAAGCTGGGAAATGTCACTCTTAGCATATGTTTGTTTGGACACTAGATGGTCACTAAACATCTTGCAGCGGAAGGCAACAGTCTGGTCTGTATCTGTGGGACAGCTGGCCCCTCATCAGTAACTGCTGCTGCCCAGGTTGGTGCCTTTGGATGGCACAATAAGTAACTGCTGGGTCAAAGGTCCGTATTTGAACGCTTTTGCCTCTATTATGTGGTATATTTAGTCATCCTGCCACTTTATTGCTTCTCTTATTACTTCAGGATTACAAAGATGGGTGTTAAGTATTTGTTGCCTGCGCAACTATCTCGAAATGTGTATATCAGCAAATACAGTTTCACTTCCAAAAGGAAAGTCATTTATTACAGCTCGGTCCCCTGGGAAGCTTCTGGGCTGTTAGTTCTGCAGGTATTTTGGAAAACTCTGCTTTGGGGAGGATGGAATAAATGAGTTTACAAATGGATGCTGTATTTTCTGCTCCTACTGAAATGGGTCAACTTTAATCCTAGTTTGAGAAGATGATTGATTAGTCTAACCAGGAAGTTATTTTAGGGGTTTTTAGCATCTTCACCATTAAATTTCATGGTAGCCTGTGAGTTTTGGTCACTGATTTAACTGATAATGTCGTTTCTATTGGCAGAATGATTCCAAAACCATTTTCTAATCAATTTCTTGAGTATTTTATATGTAGTCTTGATATAAACAAATAAATACTGAACTTCAGGGCTTTTGCATCTGTAGTGTTACCAACCTTTGTATCAACTGCTTTGATGCGAAAGCTGGAGGAACTGTAAGCCTCAGTGCTCTGAATATCTTGTCTAAAAAGATGGTCCATTTATCCAGCATTTCAGATGACCTACAGTTTTCTGAGCTCAATTAATACATCTGAGGGCATGCCCTCATTCCACTTCTTGCCTTTCCTCATAGTCACTCAGCTCGTCCTGCACTTTTTGCAGGCAGGTGCCGAATGAGCACTGTCCAGATGTTTCTTACTTGGGGTGTCTGTTCAAACGAACACTTTTTTTTCTTAGTTGTCACTTACAGTAAGATAAGAGGGTTGGCTTTTTTCTTCCAAGAGTATGATTTGACAGAATTTTAAGCTGTTTTAAATGCCATCTAAATGTGTTTATATCCTGACTGTATTCAAACTTTCCTAACTGTACAAAATACGTTCACAGTAGGGGCTAGGCGTGTGCTTACAAGCCAGTAACCAGTATCTTGCATTTTTTAAGCATCTGTTTCTATCCCTGGTATGTAATGCACTTTTGATACCTCTTGTGGACGTCAGTGTCACGATGTCTTCTTGATGCTTCCCATTTCGCCTTTCAGCTTTGCTGTTCGTGGATGCCAGTTGTTCTCAGTGCGGGAGGCTGACAGAATATGTCTAAACAGCATGGGTAACTCCTGAATTCCTGTTTCAATTCCTATTTCCCCCTGGCATCATTGCCTTGTTATTCTCCCGATTGCTGTTTTTCCCGGGGAATGCTCTGTGTCGTGTGCTGACTTGATTCTTTTCAGCCCAACTTTTAAAGAGGGGAAGTTTGAAAGCTTTGCTTCCCTCAGGAGTTAATTCTGCTGAACGCTGAGTGTGGCTGACAGAATTTGGTGCTTCTGCAAATCCAACTAGCTCTTGCACACTAGTAGTGACTTTTTGTATATTCTTTCTTGTTTTGTAATGTACTCTTCAGACGTTTCACTGTAATCTGAGGCAAAACAAACAAACAACACCCCCCAAATCAAAGGAAGGGGAGAATTGCGAGGACTTTGTTCATCTCCCCCACCCATCAATTAGCTAATTTATACAAGAAAAACATAACTTTTTTTTCTTTTGAGACAAATGAATGAAAGTAGGGCACTGTGTAACACATTCTCTGGCTTCTTGCAAGTGAACTACTATAAGCTGGTTGCTATTGACTACAAAATATTGCTCACCTATATGCAACAGATAGTTCTGCAATTTCACTTTCCAAATGAAATGTTTGCTGCTACCAGAGGTTGTTTCAGTGACTTAAAATAGATCAAGAACTCCTAACCTTGCCATTTTTAGCATTAAAAGTACATGCAGTTTTTCTTCCGTGATGAGAACTGCATAGTCACTTCTGTCTTTTGTCAGGTTTTTTTTTTTTTTTTTTTTTAATTGAAATGTAGTTTTGCTCTTGTGCCTCTTCTGGGGGACAGCAGAACATCAACACTGAAAGCAGGAAGGCTTTTCAAAATCGTTCTTGGGAATGGAAGAGGGTAAGGTACAACGTAGCACATTTGTAGCTTAAAATCCCTGTTGACTGTTTCTCATTCATTATTTGCTCCTGTCACATAACAGTAATTGAAACGAGAAAAGTGGCAAGGTGAAATGGGATTTTCTAATGAGTCGGCCTTTTAAAGCTGGAACACTTAATAAAAAAATAAGTAAAACTGGGTTGACAAGTTAAGGGTTCCACAAATGTAATAGCTGGCTACCGCTTGTGCTGTCAAGATGGGGATAATAGACTTGTTTAAGCTAACCAGACTTAAATGCAACGGGGAAACAGTTGTGTTTCTGAGGTGCTGCAACCTGGCCAGCAGTGCCATGCCCCCTCCGTGTCGCGTGCAGCGGTTGCAGGAGAGCAAAGCAAGCACCCCCACAGAAAGACGGAGCAGATGTTTCAGCACCTGTTATGCAACTGGATTTGATGTTACCGTTTGTTTGTTTTTGAACAAAAGGGCCTGCCTCTCATCATTTTAAGTCTTCTAGTCAGATTACGCTTTTCCAGAACAATACTTCTTATTCTGTTGGTTTACCATTACACAGTGTAATGTAGTATTTCTATTTGTGTAATTGTCGAGGGACGTTTCAGCTGAAGTTCATCCCGAGCTGAGGCAGAATGACACTGGAATGCTATTATCTTCCCTGCTATAATTGCCATGGCAACACCTGCAGGTAGATGAGGAAAACCAAGGATCCTTTCTCTGTCACACAGATACCACTTCTGTGTTTCTTCCTCCCTCTCAGTAATGACTGAGATGCTTGTGGCACAAACGTGCCTGGAGTTGTCACGAAATGTGCTTTGCTAGCATTTGTTCCATTTAACTTTGACTTTAATTTTGCAAATGTCTATTTTCCGTGGTACTATTTTAAAAATGCGTGCTTTCTAGGAGAAGCTGGCAACCTAGCCTGGGTTATTTTAGGAGATGGATGGGATGAGCAAGGGGCTAGGGAGTTTGTTTGGAACTTCACAGAAGACCATGGGCTATTAAGGCACTTACGTATCTTTTACGAATCTGGATGTTAATTTCCCTGATCTTCCTTCAGCTTTCTTTACAACAGGGATGAAAGTATTGCCCAGCACTTTCACAGAGAGAAGTTTTAACGGTAGTTTAAGGCTTTGAGGTAAGGAAACACTGTCACAGGAAGAAAACCGGGTGCCAACATGGGCCTATAATCCTTGTCTTCAGTGCGCCTTTTTCTTTGCTCTTAAGTGTTCTTCACTGCCAAAGGAAATGCATGCAATTTCAGAGCACACGTACACTCCTCTGCGAGTAAGTGATGGAGGAATACGGGTTGTGGGGGGGAATAATCAGGGGTAGCAGAAGAGAAAGCAATGTCAACAATTATGCCAAGTTATGTCTAGTTACTGAGGCATACTGTGAAATTGCATTGTAGGGTGCTTATTATGTTATTGTTGTAACTACTTAAAAGCACGAGAACTGAAGAATTGGGGGGTTTCATAGGGACACCTTTCCATTTATTCTGCTATTCCCCATAGATTATCTTCTCTCTTTGAAACATAAGACTGGTTAATTTGTTTCCTTCATTAATCATTACTCATCTAGATACAGGGTGGGGTGAGGGGAGAACAGTGTTTTGTTTTCCTGGTGGCACTGACTAATCTCTTTGCTTCAGTCAAAAGAGGATTTCGTCTAACCTATTTAAAATAGGGGATTAAGGACAATTAGGTTCTTCCTCTACATCACTGCTAAGATAGGATGTTGTGAAATCCTCTGAAAAGCACATCTGTTGAAGCACCAGTGAAGTTTTGCAAGATTAATGGTAATAATAATCAAAACAGTTATGCAGAAAAAGAAACTTTATGTATGGAACACGTGTCCAGAAAGAAATGTGGATAGACAGAGGAGATGGAAAGGAGTTGAGCTGTTTACCCAGTAGCTTTTTGTCTCTAATGCTTCTAATTTATGTTGTGAAGTGGATGTGTAGATGAACTGAAATGGATTTCTTGTTACCTGAATTACATTAGCAACTTTCAGTTCATTCTTAGCATTTTACGTAGCCCTTTGTATCTTTTCAAAGTACTATTAATAAGTTGCTTGTACAAATGAACGTAATGATTAGGTACAAACACTAATGGTAATCTGTGCTTGTATACCAATTTTTGTGCCACGCATGATGGTTATGTGGCTTCTCTTGAGGTGGATCTGAGTTGGAAGTGGCATTTGATAACTAGCATTAGGCTGCTGTACTTGGCAGGAGGTAGCTACAAAATAAAACCATGAAAAATACTACCACTGTTCAAGAGCACGATGTGCGTAAGATGGCATTAATGTAAAGGAAAAAAAAAATTGTGCATTTTGGAGGAGATTTGGTTAAAAGAACGGACGTTTGATAAGTGACAAATGACTTTCATGAGGTGTGGATGGTACACAGGAAAGATACAAAGAAGATATTGGAACAATGTCATAGAAATTGCTCTTGTAACCGTATACTTAATACTAACAATTGCAGGTAGGTTACTGATAATCACTGTTTTCTTTGGTTTAGTTTCCTCCAGAACCCTAGTTTAGAGGGTCCGATCTATTCTCACTTTTGATGATAATACACCTGAAGAAGGATGGGCCAGAAAAAGTTGAAGTCTGTTTATTTCATCTTATTCGTGAGGTGACTTGGGGTGGGCTCTTAGGAAACACTTTATTTCAGCCTGGGCCAGAGTGAGTGGAGGTTTGGGCTCCAGTGCGCTCAAGCTGACTTCAAGGAAAGTTGTGGTCTTCTGTTAAAATACATCTGATGTCTTTGCTTAAGGATTTGGCTTGATGCTATGCCAGTGCATACCTTCTACCTTCAGATGCTGTTTTAACCCTAGCACCTCTTAGGCTATAAGGCCTTCATCTGCGTGGATGGGATGAGTATCAAACTTCACTGTCAGGTGAAGGAAAGGGCATACCAGTCATTGGTAAAGTACAGCAAAGGCAGAGGAAACAGATTGTTGGAAAAGCTGATGTACTACTTATTCTGCTATTTATTTCTTTTTTAAGAGAAAGCAGACTATTTTAAATTTCACTGTTACGAAAGCTCCTATAAGCCAGACTGCCATTTAATCTTCCTATAAAAATATGCCTATGTAGAAACAGCATTTCACATATTTCATATATTTCATTATGTGAAATATGATAGGTATGAGAGAAGATATTGCAAAGGTAGGCTCAAAGCAAGTGTATTGACCAAGCCATAACTAAAAGAGTAATTAACTTTCATACTGATGTTAGCAGAAATATAGTATAAATAAGTTCAGAGAGGGCATTTTGCTTTGCTCAAAAAGGCTCCCTATGATATAAGCAGATTTTGGTTGATTAATGTTAATGGTTTTCTTCAGGTTAATTTTCAGCATTTTCTCTCTAAACGTAGAATGCACTAAAATGCTGTCGCTTCTCATTAGCGTTTGGTGTTACAGATTAGTTACAGTCCCTTACTAGCAATTTGTATGTATCCTCTTTTGATTTATCAGTTAACTTTTAAGATTGCACTTAGTATTTACAAAATCTTTCACATTCCAGCCTCCTGGCCAGCAATATGAAACTCTTTGGAAAGCTTAACTCTAATAAAAAAAAGCTTCTCTTCATCTAGGTTTAAAGAAGAATCAAAAATTTCTCAGCTAACAAGTATCACAAATGTTGTCAAGCTAATTTAATGTTTGAAAATCTATATGCTGGATTTTAAGTATCTTATACTGCCCAATTGTTGAGAATGTTGAGTTTGTAGCCCTTTGCATTGAATTTGCAACTAATTCCTGGCTACCTTAACCTGGAGCTGTTCTAAGAGTTTGGGGTCAGCCCGCTCTTCCCTGTTGACTCTAAGCTGTTTGCAGGTATGTGTATCTATCCTCTGTACAATAGATATGTAGCCACTTAAATACATGGCTGGTCTTCAGTATCATAGTTGGGAGTTAGGGGTGGAGAGAGCACTAAAGCTGGGATAGACAAGGACTTTGTTCTTAACACTTCTTCTGAACACAGCTGCTGAACTCTTTTATTTACTGAAAAAACAGGGCTAATAATTTCATAATTTCACCTGCAATGCTGAAGTGTTGTTCATCTGAACATGTTGAATGTTCCCTCCAAGGAGCTGTCGGGTGACCAGGTATACTTGTTGGCCCAGAGGTGTCTGTGTACTGGCAGCAAGAGGGAAGAAAGGAAATGGGGAACTGTCCTCAGCCCAGCACTGCTCAGTCACATTAACATGATGCATAAACACGCTGCCTTGTTGATGCCTCCAGTTCTTGGCTGAGATGAGGAGTTTAAGCCTGCACGCTTAGTGGTTGTAATGATGTAGAAATGAAGGGAAAGCTTCAGATGCTCGTGCGCAGCAATGTGCATGGACGTAGGCAGGTACAGACAGAGCTTTATGAACGGCAACCTGGGTTGTGGTTTTGCACTGCCCATCTCTTTCAGCCCGGGAGGTCTCAAATTTGAAGTGTTTGTCTTTTTTTAGGAGGGTTCCAGCCTCTGACTTCTTCCCAAAGAAGTAGAAAGGCCACAACGAGCATTTTGACTTACTATGTTAATGGTATCTGCTGAAACTTGTTCAAAGAGCTTTTATGTCAGTGTATATATAATGTAAGTTAAATATATAAATGACTCGAGGCTAGGCTTCTGCTGGGTGTGTGGAATTAAAATATCTGTATTCCTTTGCCATTTTCCAGTCTAGAACAAACTTTAAGGCATTTAAAACTGAAAGTAATGCTTTTACCTGTGCTTTTTCTGTGTACGTTAAAATTGACAAAAACCAGGCAAGGTTTGGTTGAGTCACGGTTGTAGCTGAGTCACGAGGTGAGACGGTTGTGAATGCTTTCAGTGCTTTAAGACTCGTAGGACTGCAGCATTGGCTTTTCAGCTGGTTGCCTTCAGCCCCCAGTCAGAATACTTGGTGCTGCTCATGAGGGCTTTGGTTGCTGCAGAACAGCAGCTGCTTGGTTATGCAGCTTGGGGTTGACCTTGGTGTTACAGCAGGAAGCAGTGCCACTGAACTCTTCACCTCCAAATTCACATCTGTGCCTTGGAGGCCCCAGGGGAAGAGCAGAGATGTGGGCTCAGGGCCTCTGGGCTCGAGCGTGGGGAGCTCCCTGCCTGGTGCAGGGCGCCGAGATCTGCCCTGGGGTGGGAAGGCCCCACTGTGGCCCTGCTCCTTCTGCAGGCAGCCACGCGTCACCTCTTCCTTACAGTGGTAAAAGCCGTGGTCTGGACTTCCCAGTTTCTCACAGCATGTAGAAAAGAGGAAATTGGAGCTGTGCACAGAGCTCTTCTGAGCTTTGAAGAGCTGTCAGAAGGAGTTTTGGCAGTGGAGATGGGTTTACTTGTTCTTTTCCCTCCTCTTGTGCATGTGCTGTTGGCTTGTGGAGATATTATAATTTTACTTCACTGAGTGGTAGACCACAGGGCAAGGAGTATGAGGGTGTGTTTCTGAGAAGGTGGCTTGCTTAGGGTTTGAAGGTGCAGTGAGTATAGTAGGAGAAAGCTTCACTGTGAGGGAGGGAGTGCTGCCTGGTGCTGGGGTTCTCTAGGTGCTGATTTGAGCTGGGACGTACCAAGGAGATGACCCGTGAGTCAGGGCTGATTTGGCAAGCTGCTGACATCCATGAAACACCCGCTTCCCTTGTGGATAGCATCTGGCATCAGGAAAGGAGTAATTGGGAGAGGAGGGATAACACATCACAGGAATGACAAGGAGTTCTATGACTTGTGGAATGAGGAGAAGAGTTTGGGTATTGCCTACTGGAGGGAACGTTACTTAAAACCCAACCACCCTCCCCAAACGAACCCTGTGATGTGCAGTGTCTGGCACTCATATGCCATGTGGCTTGACCTTTCTAAAGCTGTAAGTGCAATCGAAGCATAATGACTGTGGGGAAAATGGAGCAGCCATTATATGCTTATCATCTTTTCCCGTGTGCATATGAGAACATGTTTTATTGAAATAGGGTTGCTAGCCAGCCCAGGCATCTTCTGTCAGGACTGTAAAAGCCCCGAGCACCTTCAGCCCTTTCACAGGCAGCTGTGGGATACTGGTAAAAGGAAGCTTTTTGGTTTTGTGAAGGCCAGCATCAGGAGCATAAAAAATCAAGGCTTTCTCCGCGTGGAGACAGGATGTACTTGGTCTCTTTCAGTAGGGATATTACAAATTCATTTATTTGTAAACTGAAAATAACTATTTAAACTTTGTGTTTCTAAAACTTTGAGAGGGTGGGAGGGGAGGAAACCATCACAGAATAAGATATAAGCAGGATTTCAGAAGCCCTACGTGGCCATATTTCTTAAGGGGCCTTTTAGCTCAGCATAGTTTATCAGTTTACCATCTTACTGATCTGTTCTGGGTTCTTCTTTCAGCGCTGGAGAGCAGCAATGTGGTGTAGGAGCACAGGACTCCTGTGAGAATCAGCCTGCCCAGCCTGCTTGAAGCAGAGCAACTACAGCCAACAGGAGGTTGGACCATTCACTGCTTTGTCTAGTAGTCTGTGTGTAGCATGCAGAGCAATAAAACAGTTGTTTTTGAAGCATGAGTGTATTTTTTTGTATGAGTCTGATATAATTTTTAACTCTTTCTATAAAAAGTGACCAGACGGCCTGGAGAGATCCCTTTCAACCTGCATTATTTTGATTATAAAATAAATCACCATTAAGCAAATCAACAGTTCTTAAAGAAGAAAATGTTTTCTTGCCTCTCTTGCAGCCATATCGTTTTCTTCTCTGACCAGATGGCACTAAGACACTGTAGCTTAGAACAGGTTCCGTGGATGAAGCTGTGCAAGATCCTAGTGATAACCTACAGACTCAGCAAGTTGTTGTTCTGAGCAGTAATTATACTGTGTGGTGTGTTTGTTCATTCATGTTTTAACATTGCCATAATAGAGGCTCACAGCAACTTCCCTGTGTACATGAGCTTGGTAAAAACTACCGTAGGCGGAGTTGAGGCTTTAATAGCAACGAACCTGACCAGGTTAAGGTATTTCTCCTGGCTCCTGTTGTTTCAGTTTAAACTAAAGCCTGTAACAACCAAAAGTGCAGTTGGTGCATACCCTTTTTCCATAAAGAACTTAATTTGGGAGCTGCTGATGTGTAAGTGTGGCCTGAGCGGCTGGAAGAGAAAAGCTATTGGCCTTAAATTAGTAACAAACAGTGTGAAAATGCCTGTGCCCTTGAGGCTTAAGCTTGCTGGTCTCAGCTTTCCTGACGAGGTGGCTGTGTCCCCGTGGCATGCTGGCTGGGGGTGCACATGCTCTGAAGTTACTCTGGAGCTGCTTTTGGGTTTGGAAAGGAGGAGTGTGCACGGCGTGGGAACGGGAGGAGGAAGTGGGAGGCAACGGCGAGTGAGCTCTGGTTGTCCGTGTAAAGAGACTTATTTATTCAATCCTATTACCATAAAATATTGGATCAAAACAACAGGCTGTAAGCCGTTCCTGAAAGATTTCTTACTGTGTTAAGAGCCTGACAAGCATCTGGAAAGTTTCTGAGGCCCTAGCCTGGATAAAAGATGGCAAAGATTACTTGACTATTTGGAAGGAAAGTATGAAAGGAGACTACTCGATCTCAGTATACCTGGCTTATGTTTTTCTGAAGTAGTTTGGGGCGTATTAACACAGTGGATTTCTCTATCTGTTTTAAAATCTTAGGGAGAAGGAAGGTGAAGGAGTGGAACAGAGGGAGCCCTGAGCTGGAAGAGAAGCCGGAGCACTTGATATCGCGTGCTTAAGTCATGTGGCGTGGCGTGTCCTTCTGTGGTTTCTGAGCTGGTGGCTGAGGGACAGAGGGCTATAAATACATCTCTGTCCTCTACTTATGTGGTCAGTTGAAGCTGCCTGGGACTCTTACTTAGAGCTGACCACTAAATTGGCAAATTAGGGCAGCGATCCTGCTTCTGATGGGAGTGGTTTTTTTTAAAAAGTGTGAATAGATTCCCTTTGCCTAAGTGGTTTAAATTGTGGGATGCTCTCTTAAAAGATTTGGGTTCTGAAAGAGGAGGTGGAGGCTTTGTGACAAACTACTCTAGGATGTAGATTCTGCTTCATCTTTTTGAGAATACTTCAAAGGGATTAATTCTCCGCATGTACTGGGCTCAGCCTTTCCATCCAATTACATTAGACAAGTAAGCTGTTGCTGTTTGCTAATGGAAATAAAACAAATGTGCTTAAAATTCTGATCTCACCTTGCAAAGCGCAAGGGCATGCGGTCTGTTTGCAGCAGCCTTTAAAGCACCAATGTTCCTAAAAAGTCTGGGCTCTAGAGTTCACACCAGAAAGGACACAACCCTGGGTCTGGATGGTATAATTTGGCTTGCTGAAGCTTAGCTCAGGGTTGCTGCTTCTCCAAGTGGTTCAGGATGTGCTGTTCTCCTGTGCACTCTCTCTGAGTAACCTACGGCTCTTTAGGCCCAGAGGTGTATTACTCCAGTGCCAGCTCAGCTAATCTTGCTATGGTTCCTGTCTCTCCTGAAAAGATTTACTAACAGGCCTCTTCCTGCTCAGGTCTCCTGTTTTATCCTTTCAGTTATCTTCCTTGTGTTTTTAGACCTGTAGATTTTCTCTGTAGCTTTTGTCCTAGCTTGTCTGTCCTCTCACAAGCATCACTTTTGGGCCATTAAAGGAAACAGGGCAGCAAACTCCAAATGCGCTCTCCCAGCCTGGCAGAGAAGTTGCCTCCCTCTTCCCCAGGGGTCTGGAGCTGATCTGGGTCATCTGATCCCCAGCTGACACAAATCAGCTGTTTGTGTGGTGGGTCTTGTGCGGGACCGATAAATTGACCCTGCTTTCCTGGGGGGATCCTGCTGCCTTTGGGGCTCAGAGGTCTGCAGCCGACAAAACATGCTGCTGTTACCTTCCTCCGGCTGAGCCGAAGCACATGACTGAAAGCATTATGCCATGCTCAGTTACTAAATATATTGTAGCCTGACATTTCTCTACTAAATAGAAAAACACAATGCTAGCCATCTCTCGTAATGATAGGAGTACCTTCTGTTGGTGGAGAACAGGGCCAAAACTTTATGTTAGTACCTTCTCGAGTTATTAGTGCAGGCAGTGGTGCAGCTGTCTTGGCAGGCTGTGCTAGGAAGGAGTGTAGTTCACGATTTCGTGGGCATCTGTCTGATGTATTTGGAAGTGGCAGTTCAGACTGGCAGCAAAAGAGGATTGGAAGCTGGGGTGATGAGCTTACGGCAGCTCAGGGCTACTTCATTCTTCACAGTGCAGAAGTGTTGGTGTTCCCAGCCTCTCCTCTCAGAAATGGGCTGCAGAATGGGAGGCAAGCTTTGTACCTGGGATGATCATCTGAAAACGCTCCCAACTGGCATTATTTTGATCCTGCTCTGCATTGGAACGTTTTTGTCTAAATCTTGGACTGATGCTTGGGCTGGGGAGTTCTTATCAGGGTGCTGGTTGCTACTGCTTCACTTCAAGTAAAACTTAAAATTTGGATGCTCACCATCACAGGCACGTGGCCTGCAGAGGAGTTTGTGGTGCATTATAATGTCCTCAGACAGTATTGCAGTGAGGGTTGTGGGGGAAAGCCTCTTCCTTTGTCCACTTATTGCAGGCTGGGTTGATACTTTACCGTGTGTGTAATGAGTCCTGCCAGAAACCAGTGATTGTGGAGGCTGCTGCTGGAGTGCAAGGTATGGCTGTTGGTGGGGTAGGTGGTTGTGCTTTCCCATCCTGAGATGTAATGGGATTGTTAAATCTCTTCATTATGTTTACCTGTTGCACTGGAATATGTTTATACAACACCTGGTAGGAAAGTGATGTAAAAGCTTGAAGTCATCTAAAGAAATATTGAACACGACATTGAAGTTTTCCGTCAAAGACAGCATGTTACTTCAAGGCCTCCGCATTCTGCATCATCTTACGGGTTGTCATGTGGGTGTTACACTCCTTTTTAGATTTAGATGAGTTAGATTTCTCAGGTTTACACGTTTGAAGGTAGAAGTGTTTGTGACAGAGAGGAGATAGATTTGCTTTTATAGACACATGAAGCTGGTAAACTCTTGTGACTTGTAGCATAACGTACACTGATGGCAAGCTGTATGGGGAAACAAATGGATTGTCTTCTCACTTTACTAAAAATGTTACTCCTCAGTTTTGTTCAGGTAGACACAAATGTCCATTTTATGGAAAACTACTTGACACGTATTGACCTCCAAGCAAAGGGATAAGCTATCTTGCGTGGCTGCTGCTTGTCCTGGAAAGAATCAGCAGTGAAAGTTGGGCTGTCAGCTTTATTTGTGTTTCCCAGCTGTTGTCCACTTGCCAGCATCTTCTAAGTGTTTTAAATGTAGCTTTCCTATATTTCTAATGCATAACATTTGTATGCAGTGTTTCTTGTGAAGATGCCAGAACAGCCATATAGTAAATATTTAATAAGAATAGTAAAGATTTCTTGTTCTCAGCGGGCTAAAGTCCTGATCTAAAGGAAATTGCCATTCTAAATTTTTTATGAAGTGCTGCACATAATGAGACTGAGTTTATTTGGCTTATGATACATAGGTGGCAGGAAGATTGGTCTCAGTTTAGTTAAGACATAAATGGTGCAGGTAAGTTTTAAGCATGGCTTTTTTAAAAAAACAGCAAATTTAATTTTGTTTTCTGATCGAAGGTGCTCTTCATCCAGGATGATAGCTGTAGTACAAGTTGGGTGTTGGGTATTGTCTTCTGTTGCTCCATGTTTCAGCTGACTGAATTTTAGGAGAACTTGCTTTGTAAACCTTTTTCTGAAAAGCATGAATTGTTTGCTTGAAAGTCTTAATAACGGAACTGTCACTTAATTTTTTCTATTTTTTTTTTTTTTCCAAGATGGCAAACACAGCTATCAGCTGACCTTGGAACATGCACTTTGTTTGTGACTTACTAGTATTTAAAGATGATGAATACTGGTGTAGCTACAGCTGAAACAGAAAGGAAAAATGCACAATGCATGCATGGTTGATACTTTGAACATACAGCTGAGCATGGGAAAACACTCTTCCTTGTTCAACTGCAAAACGAAAGTATGCAGATTAATAAGACTAGGGAAGGAGTGAACAGAAATAATGAGTTGAGATAAGGATGTTACAGAAGACAAAACTGTGTGGGTGCCCTCTGTCCTGAGACATAGGAGCTCTCAGCAGAAGCTTGTGGATGTTTAATCAGTTGAGACACCCATTACCTGGCCCCTTTCCCATTCCTCACTCTCATTGTTCAGATTCTGTTGCATGGAGTGAAGAGCACTAAGACTGAACAGAAACATGAAGACCTCTGGGGAAGGCAGTAGCTCACCTACTCTCACAGCAAAGGGCCAACCATTTGAGGTGGTAGCTGTCAGCTGAGAATGCTTCCTTTCAACATCACCATATTCATAAGTATTTATTTTTTCCCCTGCGGACCACAGGTCTCTCTTCAGGGAAAATAAATTTTTGTTGCAAACCTGAACCTGTGCTAAAGATGGAAACGTACTGAGATGGCCCTCCCCCAGTTCAGGGTAAAGAAGGTCTGATGAGAAAACTGTAGTTTTTGAGATTGCCTGACAAATAAATGAGAACTGTACTTCTTAAAGTACAAAGCTCAAATATGCTTTCTTCTGGACCTTAGCAATGCAGAGTTTATTTATGATACTTTTACTTTAAAAAAATATATATATTTGCTAGTATTAATTTCCATTCTTGCTTATTATACTCCAAAGAAGAGTATAAGTCACATTTTATAGGTTTGAGTGTGTCTGGAGTGTAAGTTCATATTCTCTATAAAATACATGAATATGTCCAGCAACTCTTCAGTGAATTTGGAGTTACCTTTTTTTTTTTTTGCAGACAGCAAAAGACAGATCCCAAGGATGCTCAAGGAATTTAAGCACCACAAAAATGAAGCTTCTGCTTTGCTTCATCTTAGTAGGAATGCAGTATTGTCTTTGCTTTTCTTTAAAATAAACTCATTCTTAAGCCATTAGAGTGCATGTGTATATCTGGCTGTCAGCTTTCCACTTCTGTGCAAGTGAGCTTTCAAAAAAAGTAGTTCTAGGCACAGACATTTCGTTGCTCTTGAAGTAATACCCCCTCTGAAAATGCTAATAGTTATTCTACTTTAAGAGCCTGATAATTGTTCTGTTTTAGGTAGGATAGGAAAATCTGTGATTTTTTCTGTAACATTTTAGGTTATAAATTAGTCTTAATAAATGTCTGAATAATATTAATTATTTTTACAACATCATTAAAGCAGTTCTAATGATTTTTTTTCTTTAAACTGGTCATTAGATTTGGCTTAGTCTACTGTAGCTTCCTTCAAAATATGGTGGTGGTGTGGCTCTAAGTGGTGGACACTATTAGATATGAGAAATATGACTGAATCACTCACCTTTGTTGTGGTGATAATCCTCCAGAAGATGCACGAAAACAGTTTTGCCACTGGCACACAGTATATCTGCCAATTCTTTATCTCTGACGGGGGACCAAAATAGAGCCGTGCCACTTAACTTCCTAACAGTTGTTGGGCATACTATACCCTTCATGAAAGATACAGCAGACGTGTGCCTGTTATTATTGCTTGACCTGGAAAAAGTTGCAGGGCTTAGTTTTTTGTATTCTGAAACATCTTACTGGGTAGGCTCATTTTACAATTTATTTTAAGCTGTCAGTGTTTGGGGGGAGATGAATATTCAACAGCATATTGTGTGTATATACATATGCACATACATATAAAGCTAATTTCTTTTTGTGGGAACAAAATGTATGCTTTACATACCAAGGATATAGATACTAAGAGGAGGAAATTAAATGACTAAAACAGAGGTGTATCACTGTTCCAGTTCCCTGTATTTCTCCTCTGAGAGCTGGAGCTTTTTCTGTCTTCCTTATTTGAATGCATCAACTCTTGTGCTTCTGAAATAATTTTGCCCTCAGCCAACTAATGTTTTTTATTTAACGCTATACTCTGTCTTTAGCTGTTTTGTTAAATCATTTGCTTTTTCTTCAAATTTCTAACTCATATCTGATTGAATCCACTGGTTTTCTTGCCACTGTCTGAGCTTCTAAGAAATGCATTTCTTTCCCACGTTTCATACTCAAGAGCCTTTTTATAAATGTTTGTAGCTCTCTGCTGTACTTTCCTGTCTGCATTGTCTACAAACTCTTCCAGCACACTCTAAGTTTACTGCTTTCATGGAAAGGCTCGTTACTTCCTTCAGGTTGGAGGAGGATCTTGTATCTTACGTAGGAGCCATCATATTCACGGCTGCCTTTAAAGCCCATCCACCACGTGGTAAGCTAACAGCAGAGCTGATCCAAGTTCAGCTCTGAATGGTTGGCACTCCCTTTGCCTTTAGAGTACTAGGAAGAGGTTGGTTGGGTTGGCAACAGTACTGTCTCCTGAAGCTTTCTTCCTTTTGTCTAGTACTACATGCTATGTGAGTCTGCTTCAGGGGGAAAGTGTTGCTCTCCTGTCTCTGGTCATCTGCCCTGCTGCTGGGAAAGTTGAGCTTGACAGGTGTCTCCTTGTGGCAAGTAAACACCGGCCCTTTATTCACTGAGATTTTTTATTTCAGCATCTGCATTGTTCTTTAATATATTTTAGCTTAGACAAGTCAAAGGCACCAGAAACAAAGGGCTCTCATTGGTTCTGGCATGCAGTTTAGAGTTACCGAGAACAAGATTAAATTGGTTTTAGCGCTTAAGTGTAAATGGGAAAATCCAAGGTGAAGTATCCTGTGAGGGCATCCGAGCGTCTCGAAGCTGAAAGGTGGCCTGCAACCGATAGCTCTACATTACCAAGAAAAGCTGGTGAGTTGGATGACTAAGAGAACAAGCTGCTTTAGGCATTTAGTTAGCAATTCTGATGTAGTAGTTTTGTTAGGAAAAAAGATCACTAAGCATTTTCATTTTGGTGGTCTTGCTCTGTGTCATGGTTTGTGGACTAAACTATAAAAAGGTAGCTGTGGTTCTCAGGAGGATAAGATATATAATTGCAATCAGACAGGAATTGACAGCTTTAAAAACAAACAAAAAACAACTCAAATAACAGTCCCATGCTTCTTGAATCTGTTCAAGAATCCTTGTAATTTTGGCCTAGGGAGAACAGCCAGGTTGCCACTGGGCATGCTTTACAACTTGCCATTTTTCAGCGCTAGTGAATTGATAGATTTGGATGATCCTTTGCAGCAGACATGAAACCTCTTGTCATACCAATTTCACTGAGGTGCTTTTTGCTGTTTATTTCGTAACCAATGTGGAAGCAGAGTTCTAGACAAGACAAGCAACTTGGCCAAGCAACCAACCTTGTGGCAACACTGAAAACTAGAATCTAAGTGAATGCTCTCAATAGACTGGGCTTTCTGTTAAAACTGGCAATGATAGTTCTTAAACAAAAAAGCTCCAAACTCTTGTGGAAAAAAAAAAAATCATGCCTAGAAAATAAAAGATTTAGATTCTGTCCTTCTAGAAGCAATGACTATATACTTGGAGGGAGGAGGGGATCATACTGTAATATGTCATTATTACTATAATAATAAAGCTATTCCATGCTCTACTTGCTTTCATGCTATTAACAAAATGCTGCCACATTATATTACTTAGTTTCTGATCTGTGACTGGAATTTTTCACCCTTCAAGCAGGCTGAATTCAGTGATCTGATGCCCACTTCATTATTTCAGATACAAAGCCAGATGAAGTGACATAGTAGCTGTAGGCTATAAAGCTCTGACATTTCAAGACTATGCAGCAAAAGGCATCGAGAGCCTGACAGCTAGTGAAGTACATCAGAAAGGCCTACCAAATTAAACATTGTGCAACAGTTCAATTTGATCTGATAATAAACGGAATGCTAGCATTTTGCTGTGTGCTAATATTGTTTTATGGAAGTATTTGGGTTGAATTGTGGTTTCTACATATTTAGATAGAGAGGAGCTAGAGACTGCAAGTGAGAATTTAGTCATGCTTACTCTAACTTAGGTATTTGTTAAGGGGCTAAGAAACAGTGATGGAAATGGGGAATTGAAAGAAAAATCTTTTGTCCCTTCCTTCTTTCTTTTTGCCTCTGTCCTGAATTTTAATGTTTCAGCAAATAAAGTCCTCAAATGGTGTGCGTGAAAATGGAAAAGCTGATTAAGAGCAGTCTTGTGCTTGCATCAAAAACACTGTGTACCTTTGTAAAAATAAATAATAAACAGATATTCCAGCCTACTATTTTAAAATGAGTGTGCTGATGCTATAATCATTTTGAGGAAATCAATGGAAGGAAGATAATCAATGAGACACTGCCCTATTTGGGTGCAAATAGGTAGGAATTGCGTTACCCAGTTGTCCTTAATCAAACAGCACTCTCCTACTGAGGCAGCTCATCTGTAAGTAATGTAAGATGTGTTACTTGTTGGGGATCAAAATATGCCTTAAAAGGAGGTGGAGGGGTATGATAATTGAGCTGTGCTGTTGACTGCCTAATCGGAATGCTGACAGGTTTTTCAAAATGCTAAAAAAAAAAAAAAAAAAAAAGAATAAATGATAGTAGCAGGAAAATGTATTTGCTATCAAAGGGGAGAAGGAGGAACAAGTCTCAACTCGGTGTAATGTAAAGACAACAGTTCAACCATCATGGATGTTCTTCAGTCCTCTGCCTAAGTGTGCAAAGAGGATATTACATTCTTAAACAGGGCAGGAAGTCTGGCTTAAGATGCTACTCAACTGTCATTGTGTAGATGTGACCTGTATTGTACTATTTGCCGTCCTTGTGTGAACACCACCACCCTAATTTTTTTTGGTGTAAGACTTACCCTGGCCCACTCTTCCCAAAAATCTTATCAAGTCTTATAGAAACAGTGAAGCTCATTAAGAAGCAGTGAGGAGGTGTAGCTGTGAAGGTAAGAGCCTTGCATATGTCATGAAGACTGGATGAAGACAGCATATTGGAGACTCAGAAGTAATGTATCAAAAGAAAGAAAAAAAAACCTACTGATCAGGTAGTGAAGAAAGCTGATGGTAGTCAGCTTTTGAAGAGCAGAACTTGCGTCTAAGAGAAGAGGAGGAGGAAGAGAGTGGCAAACTTGAAACTAAAATCGTACAATAATATCCCTTAACACTGGCAGTGGGCAACGTGCTAGGAAGGCTGAAGTCCGTCAAGTGACCGGAGCATGAAGGAGCTCTTGAGTGGTGCTGCTTCAGCAGTCAAGGCACGTGAGTTCTTTGCAGCGCTGCTCGCTGTGGAAATTCCCAGACTCGAAGGTACCCTTGCAGGCTGTGGATAAGAGGAACTGTCTTTTAATAGCGAGTCAGTAACATGAATAGGAGGACATCACGCAAACCAGATGATATTCACTGAAGTTGTAAAGCACTTCAGATACAGAACTGTCATTTTTAATCTGTAGTATGTAATCTGTCACATCAGGCTGTGGAAAGTACAAGTGTGATGCTGTATGGGCCTAGGAGGGAAATAGATCTGGGAGTTTGAAGGAAGTAAAGTATAATAAATTCTGCAAACACACCAATATAGTGAAGATTACAGCTTTTTTTTTTTTTTTTTCTTTTTAAGCTAGAACTTGTACCTCATAAAGCAGTTAGAATCTGGAGAGGGGGTGAAGGGGGAAGTATGGTATAATAGCTGGTGTAATGCACATTGGTTTATTAAAAAAAAATATATATATATATATAGACAAGACCTCCTGCCAAAGGCTTTTAAAGGCAGTCAGCTGTTGTGGGTTAAGAGGAGATGCCTCCTCTTGTATTAATAACTTGCTAAAAGATGAGAAAATGACAAGATTAGAAATGGTCAATTTCCACAGAGGTATTGCCATTGTAATCTGCAAGGATATGTGCTCTCAGGAAATCCACGCATCTGGAAAAGGGAGCAAAATACGCTGACATCCAGCTAGTAATACAAAATCAGACAATCAAAATTGATTGTGAGAACAAAAGGAATCCAAAATACAGAGAAAATTAACAATAAATAGCTGGTGGAATTCAGCATTGATAAATGCAAAGTAACACATGCTGAAGGAAGAGGATGAAAACAATTCTGCTTATGTCTGCCATAACAGAGAGCTAGCTGTGATCCTTTGGGAGAAATTATATAGTAGTTGTGGGTAGTTCTTCAAAAGCATATTTTCTCTGCTCAGTAGCTATCAAAAATGGAAATGATGGCAGGAGCCTTCAGGGATGAAGAAGAAATGGAACAGAAAACATCATTACTGTGATTCCTTCGTGCACTGGATATTATGTGTGTATTTGGTCACTACTTCAGACTGGAAGTAAATAAATCTAGTAAGGGTGACTGGGATAATCACTATGGTGTGACTCTGAGGGAAAGCTAAATAGGATTGAGCTGTGAGAGGAAAGTTTGTGGCTAAAACATAATCAGGAGTGTTTTTTTTCTTTCTGGAAAATAGACCTGAACGGTGTGCCTCTTTTTTTTTTTTGTAAGTCTCATCACTTGAATACAAGAGATATCAGTCACAGGCATGACTGCATGAGTATGGAAGGGTATGTCGCATAGTGGATTTTATGAAGAAGGTTTCAGAAGATCTTAGAGAAGATTGCCGATAAGTAAAATTTAAGGATTGATGCTCTAAGAAAATAAAGCACTGCAGAAATACCCAGATTTTCGGGGCTGTTATGTAAAGTATCACAATTCTGTCTGATTGTTTCCTGTGTGAAACTGAAATTTTTGGTTTACAAAGGTACAACTGTGGGCTAGCTTGGGCATGAGAACTTTGAAACCTGATTAACAGCATTCTTAATGGAAGTATTAGTAACTTACAGCACTCATCTACAACAGAAGCTTTAAAAGCAGCCCAGCTTTAACTTAGACACCTTCCTTCAGGCCTGAAAATGTGAGAGCTTTGGCCACAACTTTCACCTTCGCAAAGGGAAGGATCTTGTTTCCTCTTCAGAGAACCTGTGAGTGTTTCTGGGTCAGGTCGATGGCCAAGCCATTGCTTTTGTGATGAAGAATGCAGGTGTTACAACTGTGGTTATGGAAAACATCTGTCAGCTTGAATGATTCATCAAATGGTTGAGCTGAACAGTCTCATCCGTGTAGGTGGTGATGGTGGTTGAGCACCTAGTGTAGATTGCAGTCAAGTATTACCACTAGGAGAAGAAAAAGCTGATCATCTACTGTAAACTGCCATAAACTAATTTTCATTTTTAATTTGGTGTAAGGAATTGAGTCTGTTAACCCTTTTTTCATTTTCCCCCAAACTATAGCAGAAATTAACAGTTTTCTGGGTAATACTGGTTTTTTTTCTTAACCTCAGCAAGCTGAGAACATAATATTGAGAATTCTTTTCACGTGGACTGGATAGATCTGGAAAACAGTTCTGTTTAAATCTCTGTATTTTCTGTTTAATGCTGTCTGTACTTATTTAGGTGCCATGCAACTCAATAAATTATAGCCTATTCATTACAGAAAGGTGACAAATAGACCTCCCAATTTTTTATGGCATCCCAAAGAAAAAATGTAAATTATCTTGTCATGTAGGTAATTGAGCAAATGTTACAAGGCACTAAAAAAGTTGGTTCTCAAAACTCTGTCCATCCCAAGATGATTTACTTTAAAGATAAAGTGGTTTGTTAAACTTACCTCTATCTCATGCATATTCAATTTGGTGGAAATTATTTTTCTCAATGTGAGCTGTGTAAGTGTGCACATTAAGCTTAGAAAAGACTAGATCTGTAAGTAGGAAGAATGGGAAGCCTGCTAACAGTAAGTAATTCAGTAATGAGATACTGTGGGCTTGGAAATTGTGTGGGGTTATTCTTTCTCAAACTTTAAAAAAAAAAAAAAGAACACAGTTCTGATATTGCAACTATCAGGGTTTTTTTTTGTTTATATTTGTATCAGTTCTGTATTTTTGTTCTGTCCCCCTCCAATATTCCCTTGCAGATGTCATTTAACTGAGCCCTTCGTCCTTTGTCTGACCCGTTCTTGTCGCATGTGCAAGCTCTTCTGCTCATCATCTTTTCCCAACCTCACCTGGAGTCTGAGGTGGAGGGGCAAATTCAAAAATAACTTGCAAGATAGATATTAATTATGGGAAAGATAGCTTTTTTTTTTTTCAGATAATATAAAAAGCAGTGTATGATGCCCACTGTTCTCAGTATAAGGATAGGACTTTCTACTGACATAATCTTTATTTGCCTGTATTCCATTCTGATTGAGAATAACTGCTGCTAGTAAAAAAGACAACCTGAAAACAGTAAGTATAAAAATAGATATTTCCGCTGCATCTCTCTCTCTCTCTCTTCTCTAATTGATTTAGGATCGAAGGAAAACATTTTGGAGACTGTCAAGCACAAGGTAAAGCAGCTTGTAAAACACAAGGCCGGAGTTAGTGAGTAATAAAAAATGTCCCATAGCTGCAGTACATAAACAGCAAAAGCTATACTGACATTAAGTAAAAACTGATAAATGCCACAGTAGAGAGACAGCTGGAGGCAACTGCTGTTATACCTCATGGCTTGGGGTATCTTGCTTCTGTGTTTTCACCTGTACATCTTTTAAGGAGGAGCTGTTTAGGTTGTTTTATATCAGTTTAGCTCATCACCCTTTGCAGAGCATCAAGCTGCAATTATAAAAAGTGTTCTTTTTGTGAAAGGGAGGTGGGGAGACACCTCAAATCTTTCAAAATGTCATTCTTGTCCTTTAGGACCTGTGTTCAGGAGAGGAGAGCAGCAGAGAGGACAGCAAAGAATAGAGTTGTATTTTGAATTTATGCAACTTAAATGGGCTGAAAACATTGGAGAAGTCTTGTTCTTGATGCTTTCTGCAAGTGATTATTTAAAGCAGATGTGCTGAAATAGTTAACCTAATGGAAAAGATTTCTGAACAGTCATCGGTGAAATGTATGAAAAAATTGAGGTCACTTTTTAGTGCAACAAACTCTAAACTAAGTTTTACGTAACCAGGGATAGGCTGATTTAAAACACCGTGCTATATTTAGAGCTACATCCAACAAACTCAGAAGGGGGAGATGATACAAATTGAGGATTTTGCTTTACAGTGTTAGAAATTGTATCCTAAGAGGACTGCTTCTGAAAGACTTTTTTCTCCCTCAAACAAAAATCTGTGAAAAGAAACTAAAGCAATAGATGAGTCTTCTGGTATGCTTCAGTCTGTTACATCTGAGGATAATCTGCAATTCTATGAAACTAGTTTTTTTCCATACGGAATGATTTACATAGCAATAAAATGTAATTATTCAAGCTGGATTTTTGATTTTGCATTTTTAAATCTTGTTATAATTTCCTCGTCTAGCTTTTTAAAATTAGATGTCTATTTAATAGTAGAAAAATAAGCTTGCAACTTTCATTTTTGGTTGAACTGAGACAATTGTCATTTTTTTATATGGGGATCAGGGTTGTTTACCATCTCTAATGTCTGACATACTAAACTTTTTCTGTAATAACTGAAGGTCACTGAACTTTCAGGTATCCAGATGTAGCTCTCTAACATTTTTATGCACCCTTATGGAGATTATTCCATTTTATCTGCTTAAAGGAAACTCCAGCCTTTTCAAAGCTTACAAAACACTTCCTCTGGTAGTAATCATAATTGTTTTTCCAGCTGCTTTGAAAGTTTAGTACTGGCCCAGCACTGCTCTTAAACCTTAGAAGGTGCAGAATTTCTTAAAGCCTTTCTGTTAGAAGGGAACTAAACTCCAGTTTAAAATGCAGCCTAATCCGTACGAGATCCAGATGTTTTGAATAAAAATGAGGTTTTGCAGTCTTTGCACTGGTTGTTTTTCTTACAGGAGTTATCTACAAACCAGAGACATTTGTTTCTTGAGTTTAATTTCAAATATTCATTATTAATTTGCAGTCACAACTTCAAATTTTCATATAGGAAGAAATATTTTAGTTCATGCAAGAATATGCGTGGAAGTCAGCTATGACAGGTTTAAGATTGGAGCGGACTGCAGCAGGTTTGCCTGTAGGGACCGTGACTGGGAAATGATTTATTTAGAGGTAAAACTGTTTGGCTTCATTTGCAGTTTGTGTGAATGCCAGTTTTATCTCTAGGCAAAAAGCTTCATGAAATCAACCCCTGATAATTCTTCTTTGTAAGAAATGCCAAACTTTATTGGTTAAAGTAATTACGAATCCTTTTATTTTTGTTTTGTGTGCTGACACTCTACAAAAACATGACCGCTAGATTGGTTCTGTTGTATTGTTTTTGCGGCTTACCATTTACACAGTAAATTGCTTAATCCCATTTCCTACTTACGTATTGTCAAAGCAGTCAGTGCTGTGTGATATGGGTCACTGCCTAAAATGATAAATGGCTTCCTTTGTCATACACACTGTTATGGTGCATACACACTCTTACGGTGTTTGGGCTTCTGGGTGCTTCACATGCATATATGTATTTATGTGTGCAGTTAGGATATACTTTAAAGCCTTATCTTTTTCTCTTCATGGCAAGTTGAAGCTCAGTGCAGTCAAACTGATGTTAGATGATCTTCTGGTGTAAACCTGTACTTCTGGCCCTTTACCCAGTCGCTTCCCATGAGCTAGGAGTCGTCTGCCTTTTAGTGTTGAACACGCTTTATCCAGGGAGCCATCGGAGATGCCAAGTAGCAGTACCATTGACAGTACCATTCTTGGTAACTATTAGAAGCTTAGGCAACACTAAAACTTGAGCTGCTGCTGCCTGCAGCCACTAAATAACAAGGGGTTGGTGGCTTGTGAATCAAATGCTGTTAGAGGCCAGCTATTTATTTTGAGCACGTCAATTTTATCTCACTTACACATAGGTAGGCCACTGTTATAGTAGAGGCTTGCGGGAGATTAAATGCATTACTCTTGATATGGCAGCCCCCAAAAAGCTTATCTGTAGGTCTCAAACTTTAAGTGGTTTTCCATTAGCCATAGCTTAGCAAGTTTAGGTAGGTATGCATGCCATCACTGTTTTGCTCATTTTCTTCACTAGAATAACCTGTTGAATTTAAATTCAGTGACAGTGGCACAAGCAAAATGTTCCCTCCAAGAAGCATAATCGCCTTCCAAGGCAGAAGAAATTCCTGTGGAATTGCTCTTGTCCTCTTATTTCTTATCAGTGTCTTGCTGCAACGGCTGCGTAGTCAGAAGTGGAGCACTTCATCTAGCAGTACAGAGTCTGCGACGGTGACTCGATTGTACAGATACAAGAACAGAAGTTGCATCATTTGTCTGTGCTGCAAGCTAAGAATGGCCCAACAGGAAACCAGGAGGGAAAGACAGATTGCCTTATGGACTGTGATGACTGTTTTCAGGGTGCTCCTAGTTGGTCACCTTTTTAACCCTGAAAACGTTGTGTAGAAATCCTGTTGCAAAACTACTGTAATTGTAACGTAAGTATAATTACGGGAAGATGTTTGAGACATCTGACATCATGCATCATCCCCATATAATACTCTCGGGATACTCCCAGTCTCAGGCACTGTTTTCTTGGGCAGGAATCCACTGATACCTTATGGATAGGTTTTTGTTTATGCAAAGAAAACACTTGCACTCATTTTTAACCCTAGGCTTTTCCTTTTGGTTTAATACTGCCTTTCATTCATGAACTTCAGAATCATTTCTATAAAAATAATGTATTTAGTTATGGTGCTACTGATTGTAATGAAATACCCTCACTGATAACCAGAGGTCATTTCAGCAACTATAGTTATAATTCAGCAGCTTAAACTTGCGTTTTCTCCTCAGTATCCAAAGCTGTTCCATAGCAATTGGTAAATTGGTAAATTGGCTCCACTTCTTAGTGTTGAGGTGGTTTTGAGAGCGTGAGGTCTATAACTCTTCTGCCTGGAGGCTATGCAGCCTGCTTGACTTGTGTAATTGAAATGAGCAAAATCTGAGCTGCTTCTCTTTATCTGAGGAGGGAACTAATTCTCAGTGCTGACATATTGCCAGTTTTGACTGCACAAAAGGTATATCCACGAAATACAGATGTATAGGTGTAGTCCTCTGTCTAGTCCTGTGTTAGCATGTTTGTTAAGGAAGTCTTCTGGGATGGAAGAACATTTCAAGTATAGACTTGAAGAACAGTTTGGGATGCTAGGTTTGGTATATTTTCATCATTTCCTCCTGATTCTGATGTATTTTGGACAACCACACCTTTTTAAGACTTCAGTTTCCTAGACTCCCAGCTTTCCTAGACTTTCCTAGACCAAGGTAGAATCATAGAATCATCCGGGTTGGAAAACACCTCTAAGATCATCTAGTCCAACCTTTAACTGAGTATTGACAAGTCTGCCACTAAGCCATGCCCCTAAGTTCTAAATCTACATGTTTCTTGAAGACCTCCAGGGATGGTGACTCAACCACTTCCCCGAGCAGACTGCTCCAATGACGCACAACCCTTTCAGTAAAGAAATTTCTTCTAATATCCAACCTAAACCTCCCCTGGTGCAACTGAAGGCCATTTCCCTGCATCTTATTACTTGCTGCTTGGGAGAAGAGACCAACCCCCACCTCGCTACAACCTCCTTTATGCTAATTACAGAGCGTTGATGAGGTCTCCCCTGAACCTCCTTTTCTCCAGGCTAAACAGCTCCAGCTCCCTTGTATGACTTGTTCTCCAGACCGTTCACCAGCTGCACTGCCCTTCTCTGGACACGCTCCAGCACCTCGGCGCCCTTGTAGTGAGGGACTCAAAACTGAACACAGTACTCCAAGGTGCAGCCTCACCAGAGCCAAGTACAGGAGCACAATCACTTCCCCAGTCCTCCTGGCTACACTATTTCGGATACAAACCAAGATGCTGTTGGCCGCCTTGGCTACCTAGGCACACTGCTGGCTCACTTTCAGCTGGCTATTGACCAATATCCCGAGGTCCCTTTCTGTCGGGCAGCTTTCCAGCCACTTTTCCTCCACTTTGGGGGTTGTTGTGCCCCAAGTGCAGGACCTGAGAGTTGGCCTTGTTGAGCTTTATGCAGTTAGCACAGCACAGGTGTCTATTCAGATCCCTCTGCGGAGCCCTCCTCACATTGAGCCGATCAACACTTGCACCTGACTTGATCTGCAAACTTACTGAGGGTGCACTCCATCCCCTTGTCTAAATCACTGATAAAGATATTGGGGAGAACTGGCCCCAGTACTGAGCCCTGGGGGACAACCACTAGGGACCAGCTTCCAGCTGGATTTAACTCCATTCACCACCACTCTTTGGGCTAGTTACCCAGCCAGTTTTTATTCCAATGAAGCACACACCCATCCAAGCCTTAATAGTTTAGGTTCTTCTCGTTACAATTATTTAGTTTCATTACAATTAGTTTCTTCTCTAATTATTGACATAACCCAGTTCTGTGTCTGTGTTACTTTAAGTTGATGACATTTGAATGAGGACCAGAGTCAAATATTTCACACATCTCACCCGTGCCTGGTATAATGACATCAGTACAGTACTTTCTCTACAGGCTGCAACTCATCCCCTGTCTCATTCCCAACTAATAAACTGTCAGCCTATAACCACAATTCTTGCTGTTAGTCATTAGAAGTGCTTCATCTTGTACACTGTACAATTAAATTGTATTGCATTTTTTTCTATAGTTTTCAAGGTTTTTGATTGTAATACTAATCTCAGACTTTTTATTGAAAACCTTCACTTACTGTATCCATGACAAGTTCTGGTTTACCTAGTCAGTGGTTTTGTAGTACTTCATCAAATGCTGAATCAATGTCCAGACAAACCACACAGCTCTGCATACCCAAGTATTTAAATTCAGAAAAAAAAACACAAACAAGGCTGTGTTGGTCTGGTCTAGTTCCTGTAAGGTAAATCCATACAGCATTTTATGCTGTCTTCCATTTGCCTCTACCCTTAGTTATTATTTCCTTCAAAACTTGCTGCAGACATTGTTTACCACTATGGCCTAACGCATGCCATTCCCAGCCTAAGAAATTAAGGTGTGACACTTGCCCTTGTTCAGGTACATGGCAACACCTGGACTTGGTTGATCTGCATATAAAACTGTCTCCCTGACTTGTTTCCTCATACATCACTGCCTTCTGAATTTTGGAGAGGTCATTATCCAGTTTCATTCTACAGATGAAGTCATCCCATGTCTGTGCAAATGCATTCTAAATATGATACTTCTGTCCAGATGAAGTCTTTGTGCGTGTATAAAAAATAAACATAAAATAAGCTTTTTTTTTTTTTTCCACTGTATCACAGACCCTCAGCATGGTTGAGGTTGGGAGGGACCTCTGGAAGTTGTCTATGCCAAGCCCCCTGTAGAACCTTATGCCATGAGTATGGTCATTTGTGCTGTTGTAATGGAAGGAACAGGTGCCTTGTATTTGCTGGGCGTATGGGTTGAGATGTTGGAACTGGTGGTAACCACAGATTTAGGAAGGATCTTATGGATGGGAAAGGGAGCACAGTTTATTTGTGGGCTTCCCTGGTCATGCTCGTACTAGTAAATAAAGCAATGTGGGGGATGTCTCTGACCTGAAGAAGTGTCATGGAATAGTTCCCATCCCTACAGCAAAACACCTCCCTGCCAAAAGAGGGTGAACTCCACCATATCATCTGGTGGGGAAATAGTTGTTGTCCTCTGTTATTCCCTACATTGTTCTCAGGCATTTTACGATGTGGTAGCGAGCAAAAGCCAGAACTGTGCTGGGAATAAGCTAATCAGTGGTATGGGTAATCCTAATTTCACCTGAGCCCTAGCTCTGTTTAGTCTACTGTAGTTGTAGCCTTTGCTTTGCTGGCCATCCTGCCATGCTGAATGTCTGTCTCCCAGTTTGTTTACTTGCTTGACTTTTTTGCCTGGCATTGTAAGGACCACTGGGCACATGGTTTTATACCACTTAGACTACCTGGCAGATTGCAGCTTCCAGGCTTTCATTTTAAGGCACTTCTATCCCCCCCCCCAAACAAACAAACAAACAAACAAACAAAAAACACTGATTTGTTGTTCTATTCTGAATTTCATTTGGTTTTGCTGTAATAAAATGCAGGACTACAGGCTGTATTCTTTTCCTTGCTCCAGTTTAGGAGGAAAGATATCAAGCTTGATTTTCTATTTATAAGACAGGATTAAAAAAATAGAAAACCCAGAACAGATCATGCAGCACTCCTTATCTTTTTTTGGAGACTAAAGCAAAAGCAACACACCATGCTACACATCAGTGTGTGGTCCTGCTGCTGTCTGCATCCTGGACCTACCTTGAGCTTCCATTCATTATTAAAATTTTATCTTAAACACTGCTTTCTTGCATTGACCTATTCTAATCTCTAGTGGGAAGATTTTCAAGGTAAAACCACTCTTATGGTCAGTTTTTTGGTCTTTTGTGTTACCGTTGTGTATCAGCAAAGAACAGGATGAGCCCACTTCGTTGCAAGAACAGTATGAGACTGACTTTGATGGAAACCTTTCTTCAGGATGGATGTGGAAAAATGCTTTCACTGGGGGAAGACAATAGAAGAAAACTTAATTGAAATGAGAAATATAAGCAGTGGAAAAGCAGAGGAGAATTTTATTAAAATACTTGTATTCTCTAATAAAATAAAATAAAAAAACTCGTGTGGCTGCCCTGAAAGAATAAAAACGTAGAGCTAAACATGCAAGTAGTGTTTAGAGGTACTTTCATATATCCTACAAAAGAAACTTTTTTTGTTCAGCTAGTGTTGTATGCTTTGTTTCCCTTGCTGTGCATCTAGGTTATGGCAATTTAAGCTATATTAAATATTGAATAAGTGACACATTGCATAAGAGGATGCTTCTTATTGTATTATGTGTGGGTGACTTAACAGCTTATGCTATGGCTTACTTCTCTTTCATGAAGGAGGAACCATTTTTGTTAATAAAAGCATTTTCTTCTAGAATAATCCTGAATAATTCCCACCACAGCTGCTTAGATTTTGTCCCTTTGAACATAATTAGGAATGAAACTGAATAGGAAACTTGAAACCCTAAATTTCTTTTTAACTTGGCACTATGTAGCACTTCATAACGTCCTGACTGAAGAGTCTCCCTTTCTGATTGATGTCTAGCAGAAAACCTGCAGCATTTCTGCTTTGTTCTTGCAGATAAATAGATTTACTCATTTTGCAAACATTTGCTATGGGTTTATGCATTAATATTAGTAGTTATTTTGTTTGTTTCAAGAAGTAGGTCTTATCTGTACCAGTTGGTGCTCTGTTAACTTCTAATCTCTTATTATGCGATTACTTGGAGCACAGAAACTGATGTTTGAAATTTCAAATGCTTTGCTTTTTTTTAAAGAAAAAAAGACAATATCATAGTCCTGCAACAAAGGTGTTTGTGTGAATTTAAAATGCAGAGGTGGATAAAGTTTCTGACTTTTATATCAGGCAATGCTTAGGAATATTCTATATTATTCTGATGTTTGTTCCAGTAAGGAATAAGAATTAATATTGTCATTGACTGGGTTCATAGTAATTCTCAGTGAAGGATGCTATCAGATTTAATTTTGTCCAGTGGTATATGGAGATGGAAGTGATACAGATAAATATGAGGCCCTTCAGAGGAGTGAAGTGCTTTATCTGTGCTTGAGGCTGCTCATGTTTAGGGCACTTTGTTTTTGCTGTTTCTGGGTTTGCATAACAAGCCAAGCACCAGGACCTTTTGGAAGTGTGAAGTAGAAAATACCTGAAAACTTACCTTTAGACACTGGTATAATTCTAAGCAAACTGAAATACGTTCAGTGCTTTTTTCCTGGTCCATTTCTATGTGTTGGAAAGAAGCAGCAACGATGAGCTTGCATGTGGAAGCTCCTCTGTTATCATATCTGGTCTACAAGATGCAGCTGATGCGTTTAGTATTGAGTGTCCATCTAAGAATGTTTTTAGAGGGCTCAAGAAGGAAAAGTCGGGGGTGTGATTTTCAAAATGTTCCCAAATGAATATCTGCTAGTCAGTTGTTTTAGTTTGGGGACTCAGACAGGTAGTAATAATCTCTTTAAACCAGCCTCAAATTATGCATTTTAAATCTGTTTTACTTGCTTCTCTGAAAGTAATTGTAATTGGAGCAACTTGTAAACGCTGTAATCTGTTATTTTCCCCCATTCTCTTCTACTGAAATAATGAAAGTAATAACTTAATGTGTGTTGATTTGCATTACTTTTTGTGACTTGAAGAAAGTGATATGGGCCTGATTTTGGCCTTCTCACTCATTTATTAATTTTAAGGAATCACAAGCATGATTTCTATTCTTAGTCTGTTCTTGTTCCGTAACCTAGAGAATTTTTGAACAAAGGTGATTGGACAATCCAATAAATTTTATCGTTTGTCTGAATTTAATGTGATCTTACTGGAGTGGAACTTCTCAAATCAATAGGTTTTAGTGCTACTTTTTTGTTGTTTTTGAAGGAAATGGCACCAACCAATAATGACAAGCTAGCAATAAAAGAAGAATAGCCTTTTTGGAGAGATTTCAAAAGAATAAGAGTGTTCTTAGATCTGTTGGTGTGTGATCATTCCGGAGACTGAAACTACTTAAATGATGTTGGAGAGTCCAAAACAGAAAGCTGATTAAATGTTGGCTCTATATATAATGGGAAAGATGTAAGTTTTTGCATGGTGATCGAAGATGCCATCCGCAGTTTAGATGTCTAATACTTTAAAGTGAAATACCATGTTGAAAGACCTTCAAACTTTATTTTAATTTAGGGAGTTCATTAACTTGTGGCAATTTGAGTACCAATACAAAAGACAGTGGCAATCTAAGAATAGTGTAAATGAGTTTTAGAAGCTTATCAACACAAGTTAAATGTGTTTTTTTAAAAAGCAATGAAAACGCTGTCCAATTTTCAGTTGACGTAACTGATTCTCCATAAAGGAAGGGGGTTTCCAAGACTTGTAGCTATTGATTTTTTTCAGGCTTACTGTGAAAGGGAAAATACCCATATCTTTAGAAGCCCAGAACAGCAAAGGCAGTGACCCTTTGCACTGCTGAGGTTGTAGCTGCTATAGAACACGCCTTCCACACCACTGCATCCCCAGTGCAGGTTGAAGCTTATTGCAAAGGTTGTCTTTCTGATTATGTGCTTCACTAGGTGGTATGCATGACCTTCTCTGTTAGATGATGTTTGTATCTCCAGGCCTGTAAATTTAGTTCTAAATTCATGAATATCTCTAGTGCTATATTTTTTTTTGGGGCGGGGGAGGGGGGTAGAAATTCTTTGTCTGCTTTCACAGCATCTTATGAAGATTGGGCTGAGAAGCTTTCTAAACTGATAGTAATCTTTGTCTTACACAGAATATGCTTTTTCAACACTTGTTCTGCCTTATGGTGGTGGCTACTGTGTAGCTCACGGCTACAGAAGGCTCTTCAGGTGGCTAATGCACTCTAGCAGAGCAGAATTTTAGCTTGTGCCAGCAAATTTTTATGGAAGATGCAATTTTCCTGGGTCCATTTTTTCCTTCAGAGAAAGTTTTTTTTTTTTTTTTATATATATATATAATTTGAGTGCATCTGTACACTGATGTTTGTCACTTGAGTGAGGACATGGTGACTCTCCTGGATGGTAGCATTACTTGTGTGTGACCAGCACTGCCAAACTCACCTGAAATCAACTGTAGAGGGGTCAAGGTTGGGATTTCAGCATATGTTGGACAGTCACTGCTTTTTGACGTGATACAGCAGTATCTACTGTGGTGGTTCCAGAGATTCAGAGCTGTTGTACCTGTTTCCTGTGTTCATTTGTAGTCTGAAAGCAGTCATGTTGTGTTGTATGTTTCAAGCCAGACTTCAGTACATATCCTCTGTCAAACAGGATGGCAAGTGCGTTAATACAGCAGAGATACTGAACTCGCTGTTTTTGTCAGATCTTGAAAAATACTTTTTTTTTTTTTTTTTAACATGAGGAAACTCAATATTGCATGAACCCAAATCCTTCCTCCAGATGCATACACAAAAAACGAAACCCACACACTCCTGAGTTAACACCTGACTGCCTAGAAGAAAGTGTAGAGATAGTTCTTTATAAGATCAGAGCGTGAGTTTCCCTTTCTGTTTTACTCTGGTTTCTGTCTTACTGTCTAAACACGAACTACATCAACTGCCTACACGCCCCTTTACTTTCAGAGCAGGTGCTCTGGGGTGCTGCTGTGCAGCCATGTCTGTCTGGGGTCCTCCCCTCTTTCCCCACAGCACAGTGAGTTTGGCCACCTCTCTACCCCTTCCTTTCTCCATTTGATTTCCTTTCCTTTCCTGCCATTTTGGGAGCTGCACGTTAAGTTTCCCCTAGTGAGGAGCAGAGGCTGTAAACGGAGCCAGTCCCTGTGCCCAGGCCTGTCACACTCCCGCCTTCTGGAAGGTTCTGTGGGACCCCTCTGGCAGCCCCAGCTCCCGGTAGGGGTGAGCAGGCGCCATGCCAAGCTTAGGCTGCATCTTTCTGTCTGCTGAGGGCCAGCAGCCTCCGGAGCTGGGTGCTGAGACAGGATTACCTCATGGCCGATCCCCCTCTGATCAGCAGGTTAGCATCTTGCTTGCCAAAGACTTGAACTGTAGGGGGTTTTTCCCTTTTAGTTTTTTTAATAGATCTTACCTAGAATTACTTCTCTCTGTTGTAAGTACAACACGAGATAGTACTGGGGAATTACAAATTTTCACAGATAGCAAAGCTTTTAACTTGTTTCAGGATTCTCCTAAGGGTTGTGCATTTCTTCTACCTTGACTAAATAGGTCTAACCTCTTCTAACACAAGCCTCTAATTGCTGGCGTTTCACTTCTTTCACAGGTCAGTTTTCAACTGAATTTTCTTCTCCAGTCCCATCATGAATAAATTAGGGAAAAGAATGAAGTCAATGTGATTTCCTTTCTTTGGGCTGGATGGGTTGTAAAATGTAACAGAATGGGTGTCCAGTGTGTATGGTTTCCTCTTTGAGGTACACCAAGAATGGCAAATACTATGTATTTATCATAAGCATATTTCTAAACATTTAATATTTGGTAAATCTAGTGCTGTGTTCTCTAAAATATTTAGAAATGCTGAGACTTTCATCTCAGATTGGAGATGTCAATAAGGAAGTTGATATTAAAGGATTAAAAAGAGGGGAAAATGCTCAATTTCATCTTGAAACTGAAATATTTATTAACAGATGGAGTTGCTTTTGTTTTTTTATCCATGCAGGTTCTAGCTGGAATTACATCTGAGGAAAATCCTTTCCCATCTGTCCAGTTTCATATCTGCACAGATGTATAAATGAGGCATAAAAGGATTTCTAAATACTTCACTTACCTCCAATAAGAATGTAACATTAAAAATGGAAATACTAGGAGTGAGCAAATTTCTGTACCATTAGGAATGATGCTAGTATTCTATTTCTTCCTTTCTGGTACTTACATCGTAAGACATTTAAGTGTTGGAGAGAACGCAATGAAAAGCCAAAAGTGCCGTTTGAGAATTAGAAGGAGGATCTTACACTGATTAAATTGAGAGAAACATAGAAACTAGCATTCTGTTTTGTGTATTATTATCTAACACTTAAATACCTTATGAGTTAAAATCCATCTTAATAATATTTATTCTTTTTTTTTTTTTTTAAGATGTGATGACCTGCTTATATGCTGAATATTCATCTATCCAAAGTGTTTTCAGTGGTGGAATAGCTTCAGGCTTCTATTGTAAAGTATTTTTTGTCCTTGACGCTACTTCACTTCACTAAGCCAACAAATTTTTAGTTTTTTTCTGCCACCTATTCAGATGTACATTTTCTTTATTCTGATTCTGTACTTGATCATTCGTATGTGAATGAAGTAACAAATCTTAAAGAAAGTTTTTGTCACAGAATACGGAGTATTGATACCTGTTGGATGATGCAAGCTCCCCAGTAAGAGTTGCTTCATGATTCCTTCTTCCTTCGGTCTGAATTGCCTAATTCACTTCCTTTTTTGCACATGCATGAAAAGAAAATTTCTTCTGATGTGCATCCTATTTCAGCTTCCTGAGCAAATGACGAGTTGTCTGAAATCAATCCTGTAAGTTGTTTCTGCTGCAGTATACTTGAAGAAAAAGTAGAGAATATGGCCGTAACCTCTGTATGTTTTGACTAGATCTGCAGCAAGCAGCTTCATTAGGTAGACATGAATAACTCTGTAGAAAAAGATATGTTTACTGTTTTTGGTGTGAGTGAAACATTTAGTCATTCCATGAGTAATCAAAATTTAGATATTTTTCTAAAACATCTAATTTTGATACTAAAGTTGCAGATTAGTGGCAAAGGGACTTTTTAAGAATAATTACTACTCTAGAAAGTTAAACAGCTTTCAAAGAAATACTGCAGTTTTTACAGGGCCTTTAGGCCAGCCTGGCTTTTATATATGGGACATAGCAAGCCTTTCTTACAGCATTTCCCAAGTCACTCTACTGTGATGCTACAGGTTACATGAAAGCATGCAGTTTAGGATTTTGTATTGGTTCTCTATTAACAATCTAATGTTAGCATTGTTATGTGCAGGGACAAATCTTTGCATTTATCTAGTACTAAGATTTCATTTTATAGCTCTATCATTTATAGAGAGTATATATAAGAGAAGACAGGTTCTGATGCAGACAATGTAATGTTTAATTTATTCAGGTTTATAGATTATTTTTTTTTTTAAATCAAGATGTTGACTCGTGCAAAAGAAGTCATGGTTATTCTTTGGTGGTGTTTTAAATCTATTTACAAAGGACAGTGAGTCAAGAGGATTCTGTATATGATGTATGTGTCTGCAGACAGAAATCTGTCCTGTACTTGTGCACTGTACTATAAAGTGTCTTTATAAAACATTGAGAGGTATAGTCATCTGGGATGCATGATGATTCTAGGACTTTCACACTTTTCTTTTGGAAAGATTAATGTTAAGGGCAAATATTATCTTGGCATACCTTCTATGCTTTCCTCTTATTCTTTCTGTGAATGAAAAAGAAGATTGCTGCGCAGGTGAACCATTATCTGCTTTATAAGTTTGTCAGTGTCCTCACAAAAACACCCGGGGGTCTTGTCTCTAAAAGTTTGCAGCTGAAGTCAGATTTCTTCCTTCTAGATTTCATCCTCATCATTTTTTTCAGTGTTTTTGACTATTTTAATAGAGTTGTCAGTAGTACATCTTGTTAAGAGTTGCAGTTTTTCTTTTAAGTCAGAACAGTAGCACGTTTAACTTGCTTGTGATGGAACTTGCCCCATAATATCCTTATTCTTTGCATGTGCCAGAACTTGTCAAACTGGTGGGAACGTGACTTTACCTGCCTTCGAAGAGAAATTCCAGTTCCATCTCCACCAGGCAGCGTTGCCTTGGCTATAGGCACTGGCTCAGCCTGAGTAAAATGTTCCAGTTGCCACCGGATAGCCTCTTACATAAGCACATAATCAACTTATTGTAAGAAACAAAGTAAGTAATTATCTCTTACACAGTCAGAATATTTACTCCATTTGAATTCAGCTTATAAGGTATAATTGACCCCTTAGGAACCACGTGTACTAGACAGGAAAAAAAAAAAAAAAAGGTGGGATGACTGGTAACCTCCTGATCTCTCTCTGCACTAGATTTGCAGCAACTAACTAGTTCTAGGGCATGTTTGTTGGATATCGTAACTGAGCTTGCTAGCTGTGGTAAGGCCTCAAATGCAGTCATATTCTACAAAGTAAAATAAACATGGAAGTATTTTCTGCTTTCCTTGTTTTTAGTCATAGCTATTTATTTGAGACACAGGTTGATATTTTCTTTGTACTGTACATGCGAAGAGAATTCAAGTTAGGATCTGTGCATAGAAATCCAATCTGCTTTTATTAAATGTAGTCATGTTTAATTTTCCAAGGAATTTTTCCAATAGAATGCTTCCTAAAACAAAAAGGGTGATTGTTTCTAGGAGGCAAAAGTAAATTAGTTTTTCCCTCTGAAATTGCCTCTTGTTTATGGATTAAATCTTCTTATATTTAGCAGGGGTGAAGAAAGGGGAGTATTAGGAAGTAGACAGAAATAACTCCAGTAAGACACTGTACTACCAGCCAGGGCAATGCCAAGGATTAGTTTATCTTATTTGTAGTAATACTCCTTGGGCTGTCACCTGAAAATTTATTTTTGGCACTGGAAGTTTGGTATCTTGCTTCATCTTCTCTGCCTTCAGGGTGGCTGATCCTGCCTGTGGGATGCTTGTAGTGAATTGTGCAGCATGTAGTCAAAACTATTTGGAAACACACGGAAGGATTTTACAAAACCGATCATATAATTTTTGTGCAGAAGCCAATCATGCCTCTTGCATTCTGGTTGCATGTTTGTGATAAGACTGCAGTTAAATATTTGATTATCTTTTATATATATATATTATTTTTTATTTTTAAACAGGTACAGAACATTGATTCTGACTTAATTTGGGCTTTGTCTTTGGTTTTCATATTTTTTTATTTTTATTTTTTTGTCTTAAGGCCTAAGGTAAGGTGGGACTTAGTACAGAATTGTTATGGCCATGCATTTTCTAAACAAGCATTATTTGGAATACATGCTACAGTATAATAACAGTATTTGGTGTTCCCTTTAGTTTATATGCTCATTTATTTCCTGGATGTAGGAACATAAAAAAAAAAAAAAAAAAAGCATGACAAGCTAGCTTAAAATTCCCTATTGCCTTTTCTGGCCCAGTTTTGCAGCACCTGAGCATTTGCAATTCTGTTTTCTGTTCCCTGGCCTGGTTCCAGGAATTCCTGGTCAAGAGACAGGCTGAGGGGGAAGAGAGCACACCACTCCTTTCCGGGAATAGGTGAGTTATATTGAGCAGAGAAGCTAAATTTTTAAAAAGCAAATCTGTCTACTGGATTCTTTTCAAAAAGATAACACTAAGAAAGGAAAAAGTCTTAAATATTTTCACTGCTGTTGTAATGACTCCATTTCTTAAGCACGTGTGTACTTTTTAAGTGCTGTCAAATGTTGCTGAAGGAATGATGGTTTTGATGCTTGTTCAGTTGAAGTAACACTTCTCAAGTATTCTCCTTCTGTTGCAAGCTGAATTGTTTTTTCCCTAAGATCATCAGTCAGAGAAAATCCGTAAGCCTGATGCTCTCAGCTTGGTTCTTTAAGGGCCTGTGGGTCCTATAATGTCCTCAAGGACGTGTGTGCTTTTTCAGGTGCACTAAAGAAGCAGTTTCCCTGGTGATATGTACTTTGTACTGGGGGGTTACTTATGGTAGGGATTCCTAATATGTGGGCTATGGGAGACTGCCTGCCTTCCCTAAGATGCTCTTGGCTAAGGTTGGTTTTCTTTGTGCTCTTCTACTGAGAAGATGTGTTTAGTGTTTTTTCTGTTGTTGACTAAGGGAAGCAATGGCAGATGGAAACACTGGCCTCCAAAGTCTGAGAAACACTTCTTTAGGGAGTAGTTCATTAGTTCTTTCCAGATGTGACTTAATGTTGTGGGAAATATAAATTTATCTGGGGTGAAAAGGGGGAAATTTTAGATTGCTACAGCCCCTAGGGAGGTTTTATGGCAGAGAACATGTAATCACAAGCTTTTTTTGGAGGGTGATGTCTTGTAAGTACTCACCCCCACCCCTCCCACATCAAATGACAGCAGTAAATCAAAGCCTAGAATAGGTGCTTTCTCCTGTGCTTTTACTGCTGAATAGAAACCTCAGAAGGTTGCAACATCAAAAGGTTGTTTAACCTTTTCTGCATCACTGAATGGCAGACATGTGGAGGTTGAGATTATACTTATCGTCTCATCCCAGACAAAGCTACACAACCTTCTTTGCCTTTATTGTCAAAATCATTGCAGCTCAGAATATATTAATCTCAATGTACAGTACAGTTCTAGACTTGATAGAAAAGTCTTTAAAAATATCTTGGCTTTCCTCCATGAAGGACACAGAAGAGTTTTGATATATTCCAGTTGAATGCAGACGTTTCTTCTTTCATGGATGAATAAAATACAGGAAGCATCAAAAGCTTTCAAAAGCATGTTTCCCATGTTCTTTAATTATATTGACATCAGTCTTATGGTATTATTTAGGAGCTTGCATGCTGGGCTATAGATAAATGCTGCAGTGTGTGACTTGCATTTTCAAGTGGGAAGTAGCCACACTTTTTACTAAAGTAGTCATTTGTATCTAGTAGCCTCTAGGACGGACTTGCCCTTTAAGCTTTGAATTTCTGTCCATAGTCCAGGACTGGACCTCTGGAGCATGTCTAGTGAAACCTTCCTGCTTGGAGCAGGGTTAGCTAGAGCAGACTGCTTGGGGCTTTGTCTAGGAGGGTTTTGAGCATCTGCAAGGACGGAAACTCCTCAGCTGCTCGAGGCAGCCTGTTCCAGTGTTTGAGTACCCTCATAGGTTTCCTGTATTTACATTTGTCTGTTGTATCTTGACCTGTCACCGAGTTGGTTGTCTTCCTTGGTTGTCTTTACTCTCCTCGTGAGGTATTCTTACACTCTGATAAGACCTCCTCATCCCTTTTTATTCCAGGCTGAGCAGGCCCAGCTTCTCAGCTTCCCCTTATATGTCAGGTGCTCTAGTCCCATGTCACCGGTGTGGCCCTGCACTGGACTTACTCCATTTCATTCACATCCCACGTTTGGGAAACCAGCAGTGGATCCTGCTCTCTGGATGTGGCCTTACCGGTGCTGAGTAGAGGGACAGAATCTCCTGTCTCAACATGGTGGTGGTGCTTGTCCTAATGCAGTTCAGGAGGCTGTTGGCCACATTTGCCACAGGGGCACATTGCTGCCTCATGCTCAGTTTGGTGTCTGTGAGGACCCCCCACATCTTGTCCTGCAAAGTCATCTACCAGCAGGTCAGACCCAGCCTGTTCTGAAGCATGGGGTTTTTCATCCCCAACTGCAGGGCTTTGCATTTCTCTTTGCTGAACGTTGGGATGTCCCTGTGGGGCCCACTTCTCCAGCATGTTCAAGTCCCTCTGAACGGCAGCTGAACTGTCCACTGCATGGAGCACCGCTCCCAGTCTTCTAACATCTGTCAGCTTGCTGAGGGCATGCTCTCATCTGATGTCCCATCATCTGGTTTAGTAAAATTTGGCTCCAGGTTAAAGATTGAGTTCCATTTCCCTGTTGGTCCTATTGCTTAGTGTGTGCTCCTTGTCAAAATTAGATATGCAGGTGGTCAGCAGTTCTAAAACTCAGGCCAAGCTTTAATTTTCAAGCAGTTTAGTTTTTCCTTTCTTTCCCACAAATAAGAAAAAATTGTGTTTCAAAAATTGTGTTTCAGTTTCTAAAATCAGAATTTAGGAAGAGTGATGAATGTGTTCATTGTCTTTTAATACTGCAGTAATTTGTAGTACCTCAGACTTGGGGGGGAGTTTCTTCAGAGTGAAAGATGAAAACATTATTTGCGAATAAATCAATGCTCTACACCTGCATGCATTAAAAATGAATGCTGCAATTTGGCATTAAGCTTGGGATTCTCTGGTCTTTATAGCAGTTTTTCAGTGTTCGGTAGAATTTTTATTGGCAACCTCATGTCATCCTGGCTCCACTTCCATACTTTTGTTCAGGAGATGGTCATGGACACAGGACTCAGTATACTGGTAATTGGCTTCAGGTGTGTTGGCATACCATGCTAATCTTGTTATGAATGGCTTGCCTACCATTAATGCTTTTGTTAGCAGTATTCTGCTAATAAACAGTAGTCTGTAAGTATGGATTATCTACTCAGATCAACCAGTCATTGCGAATCAACTTCTAATACCTTACAGGTCATCAAATCCATGTTGGAGAAGTGTTTTACTTAAGTGTTCCTCACTTCTATTATAGCAGAAATTCCCTATGTGAGTTATTAATGGTCTTTGATTAAAACTTCGCCCAGTCTGCACTGAACTGTGTAAGTTGCTCAAAACAAAGTCTGTCCTTTATTTTCTGTGTCCTGTCTTGATGTCTTGTAATGTTCACTGATCAGTTAGGAGTTGGTTTCTCCAATCTAGCTAAGTTCAATTACTGAACTTCCTTTCCATGGGTTTGACTGCTAAATGACAGGCACTATTTTCTTACTACTCAACTTAGTACTTTTATTAATTTTGTGTTGCAGACCAATCTTTTGAAATTTTGCTGAGAATATATATGGAAAAAAAAAAAGCTGGAATATAAAATACTCATTTTATATGAACATCTAGCTTAAAACAGTAAAAACAGTAGTTTACTTTTTTATAAATATTTGACTCGTTACTGTGGAATTTGGTTCTTGAAATAAATCTTTTGACATTTGTAAATGTATTAAGTTGTGAAATCTTTATTGTACTTATTGTACATATTGTTCAGTTGCAAATCCTCAACTCTGTTCTTTGAGAGTAGAAGTAAATATTTAAAAGCTCGGTGCACCAAAGAAACTGTCAAGTAGTATTTAGTCTTAATGGAATTCACGTTCCTCAAGTGCAGTGAAAACAAAATATTCTAAAAATCTTGTGATTGTTGGTGTCAAAGCTTTTAGCGTATTACGAGTAGGTTTATTCATGATCCTGATGTGAACACCCAGAGGTGCTGAATGTTCTCCATGCCATGTTGTAAGTTACTGATGGGAAAAGAAGAACTTTTAAAAAAGCTTTTATCTGAAGTCAGATTTATTATCCTGATCTCTGCTAGTTTTAGAAAATTTGAAAGATAATCATGATTATGCATAGGGATTGAACAGGGTATTATTTCATCTGCAGCATCTATATGATGGTAGGTAAAACTATAAAACAAACACACAAAAAAACTTCTGGGCTTTACTTGAATTGACACATGAACTGTTTTAGGGAAAAGGTAAACATAGAACATTGTTTTGCAGTGTTAAAAGAAGTGATGTTTTATATTTTTTTAGCGTGCTAGAGTTGTACTGGATTGCAATTGGATAACTGTGTAAGAGATTGAAGCTTGTTGAAGCTCAAATAGCTTCAAAAATGTTTTAGTCACCTTTCTCACCACCTGTATTTAGGGTCCTTTCTCATATCCAAGTACTCTGTGTCTCTGTGTGGTGGTGGTCACCAAACTAAAATTTACCTAACATGGGATTTGGTGCTGGTGCCCAGTAAAAAGTAAGGAAATAAAGGAAAGTACAAAGTAGCTTCTAATGTTAAATGATTAACCATTTGTCATGCTGAATAAACAAGCTCTTCTTGAGCTATGTTTGTTGAAGTGAAGTTAAGCTGGGTTTATGATGTGACTTCTAATAGCTCGCAAAAGCAATTACGTGTAAGAGAAAGTGAGGTAAATAATTTGCAGTTTGCACCACAGGGGGATATGGAAAACACAATTGCCCATGTTAGAAATCTGGCTATTAATATTGTCATTTTGACTAATGCCAAGGTTTCCAGGCTGTTGATAAACATACCAATAATGCAGGGAAGAAGTGATTTGTGTCTTACCTATTTGTTTCTGTGGGTAGTATGTAGGCCAGCACAGTCTGGCCCTATTTATAGGAAATGAAGTTTGGCACTGGTTTAAACTGAGCAGGATCTTAATTTTAAACTTCATAAAAGTAGTTTGTGAATTATGTTTTGACAAAGGGTTTAGGTTTTTCCATACAGGTGTAGGAAACTAGTATGTACTAACTGCATTAGCTGTTCTGCTTTCTGCAGCATCATTGCAATGCTTTTTCTCTTCATTTTTCTTTGGAAATTTGATTCTGATAAGGTTG
Organism: Stictonetta naevosa; assembly: GCA_011074415.1. Classification (NCBI taxonomy): domain Eukaryota; kingdom Metazoa; phylum Chordata; class Aves; order Anseriformes; family Anatidae; genus Stictonetta; species Stictonetta naevosa. Next base: position 139,167,887 of record CM021697.1, on the reverse strand, counting down.
CAGCTCAGGTAAGCATACACTGATAAACTGAAATGCAGGTAAATATTCCCCTGAAAGGCCCCTTGTAGTGGTACCTTGCAACAAACATATTTGGGAGAAAAAAAAACAAAAACAAAAAACAAAACAAACAAACAAACAAAAAAAAACAACAACAAAAAAACTTTGCCAACAGAGTAAGCCTTCAGCAACTTAGTTTTTCTGTAAATTCAACTTTGCATACGTGGTGCAGACACATGTAATACTTGAAATGTATATGATTTAATTCATGCTAACAAAATGCTATTTCCAAACTGGTAATAAACTGAATTCTGATAATGATTTAGATAGAACTGTATTTACAAAGCAATCATTAGATAAAATAAACTATGTATTGTTAGCTCTCTTGAATCTCAGAGGTCTAAGGCTTGATTGTCCTTTCTCATAATTAGCCTTTGTGCAGCAAAGAAAACGAGGTGTTGCACTGTTCGTTAAGTGTTAATACTGAACTGTAATTCAGTGTTTAAGTATAATTAGATATGTATGTCAGGATGTATTGAGATATAAGTGAATTTACAATAAGTATTTTGTACTGGAAATTTACCAACAAAATAAGGACTAACGCCCTAGAATATTATGAATGTTACAGTAGATGTAACAGCATTTGGATCACCCCTAACTCAGTGGCCTGGCAGACCATCATTTTACAAATTGTTACACTTATTAGAATATATAATGATACCACAAAATAGCCCACCTTCTCTCTGCCAGAATCAAAGTTTCACTAGCTATGTATTCACTTAGGAATGAAAATCCTTTTTAACAAGAAATGATGAGTCACAGCAGTGAGTAGTTACCACTTACCTAGAACTTGTGTTCTAGGTTTAAATGTGTTTGTGGGGGGAAAAAAACAAAAATAGATTACTGTAAAGTGGAGAGGGGGAAAGCTTCAAAATATCAAGCTAGGTCCCACAGTGCGTGAAGCATCCAAGCTCATGGTCTCAAGTGGCAACAAAATCTTGAAAGGCTTCCAGGGTGACTGAAAGTTCATGTCTGGTGTACAAAGAAAGAGGAAGCTAATTTTCATAGGGACAAACTTGCTTTATATTTCTCTAGCGGAAATTAATATAGACATTTCCTGCTTGTTGACTGCAGAGTACAATAGTTGGCTTTCTCATTCATAGCTCACCTGCACAATTAGGGAGCTGGCTAGCTTAGATGAGATGCTTTTTGCAGAATTGCAGAAACATTCGCCTGAGCTGGAAGGGATCACAAGGATCATAAAGTCCAACTCGTAAGTCCTAGATATGTCTTATACTGAACGTGTAATAAATAATACTGAAAGATACGGGCTTTCATGTACTTTAACTGGCTTTGCTCTGGAATCCAGCCAGATATCTGACAATTCCTTTTTTTTATTTAGGTGTAGTCATAGCAAGATTTTGGCCTGAGGGTCTGCCAAAGCTACCATCATGTTACAGGTAGGATAGGTATTATATGAAAATGCAGAATTTCCTCTTGTGATTGCTTAAAGGAGAGCGGCACTTCCATGAGTGTTTGAACTGAAGACTGGCAAATAAAACTGAATGTCAGGTTCACTATTTGCTCAAGTCCTTGCAGAGGATTTTGGCGATCTGGCCAGCTCTGATCATGTCCAACTGAGGGCTGATGGTAGAGTAACTTACTGCTCTAAATTTAAACCATAGAGTATTTCCCCCTTGAATAACCTGAAGCTCCTCTAACACCACTTAGTGGCTTTTAGTTGCATCTATCTCGTCAATATCATCCTTGTATGCATTAATTTGTGCTTTTCAAAAGGTTTATAGCAGATACTTTCACTCTGTTTTTTTATTCATTTAGTGTCTCCATGTAAAAGAAAACAGTTTGTATATGTGAATTTTGTTTTCGCTCACTTAAAAATAAGTAAAAATCTGCTTCTTGCCTCTCTCTGTCCTCCTGTTTCTTTAGAATCTGTATTCTTCAGTTCACTTTCTGACTTAACATTTTTGATCCCTCTCAAATGTTTCTTGATGAATTTGTGAAAAGAAAATTATTTCCTGGTAACTATAAGGGTGAAATAACCTGTATTCTGAAATATCTGTAAAGTGTTCTCTTTAAACATCTCTCTTTAAAAGTACCTTTACAGATACTGATTTTGGTTGGCAGGGTGTGCAGGTCTTAAGTTAGTGGTGTTTAGTTTGCCTTGCAAATAATCAAATTGTTGTTTTGTAGCTTCTGATAGCACCAAAAGAAGCTGCAGAATTTCTGCACAAACCTGAATTTGTTGCTGTAGAGATACTTAGATGTAAAGTTGATTTATAATTAAAGTGCCAAGGCCACCAAGTATTGTGTGTCTTGTGACACTTACCTTTCTAGCTGCTCTTATCAGCTCTGCTTAGTGTAGTTTGTTTCTCATTTGCCTTTCTAATTGTGAGACACTCTTGAAAGGATTTCCATGTAGCAATTCTTCCTGGCTGGGGCCAGGGAGATGCACAAGGAGGCACAGTGTCTCTTTGCCACTGTATCTTGTTGATACAGGACAGCAAGGAGCAAAATGTTTCAGAAATGTAACAGTGGGGGAAAGGAAAAGAAAAGAAGTGAAAGCATTTTTTCTAGCTGTCCACTAATTTGCATATTTTACGGATCTAGCTTTTGCCATCATTCCAGTGATTCCTTGAAACCTGAAGACGGCATGTGTGAAAGGAACAGCAAGACTTCTGTCGCACTATCCGTATTGCTTTTGTTGCTACTTTTCGTGGAAACAGGGAAACTCCATTTTATGGACAAGCAGCACAAATAGCTACATCTAATGGGCCAGCATGTCAACAAAATTCAGAGTTTAAGATCATCACTTGTGGAAGATCTTAACCTTGCTTGAATAACTTAGATTAGATTTTATGTATTAGAAACAAAGAATTATTGTAACTTTTTAAGAGGAACACAGATCACTGTGTTGTGATCTGTGCTGTGATCACATCATCCGTCAAGTATAGATGAGATGGAATTCAGCTAATTGTGACAAGCTAAACTGCAGATCAGAAAGGACAACTGGACTGTCTCCTAAGTGCTGTATTAAAATACCAGCATGCAAGCTGATGTTCTAAAAAAGTTATCCCGAAATCATGGCATATCTGCAGAGACCTTTTGTTCCGAGTACGGAGCTTAGGAGGCATGGTGTGGAAGTAAATCTACATTAAGTACATGTCCAGAAAAGGTCATATTTTACAGAAACTTGCATATCTGTTTTGGTGTCAGAACATTTGTTCTAACTAGTGAGTTACCAAAATGTACATGATTCCATCATATTTCTGCACTGCCTCTTTCAAGGTTCAGGCAATGTCACAGCACTTTATGAAGTCATTTCCCCACCTCCTGCATGCAGAAGAAACCTTGCAGACAATAATAGGTGTCCATACTGGAAAGAAGGATCAGAAAAGCAGGATCCAACAAGTGGTATAGGTAGGGCTTGGTCAGAAAATGTACTGGTGGGCTTAATGTCATTTTGTATAGTTAAGGTATACCAGACTTTGCTTCTTATCACATCCTTTACCTGAGATTCCTGTATAAAATAACCTCATTAAAGTCAAGGAATTAGTTTTTGTTGTTGTTGGTGGTGGTGGTTGTTCGTTTTTGTTTTGTGTTTTTTTAGTTCTCCCTCCACGTAGACTTATGTCCAACACTGTGGGATTTGCAGGTAGTTGTATTTGGGAGAGCTTTATTTTCAAATACCGTTTCTGATGAAAATCACCATACAAGGGTTTAAAATGGACTTGCTAAAAAGAAATGCACCAGGAAATATTCTGTAGCAGCAGTACAAAACAACAGATCCCGTGACTGTGACATCTCCCTTAGGAAATGTGTTAATTAAATCATGGGATTTTCCTAATGCCATAGAAGGAGTTTTTTGGGGGATGGGAGTTGTTCTGTGGGGTTTGTTGGTGTTTTTGTTGTTGTTGTTGTTGTTTTTGTTTTTGTTTTTAGTGGTTGCCTCTGAAGAGCTGTGCTTCAGTTCTCCATTAAATTAGCGTTTTAATGGCATGCGTTCCTATGGCTTACAACTGTATGAAACAATTCACTTTGTTTATAGTACCTAATATTGAGGCAGTAGTTTTTCAGATTATAAAAGTTTATAGGGAAATTAGCTGATAACTACATATTTGAATTGCTTGATGTACCTTTTTGTATTCCTATGAAACAAGCGTAACAATCTTAGAAGCTTTTAAAGTCACATTTATTCTTCATTCTGAGCTTGCTCCTGCCACTGCCATATGGTGGGCTGAAATAATGCTGTGAACAAATCTTAATTCAAATGCTCCATGTAAGTCTTGGTGTGTTTGCCTAGCATTTAAAATCTTACTAATGGCCTTTAAGTGGACAAGAATTTCACTATTTCCACAAAGAATTGTATGTACATTCATGAGATTTTATGAAGTGTGCAATTTTGCTTCTCCTATACTGGCTAAAAATTGGAGGAAATGTGAAGAATTCTTTAGAAATAGTCTGCTTTGTAATGTTTAGAGGGATTCAGCTTTTTGTGATTTATAGATCAGATCTGCCTTTAAAATGCTGTGGATTACATCGGGTCTAGGACGGTTGGGTGAAAATTTGCATGCTGCACTGTTGTTTGCACAGGGAGATGGCTGACATTTACCTACAGAGTGGTGCTGAGTGAAGTGTAAAAGAGCAGGTACTTGGGACACTTGAAAATCCAGGCACAGGTGAGCTGGTATGATTTCATGGTTTGGTGATTAGGGAATGATAAAGAAGTCAGAATGCTTCAGAAAATAGAAATGATTTTTTTTTCTACTTCAGAGTTACATCTTTCTGAGATCCTGAAATTATTTTTTCTCTCTACCAATTGAAAAATTGGAAACTGAGGGCATTTTTGCAGCGGAGACCTGTTGTAATGTATCCAGTTAGATAGGAGCAACGTATTCTACTTGTGAAAGATTTCTTCAACTGTGTGCCACTATTCATGTAGATTAAATGATAATAGCTTATCAGTATCTGTTATCCTAATACCCTAAAGTGATGAACAGCTTTGTTTGGTGTGCAGTTTTAACAATGGTGTTAATTGTTTTATGGAGATCAAATAGCAGTGTTTTGCTGAAGCACCTAGACATTTGCCAAACCTGCCTCCGCGAACGCAAAGTATTTGTATGAAAGAGCTTTGACTTACAGCCTGGATCTACAAGGTTACAACAGATGTGGAGAACTTATTGCCAGCAAATCTGTAGTTACTGGATAGTCTGTTTATGACTCTGAGAAGGCATTTAGCAAAAAAGTAGGAGAGAGTACAACAAAACATACTTACAGCCTGACCAGCAGAGAATTTTAGCTGTGTTTTCAGCTGTACTTAATGTGTTATTTAACTTTTTAGTAGAGTTTGTGATTACTTTATTTGGAGAGCAAATATAATTTTGAATCTAAGATTGTTGCTTCCTATTATACCCAAATTTGTAGTTCATGTGGAGAGTCAGGAAATGTCCTTCAGTGCTCCCATTGATTCCCAAACCATAAGTTGAATCTCTACTAGAAATACTTGGAAAATCTGGAATCTTTCAAGGTCAGTTACCTTCCCAGGACCTACCTGCAGTACTGACGACCCTGGTACGCTCAATTTTAGTTAATGAGCTAAAATTATTTTGGGGTGGAAGGAGCTAAAATAAAAAATGAAGAACAACTTGACTGGTTAATCTGCTGGACTCCATCCTTGGAGTGAACCTTGTAACAGACTGAACAAATGCCAGGGTCTTCCTGTTGTCTTCTTATTGGCATCAGTTGAGCACTAACCCCGTATCTTTTGAAATAAAACATTTTTATTTAAATTTAGGTAAGAATAACATGAAGGTGAATCTTTAGCTAGTCTCAGATTAATACATATATTTATTTTAAATCAGAGATAAGCTGTGTGAATATTTGGTGTTTTCGTGTGAACTTGTGCATATATTAAGGTATAATCCTGTTAACTGTCTCTGTTCGGCATTACATAAAGTCTTTTGCTGGTCTTTGCTTTCTGCATTGCTGACCCCGCTTGAAAGAATAAAAGCTAAGTAATGCTTCTTCACTGATGTGCCAATGAAACTTGGTTTCAGTACACTGAGCTTTATACTATTAATAGAAGCAGATAATGCTAAGATTTATTTATGGTTTCTTGCCCATATCCTTAATGGACTTGAGTAAGCTTAAGTAATAGAAAAAAAAAAAAAAAAAAAAAAAAGGCAAATATAGTCTATTGTACTGGCAGTGGCATCAAATTCCTTTATTTGAATTACCCAGGTGTCATTCAGTAAATGATCTCATGTGAAGTATCTGAGAAGTAAAAAGAATTGTTGGTTCAAAGTATATGGCATTGTAGGTGAGCATTACCAGACATTAAAATGTGGTTTGATTTCTAAGTGCGTGGCATTTGTGACTTAGTGCTCTTCTTCCCCAAACATCTTTTGCTGCTTTGTGAAAGTGACTTAGTTTCCTTGTGGTCTTACTGAAAACTGCATTTTACTTTTTGTATTGCCCTGATACTGAACAATATAGCCTCTCCTCCCTGATAACCTTTGCACTTGGACTGTGAATGTGTTGGAGTTTTTAAGTTTTTGCCAACTTACTGAATTGGGTTAGTAAAGTGCATTTGGTTTTGATTATCTGTTAACATGTTGGAAAGCAAAAATATTCTGAGTTAGCAGACAGCTAAAATTAAGTTAGATATGTTGTTCTACTTTGCAGTGAATTTATCACTTCCAAATAAAAACCAGATCCAGTTAAGCTAATAGAAGAGTTTGTCTTCGTTTTCATACACTTGTTTAAAGTAAATTCTATTGAATCTTTCTTTAGGGATGCCATTTCTGGGCTGTGACATCAAGCTAGTTGGTGGGGTGATAACACAATACTCCAGGGGCATGACACCTTTAGAAAATGACAGTAGTGCAGGAGAAAGCCGTTTAAAGAGCTCTGTCTTCTGTGCTTCCTAGCTTGAGAAGTAATTTCTCAGCAGATTGTTTTAACTAAGTCAGGATAAAGATCAGTTTATACTGTGAAATTAAAAAAAAATAAATGCTTATTCAAACTAATACCTTTGTTGGGTTGACTTAGATTGTCAAGCTGGGCCTGTGTAGGAGGAAGGAGAAGCTGAAGGATTTATTCTCGATGTTCAAAGATTCATGCATTGAATTCCCATTAGCCCTTTATGCAATCATCTATGAAGTCAGGCAATTAGCTGTATTAGGAGTGATCTTTATGTTGCTTTGATGTTTGGAATGTCCTTCTTAATGAAAAATTAATCAACACTGTACAATGTGATCTACTGCTTGGGAGTATCTCACACTCTTGCATTTCCAGGAGTATTGCTTGGCACAGGAGTCAGTAAATCACTTGTGTGCGTTGTACGTTCAAGTGTACTGAAAAGGTAAAAATGTCATCCAATAAAATGATAAAATGATACTGGGTTTTGTTCTTGGCACAGAAGGACAGTAGAATATGGGAACATCTTTACTGCTTTACTTCCTTCTGCAATATTCTGACGTGCTAAAAGAATCCTAGCTCGTCTGCAGGAGTGGTCTGAGCATTTAGTATGGTGGTCTGCTTGTATTGCAACAAGCCACACTAGAGATCCAGAAGTTGTTTGGCTGAAAAATTAGTGTGCTTTTTTCAGAATAAACCACATTCTAACTTCAGGTCCATGCTGCAAGGATCTGGCATGTCAGAGAAATCGTATGGGTGCTCCCAGTGAAGTCAGTGATAGTTCAGCACAAGCTGTGACTAGGCCATTAATGTTTCTTAAGAATGGCTGCCATTTTTCCTTCCTTTAGTTTGTATTCATATGTTATTTAAGTGGCTTTTTCAAATTAAGTAAAATAAAAATTTACATATTAAAGGAGTTAAGAAAAGCAAACTTTTACCTTTGAATTTTATGTTTAGTTCTATAATTTCAGCCTTCGATAGCTTCTGAACATAACACCTTCATTTTCTGTCCTAAGCAAGAATTAGCGATGTTTTAGGGTACTTTTTAACTAGTTCTAGTGTAAAGGTGTGGGGCATCAGGCATTCTTGTTGAAGCCTCTTATTTCACTTACATTTTTTCAGCTATTCTGTGGTTAATAATCCGAGTTCAAATTCAAGCTTTATATATATATATATGTATGTATGTATATATTTGCCAAGAAAACCATTCATGTCACATAGGCAACCTTTAAAAGCATAGCTGCTCCAGGTTTTCAAGGTGTTGCAAGATTTTTATACAAACATTTAAACAATTTATGTTGAAACTTTGTTCTTCACATATGTATTGCACTTATGACAGAGGAATAATCACACAGAAGTGAACCAATGAAAGAAATGTATATTTTTGGTTAAGTTTGAGATTTAAATTTTATTTTAGACTTAACAGCCACCTCTGTACTAGTAAAGTACATGTGTCCAAAGCTATTGGCAGCAAGGCTAACTGGAAAGGAAGAGGCTATGTCTACATAATGAAACTCTCATATCATCAAGAATTGTGTGGCTGCATCCTGCTGCTCTGGGCAGTGGTGCTTTGGCTATGCTGACTCCCAGACTGCTTCTGGTAACCGTCTGATGGTAGCTTGTTAAGCTGCAGTCGACCTTAGAGACTTGAAACACCAGTGCCCAGGAGGACTTTGGGACAGTATTTACTGTACTATATAGACAGATGTTGTAGATACAGAAAAGAAGCTTTCATCTCATTTGTAAAATTGTGAGAACTCAAGAGCTGACATAAAGACAATTTAGCAGATAAAGCAAAAACTTCATGCAAGCAAAGCAAAACAAGGAATTAATTTGCTGTTTCCTGTTGGGAGACAAATGTCTAGGCAGGAGCATGGGGCTCCATCACATGTAACATTTACTTGGGAACACAAACATCATAAATCTGATCATCCCACACCCCCGCCATCCTTCTTTTCCCCCAACTTTTATTGCTGAGCATGACACCATTTGGTATGGGATTTTCCTTTGGGGCAGTTTGGGTCCGTGGTCTTGGCTGCTGGCAGAGCAGCACGAGAAGCTGGACACAAGAAGCTGGACAGTCCTGGAGTCAGTCACAAACCAAATAGGAAGATTTCTCTCATCTACTTTTCTTTACTTGCAGGCACAGCTTTCATTAAAGAGCAAGGCATCTGAGCTGACAAGCAGTTCTTTCCTGGCAATCTAGGGTTCCCTAAACTTGCTGTGTGTCTCAGGAAATCATTATTGCTTGTATGTCAGAGAACACAGGGCTTCTTTCTAGAAACAAAAACATTTTTTTTTCTGCAGATAAAATACCATATTATGGATGGCTAGTGTTAAAAATGAGATTGTACTTGTCATATAAAAACACCTTAAGTTTGATTTTTATCAGTGGTAAAATGAGCAGCAAGCACTTGGTAAATAAATAATTTGATAATCTTAAACCATTCTTATATGTTCAGTTATAAAACTAAAAAAATCAGAATAACAATTTTCATGGATTCAATTTTTTTTTTTTTTTTTTGCCTTGGGGAAAGTGGTATTTGGTACAGTTGAGGAATTTTGACCATTGACTTAGATTTGTCTTTTAGTGGTCTTGATTATACAGAGAAATGTAAGGGGTCACATGTTGATGGCTGTGTGTGCACTGATGATTAGACATCTGATTAGTTAATTCAGTCTGTAACTCATCTTACTGTGGAAATACAAAGTGAACTGACACGACTTTTTTCCCCCCATAGTGTGCTGGAGAAGAGAATTGGGTGGACAGTCGGACTATTTATGTGGGGCATCGTGAACCACCTCCCGGCACTGAAGCATACATTCCACAGAGATTTCCAGATAACAGGATAGTCTCGTCAAAGGTATTGTATTGTAAAAGTATTCTTTAACTCATTTACAGAAATCAGCTCAAGTTATGGTCCATGTGTTCAGTTATTTCCCCCAGGGTTTCCTTCCTATACTCCCTATATATTTCTCCTATACCATGACTGGCAAAGGTAAAATGAGGGTGTCTCAGATTTCTTCCAGAAAAACGAATTGCCAGATTGCCTCTGGATGAGTAATTTTTTTCCTGTTCATGTTGATGTTTAATGTTTTACGTAGCAAAGTCTTAGCATGATGCTGTGTTTTTTCACAAAGGAGTGAGAAAGTCAGTTTCATTTGGGGTAATGCTGGAGTGAAAAACATCTTCCCAGGGTATGGCCACATCCTTGGTAATCTAGAGCACCACCTCAAAGTACTAGAAATCATAGTACTAGAAATACTATGATCAGTAAAGCTCATACTGACAGAAACCTTTTGAAATCGATTTTGTTACCCATCTATAAGTGAATTATTCCTGGTACTTATGATGCATTTATGCCCTTTAGAAACCTTCCAGTTGCCCCTCACTCTAACTAGTAAACTTGCTCCTTCTGCTTTAGCAGTTTTCTGTGAACATGTAAGTTGCCAGTCTAGACTGATTGGATTGCTTTAGCAAAGGTCTTTTCCTCCAGTGGCATCGAAAAGTGAACACTTGCAGCTTTCTGTATGGCAAACTCCCCAAGAACTTCATGTTTTTAATGTGCTCAGATCTTAATCTTCATGAATGTACAACTGCAACCCAGTTATGAAATAGCTCTTCTACCGGGAAAAATTCTGTTTGAACAGTGGCTTAGGTCCACGGGATAACTTCAAGAATCTTACTAGGCTAGCTTTGGAATCTCAGGGGGCTGAAGGCTGTCATACCTTAGTGGATCTGAACACTTGCCTACCATTAATGTATAGCAAAGTTGTAATAAAACCTGTACTTCTCTCAGTCTCTTTTCTTAACATGAAATTTTGTATTTTATTGCCTTCCTTGACTACAGTTTTTCCTACCTTCTTGCTATACTTCATTCACAGACAGTATGCCTAGACAAACAGCCTAGTGTCTAGGCATCTTTAATTAGATGACTATTCAAACGGCAATGAAGTGAAAAATCTAAGTGGAGTATGATCAAACTAGTACAAGGGGAAATCTTGTGCTCCACATATCAATTTGTATTATTTCTTAGATTATTGAAGATTAAACACAGTTTTTGCAGATCTTTGTACTTGTGTGACACTTTGCTTATTTTTTTGTCTCCCGCATGTCATCTGGGATATGCATAATTGAAGCAGTAAGTTACTGAAGTTACTGCCAACATTTTTTGAAATATAAAGATTCTACTACATTCTGGAAGATGTTAAACATCTTTTCTGATAGTAAAATTGGAAGATTCGAGTTGCCATGCTTTGCAGTATGGTTTGAAATATGGTTTAGCATGCAATTGAGCTAAGGATCCTTGCCAGCCGTTATTAAATATGTAGGATTTTAACTAGTTCAAGGAAAAAATTTCACTTTTTTTTTTTATATGACATGTTCAGTTAAATGTTTGAAATGCTAGACTTCTTAGTTACTCCTTCTGTTAGTGGTTTTCCATTAAAAAAAAAAAAAATCAGTGGGAGTATTTATCTATATTTCTCAAACTTCTTGTTTGTTTATTAAAATTGTTGCACTTTAAATAAATAATCTAAGCCTTCATTGTAAAAGTAAACAGTGGTGATTATTTCAGGAGGGAATCATTTATATAAATCCTTTATAATCAGTTCCTTAGACTGCTGAAAGGTCAGCTTTAATGACAGTTGTTTTTATATGAGAACTTGCCTGCACTGCCTCTTTCAAGTAAACTCAATTATTCACGTGTTCTTCCCCAGACGGACTGGGTAAAGCACTACCCTGACTTGGCTTGCATTGATTCTGGTTCTGTAAGCCAGCTAGCTCATAACCTTTCACTCTGTCCTTGTCATCCGCTCCCTTAGAAACCTTCCAAAGGGGCACCTAATGCAGCCTAATAAATGTGGCTTTAAACTTTCTGAGAAATGAAGGAACGTACAAAATTATGATGGTAAATTCATAGTTTTTAAAGTAAAATAAAGATACATGCACATAACCACTCTGTATAATACTACCTCAACCATGAAGGATTTTTCTGTAGTACTTCATCAGTAAGATAGACAGTAACTTTCAGCTCTGGTTTTATAGGACTTTAATGCTTATACAGGAAAGAAGATGATTGTTCTTCAAGGATGAGGAACTCTGAACTTCCAAGTACAGATTTTGCCAAGTTAAAACAAAAGGAGTTTCTAAAAAGGGTAGCTCAAAACCATGAGGAAACCTCATCAATTGTACTGTGCTATTGTAGAATTACAGAATCATTAAGCTTGGAAAAGACCTCCAAGATCATCTGGTACATCCATTGCCCTACTCCCAATGTCACCCCCTAAATCTTGTCCCGAAGCACCAGGTCCAAATGTCCTGAATAAACGCAGCTGCTTGAAATAGCAAGGAAAGGCAAAAGCTCTTCCTTCAAAGGTAAACTTCCTGTTGTCAGCAAGATAATTTGATTCCAGTACATAGGGATATTTCTTGTATATTGCAGTGTCACTGTAAAATGTGGTTAATGCTCAGCTTAACAGCATATTCCTGGTGGTGAAAAATTATATCTAAACAGACCTTGGGCAGACAAAAATGCTCTTTTGGTTTGATGTGTTATAATTCAGTTATGATTTTTAATGATGAATTATAAAAAGACTGTGCTGAAACAGTAAGAAACAAAAATTTCTCCTTTGGCTTGTGCATGTAGTTGGCTTATGTTCAAAGTTAGTGATCTTTGTAAGGTGGATTCTTATGTTCTATTTTTTGCTACTTTACCTGCAGGGGCTGTTAGCCTTTAATGTAGCTGTTGTGTGTCCTTGATTGAAGTTATCATAAGGTAGTGATGCAGCATGGCCAAATATCAGCTGGTAGAAAATCCTAATGTTTCAAAAGGGGGAAAAAAGTAATTGAAGTGGCAGGAGCTTATTTGCTTTTTGCATTGAGAATTTTTCACATTTTGAAAGTATTTACTGATTATTAAAACTGTTTCAAAAAGTTAAGTTGAATTTTATAGCAGTAGCAGTTAAAAGAACTTGGTGGAAATCAACTTTTTTTTCCTTCTCCTGAATCAGTGTAATATCACATTTTTATCATTTTTACTTCTAAAGAATGACAAATTACAAAATAATTAATATGAAACTTGCTTAAGGTCCACACTTCATACTTCTGTTGTGCTCAGAGTATCCCAGGCAGTAAGCTGAACAGGTTATCTTTACATATGTAGCAGCATGTGGATGTGCCAGACCAGTTCTTAAAATGATGTAAGAATTGCCAACGGCCCATCTAGCACCAGCGGTAGATGCCTAGGGAAGAAAGCAAGGACAAGTAAGCATAGAGTGATACTTACCCTCAGTAGAATCTTAGTATCACATAAAGGTTTGGTTTGGAAGGGACCTTACAGCTCACCCAGTTCCAACCCCCTGCCATGGGCAGGGACACCTCCCACCAGACCAGGCTGCCCAAAGCCCCATCCAGCCTGGCCTTGAACACCTCCAGGGATGGGGCATCCACAGCTTCTCTGAGCAACCTGTGCCAGGGCCTCAGCACTCTGTTAGTATTTGCTGATCTGTGATTAAGCCATTTGTGAGCCAGAAGTGATGACTTTGTATTTAACCGCTTTTAATGAATTTCTAGGCTGAATTTCTAGATTCAATGCATTTTGATCCTACATGTATTTTCAGAATATGTAGCTAATGCACAGTTAAACTGTAGAAGTGTTCACCAAAACAAAGCTATGAACCTTCATTTTGAAATTCCCACTTCCTCATTTTATATGACGACTACAAGTTCTTGAATCTGAGAACAACCATTATAATGTTTATCTTCTTGCTTCTGTTAAAGGTCTTCTGCCATATTCCTTTCCAGGCTGAATAATTTTGGTCTGTTCAACAGTCCTGTAGGGAAGCTGGTTTGTGCCTTTGCTCAGATTTGTCTGTACCTTTTCACAAGTGAGCTGTAGAGTTTTAAGATTGTGAAGTGCACAGAGCTTTCAATGGATAGGCTAAGTGTGGGTTTATACGATGACATAAGTCTTTCTTTTTTCATTTGTTACTAATTTGTAACATTCCATTTCCTTTCCCTGACGTTGATGTGGTGTTTTCATAGAACTGCTGTGTTTCAGAATCACGTTCATTTGTAGACAAAGTAGGTATTTTCAAATTCAATTCTAGCTGAATCAGTGAACTAATAATTGGATAAATACATTTGTATTTCTTGATCAGAGGAGAAGTTCTGTAGAAAACTAAAATCTTTGAGAGAGCAGTGTCAAAGAAGTTCTGTGAGAACGTTTAATGACAGCTGCTAACTGTTTTAGACATCTCTGTCTAAAGGATGAACCACAAGAACTAAAAATGTCAGAGATGCCAAGACAGTGAGTGATCCCTGAATGAAGGATCAGACTTTCCAGTGTGTCAAACAACGGACAGATTTAAGAATAGTGGGAACTTTATAGGAGGACTAATTGTTTTTTTCTGTACCACTCAGAAATTTACAAAAACTTTGGGTTTGGAAGCTATGTAAACATACCTTTTATTCTTGTTTTCAGTGTGTGGGGAATCAGTCCATAGTATTTTGCCTTGGTGAACCTGTCTAGCTGCAAATTTACTGTCATAGTTCTGTGAAGGTTTTACAACTACAAGACACTTGTGCCTCTGTCACTGACATAACTGGAAGCAGAGGAGCTTAAGCCTCCAGAAAGATGGTGCTGAAAGTAGAGGGATAAAACTACAAGTGAAATGCAAAATTGATTTTGCATCAAAACATCAACAATTTTCCATGCAAAATTGTTCTGCATCAGTGGATGCAGAACAGTTACTTAAGAGCTTGTCCTTGCAAAGAGATTTCATTCGATTTAAATTACTATATGAAATTATGAAATGCAGACTGGTACTATAGCTTTATTTCCTGTGTAGGTTCTTAAAAAGAAGCAATAATGTGAATTCTGGATGGCAAAACAATACTATTACTAACTCCTGCTTTGAAATGCTTTATGACAATGTTAGCTGACCAGAATACTCCCATTTTTGTATCACAAATCTCTTCTGTTGCTTGCATGCTTCCTTGGGGCTTCTCTTCAAATACTGATCCAAACACTGATTTGTATGAGAATCGCCTGAAACGATAATGCTGCATGTTGAGAGCCCTATCAAATTGAAAGCAGAAGCTTAGCTACTTTCAGTGCTAATCTGATTAATTATGAGTCATCTCGATCTCAGTGACTAATAGATAAATAAAGCTAAGTAACTCTGGCATGTTTCAGAGGATGTTGAAACGTTGCCTTCTTCCAGCAGACATTCATGCTTGCTTCCATGCAGCACTTCCTTCCAGCATCATGTTATTAAAGCACAAAGACTGGAGGCAGTGAGGCTCTAATTTCATCTTTTTTTTTTTTGGCCACAGTTGGAAGAAATCTTAATTCTGAAGCTTATTAAAATATTAAAATACCTCCACCATACAGTGTTACTTAGAACCCCGAGGAGACCCAGGCTGTCCCAGACCTCTCCAAGGTCATACTTCATAACTGTGAGGATTCGTCTGGCCTCTACAGGGACATGACACAGCAGCTGTAAGTTGAGGAGTTCAAACACAGCCCTTAGCAGTGATATTTGAAATTCAAAAAAGCATCGTAAGCCCACAGTGAGAATTGGCATGGTCATCCGTGTGAAGTGCAAATATTTGTACAGCATGCCTTGTGGGGCAGAGAGGTCTGGTAGACATAAACGTGTGTGGGTAGGTACCGGTGCAGGGAAAGTTTTGTGTGCCTTTCAGTGTGGACATACTGATCTGCTCTAAAAGCAGCCATAATGCAGAGCTCCCACCTTGTGGCCTGGAACTCCACTCACTCACATCCATGCTGGCTGATGTAGAAGGTCAGATTTGATCCTGCAAGAGTTAAATAGTCAGGTTTGCCCAGCTGTCTCTAAGGGTGAGTGGGGCAAGAGCTGTAAGCAATGAAGAAGAGTACATAGTTTCAATCTGCAGTCAGTCTCATGCTTCTAAATGAATGGGCTCGCTCTCTGGTGCCAGCTCATGGGCAGCAATACCTGTGATGGGACAGAATGCATGATAATACAGTTTTCTTCAGGGAAAATCCCCAAGTACCTAGACAGAACTAGGAAGAGCTGCAAGCTCTTCATGATCCTCTTCAGTGTGGGATTTCCTGAGTAGTGGCTCCCCGCAAACCTCTTATGTTCCCAGGAGAAGCCATTTGCCACCCCGCTGACTCAGTCCAGGATTAAAAGCCATCTTTTATTCTCATCTGGGGCAGAGTTAAGATTTCATACAAATATGTAGTCTGCACTTTAGGGATGGGGTAAGGGAGAAGAAGGAAGAAAACTTAAGGATGGGTGTAATTCTCCGCACTTTACATATGAGAAAGTGAAACTTGTTTGCCCTCATACACTGTCTCGCATCTCTTTTGCTAATGCTCTCTGAGACTCATATCTTTAGACATTCATCCTTATTGTAAGGTTTTTTGGTTTTTTTTTTAATTGTAATTGAATAATCTTTCAGATGCTGGAGGATGCGTTTGTCAGAGGAGTTCCTAAAGATACAGGAACAGGATTCATCTTATCTGATGAATCTGATGAAATTGACTAAATTAACAGAGAGCTACAAAAGATACAATTCTTTTTTTATAGTAGGAATCTTATGTTTTTTGTAGTAGGAATCCTATTTTACCAGTAACTGTTTTTAAGGAACCTCATGACAAAATGTTTGTCTGTTTATGCTCCTACATTCTCTAGTCTGACAGTAAAGAGATCAAATTTGTGACTGTCATGATCTGTGTGCACCTCACTGGGCGTTAGAGCTTTCCCCTGCATGCTTGCTACCCTTGGCCTGAGAGACCCTGAATGCGTGCACACCATTTGAACTAATTTCCCCAAATCAGTTTCATTTTTGCACTCCGAGTATACATGTGACTTTTAGTCATGCAAAAGCACTACATTTAACAGAGTTTGCTGTGATTGATGTGATGTAACCTGTCCTACACCATGTGGTGTGGAGAAACAAGGGTGTCTCCCTTAGTGGAGTCAGAAAGAGTGTGCAGATGAAGTACAATTTTATATTTTTGCTAAAATACAGCTGCTTTTTCTATATTCATTCAAAGTTGTTTTCTATACATTGCAAAGTGCTTTTCAGAATTCTGTGGATATTACAATTCCATTTTCATTAAGTCTTATGTAAGTATAGATGTCTGAAACTTTTTGTCTGAAGAAGGTAGAGAGGTGAGACTGATTTAGCACGTCAAATATCATGGATCAGTTCTGCTGCAAACTTTCGATACAGTTATAAAAGCAAGTCTCTTGCGATAAATGGGCCTGAACTCAGTGCTTAGGATTTCAGCTAACTGGACTTTCTTCTTCCACACTTCTTATTATAGTTGTCTCTACCAATTCTCTGATCTATTAAACTTTGAAAAATTGTTTTAAAAATAATACTGATATAAATGAAATTTTAAAGAAATTGTCAAACTTTTGATTGGTTCTTTTTATCTATTCTGTTGAATGAGGATAGCTGTATGTGTGTGTATGTAATATTTATGTAGTTATAAAATATATGCATTTATATGCACACATACAAGTGTCCAGTTGTTAATCTGGCAGTTTGCTAGCTGCCAGTCGACTGGGACCTTCCCTGATAGCCAGGACTGACGATAAATGATGGAAAGCGGCTTGGGCAGCACTTCCGCCAGTTCTTGCAGTACCGTTGGGTGGATCCCATCCGGCCCCATCGACTTGCGTACATCCAAATGCTGTAGCAGGTCGCCAACCATTTCCTCGTGGATTGTGAGATTGTATATTAACAGTACTGAAGTTATTATGATCATGCTTAAGTCTTGCGCACGTTTCTGGATTTGTTAAAAGAAAGACATTGGAAAAGTAGAAGTGACTCCAAGCATTATTGTTTAGCTTTTTTCTGTTCTTCCCTGAGTTTATTTTTCCTGAAAGTGGATCTTGTTTTGAAGAAGGATTTAGAATTCAGCACAGCAGGATGTCTGCAAAACAGGACTGAAGCAACACAGGGAAATTTTTGGCAGAATAGTTCTAAGCACCTACAAGAAACAGTGAAAAGTATCTAGTAGTACTGAGGGAAAGGAGTGTCAGAATATGAAATCGGAGCAGGTTAGCAGGGAGACAATGACTATTGGAAAGCAAATACAAAAAGTACACCATGAGAACTTGAGATGTTGATAGAAATCAATAATGCAAAATGGAGTGCTGCTTGTTTTGTTTTGTTTTATTGTTTTACAGCTCCAGCATTTTATTGCAAGTAATTACACATGAAACCTTTACTTAAGAAAGTATTTGTCTCTTAGGATGAAAAGAGATGCTTGAGATGTGAGCCAAAAATCTGAAATGGAGCTATCAAATGAAAAGATCAAAAAGCAATGTTTAAAACTAAATCAGTTCATTGTTATGAGGACCCGTTTTTTTATTTCTGTATCCATAGTACTGGCTCTAGCAAGGCTGGAAGCCAACAAGGCATTAGCAAAGTGACAGGATAGAGGAGTTGGTAAGATGGGGCAGATGCCTGCAGGTGGGAATACTGCTGAGGTGTGAATAAGGATACCAAGCACACAGTTACAGAAATGCATCAGCCATGCAGGTACTATCATGATAATAAATTGAAATAAAATCTACTTAAATTATGCTGTTTTGACTTGAGACAGACTGCTTTTATGTTCCTTGCTCAGTGCTTGAGATGCATCTATTCATCTCAGAGACGAACACAGCTCTACTACTTGCTGTCTAACATATTACATCTTGTATGCAAAATTCATAGATCCTTTGACCTCTCTTATGCAGCTATTAAAAAAGTTTAGTTAAGCCTTCCCCAGCTTAAAAGATTCAAGGGCATAACTATTTGGATGCATTCATTTCCTCTAAGCGAATTATAGTTTTATGCATACCCTTTTTTCACAATGTTTTTCAGAGTTTACAGAACGCGTGACTAGAAAATATCAGAGGAAGACAGGTGGTATTAGCTCTCTATATGCACACAATCTGAGATATTAAAAATGAATGAATTTAATGTGTTATCTTCAAAGGTTTTTATTTTGTTCCTGCCTTGCTAGAGTAGAGAAAGTGCCTTGAATAGTCATGAGATCTTGTTCTGAGTGGCAGTTGCTGTGTAGTTTCTCCTGGGAGTGATTATGGTGGTTAAATGTTAACGTTCAATTTGTAGATCTTGGTCTGTGCTACTGGTGGTTGGGGGAGTGAGGAAAGGGAAGATCCGTCTAGGCATCTTAGTGGTCTTTCTTTCTTGCCTAAAATCTTTCAAAAATAGTTATGGTGTACTTCATATGTCTGAAATCCAGTATATTGAAGGATTATACTAAAGTTTATGAGCTTCAAGGAAAATAAAGCTTCAGAACACTTTGTGTTAAAAGGAGCATCCATTTCATCATTTTATATAACATCTCTCAGACCATAAAAATGTGCGCTTGCAGCCCAGAAAGCCAGTCATATCCTGTGCTGCATCAACAGAAGCGTTGCCAGCAGGGCAAGGGAGGTGATTCTCCCCCTCTGCTCCCGTATAGCAAGATCCCACCTGGAGTGCTGCATCCAGATCTGGGGTCCCCAGCACAAGAAGGACACAGAGCTCTTGGAGTGAGTTCAGAGGAGAACAACGAGGATGATCAGAGGGCTGGAGCAGCTTCCCCATGAAGACAGGTTGAGAAAGCTAGGGATGTTCAGCCTGGAGAAGAGAAGGCTCCAGGGAGACCTTACAGCAGCCTTCCAGTACCTAAAGGGGGCAGGAAAGCTGAGGAGGAAGTCCTTGTCAGGGGGTGTAGTGATAGGTAGGACAAGGGGGGATGGCTTTAAACTAAAAGAGGGTAGGTTTAGATTAGATAAAAGGGAAAAAAAATCATTGTTGCTGAGGGTGGTGAGGCACTGGCACAGGTTGCGCAGAGAAGCTGTGGATGCCCCATCCCTGGAGGTGTTTAAGGCCAAGTTCGATGGGGCTTTGGGTAACCTGGTCTGGTGGGAGGTGTCCCTGCTCATGGCATGGGGAGGTTAGAACTAGATGATCCTTGAGGGTCCCAACCAACCCAAACCTTTCTATGATTTTCTGAAAATGGTCTGCTCCCAGTAGGTTCATATTTATTGAGGTAAAAGAGATGCTGAGCAAAGGGGAAGCTGCAGGAAAGAACACTGCTTCACTGGGAAAGCAGTAGACTGAAGTTGGAATATGAGGAAGATTACTTTGGGTAAAGATGCACATTCAAACTTTTCTATAGATTGTTGTTTTAGCTAACTTACTTGACTTTCTGGTGCTTTAAATATCTCGTCACAAAAGTATGTTACCAGCACATATTTAAACACAGTAGCACATTTAAACAGAAAGTTATTGCAAAACAGAAAAATGCAAGCAGTTTTTCACTGAAACCTATTTTTTTTCTTTTCTGCAAGCAAAGATTCATAAGGAAATAAATCCATTAAGATTAGAAAAGAGGCATAATTTTGTAGTTAATCAAAGCTAATGATGAAAATACAGAATTACTGTAACCAGTTCATTCTCACATACCATTATTTACATGATATAAAATAACTGAAGATGACACTTCAAAGTACACTTTACATGGCCCAGCGGAGTTTATGTTTTTGCAACAGGGAGATGTTTTGTAGGTATAAACTATTTGTCAAACTGTAGTGGCCAGCGATAACAAAGAAGTGGTTAGGAGCCTCTAAGAACCTCTTCTGAGCTACTAATTTTGTTTAGTTACAGTAGTAATGCTTCTGGGAAGATTTCACGTGATAACCTTCTCTTAAGTTGTTTCACTTCTTAGGATGTTTTCTGAACACTGGAGTAGCAAAAATGTGGAGTAAAAGATCTGACATCATTTCTGCAGTCCAGGGATACATTCTTCTAAGTATAGACCTAGCGTGTTCCCTCTACGTGTGCGTCAAAAGCTGTAGTATATCACCAGGCAACAAAGCCAACTCAATAGGTTCATCCCAAGCCATGGTTGACTTAATCCCGTCTTTCCATGACTGGAATTGTAAGTTTAAGTTGTGTTACACTACATATGATTTTATGCATATTGTTTTACGAAATTAGAGAAGAAATCTGGTGTTTTGATAATGGAGAAATAAGAAAAAATAAATTATTTGGATGTCTCTGTTGTGGCTTGCAATCTCTATGCCTAGAGTCATCAGAGGTACAAAACCAACCGGTTGGAGCTTTATTGCTGTGGGTGGCCATTGAAGAGTGCTGGTGAGATCACCACCGCAGTCAGCTATAGTGGCGTGCTACTTTATAATTTGTTGGTGTGTCTGTATCACTATCACCACTTCAGCTTCTCACTGATGTACGTATCTCTAAGATTAAAAGGAACAGGTTTCCTGGTTGCTGATACTGCTGTCTGTCACTACCAGGCAGAAATCCTGTGTAGGACTTCCCTTCTCTGTATTGTCGCATATCACAACAGCAGCTTTAAATGATTGGGACCATTGTACAAGGAAAATTCTTAATCAAGTCTAACCAGTTCTTTCTAAAACTCTGCAGCCAAAGCAAGTAGCTGGGTAGTGGGCAGCGTGAATAGCATTCCAGTTCAATGTAGGTATTCTGATTGCAAGAGGAGAGCACTTGACTTCCCAGCTCTTGCATGTGTGCTTGCATGGATTTTGGCTCACTAACAGGTGATACAATATTTAAATAACTTCTTAAGCAGTGTAAGTGCTTGCTTAGGGAATATTTAGAATATATACTGATTTTGGGGACATCAGAAAAAGAACATTTTGTTCCTATGAGCTACGCATGTGCAGGCTTTAGACCCAAATAAATAAAAGGGTTACTCAGGCGTCTGTATTGGGACTGGTATTACTAAACATCTTTGGCAGTGAAATGGACAGTGGGATTGAGTTCACCATCAGCAGCTTTGTGGATGACACCAAACCGAGTGATGCAGTTGATGTGACAGAAAGAAAGGATGCCACCCAGAGGGACCCGGACAGGCTTGAGAAGTGGGCCCATGTGAACCTCAGGAAATTCAACAAGGCCATGTGCAAGGTGCTGCACCTGGTTCAGGAAAATTCCTAACATGAGTAGAGACTGGGAAATGGGTGGATAGTGAATGGTACGGTGGAGAAGGACTTGTGGGTGTTGGTAAATGAAATACTGAATGTAAGCTGGCAATGTGCACTTGCATCTCAGAAAGCCAATGGTATCCTGGGCTGAATCAAAAGCAGTGTAGCCAGCAGGGTGAGGGAGGTGATTCTCCCCCTCTACTCTGCTCTCACAAGATCCCACAGTGCTGCATTCAGCTCTGGGGCCCCCAGCATAAAAAGGACGTGGGGCTGTTGGAGTGAGTCCAGAGGAGGGCCACGAGGATGATCAGAGGGCTGGAGTACCTCTCCTCTGAGGAGGATGTACTGAGAGAGTTGGGGTTGTTCAGCCCAGAGAAGAGAAGGCTCCAGGGAGACCTTACAGTGGTCTTCCAGTATCCAAAGGGGGCTACAGGAAAGAAGGAGAGAGGCTGTTTGTCAGGGTGTGTAGTGATAGCACAAGGAATAATGGCTTTAAACTAAGAGAGGGTAGATCTAGGTTAGGTAAGAAATTCTTCCCTCATAGGGCGGTGAGGCGCTGTCACAGGCTGCCCAGAGAAGCTGTGGATGCCCCATCCCTGGAGGTGTTCAAGGCCAGGC
This sequence comes from Stictonetta naevosa, assembly GCA_011074415.1. Classification (NCBI taxonomy): domain Eukaryota; kingdom Metazoa; phylum Chordata; class Aves; order Anseriformes; family Anatidae; genus Stictonetta; species Stictonetta naevosa. The sequence goes on along the minus strand of CM021697.1, from coordinate 139,145,363 downwards.
TGGATGGGGCTTTGGGCAACCTGGTCTGGTGGGAGGTGTCCTTGTCTGTGGCAGGGGGTTGGAACTGGGTGGGCTTATAAGGTCCCTTCCAACCCAAACCATTCTGTGATTCTGCGCTTCTATGATTCTATAGTCTGCATGGTAGGGGTTTCACATACAAAGGCGGCATGTTTCTTGGGGATCCTTTTTACCCTCAGGTGTAACTGGTTGTCTTTGCTTTCAGGGCCAGAGTCAGAAGATGTATAGCTCATTGCATAATTTTCCTAACAGTATGTATCAGTGTAATCTGAGCAAATAATTAGTGGAAGCTTCTTAGCCTGTCTTCTTCAAAACTAGAGTTACATTGGAGTTGTTGTTTTATGGTATATGAAATGAGAATTTGAATAATAAGATAATAGTGTTACTTTTCTTAATCCATTTTTCATACATTTTCACTCAGTTCTAGATGACATTTTTCACATGCATTCCAAAAAGTAATGCTCTGATCCAGTTTTTGGAGCTACACAGTGAGCTGTATAAGCGAAGTAAGGTTAAACCCCCTGCGGGGCAAGGGAAGGGACTAAATGACAGAATGTCCTTCCTCCCTAACTTTTTTATTTTTCCTTTGAAATTTTTGTATTTTCAGTTTGCACTTTTATGTACTGTTTCTTATTTTATTAAGCTTTAGGTATTTGTAAGATTAGAGAAATATCCAGCCACATACTCTTATGCAGTGCTGTAGTTTATTTTGAGAAGTATGTTTGCATCAAAATCAAGGAACTGGGGCTGGCAACTTTTATTTAGTACTCAGTTTGCTATAACTTCGTAGTTAACTCTGAGTGCCACCTACCTCCTCAAGTCACGCATACAAAATGGTAATGAATTAAAAACAATGTTAGAAGCTACTAAGATATTTTTAAAAATCCTTTGATATCTTCAAATGAGCTGTTCTGTAATTGAATCTCTGGCTGAGCATTGTTACTGTTGAAAAACCTTAAGTCCCTAGTACCAAGATTATCACAGTTCAGAAAGTCCTACCTGAAGCAAATGTTATGATTCCAGGAATACGTGACTTCAATTAAGATTCCATATCAGTGAACTGTTAAATAAAGTAAAAAAATAAGACAATTTTTAGTCTAATTTAATCTTAGATTGTGACTTATGAATTTGTCTGATTCTTTGAACTAAAGATGTGAATAATATTTCTCTCACAAACCGTGATAATCTGTGCATTTGTTTTCAGTACACGTTTTGGAACTTTATACCGAAAAATTTGTTTGAGCAGTTCAGAAGAATAGCTAACTTCTATTTTCTCATCATTTTTCTTGTTCAGGTAAGCTATCGCCATTTTAAAATAAATTTCTGGATTCTTCCTAAAAAAAGCAAACTGAAAAAGGTTAAAAAATCCAATGTTTTTTATGACTGGGGAGGTAAATGGGTGAACTTGGATAGATTTTTGAATTGTTGATGTGACAAAAAAGGTTTTATTTCATTCCCAGGTTGTAAATGTGAGTCTAACCTAAAGACAAATTGACACCATCACTGGTTTGATAATTGAATGGCGAGGCATGTGTTAACAAAGTTAAATATAATGAGTGTCATTTTAATTTTTTTATTTTGTAGTAAACAAGCATCCAGATTAGTAAAACCATTGTTATAAATTATGTAGATAGTAAAATAGTTATGCTAAAAGTTACATTTTTTGATAACAGAATCATCTCATGGCAGAAATTTTTCAACTCCACAGTTATCAAGGCCTGTAGAGAAAATAAATTATGGATGCTTATATAATTCTTGCTTAGCATAATACATAACATATTTGTTTTTGTAATTAGTATCTCAAGTAATTTGTTTGCTGCTTTCTCGATGTCTTTATTCTGAACCATTCACAACACTTAAATGTATTAAACAATAAAAATTGATTAAGTGAAAAGTTCTATCACTTGGCACGCTAGACTGCATGGAAAGAAAAACTGTGCAGATTGTCAGAATAACTTAATTTCCTCCGGATTCTACCTCTTTCTTATATAATTACAGAACACACAGCTCAGCATTTCAGGATTTACTTCTTGTGTGCTTAAGAACAGCTGTGTTGTACAACATTTGAAAACAGCAGTATGCTGATTTCAAATTCTGCTCATTGGTTTTGCCTCCAAAGCTTCCTAAAATCCTTAAAATTGTATTAAAGTACTGTTCTTTATAATTAAAGGTCCTTGGTACTTTGTAACATACTGGTGAAAACATTACTTGAAACATCTTGTTTGAATAATTCACTGCTTACGTTCATAAAAATATAACCCAAAGATATTTGTTCCTTTTGTTACAGTTAATTATTGATACACCAACTAGTCCAGTTACAAGCGGACTTCCACTTTTATTTGTCATCACTGTAACAGCTATCAAACAGGTGAGCAAAAGTAAAACTAAAGATAACTTTTTTATTTGTTTAGCATTTCATTTTAACCCCACCTTTTTGTGTTAGACTGTCTCAGGGAAATGCCTATAGAATTATTGTGATGACCTTTGACAGGGAAGTATTTTTTCTTACTTAGTTAAAATAGAAGTTTTTTTACATGATGATGTCTCACTAAGCTCAACTATAAGCTCACTATAAGCTCAACACAAGCTTATAAATTATTTTGTAATTGCTTGTGTTCCAAGGAATCATTTACATTCTTGTGTTTACTCAACACTCATGTGTTTACTTTGACTTTTGTCTATTTCTGAGTAGCTCTCCACATCCTGTTACATTTTTCCACAGTGACTCAAAATGAGTTTAGGAAGAACAAGAAAAAAATATAAGATAAATCTCCTTTCTTTTACCTTTGAGATTTCTGTAGTCTCTGTGGAATGAAGAGATAAAAATTATTTTGGCTCAAGTCTTCAGTCAGTATATGTTGATGGTAGTGTACAGTTGGTAATGATAGTTGCTGTGCTTTCTGCAGATTAGTATTGAAAAGATGTTATAGTATTATCTCATTTTAATGTGAAAATTAATCCACAAAATTGAAGTAATTCTTAGAAATCTGTTATTGCCACATCATTTAGTATAAAAGATGCTAATAAAAGTTGGTTTGTTGAATTTAAATTGCATAATACAGGTAAGGGATTGTACAGGTTTGTTATTCCATTTTCAAGGTAGTACTACCAGAAGGAAAAGATTTAGGTAGTTTTTTACCTGGAACCCAAATGCTGCAGTGTTCCAGTTAACAAGAGCCCTTAAATGTAGATGGAATCTTATTGAAATTAGTGGACACACAGATGAATATAGAATGTTTTAATTCATATGGAGACAGAGTGATCAGATCTATGCATTATCAGAGCTTGGTCTGGGTCAGAATTGAATCAGGAATTAGCGTGGTTGCATATCTGTTGATTGAGCTGGACCCAAATTTGTTGACTTTAGCAGTTTCAGGCCAGCTGCAGAAGGACAGAGAATACCTTATCCTGCATAAACCTTGCAAGTACAAATTTAACTCATTGAAATTTTTACTAGATTTAAATTAGCAAGTGAATTTATAAGCAGTATGTATTGCATTCTTCATTTTCATTTACTTCATTACCATTTCAGTATAGCCACAGAACAGTTTCTAAAACTCTGGGCTTCCAAAGTAATAGTCACAGATATTGGCCTTTAGAGTACATCTATTATTTGTTTGGCTTTTTGCCTTCAGTCCAATCTAATGATGATTGCTCTTGCATGCATGACAGGCATCAGTGTAAGAACTTAGTGGCTCAGTGAATTTCATTGCATGGTTCAATCTTCACTCTGTCAGTGGGCCCAGACAGAAAACATTTTTCCTACATAGCAGCAAGGTAAAACCAGCAAATAGGATGTGAACGTGTAAGCAAAATTTGTGCAAGTAGCTTGATGTTCAGCATCTTTTACTGGGCCACTCAAAGGAATTAACACTCTTAATGGGCACAAGAAAGGTCTATTATTTTGTGCTTCAGTATTAATATTCTGCCTTTTGGCAAAAAAAAAAAAAAAAAAAAAAGAAAAGTTTAGTGAGGAAGTTGGATATCAAGGCAGTGTCTGTGTCAGAATGCTCCAAATTTTAGCTCAAAACTTCTATATGGGAATTCTGTATTACCTATCTTTAGTCACGCTCCAGGACTATGATGGCTAAAACTGTAACAAAAATGAGGATGTTGTGGGTTGACCCTGGCCAGCAGACTCTTACTCAATCCCTCTCCTGTGCAATGGGGAGAAAGAGAAGGAAGGCAAAAAGACACATCAATTGAGTTAATGATGGTTTGATAGGGAAAGCAAAAGCTGTGCACGCCAGCAAAGTAAAAAGAGGAATTCATGAACTACTTCCTATCTGCAGACAGATGTCCAGCCACATCCTGAAGCGCAGGGCGTCATCATGCTTCATGCTTGCTTGGGAAGACAAACACCATCACCACAAATGTCCCCCCTTCCTCCTCTTTTCCCCGAGTTTTTTTCTTTCCAAGCACACCACGCTGGTATGGAGTATCCCTTTGGTCAGTTGGGATCTGCTGTTCAGGCATTGTCAGCTCCCAGCATATTGCCCATGCAGAGCCTACTGGCCTTTCGGGGAGGAGGGAGGTTGGATAGAAAGCCTCGATGCACTGCAATCCCTATTCAGCAATCACCAAATGTTTGGGGTATAACCACACTGCTTTAATCCCAAATGCAAAGCACAGCAGCATATGGGCTGCTATGAAGAAAGTTAACTCCATCCCAACCAGACCCTCTACAGAGGGTAGTTTTGATTGTCCCTTAATAGGATACTGACTACCTTCATTGTCATCATACTAAATGCAGAAATTTTCCTACATTAGTTTTCAAAAAAGCCTACAGTGTAGTGTTTTCTTTGTAGTGCTAACTATACAAAGTAGAGTATACCCTGTCGTAGGATTCATTTCTTGATGAGCAAAAGTTATGGTAAATGAAAGCAATGGCTAGTAATTTAGGTATACTTTCCTATTCTTACTATTTTAATTGTTGCACTTAAGAGTCTTAAGGTAGTTCAACAGTGGTCCATCAAAGCCTGGATTATGACACACTGTGCGTAGTACTGCAGTTGTATCTCCCTGGGTCTTCCTTCAAACAGCTAGTGTAGACTTTGGGGCCTGCTTGAACAGCTGTACCGGCTTCTGTATTACTCTGGAGTTATAAAGTGAATTCCCATATTATCTCTGAGAGCATTCAGGCTAGTGATATTCTTGTACTGCACTTGATTTTCAAATGTGCCCAAGAGAGTTAGATGTAAAAATTTTTATGGAGTACAAGTGGTATATTCCATCTCTTAAGCACTGGGGCCTTTCTCAATTCCAGTCTTTAACCCACTGCAGGACTTTTCAAATGGAAAGTTAAAGACTCTTTGTCCTTTACTTTGACTTTTTTTATAAAACACAGATTCGTAAGATAATTGGGCAATCAAAATAGGTTAGTCTGCAAAGTCTCTGCAAACAAAATTCTTCAGTATTAATGAATTGTATGTAGGGTTAAAAAGTTTGACATAAGTGAACAACAGTCAGGAAATGTGACCACCTTCAGTCATGGTCTCACTTGATCATCCTTCAATATGGAGTCCCAGTCTTCCAAAATACATTTTCTCCACTTCTACCTTTTCAGCAGCAACTTCTATAAGTACTTCGCACTTACTCAATAGTCAATAAAATGTGAACAAAAGACGGTCACTCAAAAAACATAATTTTTTCTTTATATTATAGACATCCCTATTTATTAAAATGTCATTAAAATATATAATTTTGTTGTTTAATTGTAACCGTGAATGCTCTTTCTCATATGTCCAACATGACCGTATCGCAATTTCATTTGTTCTAGTGAAAATCTTTTCATGTTCCTTATTTTGGCTAATGATAATTTTTATTTTTTTTTATTTTTGTTGCAAGATAGAGCTGTTCTGTGTCTTTATAGCCAAATGTGCATCACTGCGTCATTCCATTTCACTGTTTTCTAGGGTTATGAAGATTGGCTTCGACATAAAGCTGACAATGCAATGAACCAATGCCCTGTTCATTTCATTCAACATGGTAAACTGGTTAGAAAGCAAAGCCGAAAATTGAGAGTAAGTAACAATGACTTAATAGACTTCAGGAGTCAGGCTTTACTTTGCACTTCTAGTAAAAAAAAAAAATGACAAAGGAATGTAGTGTAGAAAATGTATTTATTACATTTCATGGTGGTCTCCATGAAATAGACCTTCAATAAACTAATTTTTAATTGAATGCGTCTGAGAAAAGTATTTTAAGAAGTTAAACAAGTTTCTGCTTTATCTTTAACTCTTTTCTCATAACTCTGCTTTCATTTTCTGTTTTTTAATGGAATGTTTCACTCATGATATTTGTCCTTTGTCTTTTCTCCATTTGCGGTTCTCTGTGGGTACGCACATTACTAAGTTATTTAAGCCCAGTTATGATAGTCAAGCCTATCAATTTGTCCTATTTCTTACAGAGAAAATACAACACATTCAGAATACTTTCTTCATTACCCATCAAATCAAAGTCACAACCTCTTCATTGGGCTTCTGAATGCTTCTGTGTTCCTTTCCTGGTTTTTGAGGGTTATTTTCAGAAATAAATGTGGCTTTTGTGTTTTTTTTGTTTGTTTCTCTTTCTGATGCTTAGATGCATTTGTCATTCTTACAATCTTTAGAACTCAGCAAATATGATAGGTATTTGTTTGGGCTTTCCATATTTCTCATATCTCTGTTAGGAATGTATTTTTCTGCTCTGCCCTGTTTGGGCATAAATAGCTCTACAGGGCTCACAACCTTTCTGCTTTCCTTTCTGCTTTCCATTCCTTTGAGTGTGATAACTTTTGCCTAGAGCTTCCAGGCAATAAAATAAAATAAAAAACATGATGTGCTTTGTATTTCATGTGCATACCTAAACAGTTATCCATTCTAAATAAAAATGGTGAAGTACCACATAACTGGAATTTGTATTACAATAATGAATCCATTGCCTATATTTTCTCAAATTCTCCTCAATTCTTTGCCTTTCAGAGTTTGTATTTAAAGAACTAAAGGATAGCTGAGGCAAATATAGGAAATACTTGTGCAGAGAGGGTATCTGTTTATGGGTAACAGGGCAAAGTTCTCTGACCTGTATTATGCAAGAAGACAGACTAGATCATATAAAGGCAGATCCTTCAGCCTCTAAAGCCTGTGGACATTTGATTACATGAGGTTAAAAAAAATATGCTGAAATATGAGGTTTCTTTTTAACTGATACATTAGCAAATGTCAAAAAAGCACCTTTATATATATAAGAAGATACCTTTTTGTCGGTATTTTGTTTACTGTTTTTTTCCTGACTCCTGCCTTTTTTTCTACTGCAAATTGTTTAGATTATTAATTTATGTTTTAATAGGCTGTTATATTATAGATTGCTCCTGGCTTGCAGACTGATTTGTATGCCATAGTTTACAGAGAACATCTTGATAGATTGATTAGTAAATAATAAGGATCGTTCAGCATTATGATGTGTGAAAAACAAAACTAAGAAGACTATTTTGTCTTTGAGTTGTATCTGAAAATTCATTTTCCGATGTGTATTTTCAGTGGCAACGTGAAAAACTCCAGGTACAGTCTTTAGAGGTGATTGAATTTGCAGTAATGTCACTGTGTTTTAGCTAGCTGACAATTAAATGAATATTTTTAGTGGTAAGGAGGGCTAGAAAAATCAAACTAATTACAATTACACTTACAATTACAATTTCTTACAATTTGTTCTAGTAGGTGGATTCTCTGTCTTTTAACAGTTAATTCAAGATAATGCCCTAACAGTGCTTTATCTTATTTTGATAAGTTCTCATTTTGAGTACTTTATTATAATTTACCATGTCACTGTTTTTATGATTTAATGATGATTTAATGTTTAATGATTTTGTGGCAAAAAGGCAAGTTCTCTTGGAGACGCATTTTAGGCAACTTATGCAGTAGTCAGCCAGGCTCCACTGCTCTTCAGAATGAAGGCTCCATATTGTTCAGGCTGGCCCCAGCCAGAACTTGGAATTCCCAGACTTGGAATTCATAGTTTTTTTCAACTGTCTCTAATTATAACATTCTGAGATGCTTATGCTCAAGAGCCAATGAGAGTAGCCCACATCTCCAGCTATTTTTGAAAAGACGGTTTGTTGTATTTATTCTTAAAGCTAGTATCTTCCGTTTCTGAAATAATGTTGCAAAGCTGAAAAAGACAGTACTTGCAAAATGGCTTGAGATCCTGAGAGGAAGGGTAATACAAGCCTGATTCATTTCACAAGTGTAATTCGTTTTTTCAGAGATATTTCTGTAGTTCTTTACTCTTGTGGTAATATCCTGGCGTAAAGAAATTGGTGAATTTTTAAAACATTTGAATTTTTGAATAGGTTTTGTTTTTGAAATCTGAAATTTGAGGTGACAGGATTGATAAATGTTTTTTCCCCTAGGTTGGAGATATTGTGATGGTAAAGGAAGATGAAACATTCCCATGTGACTTAATATTTCTATCCAGTAGTAGAGGAGATGGAACATGTTTTGTTACGACAGCTAGTTTGGATGGTGAATCCAGTCATAAGGTAATAAAATGTTCTATATTTTCTTTTTAAGGCAAAGTTTACATTTGGCTTTTTTAATTTTTTTTTTATTTTTTAACATGGAACATAATATAACTTAAATGCATATATTTGTGAGCAGATACATTGACTTGTATAACTTTCTGACAATTGACTAATTTTTTCTCAATGTTATATTATTTTATGAAAAGATTCAAAACATCTTTTCAGTACTTAAAGGGGACTTATAAAAAAAAGATGGAGAGCAACTTTTTACGCAGGCAGTTAGTGATATGGCAAGGGGAACATTTTTAAAGTAAAAGAGGGGAGGTTTAGATCAGCTATAAGGAAAAAAATCTTTACTCTGAGAGTTGGCGAGGCACAGGAAATGGTTTTCCACAGAAGTTGTGGATGCCTCATCCCTTGATGTTGTTCAAGGACAGGTTGGATGGGGCTTTGAGCAACCTGGTCTAGTGGGTGGCATCTATGCCTGTGGCAGGGAATTGGAACTGTATGATCATTAAAGTCCCTTCCAACCCAAGCCGTTCAGTGATTCTGTGATATTTATTTGCAGTTTTGTCTGTGTTCAATATAGGCATGCAGATTACAGAGATAATTCACAAATATTTTTGCACTGAAATTTCATGTTAACCTGATTTGTGAGTATAGTGCAAGGTACCTGCATATAATGTAGAAAGTTTCCCAATAAGGGACATTTAAAGGTGCATCTTATTTGAAATATTAGCTCTTATGTGAAAGCTAGTAAGTCTGTTTCACAGTGAACTATATCTGCATATTAATTTTTAGTATATCTGTCCTTATTCTTTTTGTTCTTATTTACACCTTTTTATTCATTCCAGACGCACTATGCTGTTCAAGATACAAAGGCATTTCACAGTGAACAAGAAATTGATGCATTACATGCTACCATTGAATGTGAACAACCTCAGCCTGACCTTTATAAGTAAGAAAATAATTCTTACCTCTTTCCTTTAAGGTACCCTACGAATATCATCATATAGAGATGATATATTTCTATATAAGACACTATCATATAGTGTCTTATAGAGAAAATGTGCTAGTATGACTACTAGTGGAGCAGATACTTCTACTGATATGAAAAAGGATCCCAGAGTAAGGTTACAGAGCTGGCACCACATGTGTGATTTATTCACTGCATCAGTCATAGACAAGCTATTGCAGTCAGGAGGTTGGAGCCAGAATTACACAAGTACTACAGGATATCATAAATTCGGTTAATTTTATAAAAACAAGACCTTTAAATATACTTTGTAATGAGCTGGGGTGGGAATGACCATGAAGATCCTTTGTACCACACAGAAGTACAGTGATTACCATTTGGCAAAGTGCTTAAGAGAGTTGTCACACTTAGAGCTGTTATGTATTTTTCTTTTACAGAGGGGTAAGTGTTCTGAATTTGCTAACCTTTTCTGTGAAGAAAAGTGTCTGTCATTAGAAAAAATAAACACACTTTATGTGTCCCTTAAAAGTAAAAATGCTGCTTTACCACTGAATTAGGGTGCCTGATGCTGACCCTCCTGTGACTGGTGCTGACACAAATGTATACAGGGAATGTGGAATCTTTGCAGACTCCTTGTAGATCTGCTTAGGGTGGTAGGACTGTGTCCAATGCATTATTCATTAAATCCTTCTATATTTAAGAACAAATGTGTGCTTAGTTCTCCTCAAGGGTACTAGAAAAAATCCTCAATAATCACAAAGTGTTAAACCAAAATTTTCAGAAATAAAGAAGTGTATTAAATCATGTAGCTCTCACTAAGAATATTACTACTAATAATTTTTAGCACAAAAAGTTTTTGTATGATTTATAAAATAATCTTTAAAACACAATTTATTTCATTTTTATCTCATCCTTTTTTAAGTTGTATTTTTTTGTATGTTTTATAATGTACACACCATACTAATACAACTAGTACATGTATATAGTTTATAAAGAAATATACCTATAGTGTGGGTGCAAGCTCAAAAATTTTTACTGATAGGGGTGCATGATCTATTAGGTTTGGAGACCCCTGCTTTAGGCCACCCTAACTGGTATTCGTAGGTGAAAACCCAGAGAAACCTGGTGCTTACAGGAACTTTAGAGAACACTTCTCTGACTGATGAACAGTTACCTGGCATTTCGAGAGCTCTCTAGCTATTCCAGCAGCCATTGTTGGAATACAGGAGGAAGAAAACATTTTAAACTTCTTCCTTTCAGGGCTGTAGGGTCTACTTGGTAGTACCTTTGAACTGCCTGCCGTAAGGGTGGGATGTGACACATAACGGCATGGTCTTTACCAACCGTTTCTCCAGCTTTCTTTCTTTTTCACTCTGCCCCACCAGCATGTAGGCTGGGGTTTTGCAAGAGGCTGGGAGCAGGCAGGACAGACAACGTGAACTGACCAGAGGGATACTCTGTGCCATATTAATGTCATGCTCAGCAATGTAGCAGCAGGCAGGGGGTGTTCTCTGTTGCTTGGAGATGTTTATTTATGGGGGTTGGTGAGCGTTTGCCTTTGCTTTTTTTTTTCCCTTCACTTAGTAAATTGTTGATATCTTGCTTTTGCTCTTCCAGTTTTCTCTCCTGTGCTGCTGGTAATGAGCAAACAGTCAGTCAGTGCTTAGTCTGGGGTCTATCCACCACATGCAGATAAAATGTACTTAGAGATATTTAGATGGAAAATTGTCTATTGGCTTTATGCTGTTGATTTGTTTTGGTTTGTTCTGTTTTGGTTTGGTTTTAATCCAGGTGTAGGTTTTAAGATTTGTAAAGGATAGTAATTACATTGTTACTTACCTTAGATAGTTTCAATAACATTTTCTTGTTAATTCTTGCTCATAGGTCTAATTAGAAGATTTATTCATAATTTTATACTCTTTTGTAGCTTTTTTTTATACAGACTTTACACTGACATTCTGTTCTGTTTATTTTTCTATCTATACATATATCTATGTGCTCTTGTTTATTTCCTGGATAATCAGAGCATGTTCAATTGAAAGCTGTTGGCTCCCTTTGATACATGCTTTCAATAAAATAATCTATTCTCATGCATACTTTTTAAAGATTTAAAAAGTGAGAGTAATTTGCTTTGTTTTTATATGTGTGTGGTGTATATAGATCTGTATATAAGGAGAATTACCTGTCCTTGTACATTAAAAAATTTGAAATATTGAGAACTATATACATAGCAATACGCAAATTAGCACTGGTATAAAACTACTTGTATATTTCCCTTGCAGATTTGTTGGTCGAATAAATATTTACCATGATAGTAATGAGCCTACTGCAAGGTAAGGAAAATACAGAGTTTCTACACATGTAATCACTGTTAGGTTTGATTGTTAGGATATCAATAATGAGAATTACTTTTGTTTTACCAACATTGTGCTGTCTTGTCTTATTGATATATTTTTCTCTTAAAAGTCCATAGACTGTAATTGTGTATATCATAAATATTTCATCTTTTTCCTTGAGCTTTTATTTGGTATGTATTTAGCTTGTAAATGATGTTGAGAGTATTTTGACAATATTGTTGCATTAGCAGGGGGTCTTTGTGTTTGTGTTTTTCTTCTTCCTCTTCTTCTCCTTCTTCTCCTTCTTCCTTTTCTTCCTTCCATTCTTCCTCTTCTTCAGGGACATTGGACATACCAAACATCATGTTTAGTTTTACCAAGGGGTGCATTTGTATTTGTACATTTGTCTAAGAAGTCTTAAACATTGTGTGTGTTCAAGAAGGCAACATCCAAGGAAATAGACTTTATATAGACTTTATATAGACTTTATATTCCTATAGGAAATGATGATTTGTTGTCCTGGGTCTGGCACCTAGAAGGGTCTGCCTCCTGTGCAAATAAATTCCATCCTGAAGCGAGTTCTCCTCAAGGAGCAGTCAGTGTAGCCCAGGACATTCTTTGTTTGGCAAATAGAGAATAAAAATAAAGCAGTACAAAAGTGTCATGAGTCTTCATGTCTCTTCTGTAGAAGATCTTCTGTAAAAGACTTTGTGCACCTGATTTTTGTTCAGGCCCTTGCCACAAAGAGGGAAAGCAATAGGAGGGAAAGTTGTCTCACTTGGATTATATCCAAGGTCCCAGCATGTGGGAAGTTAATTCATTCTGGCTAAGTATTTTCTTAAGCTCAGTGTGTCTGTAGATAGGTAATTTTCTATCTCAGTAAGCAAAGAGGAGGGAAAATTTGGCTGCTGAGCATGTCAGTGATCCCAAAGGAAACCTGTCTATGACTGCACTGCAAAGCAGTGAAAATCTCATCACCATCCAGAGCAGATCATGTCTCTCTCAGCTGTTCTGGGCTGTGTTCTTGCTTGGGGGTCTCTCAGATAAGAGGGTCAGGCAGAGCCCTGGCCTCATGAGCTGTTGCAGTGACAGCTGCCTTCTTCCAGGCAGGAGGAGTCCTTTCCTGAGGATGCTCCTGTCCTTTCCGTGTTGAGTGATACATCATTCAACAGTAGAATGCTACAGTCTGCTGTGAAAGCTGCCTTTCTTCTTTTTAAAGAGCACTTTCCTTTCTAATCAAAACAGCAATAGCCTGCTCTGTGTCCAACACTGTGACCAAGAAGAAAATCTGTGGTGTTAAGGCTTGTATTCCTTGGACAGCACTATTAGTAGAACTGTTGGCATTTTTTACTATATCAGGATACAATGTCTTATTACCAAATCATTCACATAACATCACACCACAGGTTTAAATGGAACTAGTAGCAGGTTTTACATCAGAACATCAGAGATATAGCCCTGGGTTTTTTGTTTTAGAGTTCCATGATTTTTTATTTTTTAATTATTTTTGAACACTTTGAATAACATCCAAAAATACTGAGTTTATTTTTTTATTATTTTTTATTTTTATTTTTCCATTGCTGTATAAATAGTCTGGCAATAGTTTAAAACGTCATCTGTGCAATTCTGCACGTTGTCTGTCAGTAAAGTAGTCCTTGTTTTTGCACTCCTATGATGGATTGTATTACATATGCTCCAAAATGCTATTTTAAACTGCATGGGGATCCTTACAGTAATTCCTACTTCTCCATAAATTATTTTACCTATATTCATCTTTATGCTATGAATAGTATACAGCAAATTTCAAGCAGTACCTTGTGTACCATTTATACTTGAAATGAAAGGGCAGAACATATTGTCCTAAATAAGTAACTCTAACATGAACGAGACTATAGTTTATACAAGCTTAAAATAGACATGAATTAGTGTTTTTAAAAGTAAGTAACTTACAATTAGGATGACGAATCTTTATTTAGGTATCTACATACATGGTTGAAAGGAAAGTTATTGATTTCTCAACATGTTTCAAAATGAAATTGCTAATGCTGGACTTGGACTGTGAAGTTATTAGCTTAATTGTAGGTATCTATATGTTTTTTAAAATATTCACTTAAATGCTTTAAGTACCACCTATTAATTTTTTCACACAACATAAAATTAATTGAGTAATACTACTTTCTTGTCTTAGATGACTTCCATTAAGGCCTGCTGTCTCTTTCTAAATGCTTAAATTTTGTAATGTTTGTCTTTTGCAGGCCATTAGGATCCGAAAATCTGCTCCTTAGAGGAGCCACTTTAAAGAATACAGAAAAAATATTTGGTAAATATTTGTGTTGATTATTTCAATGAATGCTGTAGTAATAAACAGACATCAAACAAAGTTACAATTCTAGAGTTGCTGCTGGGAATATGATTTCTACTGATTGACTTGATTTACAACTTTTCAATAAGGTGTACTGTTTCTAGAAATGCAATAAAGTTAGCATTAATGACATTCAATGACTATAGAGATTTTGGGGAGGGGTAGAGATGACTCAAATTCTTCCTGTAAATATTTGGATTTTGAACAAGCATTGTGAATAAATGCTGTTCCAGACAAGGTAATAAGCTTGATAAAAATGTTAAATCTGTTTTTCTCACTTGTCAAAACAGACAGATACCCATAAATATGGCTGATGAAAAAAAAAAAAGATAAATAAAAAATCCACCTAAACAGTTCCTGACACAAAATTAGACTTTCCACTAGTCACTGTATTTTGTTTGTATGATCTGTCTTCATTCCATGGAAGTGTTTTAATATTTCAACAGAAATAGGAAGCACAATATGAAATAGATGTTTTTGACATTCTTCAAACAAACATAGTGGTAGGGGTAGTTGCAGTGTTACAAACAACTCTTTGCTGATAATGAAGGGGACAAGGGTGCAAATCATCCTCTATATTGTATAACTTCCATACTCCAAAAAAGTGATCATAAATAGCTATGAAGTACTCAGCCTAAAACATCAAAATCTTAGAACATTTTCTGAAAAAAAAAAGGCAATTATACATTAAAGTTGCCCTCTTTGCTTTTAATTGGTATCTGAAATAGATAACTAATACAATTAATTTGTAGCATTTCTGTAAACATCAGAGCATGATTTTAAGATCTCAGTTAAATTGTGTATCAGGCACAATTGTGTAAGTGGCTGTTCCTGGTCTGTGTAACGCACGCAGTGTTTGCTATTACCCCAGTACGATCCATATCCTAAGCTATATTACTTTTATCAGTGTGCGGGGGTGCTGATTTAATATGCACTTAAAATCCATTTTCTTATTTACAGCTTTTTGTAGTTGTTTTTAATCTTCTGAGGGTTAGTCTCTCAATCTGAATTATTAGCAGGAATTCAGTAATATCAGAAGATCACTCTTTTCATAAAGTATTAGATTTTCCTGAGGAAAGCTAAATCAGTAGCCTTCTCTTATTCTTCTTGGATGTATCCTGTAGTATAGCCCTTGCTGAAGTTTCTTTTACAACATATAATTTAGATTCTAATATTAAATCCAAAAAAAAACAAAAAACAAAAAACCTTAAAAACACAAGATGATTTATTCAAAATACAGCTTTGTTTTGGCTTTCATTCATAATAGAGAACATGTTAGGAATTGGAAACTTTGGCTCTGGAATGGCGTCTGAAATGCCATTCTTAAAATTTCCCCTGAAGAACCAAAATATTAAAGCCATTTTTAGTGTTTGAGTATTATCCCAATCTGTATCCTTTTTCTTCAGACCACAGAAACTTAGAGAAATGACAGGGTATAATAATCTAGTCAGTTGTATTGTTATTAAAGTAAGTTCTTTTACTGTGCTATCTTTATTAAAACAAATTGTCTAATTTCAGGTGTTGCTATCTACACTGGCATGGAAACTAAGATGGCATTAAATTACCAGTCAAAATCACAGAAACGCTCTGCTGTAGAAAAGTAAAAACTTCAATATTTCTTTTGGGGATGAAAAAATGCATGTTTGAATAGTGAATAAAAGGGGATATTTTTATTTTGGTAAAAGTATGTGATCTATTGGTTTAAAGAAAAAAAAAAGGTAAAAGGACTTAAACTTTTCATTTTTGTGTGCTTCATTTTTGATTTATAAAATAAATCATATAACTCCAGATGAGGTTCTCAATACTTTATTATCATTATATGTTCAAAAGAAATCATCTTAATGCAGTGCTTACCTTTTTAAGATATGATAGCTTTGCTGTTCCAGTGGACTTCTCTTTTATTGGTTAGAGTATACCTACTGATGTTTTTCCACAGTTATGTTCTTCAGTATCCTAACATTACTTTACATTACAATTAAATTGAATTCAGTAGAAATAACTCCTTTTAGTTTAGACCAACTGCAATAACACAAAGACTATCTGTGGCAAGTTTTCATTGTTTTATCTAAAATCATAAATTCCCTCATCCGTTTGTTTTTTTTTTTTTGCTTTAATAAGTAGAGAGGATTATATTCTAGTCCTGCTCTACTATTTGAAGTCATCACATCTGAGTAAGGTGTCCAACTTCGTAGCAAAAAAAAGGATGTCATTGACTTAGGCAGTATGTACTGACCACCTGACAGCATTTCTCTTATATAGTGACTTAGTAATTATGTTTCTGTTTCTATTGTTACTGGTATGTAACCAATAGCTTTTAGTTCATGCCCACCATTAATATTAACATAGTTTTAAGTGAAGTGTTCTTTCTCTTTCTTTTTTTGTATCTGTCTATTACTGTCTAGAAATGGTAACAGTTGAACCATTGCAGCTACATTGCAAAACGTTCTAGATGGATTTTATTTCTATAAAAGTACTTTTGCAAGTATTCTTACATAATTATAGCAGTTAACATTTTAAATAAAAAATGGTCCTTGGTAATGATTTTCTCCATTGGGAAAACACCGTAGAGAAGTTATTAACATCATACTATTGTTACATTTGCAGCAAATGTTAAGCTGAAGAACAAGTATATTTTTTTAAAAACTCTGTAGTTTGTATACTAATGGAATTGTCATTTTAATTTTCACTTTATTTTATTTTAGATCAATGAATGTATTCCTTATTGTATACCTCTGTATTCTCATCAGTAAAGCACTAATAAATACTGTCCTGAAGCATGTCTGGGAGAATGAAGACTATCGTGATGAGCCATGGTATAATTGGAAAACAGAGCCAGAAAGGAAAAGGAATGTGGTATGGAAATAAAATACCAAAAAAAGTTTCACTAAACCTTACATTTATAAGAATCCTACTGAAAAGTATATACAGCTTGCTTGTTTACTAGTCATGAATTGTTACTTTTTCCAGCAATGGTGATGGTATATTTCTGGAAAGCCTATATATGAATTTTTGCACATAAGTTGCATATGTGAATTTAACTGAAGACTGATTAAGAATTAAAAGATCTTTGTTTTAGTATAAAACCTCCCATGCAAATATGTGTGTTTTTTTGTCTTGTTTTGTTTTGCTTTCTTTTGTTTTTTGGTTTGTTTATTTGGTTTTGGAGATGCCTTCTATTGTTGTGAGTTACACCAATAAGTAAAGTGCTCAGCTCCTGCAAAGAAACATAGGACTGAAAGGAATCACCCAACTAGTGGAAATTATATAACAGACATTTGATCAAAAGTATCTACTGTAGGAATCTCTGTCCTAATACCTCTCCGTTTCGTATAGTCCTGTAACTGTTATGAGCACAATAGACCAGCGCAGTTGCCAATGTCCAGCATCCTTATGAGAACAAGGATATAGTCAAGCAAGAATACCAGGAAATGAACTGAGCCCTGTATTACAGAAAGCATCATATTATTTCACTAAATATTCCCAAAGTGGAGAAAAATTTCCTTCCTTACACTAAATGATGATGATACTGCCTGAAGGTTATGTAATCTAGTACTCCTTGAATGACCTACTGTAATTTTATGATATTCTTCTGGTAATTTGTGAATATGCAAATGCATATTGTTTTCCTTGTTCACATAGAGTTGTTCATCATTCATATGTAGTCACTCTCATTAGTTGCTCTAGAACTTTGTAGCAATAATGTGTAACTGTATTCTCTACCTGTATGTTTGTAAAGAAAATTACAAAGTTAAAAAGATATTTCTTTATGCCCAAATAGGTGTGATATAAATCATGAAAGTTTGCATTCTGTGCTGAACTGTGAGATGTGAATGGTGTTGTTTACTGTTTGAAAGCTATTAGAAAAAATAATTTGCAAATCTAAGTAGTCACCTTCCAGTTTTTGATGGTACATGAAAAACTAGTATTTTTGTCTTGTTTCTTTGGCAGTTTCTTCAAGCATTTACAGACTTCCTTGCGTTCATGGTTCTTTTCAACTACATTATTCCTGTATCCATGTATGTCACTGTAGAAATGCAAAAATTTCTTGGTTCTTATTTCCTTACATGGGATGAGGAGATGTTTGATGAAGACATAGGTGAAGGACCACTGGTGAATACTTCTGACCTCAATGAAGAGTTAGGACAGGTAAATTTCATCAAATGATACATTTCCCAACTATTTCTACCATAAAAATAAACTTTCCTGATATATAGTATTTTGTTATTTAAAAATTCATTGCAACTTTTTGCAGATCTAAAATTAATTTTCTTTAGCGATGATTAATTTAAAAATCAAATTTGATATCTTCTGATTTTCAGAATCAAAAATTCTGATTTCTCAGCTAGGTCGGTTGAAGGCAAATTAAAACTTAGAACTTCTGAAAATATCTGTGACCTGATGTGCTAAGTGTTGAAACATAGGCAACATCTAAATTTGATTTTAATGCAAACTTCCCAGATACACCTCGCTTAAAGCAACTTTAGTCCCTTCCATCAGTTAGAAGTACTACATTACTCATTACATTGGTGTTTCCATTGTTGAAATTCATTTTAGGATTTTATAACATATTTTATATATTGTAGCTAATCTAGAAAATTAGTTCTCTATTAATTTTCCCTACACAAATGCTCTCTTATTAGATCTTTGGCAAATAATATTATTATTGTATATTCAAACAGGAGCAAATTTATATATTCTCTGAACCGATTGCAAATTCTGAGACCTTAGGCTGAATCATCTCACCAAACTTAAGTTATCCAGAAAGTAGATGTATAATTGTTGTGGTTTAACCCTGCCTTCAGCTAAACACCACACAGCCGTTCGCTCACCCTCTCCTCTCCCTCTCTGGAATGGGGGAGAGAAACAGGGAAGTGAAGCCTGTGAGTTGAGATAAAGACAGTTTATTAAGACAGGGAAATAATAATAACAATAATAATAATAATAGTACTACTAATAGTAATGTGTACGAAACAAGTGATGCACAATGCAGTTGCTCACCACCCACTGACCAATGCCCAGCCTATCCCCGAGCAGCCGGCCCCCCACCCTGGCTAGCCACCCCTATATGTTGTTTAGCATGCCGTCAGATGGTATGGAATACCCCTCTGGCCAGTTTGGGTCAGCTGTCCTGGGTCTGTCCCCTCCCAGCTCTTGCTGCACCCCCAGCCTGCCCGCTGGCAGGACAGAGCGAGAAGCTGAAGAGTCCTTGACTTAGTTTAAGCATTGTTCTGCAGCAATTAAAACATCAGCATGTTATCAGCACTCTTCTCATCCCAATCCAAAACACAGCACCCAACCAGCTACTAGGAGGAAAATTAACTCTGTCCTAACTGAAACCAGGACAATAATCTTAAGCTGGTTGGGAGTTTTCCACATTCACTGAACAGGTGCACCATCACATGCACCCCTCTTAACCTGACAGAGGTGCCTGCAATATAGTACAAAAAGGCATCTGTATTATAGATACTTACATAGTTGTTGTAAGTAGCTACACTAGATAATTAGCTCTGTCTGTCATGGTTAACTGTATAGTCTGTGTAGTAAAGGATAAACACTTCATGAAGGTAATGATTTCTCTCCATTGACTATAGAGGGAGATTATATAAGCATCTAAATTCCTTAAAGTAAAAGGAGATGAAAAGACACCTTTTTTTGTCTGGCTAGGCAAAATGTTTTGGCTAACTCCAAATATCCAGACACCAGTTTCATCCAGTCAAATGATTGACTGGCATTCTCCTTTTAAAATATTTTAGAATATTTAAAATACATAAGAGGATGTATTACTTTATTTTTGTACTTCTGAACTTGTTATTAAGCTTTTAGAGAACATTTATATTTATTTGGATAAAAGGTGGTGCAAGCATTTCGTAATTATGGGCAGACACTGTCAACACTGTCTCCCATAAAATCTTCACAGACAAGTTGTTGATGTGCAGCCTGGATGAGCAGACAGTAATATGGATTGAAAATGGGCTGAACAGCAAGGCCCAGAGGGTGGTGATCAGTGGCATGAAGTCTTAGCTGGAGGCCAGTAACTAGTGCAGTGCTGCAGTGGTCAGTACTGGGTCCTGTCCTGCTTAACATCTTCATTAATGATCTGGGTGATGGGGCACAATGGAACCCACCCAGGGGAAAGCTTCTTTGCAGAAAAGGCCCTGGGGATCCTGGGGGACACCAAGCTGAACATAAGCCAGCAGTGTGCCCTTGTGGCAAAGGCAGCCAGTAGCCCCCTGGTCTACATCAGGAGTGTTGCCAGAAGGTGGAGGAAGGCGAATCCTTCCCCTTCGTACAGCTCTGGTGAGGTCACTTTTCCATTTTGTTCTTGCTGTTGTTAGCCTTTAATGCTGTGGCTCACTGTAAAAGATAAAAGGAATCAAAATTCAATATTGAGACAGAAAGAAGAGACTTTCAATACAGTAACAATGCACATACAGCACACATATATAACTATATATAGATATGTATAGTTATATATTTCCTGCTCTACTCTGCGCTGGTGCAGCCTCACCTCGAGTACTTTGTGCAGTTCTGGGCACCACGGCACAAAAAGGACACTAAACTGTTGGAGAGTGTCCAGAGGAGGGCGACGAAGATGGTGAAGGGTCTGGAGAGGAAAACATACGAGGAGCGGCTGAGGTCACTTGGCCTGTTCAGCCTGGAGAAGAGGAGGCTGAGGGGAGACCTCATCACGGTCCACAACTTCCTCACAAGGGGGAGTGGAGACGCAGGTGACCTATTCTCCCTAAACATCAGTGATAGGACCCGCGGGAACAGGGTTAAGCTGAGGCAGGGAAGTTTAGACTAGACATCAGGAGGAGGTTCTTCACTGAGGGGGTGGTTGCGCACTGGAACAGGCTCCCCAGTGAAGCAGTCACTTCACTGAGCCTGTCTGAATTTAAGAAGAGATTGGACTGTGCACTTAGTCACATGGTCTGAACTTTTGGGTAGACCTGTGCGGTGTCAAGAGTTGGACTTGATGATCCTTAAGGGTCCCTTCCAACTCAGGATATTCTATGATTCTATGATAATTACTTGGTATTCATTTACACTAGAGTAATTGTAGTGGGAAACTTCTGACGGTAGCCTGAAGACTGTTCTGAAAGGAACTGATGCGAATCCAGGCATGTACATTAAGTAATCAGCCCTGCCAAATGAAATTTTTGTTCATTTTGTTTCCGTAAGTATCTGTTTTGCAGCAAGCAAGACATTAAAAACCGAAAATGAGCTTGAGAGAAGAGTGAAAGTATGTTAAATATTATTTAGAAGTGTTGTCGGGTAGGAGAGCTTTACTGGTACTCTTATATGATAAAATATTTTAGTGCCCCTATTTCCATGGAAGATGACTTCCAAAAGAAATTTTTGTCTTTTCTGAAATAGCTTGCATAAAGATCTTTAAAGGAAGGTGTAGCCCAGTAATAATTTAATTTCTTAAGATACCTTGAAAGATCTCTGTTCATATTCCTGCTGTTTTTAATTTGTGTTCATTTGCAGATTGAGTATGTCTTCACAGATAAAACAGGAACATTAACTGAGAACAACATGGAATTTGTAGAATGTTGCATTGAGGGGCATGTTTATATACCACATGTTATCTGCAATGGCCAAATTCTCCATGATTGTACAGGCATTGATATGATAGATTCTTCTCCAGGAGGAAGTGGAAAGGTATGGTGACTCTTTCTAGGTCCTTGTTTTTTACAGTGAAACATGAAAATTGAATTATGCTGATGAAGGGAACTGTAGAAATATAGCATTCTTGAACTTTAGTAACCAAAGCATATACCTGCAGGGGATGTATGACAGCATGAACGCTTTCCTTTCATAGTTCAGAGTAAGATTTAGTTGCTTAATAGGAAGTTTTCCAACTTACTGAAGCTATAAAACTGAATTAAATAAAACCAAGAAATACAGAACTTTCTCTGGTTAATAGATAAAGATACATAATAGCTGATTTCCATTTTACATTGGCTTTAATAGGGAAATCAAGGCAGGAAATTCATAAAGGGGAAAAATGAATGTTCAATGCAAACATTTCCTCAGTCATCACTGAGTGAGTATGTGGTAATAGAATGGTTTATAATCAAACCCATCTACTTTTAAAAGTGAATTAATATAGCCACATCTGAAATGTATTACAGCATGTACATGCTTTGGCTTTTTTTGCAATGTAAAGCAAATTAAATTAATTGAAGGTTACGGAGAATTCACGTCAGCAGATGAGCATTGTATAAAGGGGCAGTGTAACCACAGCCAGTGGACAATATATTTTACAACACAGTCTCAGATCATACTTATGCCATAACCTTCACTGTGGCAAAATAAGGCCTCTTAAAATTCAACAGCTTTATGGTTTTTAGCTGTCTGAATACAGTCCCAAGGTAGCTGTGTTTTTGGCTTCGAATTAAAATGCCACAGACACAGTTTGTATTGAACAGCACAGAAGATTAAGATTCTGAAACAAAGATACAGTTAGAACACAGCCATTTATTCATGAAATAGAAATCTCTTTGTGGTGTGACTATCAAACCAGAAACAAGAAATGGCTAAGGTGCTATCGCCAAACCATCTGAAACGTTATGGAAATTGTTGGCTCCAGCTGCCAGAATGTCCACACTCCTTTTATTTTATATAGATCTGAGAGGTGTTCAAGCTGCGCAAGAAACTGAAATCTCTAAATCCTATTAACACTTGTGCTGCAGATGCCGTGTCCCTCTGTCTGGATTCAGGACTCCTGAAATTGTACCTTGACTAGTGTTTAATATAGGTTGTCAAAGTTTAAACAAACAAATTAAAAAACAAACAAAACAAAACAAAAACTTTAGCCACATGTAGAAACTCGGAGGCAAGAGATGCACATTGGTTTTTTTTTGAAGCCATCAGCAGCTTGACTTGCATGGCAGTGTTAGTAGTACTAGCAGCTATTAACCAGGGGTGGTACACCACAGGGACAGACTTGGCTCCCCTTAAAGGGCAGATGACCTGTGATACTGCCTGTACATGATAATAAACAGTAATAATCACTGACATTGCTAGCCTCCAAAAGAAAAAAGTTTTTTAAGGAATACTTGAAAGTGATAACAAATAATAACAATCATTTCTTTTATTTATTAGGAGAGAGAGGAGCTATTTTTCCGAGCTCTTTGTCTTTGCCACACTGTTCAAGTAAAAGATGATGACAGTGTAGATGGATTGAAGAAAAACCATCTCTCAAGAAGATCTCGCATATATATATCATCATCACCTGATGAAGTTGCTTTAGTTGAGGGAATACAGAGGTATGTATGTAATTAAGTACAGTACTTTTTAAATCTGGAGATCTAATCACTGAAGTTCAAAGTTGTTTTCAGAAAAAAAAATCCTAATAGCAAACACCAAATCATCTACAGCTGATGATTTTCTTAATATGTAGTCATGATTATATTCATAAATCAAATAAAAACAGTTGTGTTAATTTTCTGAAGATAAGCTCAGCTTTAAATCTGTCTGACATACTAAACTGGATAATTATATTTTTATTGCGTTCATTCTCTTGATACGTGTTTCATTTTACAGACTTGGTTACACTTATCTAAGCCTGAAGGACAATTACATGGAGATCTTAAATCGGGAAAATAACAGAGAAAAGTGAGTGCTTAAAATACAACAAAATGAGACTGAGGAAAGAAAGGTTTATTGATATGTTTAATAAATCATTCTTTTCCTGTGTTACTTTTAAATTCAAAAAGTCACAAATTGTGCAAATTTTACTATAAAAATAAATGATCTAATACTTACAATTTTAAACATACACTGTAGTTTTATAATTGTAAGTCTGCTAGTTTGACAGTATATGAAATAAGAAAAATTAAAATAACAAGAAAAGTGTGACATGGTGGTTCTTGACCTAATGTTATAGATCAACAGCTTTAGGAACTATGGATATTTTTCCTTTGTTATATGGTAAACAGTATTTTTTTAATAAAATGGTATGAGCCCAAAATGTATCACAGTTTGCAGGCATAGTCCTGATCCAGCTCTTTGTTAGAATCTTCTGTTGCTTTTAGTGAAATAAACATTGTGATCTTGCACTGGTTGTAAGGTTGTTGTAAGGTCTCAGAACTGAATGAGCTAATTAACCATCAAATCTATTTTATAAGTAAAATATCTATAGAAATGAATCCTGAAAAGATTGATATTTATGTTTGTGCTGGAAAAAGGGGGGAAAAGAAGATAGAAGATAGAGAGTGAATGATTAATGTATATAAACTGATGAATGATATAAAAACAGCACAGCAGGAGTTTCTGTTCATTTTTCTTCCTAGAAAACAAAGGAACATGGGATCAAGTCAAATCATAAAAACAATGACAATTATAATAGTGGCAAGAATAAGGTGGTTTTTTTCATCTGATTAACTTGTCAGTTGACACTTGAGGAGGATCATGAAATTACATTGGATCATGAAATTACATTGGCACATTTAGGAATAGTCAGAATTAAAATTTCAAAAATATTAAATAAAGACTTTTGTGTAAACATCTCAGTATTTTAAGTCCTATGGCTATGCCTAGGTATTATAGGCAGGGATTTAGTTACTCTATAGGCAGTATAGTGCTCTTCTACAAGGTTTCTAGTCTTCTGCTAAAATAAATTATATTGATTGTTTTCAGGAACTAGATATTGAAGAACATCACAGAACATCACATTCAGATTCTGTTTCAAGTAATTAGCAGTTGAGCCCTCACCTCTCCATTTGCTATTTGTAATGTGCTATTTCATTCTGTAGTAGTTCCATGTTCCATGGTTCCATCCTAACCTTTCACGTTAGGAGTCATATTTTATTCCATATGCTTGAAGCTTTAATACCCAGTTTAGGTATCTGAAAAAATAGAGTTGTTTAAAAAAATATCTGTTTCTTTTTCAGGTTTGAATTATTAGAGGTTTTGAGTTTTGATTCTGTGAGACGGAGAATGAGTGTAATTGTTAAATCTTCAACAGGTAGGACTACCACATGCTGTATCCTGTTAAGTGGTTTTATTTCACTTAAATTTATTTCAGATTTATCAAAGAGTTAATCATTTTTACCATGGTCTGTGTGCCTTTCATTAAAAAATGGGATTGGGTATCAGCATGTGTGCAAATCTTACAAAACTGTTGGAAGAAATCTATTTTCTTAATTTGGATACAAATATATCTGGCTGTTTTGAATTCTATGCTGTCTCTTCTAGGTGATATATTTCTGTTTTGTAAGGGAGCAGATTCTTCCATATTTCCTAGAGTTAAAGAAGGCAAAATTGACCAAATACGATCCAGAGTTGAACGCAACGCAGTGGTAAGATTCCAGCGGGTATTAAACTTCTACTGAGTTGTTCATGTGATATCAAAGATTTTAAGTGTCCTGATCTCCTGATTGATATTGTAACAGATTTGTCTTCCAAGGCACTGAAATTATTCTATACCAAAGTGCAAGCAGGCTGTATGCGTAGCAGTTTGTGGTACTCCCTTACCTGATTTTTTCCTCCATCTCATCTTCCAAGTAGCAGTTCTGGTAAGATAGGAATGCATTAGGTATGCATTGATGTACATTGTAGGTTTTACTACACAAAACAGTTGTCAGGTAATTAGAAGTGAAGGAGGCTAATGAAACTGAATGAAGTGTTCATGCATCATATCGATCCAATGTCTGTCAAGAGAGAAATCCAGCTGTTTCTTCATCCTAGATAATTGGTTATAGGACTTACTTCTACATACAGAAACTTCTGAGAGAAGATACAGGCAGACATCTGGCATCTGTCCTTATCAGTAGCAAGAGTCCTGAAACTTTCTGAATTCTCGTCCTTGCATTTGTACTAAGTAACCATACAAAGACCTACTGGAATAATGTTTATGAAGATAAAGCGCCAGTTAAATGGTGTTGTTAGAGGCAATATATTTGAGATAGCAAAACATTCTTTCTGTGTTATAGCAGCTTTTTTTTTCCCTTCTGTGGTCTATGCACTCCTTTTCTTATTCATCACCAAATCCAAAAGTTTGATCCAGTCTGAAACACCCACAACTGATTTCTAGTTTTCACTTGATTGAAATGACACAGTTGGATTTTCACTTTGAACACTCACTGTCATGTGTTGTCTCTGTCCTTGTCCCTGTATCTGCTGCAACACAGCATCAACAGACTGACTCTACAGAGCTACTATTTATATCATTATTATTTCTTCTGACTCATCCTGCCTAATTATAAAGATAGGGAAGGAAAGCTTTAGCATGACCTTCTTTTCCCTGGTAATCCTGTACGTATAGTTATGTGGCTGATCTGTTTCTCTTCTGGAGGACTGAAGTTTGTCCCTCAGGTTGTAACTGCTTCCAGGGCAGCACAGAATCAAGCTGACCCCTGTTTTCTAGTCTATATTATACTATACTCACTTTACTATAAAAATGAGCATTGGGGCTCTTCATGTAAACAGCAAAATCATTCAAATTTTTCAAATATTACAGTGTAAACAGCAAGAAATCTAAGAAAAGTTTTATGGGATGCATATTGTTTCTTTTGATTACATTCTTCAGGAGGGACTGCGAACACTGTGTGTTGCATATAAAAAGCTCACAGCCGAAGAATATAGCAATGCACAGAAGCTGCTTCAAAATGCAAAGTTGGCCCTTCAGGACCGGGAAAAGAAATTGGCAGAAGCATATGAGAAGATAGAAAGAGATTTTATTTTACTTGGTGCTACAGCTGTTGAAGATCGGTCAGTACATTTCTTAGACTATGCTTAGGGATGTTTAGGGCACTTGCTTCAGTATTTATAAACAAGGAAATGTCTGCGAGTGGAAGTAGTTAATGGCTCTCTTGTAACTGTTTTTCTGGGTTAGAGGTAAGTCCATGTATTTGAATGAATTCCATATCTCTAGTTTACTGAAGTTACACATGGTAATTTTATAAAATAGTAATTTAATAATAATAGGTACAAAAATCAGCATATTCAAGCAATGTGTATGCATTATACCTTATTGAGCAAACTGTAGGGAAATGTTTTGGAAGAAAGAACTATGAAATGGGTATTGAGGAAATAAAGGAAGGATCTATGTTATGTTTTAAATTTTAAAACTGTGTATTAAAACTGGGAGGTGACTTTAATAACTCTTCAGTACGTCATTATTTGATGTCATTAGCTGAAAGCACTAAAAATGTTTTAAGTGAAGTACTTATCTGGGGAATAAAGCAGCTTGTCCTTTAGGCTATATAAGTGAAAGGTGAAATTTTGAGCACTTTGAAAGTGTCAAAATAAATCATTTATAATGTACTACTCCCCTTAGCATTTTTAGATTCATACCTTGGGGAAAATTCTTAGATCTAATCACTTCTATTGAAATTTTTTATTTGGTTATGAAAAGCTTTCAAATAGAACCTCTGAATTTCTCATTTCCAAGCAAACTATTGTCTGTTGTCAATTGACTTCCACAGGCTACAAGAAAAAGCTGCTGACACTATTGAAGCACTCCAGAAAGCTGGAATTAAAGTTTGGGTTCTGACGGGAGACAAAATGGAGACTGCTGCAGCTACTTGCTATGCTTGCAAACTCTTCCGGAGAAATACACAAATACTTGAGCTAACGACAAAGAAAATTGAGGAGCAGAGTTTACACGATGTGCTTTTTGATCTAAGCAAAACTGTCCTAAGACACAGTGGCAGCCTAACCAGGGATAGTTTGTCAGGGTAAGGAAAAAGTTGAATTTTCAAGCTAGGAATGGACTTCTGTGCATTTCATAAAAATTAAATGATTGATTGAATATCTTAAGACCACCAATATAGTGTTTGGGTTTCTGTTATCATAGTGTAAATGACTGTATGTCAATTACATATAAGTTTGCTCCATATAGGTTTAAATTTTTACACTTGTGGCTGTCTCTCCATCTCATTACTGGTACTTCTTGAAATGTTAAAGAAAAATCACAGCTGGTTTTAATTTTATATCTTTCCACCGAAACAATACGGATTCTTGGCAAAAGCAATATAGTGAAGTAAAATAGTGTTTCACACTTCTAAAAGGGAAGCAGACGTGATTTATTTCTGTAATCAGAGTCAGTATATGATGCGACTTTCTTGATAAGACCAAGTCCTAAGGGAGCTATGCTGTGTCTCTCTACTGTGCTATTTCTAGGGAAGATGATCATGTATTTACAGATAGGTGACAGGCAGAGTACCACCTCTTCTGGTGTGCATAAAAATACTTAAAGTGCCCTAAATAGAAAGGTAAATTATACAGAAAACACTGACTTATGTGTTTTTTGAATGTCAGAAGGATAGGAATCGTGTGCAGAAATGATTTCCTTGAAACATAACAGGGAATAAGATAGAAAAATGGCACTGAAAAGCAAAACCACTGGAATAATATGAATGCCTCATACAGGTAGTAAGTTAGGCTAATTACTTGAAGCTTAGTAGCTAATACACATTACATAGTCCTTTAGGTAACCTCTTTTTATACCCTGTAAAAACCTAGGAATTAGACTAAAAAAGATATTTATCATCTTAAGATGCTGGTGGTGGTCTTTCAGATGTAACGATGTGTATTTGCTTTGTGTTTCTTTTTAATGTGGAATCAGCTAGTATGTACATTTTGTATGCATTTACAATAAATTTATAGTAAAGTAACATGGAATACAAAAAGTATTTGTGATACTTCAACAGAGAGATTGTAAAACTTATGGCTTGAAACTCAGGGCTGGAGCATCTGTCTTAGCTCTCCTTATACTTAAATCTCATTGGTCTAATAAGAACATTTGCATATTCAGTTAAATATGTCTCTTAAACTTCATATTTAAAAAATAACTAATTGCCTCTGTATCATCTGTTCCACTTTCAGCTTACATTCCACAGTTCTTTCAGCTTATGTTTAAACATGTTTTTTACCTTCTTGTGCAATACCAATTTTTTAGACATGAAGATTCATCAGAATTTCTTGTGTTTGGCTGCAGAGTTGGAAAATATGCAAAGATATTAATAGCAAGATTTTGCCTGGATGTTCAAATTCAAGCTGAAAACCTTTCACTATGATATGGCCTATGTTCAATACATTGCTTAGACTTCATTATGATAAATTTTTGGTAGATGTTTTGTTATACTAATGGTGTTGTCCTATTTACCAATGGTAACAAATTGCTGAAAAGTATCTGTATACTATTTTAAAATACAGTTTGCAGTACTTTACATTATTTGTCAAAAATAGCGTCTAGTAGGAAAGATGCAGGTGCTTAAAATAGGTTAAAGAACATTAATAAATGCGGTGGTTTTCATTGGTCATGGTGAAACTGTGTTTGTGGAAAACCCCCACACAGTAGTATTACCTTGGAACACTGAAACTAGGACACAAATAAACCTGACTTTCTGTTTATATATACCTCACTCACTGCTGAGCTAGAGCCTGAGGCTACTGAGTGATTTAGGCAAATGGAAGGGAGCTGTGAAATAACTAGTTGGGAAGCTGCAGAAAACTGCTCTTGCGGTGTGGCACTCAGCATAGATCATCTCCCCCTGTTGTTCAGCATATTTTATTGTGCTGAACTGTGCTTTGTGCAAACATGGCTACACTTTTAGCAATGCCCACATTAGCTATTTGAAAGCTTCCCCAGGTATACTTGTATGAGACTTAGTCATTGTACTAAATGCAAAGTGTACCTACTGTAAATGCAGACAGACAGTAGCCTTATCTCTCCAGGCCAACAAGTCTCTTTTAAGTGTTGCCTTCAAAGCGTGGTTTAAACATGGTTTAAACTCCTTAAATGTAGCCCCCTGAAAAACAGTGTTATTTTCCTCATCAAAATAGATTTTGGAGTACCAAAGGATTTCTTTTTAACTTTTTTTTTTTTTTTCCATATATTATGGAATGTTCTACAACTCAGTTTACCTTACAGCAGTTCTTGGAGCCTTTTCAGGCCAAACTGCAGGACCATTTGTTATACGCTCATACTCACTGTTCAAGTCAGTGAGTTATCAGATTGCTGTGTTCAAACTGTTAGCGCACTGAATGCATTCAACATAAGCGAGAATTTTAAAATGTCATAAATAGAAATCCTATACAATGAATTTCCGTTTGAAGTGTATTAATGATGCAGTATTCTCTACTCACTATTTTTTTCATTAACTAATTTTCACAGAAGACCTATTGCCAAAATTAAAATATGACTGAGAATTTTATACTGACTCTTAGTTTATATTTTATCCCTGAACAGACTTTCAACTGATATGCAAGATTATGGTTTAATTATTGATGGAGCAGCATTATCATTAATAATGAAACCAAGACAAGATGGGAGCTCAGCTAACTACAGAGAACTCTTTCTGGAAATTTGCAGAAACTGCAGTGCAGTGTTATGCTGTCGAATGGCACCTCTACAAAAAGCACAGGTTTGTATTTCTTTTCTGAAGTAGCGTATGCATGTAAATATTGGAATTTAATATTCTGTATGACTTACGATATCTAAAAATGTTAGCATTCACTTTTGTATCTTCTAAAATGGAAAAAGCAAAAACAAACCAAACAAAATGAGTAGGGATTTCTACTAGCAAGCAATTTAGATAATGGTATGCTAAAATGGCACCCAGCTGTGCACCTGAATTTGACTTATGTACATATTGTGCAAATTTTATGCTTGGTACATGCTGATAAATGAACATATTTAATGAATGGAACTAATTGCTTCCTTTTTAACCTAACAAGCTTTGAATTGTCAACTTTCTGTTGATACTAGAAGAACCTGGATTATTTATTATTATGGAGTGATATTTAATCTTTAATTTTAATATAAGTAGGAAGCCAAGTAAGAAGAATCCAGATTGAAAAACGTGTGCATTACATAATTTTTATGTACTTGTTGACTGTTGTTTACTAGTTCATATCAAATAAAATTTATTTTTTGTTAGTAGCAAAAATTTTAATACAGAGAGCATCCTATGATCTTAACATGTAGTAGTTAGACTGAGCAATACTGTTTTTGTGTTTATCATTTTAAATTAATTGTACACTCATACAAAATAATCAAGCCATCATAGATGAGTTTTTAACACTAGTTCTTTTCCAGATTGTAAAATTGATTAAGTTATCAAAGGAGCACCCTATCACGTTAGCAATTGGTGATGGAGCAAATGATGTCAGTATGATTCTAGAAGCACATGTTGGTATAGGTAAGTGTGCTTTTTAGCGTATTAATTGAAATGAAATAACAAAAACACTTATTTAAAGTAGGTAGTCTCAATCAGATTCTGCATTTTATAGACAACTTTTAGTGCATTTACTTCAGGAATTTTATGAGGTTGAGTTGTGATCCCCTACTAGATCAATGTCATTGCATTATTTTATAGGTTTTCAAATAACTGTGTCTTTTAAATAGCTCTTCCATTATTAATCAGCTTCACACCACCCCCCCCCCCTTTGTTTTTAAGGAATCATTGGCAAAGAAGGTCGTCAAGCTGCAAGAAACAGTGACTATGCAATACCTAAATTTAAACATTTGAAAAAAATGTTGCTTGTTCATGGGCATTTCTATTATGTTAGAATATCTGAACTTGTGCAATACTTCTTTTATAAGGTAGGAGAATGCTTCTTATAATTATGTGAATCTCGAAAATATACATGATAATATCTAACTATATGTAGTCAGTGGTACCAAAACAGTGGTACCAAAACGCTGTAATTCCATTAAGGGTTTTTGTTGACTTACAGATGCAAAGTTGAAATGGGATTATTGTTGTTAACCAGATCATGAAGTGGATCTTTTATATAAGTGCATTCTGCAATCAATGCTATGGTTAAAAATGAAATTTGCCTTTTCTCTCTTAAAAACTCCAGCACTGACTTCATTAACTTCTTGGTTTTCTCTATAGTGGCCTTTTAAATCAAATTGCAAGTAGTAGTTGAGAATTTAGCAGAACTTAATTTATGTTAGTTTCTAAATTCATTGGGTTAGTGTGGGTAGAGAAAGTTTATAATGTGCTTTCCCTTTTTAAAATAGTTTTATTACATCTAAATGTTGGGATCCAATCAAAGTTCTTTCAGTAAGCAATGGAAGATTATAGGAAGTTTCAGAGGATAATTCAAGCTCAGTGTTTGATTGAATCTATAGTTAGGAGGTGATGAAGTTTGGGTCACAGCTAGAAACATCTTAAAAATTACTTTGCTGGGAACTCTGCTAAGGAGAATATAAACATCCTTGCTTATCACAAGTTGTGTCCTCCTGTGGATTGCATCTTGTTTTGCCTTGCCTTAACTGAACTGTGTTCCTGCATAACAAATTCA
This sequence comes from Stictonetta naevosa, assembly GCA_011074415.1. Taxonomy (NCBI): domain Eukaryota; kingdom Metazoa; phylum Chordata; class Aves; order Anseriformes; family Anatidae; genus Stictonetta; species Stictonetta naevosa. Next base: position 139,112,904 of record CM021697.1, on the reverse strand, counting down.
TTGCCTTTGAATTTTGAAACTGTAGTCTTCTAAGTTTTCTTTCAAAATATTTTAAGTACTTTTTACCAATATTGCTGTAAGATGGTGTTGATATTTAATGAATGCAGCTTTCTACTCTTTCTGCAGTGTTTACTGTTAGTAGTGTTATAAAACTGTAATATGCATAGCTGTACTGTTATATAGCATATGCATTTGTGCTTAAATTCCACTGATAACTGTGTCACTTTATCTTTCAGAATGTCTGCTTCATTTTTCCTCAGTTTTTATATCAGTTCTTCTGTGGGTTTTCACAACAGGTTAGTGTTTTTGGTTTTGTTTTTTTAACTCACTGCCAAATTTTCTCTGTCATTTTTTAAACAAATGGAGCCTTTGACACTATGCCTATTCAGCCGATAAAATTTCTAGGCTAGTTTACACATTGTAAAAAGAAGAGTATCACTTCTGATTTATATGATTTTTAGTGGCAGTTACAGAAATTAATTTGATGAATTATTCTAAAAGCAATGTTATTTTCAAAGTAAAATAAAATAACAGAAAAACAAAAACAGCAAGTCAAAGTGAAATCTCCGTGGAACATGTAAGGTCCATTAGGTTTAAACTTATCAGTCACAGACAGAGGCAATCCTGAAAGATAAGTATTTGAACTAACAGTTCATTTTTATAATTCAGAATGTAAAAGAACAGAGTCATATTTTCTGGGGTGTACACATATGAACTACTAATTTGGGACAAATAGCATCATTCAGTGAGTTGAAAAGAAAAAAATAAATGCATAATGATAGGGAAAAAGGGAACTGTTGTTCACCAGAAGAGTACCGTCTTTTAGGAGAGAAATCAATATTCTCCCTTATAAGTAAGTTTTTCTGAAGAAATTGACTCATTCATTTTAAATCAAGTGTAATGCAGTGGATTGTTTTAAAATTAAAACTAGCTGATTTCATTCTTTTCCATCTACAGCCTTTATATGATACTGCGTATCTAACACTGTACAATATCAGCTTCACTTCCCTTCCTATCCTCTTGTACAGTCTAATGGAACAACATGTCAGTGCAGACACACTCAAGAGAGAGCCTTCCTTATACAGGTAAAATTAATGCATTCGACCCCAAACCTTGACTATTCAGTTGTGGAATCTTTCTATGGTGTAAACAAAGCCCTCAGGATTTTTCTACTACAAGGTACAATAGAACATCAGATACACTGCAGCAGAAGGGTTGAAGATCACATGCACTGTATATAAACTATTGTAGGTGCATGTTTTTAACATGAATGTTTATATACTGCAAGCCACACCATTCATAATGTTACTGAGAGCATAACAGAAATTACTATTCTATAAATCAAAATGTGATTTATTTTAATACTGTTTATTTCCTCCAACCATGGGGAATAGAATAATAGATTTTTTAAAAAATAAATCATACTGTATACATGTTTTATTGTGAAAGAAACGAAGACTGAGAGTTAAAGTGTTATATCATTTTTTATATTTTGTGGAATATTCTATTCCAACATTGTCCTCTACATGTTGCGTACTCACTACTGGGCATTAAAATTGTGACTGATTTATATTCTTAGCCACTTGAACTACAGTTCCCTGCATGTAATAAACTGCATGTAACCATCTAAATTAGGAAGTGTCCATTTTTTTTATTATTGTAGCAGCAAAAACAGTACATTTTAGAGAGTGGTAACACTAGATAATCAAAGAGCAAACATTTCTGGAGAGGAGTAAAAGCTGCCTAACCAGTAATCAGTGCATAGATACTGTTTAGCTATGAAATGGAAGAGGAACACAGGATACTACTGCCAAAACCAACCCCAACCTCCCCATTCTTTCCTATATTTTAAATGTTTTCAGTTTAGAAATGGTGATTCGGAAGATTTTTCATTTTCTTTTTTTGAAATTTAAACAAAGGCTATTTGGTCAAAAACACTGGCTTTTTGATATCTAACATTTTATCGCCAAGCTGTTTTAGGCAATAGCACAGTTGTAAGCCACGTAAGGTGGCTTAGAACAGTTAGCCACATATGGTTTTGCACCATATATTACTAATTTACTGGAATAGCACACAGTGAGAAATGATGTAATCTGGTCGTCAGACATAGATTTTAAACTACACGTGGTGAAAACATTGGTTCATAGCAAGTATTTCTAGCTACTATGCGAGATTCCTGTAATTCAGGGTTTTCCTTTAATTGTGTGCTGATTTACTCTGATGTGTTTTATAGTAAATAGCATGTTAATATATACTCTTTCTGTGTGCCAGAACTAAACTTCTAGTATTTAAATTTTTCTGTAATAAGAACACATATGGCAGTGAATAGTTCTATTTTTGACTAATCCATGTATTTTTTTGTGGGAAAATATTTAAGAAATGCAATTTGACCTAAAGGTTCAACTCAGTTGCAAAATCCTTGTTTTCCATGTTCCCCATAAAATTAGTATTTTGTTTGTAATGCTCTGTGTATCCCATGAGAAACAAAGCAAAGTCTCCAGAGACCTCTAGTGTTTTTATTTACAGTCCACACTAGACTGTCATGTGCACAGCAGGTACTGTAAAAAGATACTTTCTGTAAAAAATAAATAAATAAATAAATGTGTGCAGACCAGGAGAATTTACCATACAGTTGGAATAAGAAGTACTACAGACAACAGTTAAAAGGGTTCAGTATAATTTTTTTTTTTAAAAAAAGAAGATATTCAGGAAGGATTTCAATGTGGAGTTGTCATGGAGAAATGTGGCAGTTTCGCATGAGATTTCTTTATTGTATTTCCTTCAAAAACAATTTAACATTGTTTGTCTAAGTTTGTTTTTTTTTTAACATGCTATTATGAATGCGTATATCTCGTTTTACACAGAGATGTTGCCAAGAATGCTTTGTTGCGCTGGCGTGCATTTATTTATTGGACATTCCTAGGAGTGTTTGATGCTGTGGTATTTTTCTTCGGTGCCTATTTCTTGTTTGACAACACAATTGTGACCAGCAATGGACAGGTTAGTGTTGGACTTAGTCAGTGTCGATCAAAGGTAATTTTTTAATGTCAAGTGTGTTCTGTCGTCATGAATATTTTACGAGTTATGATGAGATAGATGGGTTATCTGTTTAGTAAAATCTGAATTATTTAATAGGAATACTGTATATCAGTAAACAGGCATAGGACTAGATAAAACTTAGGAGAAATATATATCATAAAGTCTGAGAATTCCTTCAGAATTTATGTAATAACCTTTCTGTTTTATGCTTAATGTTCATCTGATGAATATCTGATTAACATATCAAAAGACTCTTGGTAGAACAGTTATGAATTATCATAAAAAAATAAATATGACAAGTTTTTAAAATGTTTTAATTAATTATTACGTATGGCAGCTGAAAATAATCTCTCTTTACTTGCTTTGCAATCACAATGCAAATTTTAAGAACCTTTTGCATTTTATTTATTTTACCCGTTGATATGTTGGTCTATTTTATTTGTGTGCTTTTTTTTCCTTTTGCTACTTGCTTCTCTTCCTATACTCAGCTAATGACAACCAACACTCACATGGTAAGACTACTGTGGATTTGTCATGATACCCATTTCTTTCACTGTTCTTTAATTAAACTGCTAATTAAAGAGCAGTTTAGTTATTTCCTATAACTATTTAACAATAGCACTTAAACCTATAAATAGAAATGCTCTTTATTGCTTCTTTAAATGTTTTTTAAAATACAAAGAACTTACATGGAGTATAAGATATACTAAGGTATATAAGGTATAGTAAAGAACCAAGAACTTTCAAAAATAAAAGGCCTTTTGCTTCCTTGCATTTTGGTATTTTTTTTCTATACTTTTCTGGAACCTACATTTTGTTGCTAACTCTGCTATAGAAATTTTACTACGGTTTATGCTATAAAATATTTGAATAGGTTTAGAAAGGACCCTCAAAGTGAGAGAGAAAATAAACTGCACAATTTTGTTGCCTATGTATAAAATATACATTTGCTAGAAAAGCAACATTCAAATAGCATAAATTGCCATCTTTGTGACATCTATCGGTGAAATGAACTCTTAGTGTGAGAAATTTGTTAAGGATGACAGTTTTTCTAAGGACTGAACGACTGTCTGTTAGACATAACTGTACCCTGTAGCACTTCTTTTTCTGATACCATTATGTTCTATTAGTTATTCAAAACTCTACATCAGCTCATATTTGTAGTCCTGGAAGTCAGTCTTCTTGTATCTGTACACAATTTTATAAGTGGTTTGTATCACAAGTATTCTGTGTTCCGTTTTGAAATTTTAGTCTATTTCTGTTGCATGTATTAAATCTAGTTCTTGCTGAAGCTCTAAATTAGCACTAGTGCCAAATTTGAAATTTTTAATGTGTATGTCTAGAACTAGACACCCGTGTTAATATTTGATGGTAAAATGTATTGCTTGATGAGACATTCTGACTCCTGAGTGTCACAGTGGGTTAGAAAATTCAATACCTTTCAGCATGTACCTTGTGTGTATGAAGTGTACAGATTTACAGTTGCAGTTTTAGATTTAAAAGGTTGAAAGTGTTAGTGTCCAAGAATAGAGATACGTCTGTGAGTTCATACATACATGAATGCTAGTGGGTGTCGATGGTTATTTCCAAGTGTTTAAATTATGGTTTGGTCTGGAAAATGGCAGTACAAGATTTGAGGATTTGAAAGGTTTACCACAACAATGCATTATTATGGAACAGGCAAAGGCAGAAAGCAGAAAAGGGAATAAAAGGGCTGAAGATAGCACTGATACCTTAAAGATGATTCAAGTTAGGTTCCAATTTGTTAAAATGGGTGCTGAAACAAAAATTTGAAAATTGTCATTCCCTCCAGAGGTGAACTAATTGCCATTTTTGCAAACCTAGTAAAAAGTCAATGTCTTTTATTTGAATTGCTCACTGTATCACAGTAAAATTTGCATACTGTTCAGGTTGCTTCCAAACACAATCCCCCAGGATGTTTCTCAGTATTTAAAAATCTGTTTGAAATTGTCTGCAGTCTGTAGAGTCCTGTTGCTAGAATACTGAACAGTGTGTTTTCAGTCACTGAAATTTACTTTATAAATGCCTACCTGAATCATTTCCTGGTAAACAAAACTAAAATGCCAAAGATTTCTCTCTTATCAGTTGTTACTAATTTGTAACAATGCTTTTTGTATGAAGTTCCACTTTGGATATGACATCATTGTTGGTGTTGTAAAACCATATAGTCAGAGACCAACTACATAAGGAAGGTAAGAAGAAACAAAGGCACCACAGAAGTGATTGCAGACTGTAAATGTCATCACATTACTCTGTAATATGTCCTGTGTGACCTTTTCATTTCAACATTTGATACAGATGGTTTTAAATATAATTGTTAGGATGGGTTCAGAGATAGATAGGAAAAACTAAATTAAAAGGATTAACAGGAGGGGAAAAAAAACAACAGGAGGGAAGAGAGGTGAGAAGAACGATGAATGGGAATGTGGAAGATAAAACATACAGTCGCAGAAGGAGGGGTAAAGTCTTGGGAAGGCTGGGAGCAGAGCACATAAAAATATTTGTTAATAAACTACATGTTAACAAACAAACATAAAAGAATGATTCATAGCCTGAAGAGGTGAACAGTATCTTGAGAGATTCATTGCCAAAAATTCCATCGGGTTTTTTAACTCTCTTCATCTCATATTGCTCTACTTAAATTTTCTCTATGCCCAAAAGCAGACTCTTGGTGTCTGACAGCAGTCCCTGTGCTATGACTTCATTTTCTGAGCCAGAAACATGGGTAGGTGGAGTGTTAGGTTGCAGCCTAATGCCTCCTAGCTAGCCTGATAGAACAAGGATTTTTTTTTTTTTTTCATTTTTTTTCTAATCTTGCAGCTTTTACTGAAAATACAGACATATCTGTTCAATGTGCAGAAACTTTGATGCTGGGCTCTTCAAGAGATGCCAGATTCAGCATGAGAGTATTGTAAAGTCTAACTGCCAGAAGAAATTGAGTAAATGTTGGCATAATTTCAAGTTCCTGAGACAGATTCCTGGTATTAACCACACTGATTTCTGTAGGGCACATAAAATAATGTAGCATGGACATGACCCTACTAAAGGATTGTATTATATATTTTAAGTAAAACTCAGATCAAAATGCTGAAGGTTTTCTGCATTTCATCATGTGCTCTGTACACGTGGTCTCATACTGAGTAATTTTAAAGTAATGAAATGATTACTCAGAATAATGAATATTTCAGTCAGTTGTTAGGTTTTTTTAAAAAAAAATAATTTTCTGTTCCTGCTTGATCAGACAGTCTCAGGCAGGTTACCTACAGATTTATGTCCTGTGGAGGGCTTTGATCTCCGTTCAAAGTTTTTCCCAAGGCAGGACATTTGTATGATTGCGTGCCCATGTGGATCCCATGTCATCTAACACTGGGTGAGCTTGTGTATGTAGGTGAGAAGAGACCCCAGAGGTGATGCCATTCAGCTCCCTACTTTGTGCAGGGTTAATTAAAATCAAGACCTTATTAAAGGTCTTGTCCAGTCCTTTTCAAATTCTGAATATTCCTGAGAATGGAGATTCCATAACCTTCCTGGGCAACCAGTTCCAATGTTTTTCCACCTCCATGGTGAAATCATTTATCCTTATATCTAAGCAGAATTTTTCTTGTTGTTGAAGTGAGATCTGCTATGTCTCCTCATGGTACTTTGCATCTCGGAGCAGAGTCTCGTTATGTCTTGTCTGTATCCAACCATCAGACAGTTTAAGATAGCAGCAAGATTCCTTAATGCTTTGAGAAAGCCAGTTTCCCTTGTCCTCATTCATCATGTGCTCCAGCTCTTTTATCATCTTGGTTGCTCTCCACTGGACTTGCTGCAGTATGTCAGAGTCTTTCTTATCTTCAGTTCAAAATGAATGCAGTTCTTCAGCTCTGACGAGTCCTGAATAGACAGGAAGAATCACTTCCCTTTACCTGGTGGCAGCTACATTGCCAATAGTTTATGAGGTTGGCCTCTACCGCTGCAGGGGCACACTCAACTCTTGTTCAACTTGCTCACCCCCACTAAGACTCCTCAGTCCTTTTCTGCAAAGTTGCCTTCTAGCCAGTTGATCTCAGCCTGCAGTGGTTCACGGGATTAATCTGTTCCAGGTGCAGGGTCTTGCTTTTGTGTTTGCTGAACTGTTTGAGATTAGTCAGCCCATTTCACCAAATAATAGAGATTCATCTGAATAGCATCCCTGCTTTTAGGTGAATCAGATGCCTCTCCTCCAGCTGGTGGGCTTTTTCCAGTTCTCTGGTCCCTCCCACGATCACCAGGATTTTTCACTGCAGTCTTGCAGTCACATGGACCAGCTTTTTCAGCACACTTCAGCAAATCCCATACAGCACTGTGAAATAGAAAGTGTGTATACATACACAAGGGCAAGAAACCAAAACAATTTGCACTGGATAGATCATACAATAATTCAGTGTTGTATTAAGTGTCAGTTCCTGGTACAAAGTAATACATAGATTTAAGAGGTTTATTCTGGACAACTCATAAAGTAGTGGAAGATATAATTTATTATAACTGTCTTGAACCATTTTTTATAGATGTTTGGAAACTGGACCTTTGGAACACTGGTGTTTACTGTGCTTGTATTCACGGTTACATTAAAGGTAAGGTATTCTATGTTTTATCCATTGAAACTTTCTTAGAGCTTGTTTTCTCATTGCTACTTATTAATACCAATTTCTCTCTACAACCATACATTGGAAGATATTAGTTTACATATAGTTTTTACTATCTGTGCCTTTTTAACTGTGCTCAAAATTTAAATATATATATATCTTTTTTTCAGATAATTAAGTGCAGAATCCTTACCCTTTTTCAAAAGGTGTCATTTTCATTTGACTTCTACCAAGTATTCTGTTGCTTCTAGATAGTAATAACACCATATACTGTATTGTTCTTTTCAGCTTGCACTAGATACACACTATTGGACATGGATAAATCACTTCATGATCTGGGGATCACTACTATTCTACATTGTCTTTTCTCTGCTCTGGGGAGGAATTATTTGGTATGAACCCTAATATAAATTGCATTACAATGTTATTTCAGAAGCATAAGCCTGTTACACGTTTCATGTTTTCCACACAGAATTCAATTTAGTTTTTATATATTGCAGAACTCCTAATAGCAGTCACATTTTAAACACACCAGTAATGGTAATTACAGAATGCCCAGCTACTCTTTCACTGAAAAGCTTCTAAAATATTGTTAGAGTACGAGGAGAATATCTGACCTCAGACTGCCATTAAAGCTATCTCAGCAGTATCAGTCAAAAATAGTCCAAGGATTGGTTCAAGTAGCTGAGGCTGTCTCTCTGAGGCCAAATGTCACCGAGCCAAGTAGGCCAAGTCTGTGTAGCTTGGGGCTAGCCACCCACAGAGTTGGAGGGAACTAGCTGTAGCAGCCTAAATTAGAGCAAGGGAGTAAAACCAACGCTGAGGTTGTGTGGATTATCAGGAGTTGTATGTTTGAACTCATAATTTGCCCAGTTGTTTAGCAAAGTAGATTCAGGTACTTGTTCTACTATTGATAAGCTTTTTAAGAAATAATATAACTCTTGTCCATAGCTGATTGAAAATGTTAAAGTTTGGTGATCTTTGTTTCTATTTTTAAAATTCCTTGTATTTGAAACTGAAATTTTGGGGAAGGCGATTGAGTTGAAACATAGGTTCAGATACTTACTGTCCCTGATTGCCATCAGGAAGTTGAGTTTGTGTTTCTCACCTACAGAGAGGGCCCAATTACAAGGTTATATTTTTTAATCTCTTCTGCTGGAATTGTTCAACTTCGTATACATAAGTAAACATTTTGAGTGACCTAGAGGAAGGTTTTGTATTTCAGTGTGTCCTTTCCAAATGAGTAACTTGTCCAACTTTTTTTTGGCAGTAAAACCAGAGCTCAGTTGCATCATTATCAGAATGAGAACAATTTGTAGAAGAAGCAGTAGCAGACTTTCCCTGCTAATGTTTTCCAGCCAGTCGTGCTAGGTATTAGGGATGTTGCTATTTACATCCAACGATGTGGTTTAACTCGTTTACCTTTTTATAACGCAAGGACTTCTATGAAATTTTGGGAACTAGCAGAAAACTGCCCGGATGGTAGGAGGGATTTATACTGCAGTATTTCTACAAAGTGAGCAGTCAAAAACTTTGTTCTCAGTAAATATGCCTCTGGTTTCCATTGTTGTACAGTGATGGAATTTTAATGGCCATACAACTGCCATGAAGATGCAGGAAAACATGGAAGTGAGGGCATTGAACATAGGGGCAGATAAAAACATGGTGAATAGGTTAGAGAGCTTAACATGAGACCATCAGAGATGTTTGAGGGCGCTTGAGGTATGAGAGAGGTGAAGAAAGGTGTGGTCTACAAGACTCATTCAGAGGATATATACAAAAGAGTGAGTGACAGAAAAAACAGGAGGGAGTGGATGGGACCCTAGGAAGAAGAAAGATTGAAAATACCTGGAGCGTGATGAGGAGTAATTGGAAGTGTGTAAACAGGATAGGAATGTACCTTAGTTTATCTTTATTAGGGAGATGCATCTTGGGATGGAGGACAGCCTGATACTACCTACACCCTGGCAGACAAGAGGAAAGCAGTTCTCTCTAGTCAGTGAATGTTCAGATGTCCTTTTGGGAAAACCGGCATGTATGAACTCCCACAAAATGGGAAGTTGAACCTTTAGTATTTGATCACTGCCGTAACGTTTACATTTAACATTGTCAGTTTTTCTCTTGTGTATTGAAGTGTAACTTCTGTTTAATCTTTTTCCTACCAGGCCTTTTCTCAATTATCAGAGGATGTATTATGTGTTCATGCAAATGCTATCTAGTGGTCCTGCGTGGCTGGGTATAATTCTGCTCGTAACTGTCAGCCTTCTTCCAGATGTTCTCAAGAAGGTCTTATGCAGACAGTTGTGGCCTACAGCAACAGAAAGAATCCAGGTAAAATATTTTTTCATTGTAGAGGTAGTTATTTGTATCACAGATCATAGAATCATAGAATGGTTTGGGTTGGAAGGGACCTCAAAAATCATCTAGTTCTGCCCCCCTGCCATAGGCAGGGACACCTCCTGCTAGATCAGGTTGCCCAGGGCCTCATACAACCTGGTTTTGAACACTTCCAGGGATGGGGCATCCACAGTTTCTCTGGGCAACCTGTTCCAGTGCCTCCCCACCCTCTGAGTCAAGAATTTCTTCCTAACCTCTAATCTAAATCTCCCCTCTTTTAGTTTAAAACCATTTCGCCTCATCCTGTTATTACCTGTAATAATTAGCCCTCTCAAGTTTAGAGACAATATTAGAACAGTGGTTCCCTCTCTGTGATGTATGTCACTGGCTGTGTACCAGTCACTTCTTTCATCAACCAGTATGGTGAAATAAGGTGCTTGTTATTTATTTGGAGGTATATACCTGAACCCAGGGGTGACCCCTGTACCCTGTACCAGCAGCCGCTGAGAAATCAGCTGGTAAGGCTGGAGGGAGACGGCTATATGGCTCAACGTGATTCCTGGTTTGAGGAAATAAGAAGGGTATAAGGGGGTTGGGATCTCAGTGAGGGTAGGTAGGAGGCAGTTAAATCAGCCTGGACAGCAGTTGTTCCTGCTGTCATGGAGTAGTATTCAGGGGTACTGCCTGCACCCCTGAGTTGAAGTAATCTTTTATAGCAGGCAAATTTATTTTCCTTCCTTAAGGAATCTCTAATTCAGATGTTTTAGCATTTACTGTGCAAGCTGAGTGCAGTTATCTAAAATGGAAAGCCAGCTAATATAAACTAGACCCACATTTGGTAGGGAAGGAGCAAGTCATTTTGTTAAAGTCCCCTTAAATCTATGGTTGACACAAGCAGTTGTAGTTCTCTCCAAGGGACTCTACAACTGCATGTGCTTTTATTGTTGAATAAACTTGAATTCACACACTTAAAATAAATGTGATAAACATTTCCAAATGTGATAAATATTACCACCAAGTATGTTGGTGAGGAATATGTAGTGAACTCATGCTAACATTCATGTTTTGTGATCTGTGGAATATAATACTATCTTAGCAAACCAATACTGATGCTGTGTCTGTTTAAAAAAAACACAACATGTATTAAAACTTATATTAAGTTTTTAACTTTAAAATTAAATGCCCCACTTCAGAACAAAAAAGAATACAGAATAGCAGAAAAAAAAAAAAAAAGGCAGATCAGCCTTTAGCATTTTTCTGTTTCAATATCTTTAATAGATATTTCTGTCATATGTGCTACTTGTGCAGGTTGATTTTGGTGTAGGTTTTGCATGCTTAATTTAAGTCTAAAGAGAGAGAATGAGCATGGGTTAATGCAAACACCTAGCCCCAGATAAAGGAATTTCATCAACATTATATGTTAGTGCTGGAAAAGGAATCAATTTTAAGGCAGACTTTGCACTTAGCACTACCAATATTGATTTTTTAATATTTAATAGAATATTTGACTTTTAACCAGATATATCCCTTGTGTTTCTTCTTATCTCCCTTTATTTTTGTCTGTCTTCCAATACGCTTTGTCTAAATAACTACTGCCTTGCTTTAAACATAAATGATGTGCACGATTACTTCCTACAATCTCCTGGGGAAATCAGACTAAACATCAGTGCCTTTCTGTTGAGCAGTCCACCATCTTTATGCTTTCTCAGACTTCAAGCAGTCTAAGTTTCTAATGGAACAAAAGGTGACTTCTTTTCTGCCTTTCTGCATGCTTGGCCATTTCATTCAAAATACAGTAAAAAGTTTATCATCAGAAGTTATTTACCATATTCATTATCTCCATTTCTGACTCACACCACCTATACTTTAAAAAATACTTTTTAATTCCGATTTTTCCACCTTCTGTTTATTTATCTCAAAGATTGTATGAGTCATTGTCACAATCTGTCACTCACTAACATTTTTTCACTGATTTTACTGAAATTTACAAAGTGTTTCTGCCTCAAGAATCTAGGATTCTTAGGCCCCATTTTAATCATTTGTGTATCTGTAGGTGAATGCATGTTGCGCTTGTGTTGTAAATCTCAAAGCAGAATAGTTGCCACACAAAACGTGATAATTCTGATAATGCTGATGTTCTATCCTGATACAGAAAATACGGTGCTGGAAGCCATTTAAGCAGTCTTTGGAATATATTAATATATCTGCTCTGCTGAAAATGCACTTCTTTACACTAAGTTGTTTCTAGCATGCATTTTCAAATCAAGCTTTCCTTCTATTCAATTTATTTTAAATTCTATACTTCTTTCTAAAAATAAAATAACTCAAGATCCAGAAATACATGACAATTTAATATAAAAGTAGAAGAAAAGCTGGTAAATCCCTGGCTTTACTGTGGTCTACAAGAAAGCTCCTTTTGACTTAATACTAGGAGACTCTTGGTTTCCATTACAGATTTTATATCCTTATCTTTTAACTGTTTAAGATTAAAAAATGCATCTTCTTTCTTTGTTCAAAAATATATAGTCAATAAAAATACTGTAATTGTTTAAATCAGAGGGAAAATACACAAAGGTGTTTTCACGATTGCAAATTCTAAATAAAATTGGCTTTTAAGAGCCTTAGGATTGGTTTGAAGTAAGCTTGCAACTGTTGTTAAACTTAGTTCATTCCTATAAACTATATAATCTTCTTTGTAATAAAGAGCGTCTGGAACAGTTGGCAAGACTAACGTAGGGCTAGACATCACCTCCCAGGTTACTAAACTAGTTCTGCTCAGGCAATCAGATTGCACAAAGCCTTTGAAGTAATTCTTAACCCTTCTAACTTTTTCAATTATCTGGAGTCATTCCAGAGTGGGGTCAGTGATTGTTTACCATCATTATCATTCAGAGGTTTTTAATCATTCCAGATCTAGTTCTGTGGTTTTTGAAAAATCTTTTCATATATACACATGTATACATTCACATATGTATATGTGTGTATCTGCATACATATATGTATGTGTGTATATATGTATGTATACATACAAGCTGTCGTCTTTCTTGTGCTAAAATGTTAATTCTGCAAAAGCTTTGGAGGAATCGGTTGTCTTTTGTTAATTTAGGTCAAAACCTGCTCACGTCTGTCTCATGCTTAGTCCCAGTGACTATTTGGCTCAATGAAACAAGCTGAATTTTGTGTTTTAACTGGAAATTACGCAGCTGTAAGGTTTCTTTCATCCTTAACTTTCAATAAGCAATAGAGCTTTTTTAATATTCAGCCTACATTAATTGATAATATTTCCTTTTTCTTTATCCCTCTCTAATAAATTGAGAAGCTTGGCCACTTTATATGGAAAATATAAATTCACTTTAAATGATTCTCTTTGCATTTTTTTAATTGTCCTTTGATTGGCAATGTTTCAGTAATCCCGGATATTCTCTAGCTGAAACACCAGGTGTTTTGGTTATGAGCTGCAAATAACTTCTGTGTTCTTATCCCTTTTTAAGAAATATGTTCTTTTCACTTCTGATGTTTTTTACTTCACTTTCACTTCAGTCACAAGATCAGCCCATGAGACTCGGTATGGCATCTCTACCCTTTGCTGCTCCCACAGCGGTGCTTTTGCCTGGGGAAGCCTCTCTGGGGACTCATCATTCTTCTGTTCTTCAATGGGCTTAGCTGCTGTTAAACAACTGCACAGGCCTCTCAGAAACCTGTTGGACCAGCCAACTGCTGCCTTTGTCATGTGTTGGGCTCCTCTTCTGTGCAAAATAAGTAAATCTGTCCTGCTGTTTCAATATCTGAATCCCATAGAAATGGGTCCTGCTGTTGCAATATTTAAATCCCTTAGAAGAAGTTACCTTAGTAACTCTCCTGCCCTCTTTCACCATGTAGTAATGACTAAGTTGTAAGTCAGCCTTTATCAGCACTGGCACCATCATCTTCCCGTGTAGCACTCCCTTCATTGCCCCTCTTGTTCTGGGGGGCAGAGCAGCAGCACATCAGCTCCTTATTTTGGAGTGCCTGGACTGGCTAGGGGAGAGAAGACCTTAAGGAAATTCTGGACCAGCGTGGCTGCCACATGCCCTGCAGGACAGTGGTCCAGGTACAGCACTGTCACATCGTCGTATCCAGGAGAGCTCCTTCATTCAGTGCAGGTTATTGTCAGCAGGGAGGACACACAGCCTATGGTACTTAGTCATGGTACAGTTTAAATGCTTTTGAGAGTAATTAAGCATTATTAAGAGTTTGAAATGGAATTAAAATATTCTGTGTGTCTCAAAGGATTAACCTCAGGAACAAGAAATAGAAACCTTGTTTTACTCTGATAACCTTTCCTTTTTAGATCTATCAGAAAATCTGTCACTTTACAGGACCTTGCTACAGTAGTTATATATGTACCAAATGGTACCATTCATTCACATTTCTCTCCTGTATTCAGCAAGAGTCTCACTGTTTTTCCTCATCCTTGCAGAAGAGTATGAGACATAGAACAGCCCTAAATGCACTGGTGAACAGCGATGGGCCACTTCTTGAAGGAACTCTTTCAGCTTCCGAGACATAATTAGATCAAAGCTAGGTAACAGTACTGTACGTGTTGCCAGTTTGGATTGATTTCTATCTGTGCTATTTACAAATCAACTGTTTCCTCCAGAGTTTTTGATGTAATTTATCAATATGATATAAAATCATTACATTTTACTTGGAGAGAATAGTTTTTGCAAAAGATGTTCCACATGACAGGTAAGCTCTTTTTGTCTCAGGCACCTGTGTAAGGCAGAACAATGTGTCTGCATGAATCAATACATCCATACAAAAATCCTGTTCATACATAGTGTTATGTGTAGGTGTTGCCTAACATCTGTTTTGTAAGAGCTGTAGTCATTATTGCAGAGCGTACTCACATTATGCCGTGGTGTAGAATACACAACGTCACAAGTAAATCTCTCATTAGCAGTTTATCTGTCATCTCTCATGTTTTTGGATACACATATAGAACAAATGTGGACAATAAAACAGGAAGGTAACTAATCAACAGGAAGTGAGTTACTTGTGAGTAGGACCCCTAAATCAGGAACGGCAGATTGAAGTATCTTGCCTTGAAACCCAACATTTTGTGCGTAGACAAAATACCATTTTATTTTTAGAAACACAGTAACTAGAATGCTTCATTTTATAGCTGGAGCAATAGGAAAAAGGTATACGGTGTATGACTACTCCCTCTGACATTTCCAAAATAAAGTCTGCTGATCTGTTACCCAATTACCTATTTTTTCCTGTACTAATGTTGGTATTTGATCTATATGTGTGTTTAAAACAATTGAGGCCCCACTGCTAGTAAATATTTCGGTGCAGTTTGCTGACTCTCTTCCAAGAGTGACTGTCATTAGAAAGCTTTCTACATGCTCTTGGTTACGTAAGAGTAGCATTTCAAGCCTTTGATTGGCATTGAAAGTAGGCAAACTTCCTTAAACTACATTATTAATATTTATTTGGGGATTTTCTCCCTTCTGCTACCGTGTTAATGTTAACAGGGAAAGAGGGAAAGCAGTGATTAAGAGTGGAGTATTATCTAGTTTATATAGTATTCATGGAGAGAGTGATTGATAACACAGGTCTGAATCATGCTTAGAATACATTATTATCTTAACTATTGTCACATAACCTCCATATCCCTGTGCCTGGAAATTATACACAACATTTAATGAGGACACTAGATAAACTCACTGGGGACAGTGCTGTGCTGATTATTTTTCAGTCTGTTCAGACGTTCCAGCTTCTTGTCATGTAACCCTGCTATTAGCATAGTCCTGAGTATTTCCTGAGTTGAGGTGCCAATTCTGCCAATGTGGGCTGATCAGGTGGTACAGATAAATTTGAATGGACAGTTAGACCAAGTTGTCAGACGAGGTGCTGTGATGTGTGCTCTAAATTACCAACATGTACCTAAGGCTATATGTAAGCCTAAGCAAGTCCAAAATCTGGTATTAGAAGTACAAAACAAGTGAATGAATCTTTTGTAATGTTCCTGTATTAGCACTAACCAACTGTAAAGAATTCCCTCTCTTTGGAAATACAGGACAAAGTATTGAACCTTTTCTGTCTTGAAATTCCCCCTAACAATTCCTGACTAAAAAAAGTTCAGAGATACGATGTACCAAAAGAGACTGCAGAAGGAAATATATAAACCTGATTTAAAAAAAAAAAAAATCAACATGGAAGCAGTCCTCTCTGTCATTATCTGTTCTCTGGAGAGCCCTTTGTCAGGTTCAGAGATTATATGTAAAATTATGCCTAGTTCTTTAGGTCTTAATATAAAGCTAATTGTGCTGAAAGAGGGACTTTACCTTCACATGAAGTAAATAGCCAAAGTGGTGATTTAGTGAAAGACATTAATACACCAAGGACATAAAGAACGCAAGTTTAGACTTAGCTCCAAAATCATCTATTTACTGTGTATTTGGCTTTTTTTCCTTCACAGAATGCATCAAGGCACTGCCGGGACCACATCTCGGAATTCACACCTCTTGCCTGTCTGAAAAGCCCAAGATATAGGAGCAATGACTGCAGCAGTTCCCCAGCAAGAAGGTCTAATTCTCATTCTAAAAAAATGATGTTTACGCACTGGAGAGGCATTGATTATTCAGTACTTCCATCTGTCTTTGGCTATTCAAATAAGCATTGTCGTTCCAGTGCAGGCTACCACTACAGTGGGTCAGGTTTGGAAACATCTGTATGACAGAACACCAACTCAAGCCTTTAAAAACTGTACCTTTGTTTATTTCTTTTTTCAGAAAACAAACATGTCGCATATTAAACTATACGTGGCTTTTGCTGTCTGAGGTAATGTTCAGACAAACAGGATCAAGAGCTGGAAGTACGAAACCTTCCAGGCCGATAGGCCTCTTTTTATGTTTTGAACTACTGGAGCAATGAACAATCTGCACAGTCTGGTACTGTGAGACTGGTAGCACTAAAATTTCTCTTCATCCTGTGTCAAGACTTTTGTGCATTTATTGCTTCTGTCATCTTTAGTCATTTTCTTTGTTACTTGAAGTGTATAGTTTGAGTCAGTGACCTACATTTTGAGATCAACAGTTTTAATTTTCAGCCAGAAGCAATGACCTCAGTTATCTCCAATGAAAGTCTCCTAAAGCATATTTAATAAGTGCTGTTTCTGATTTTCCTCTGTCCTTTTTCTTTCTTTGCTCTTTCTGTAGAACAAACTGGTGTTTCCTCTGTGCAAATCTGCTTTCAAGAAACACTCTCTAATGTTCACTTCCTTGTAAGTGGCCAAATCAGGGCTATGTATGGTTTTCAGTTAGTTTTCCCCTGTAGAAAGATAGGCATAGCAATCCTTGTGTACCGTATGTGCACGCTATATGAAGTCAAGTTGGCTGTTCAGTAGGTAGATATCAATGTTGCTATCTACTCAAAAACCGAATGTAAGCATTTTGCCTCAAATGTCCTTGTGAATTCGTCAGAGATGCAGTTAACCAGTATTCCCACTTTTTAACTCACTGTAATTTTAAAGTATACGTAGTAGAAAATATTATATATTGAGCTTTTTTGCCTTTTTTTTTTTTTCTTAAAAAAGCCTATTTTTCCAAATAAGCATATTTTACTATCTGGGTTTATCCTTTTAATTTTTAGTTTTTTTTAATTTTTTTTTTTTTTTTTTTTTTTTTAAATTATGTGGTTAAATACAAGCTAATTGGCTCAGTAGATACATTACAAACCAAGTAGTACCCAGCCATTACCTTTTGCAAGCAAACCAGTAGGTGGCACACGGCTATTACTAACAGTTGAAACACAATTAAGATAGTATTTAGTTGGACTGCAAAGATTCTGTTTGAAATACTTCAAGTATGACAGCCAACTTGTACCTGTTTTATCTGCTACATATATGTTACCTTGCACTAATTCAACTGTTAGCTGTGTTCTTGTCTTGTTTCTTTAGTCCAGTGTTTTATTTTGGGGTGCAAAACTACCTGAAGGAGTAATCTGAATTCAATCTAGTTTAGCCTGATGTTTATAACTGGTTAATAACCACAGGCATTAAATACTTCTGGGTGGATATTAGCTAAAAATTTATTGCAATGTGAAAACAAAAAATTTGGAGTCAGAGCTGCAGCCTTTATTGGAAGACTAGACCAATATGTTGTTAGTTGTCTGTTTAATGGACAAGGCTGGTTGAGAAAAATTATTTCCCCTTTTTGCATTTAAAAAAGAAAAAAGTTGAGACAAAATGATTTACTTGACAATTTACTTTTTAACAAAAGATCCATCAACTTACTAGGAAGTGTTCCTCGCAATATTCCGAGTGACTTTCCAGTTCAACAATGTAATATTCAAAATGCCCTGGGACAAACAGAGATTGTAAAGTGAGTTGTGAAATTTTCATTATACCAAAGATAGGGGAAGAGGATTTAAAAAGGCTAATGGTGAGCACCACAAATGAAGGTATCTTTAACACTTAACATGTAGCACTTTTAAGTTTCAAAGAATGTCCTCATCGCAGAAACATTTTGAAATGCATACATATGTATGTGAGTGTGGGTGTGTGTACATATATACGCCATTGCATACTTGAATGTTGGTCAGTTCAAATCGTCCCCTACATAAAACACTGGTGTATATATTTTTAAAAAAAAGTTAATATGGGTATAAATTTTATACCAGTAGCAGTGACAAATTTCTTGTGTGTAGTTAACAAATTATTTGTAATGTATTTTTTAGAAATCTTAAAATTGCCTTTGCACTGAAATATTTTTCATACTGTAGCTATTTATAAATCTGTTTTACGCATACATTTGTTAACACACCATTTCTATTTTTTTTAAGTATATGTTTTGAAGGCTTTTTTTATACTTATGAGTTTGGGCCACTTAAATTTAGCTTAGAGTGGAGTTGTGGCTGAATGTTAAAATTCTAATGAATGTTAAATTAGAAATATAGGTCTGTTGCTCTGTCAGTGTCACCTAAACCATTCATGTTTTGCTGGGATTTGTGATTGCAGCAAGTAGAGTGATATACTTTCTGCGCTGTGCTATGTCTGCTAGCTTTTCTATTCTATAAAGCCTCCTGCTTTTTTACTTACTGAGTTCCATCTTTTAGCCTTAAATAAGGAGATTTTTGCTTGATGCTTCCGAAAATGCTGCATTCCTGTTCTGCCTACTAACAAAGCAGTTCATTGCAAACTTCATGTAGACCAGCACTTAGAAATTACTGACAATGTTATTCAGGCCGAAACACCTACATAAGTGCTTGGGAAAATTTAGTCGACCATGTTCATTTTTTGGAGGAGGAAGAATGCTTGAATTTAAGTGGAAGTTTCTGCTTTGATTTAGCAATACTTTTACCTTTAAAAGTTGGTACTGCTTGTTAAAATAGACCGTTCAATGGAAAAACCAAATGACATCAATTCGGTTTCACTTGCTAAGTTTTTGCTTCAGTCCCTGTTACTCTTGCCGTGCAATCCTAGTCCACTGCAGCAGGTGGTAACTTGGAGTTTCGCTGTAAATGAATCGTAAAATTCAAAGATGAAAAAGTAGAAGTTAGATCAAAATGAATTAGAATGTTTTATTATGGATGGGGCACTGAGAAGAGACAGATTTTTATATATTATAAGAATTAAGGGGGAGAAGTATAAAAATCCATATAACTTCCTAACTCGCCTTGTTTAAATTGTTGCAGCTTTAACAGCATAATGTCTCCATAACTGCTTCTATAAATGTCTTGAAACTGGTAAGCGCTAACCAAATGTATGTGAAGACATAGAAAGTATTTCAAGCTTTTCAGCCACTGAAGTCCATATATTTTCTGCAGTGGCTTGTGGCAAAAGACATGGATCTTTTTTATTTTACAATGTACAATAATTGTTTGTTCAGCCACTTAATATAAAAGCTTACAGTTTACTTTCTTGCTTGCATTAGCCTGTCTTGTCCCAACTGGCTTGCAAATATAAAAGTTAAAAATAGCTTAATTGAGCCAACTGTACTACTTTTCTTTTTGGAAGCCAGTGGGATCATTGTGCTCATGCTACTGTCTCTGTTCAAAAAGCTTTAATGGAAATTTGTGAAAGTATTATGAAAGTGAAAAAGTACGTGATTCTACTTTGCAGAATAATCTAAAAATCAGTTTATATAGCTTTAATTTTTTACCTTATGAAAATTCACAGAATTTTAATATGCGTTGTCTCTGACAAATTCTGTGCAATGTACACGCTGCATTTTAAATGTCCTTTCATGATCTAATGTAAAGTAGAATCTGCGAAAGTGCTGTATGGGGGCTGGGGGGTAGTTTTCTGTGCATTAAACATTTAAGATGTCTGTAGTCATCAGCACCAAATACTGACACTTGTTTTTAATTGTACAATTATAGGTGCATTTATTTGAAAATAAATCAGCCTTCAAATCTAATGTTTAGATTATCCTATACCACTTCATTTATTTGCTTTGAAGAGTCAGTGTGTGAATACATTACTGTAAAGTTTCTTTTCAGTGCTATTTTTAACTTTAATTTCTGTAGATAACCAAATATAACTTGTTTATATTCAGTCACATTTTGGATCCTTGTGTAGAATATATAAGCAGGAGACGTGGATCTGCTTGCAATAAATAAAAACATTCAAGACTGGTTTAAGTTTGCTCACGAGTAATTAAAACAATTCAAGTATGAATATGAAATGATTTCATATTAGTCTGTAATAAAATGTAAGTAGAGAACAGAAAATGGATCGAGTGTCTGACTCTGTTATTGAATATGCTTGTAGTTGCATTTATTTTTAGAGACTACCTGTAGCCTGTCAGAGAAGACCAGAAGATGAACGGTGTGAGGGGGGTGTTGCAAAGCTAGCACAACTTGGTACCAGGAGACTACTACCAGGTACCAGGTACTACTCAGTCTAGGAGAGCTTTGCTCCTGCTACATAGATTGGGTAGGTGCTGAAGCTCTGTACAAACTAAGCTCATAAGCTACGTCTGAGGAGATCTTTATTTCCTTACAGTTCTGCTGTCCTGGGTACCCAGAGCTAGTTCACCTTTCTCTTGCAGTGTTGGCTGTTTAAAGAAACCGAATTAAAGGCAAAAACTATCTGCTTTGCCATCGGAGTTGGTAGCGGTGTTCTTACAAAATAGACTGACTGCACAGAAAACAATTTTCTTTTGGTTGGTGGTGCAGTCTAATGGGAGAGCGCCTGTACTTTCGAAACCATTACAGATTATGCCAGCAAATGTATTCACACAGTGAGACTGAAGCTATCCTAGAGTGCTTCTACAAAGCGGTTCAGAGCACTGGGTTAGGTGCCTCTCTCTTTCTTGGTGCTTAGGCACATTGTTTGTATATTGCTTTCTCAGTTCCCATAGTAAAGATTTTAGAGTTATGATTTTGCACACATATGAGCTTTTTATCCAAATAACACAAGCATATTTACCCATCTCCCTTCTGTTCATCAAGAATTATTTTTTTCTGCTGAGTGAGCTTCTAGATAAAGTACTTTGAGGGAGAAAGGTAAATATGGAAGATGTTTTTCCCTTTCTTCATGTAATGAAGAAAAAATCTACAAATTGCAATTAGATCAAAAATACTGAATGGAAAAGAGAACATGATGCATATGGATTTCAGGAGGAACATGGTAGCTAGAGGAACAAATTGCCTCAAAAGTAGACAATGTTCTATTTTGCATATAAAAATGTTTAATTGTTTATAGGAAAAAGATCAGAAAGGGATCTCTAAACAGTATTAATTCTAAATTGAATACTATATGTTTTCCTTTAGCTCTTTCAATTATGTACTTTTAGTAAGTTATATTGTAAATTACTTTAAAACATTTTCTTCTATTGTATGAGCCTACATTTTTTCTTGCAGTATATGCAGTGCTGCTCAATAAAGTGTTTCAAGGGGTTAATTTTGATATGAAGTGAAATAGGTTGGAGACAGACTGAAATTTCATGGTTTTGCTTTATGCATATTCTGATTTCCTCAGCTGGTGCTCAACAGAAAGTTAAAAATAATTTTTGAGCTTTCTAATAAAGCCTTGCTGTTGTGTGTTTCCATACAGATACTTACAGGTCCTTTCATTTTAATTTCATTCAAATGCTAAAACAAAAAGCATGTCCATTCATAGGTTTCCTTTGCACTGTGAAATGGTAAGGTAGGGATAAGAACAAAACCAGCCATTAACTCCTTTCTTTGTACAGAATGGTTTATAACATGCCTAATGTCCCCCACATATGCTTGGATGTGTTTTATCTGAAAATTACAGTGCTGCAGTTTCTTTTTTTAACTGATGAGTATGCAGTAATGTAATAGCGGTGACTTTTAATAATTTAAGTCTTTATTTTTCTGTTAAAGGAGACAAATAGGACTAGTATTAAATTTTCAACCACCCAAAGGTTTGTTGTTGTTCTCTATTATTCATTTCAGTTAAGAAACCTCCTGGTGCATTAAGCGTTTCAAAATACTTAGAATGCAGTGTCCTTGTAGGTTCACAGGCTCACTCACTGTTCAGATTATACCAGGAAGAGCTGTTAGCATCCAGTTTCCTTACTAATGGGTAAAAAACAGGATATGCTTCTTGTTCCTAATGAGGGAAGCAATGCTAATTGTTGTTCAAAAAGCACATCAACTCTCACCTTGAGATTTTAAATGTACTTCGTAAAGATACTTAACACTGAAATGTTAATGTCAAAACCACTGCCAGATCTGAAAGCTAATGTGATCTTGCAATCTAATAAATACTGAGCTTCAGAAAAGAAGGAAAAAAAAAAGTCCTGGATCCATTTTACAGCATCAAGTGGTATGCTGATTTCATTTCAAAAATGCTTCCAACCCAGGAGCAGGAATATTCTTCCAGGAGATGCTGAGCAGCTTGCTTCTAAGGTGATTATAAATTGCATAGCTAGAGAGAGTTGTCAGTATTAATTAGGTTGAATTCCAGCTGTATTGCCAGCGATGAATAGGGATTGTGTTCTCTTATTTTGATAAAATTAGAGCTCAGAAAGAGAAACTTTGTCTTCTCAGGGACTTCAGGCACAAGACCAAAGCCTAACCCTGATGCAGTTCAGTAACAATTGGGATTCACTTGGTTTTAAAGTGGATCAACTTAGAAAGTCCAAAATATGTAGTAGTTTAGCCTAAAAGAACAGAAGCATCTTGAAAACCTAAGCTGTGGTTTGTAAAATGACTGCACCAGGTATTTGTGTGTCATTGTGCTCAAGGGGACTGGTCCAGCTGCAAAAAAAAGCTGAAGATCCCTCCGTTGTAGATTGTACGGCAACACAGTGAGTCAGGCTTCCCTCCGACCTCTCAGGAGGTCCCCAGATGGAGGATTTGGAATCCACCTTGGTCCGAGGCCCTGGACTTCTGTATGGTGATGGGAAATGCCATGTACTTTCTGAACTTTCACATTACAGGGTCCAGAATATACTGGATGAAATATGGCTAGGAATATTCTTTCATTTCTTAGTTTTGGGGTATACATTTACAAATCTACATTTACAGATATGTTCATTCTAACTTACCTCCATCCTGGCACAGTTTAACTATAATTACAATGTATACACACTGGTAAAATGCTTAGGGCATATTAGGATTGGTGTTTCCTCCAACACAAAACATGCAGACACTATCGTTCTCTGTAACTGAGAATTCTCCTTTTTAAAGCATTTGATTAGTGTTTTGAACGTCAGTGCCCGCTGAATTCTTGTTCTCCCTTTAAGTAAGAAAGGGGACACATACGTTTACATCTCCCTTTCTTGCCTCTTTTCCAACATCTGTCATGCTGGGGTACAGGAAACCATCCCTTCCACATTTGAGCAAAGCCTAGTCCAGTACGTGGTAATGAGAATTACTCCGTTTGTCTACCTCAGAGGAGCATTCAGTTCCAAAAATACTTGGCCATACACACACCACGAGATAGAGGAGGAGAGGGAGGCTCCTTCCCACGCCTCCCTCCCCTTTCACAGTCTCTCCAGCAAGATGAACCTCTGCTACAAGCCCCGTGTTGGATCCTCGCTGGGGGAGATACCAGCTGGGGAGTGCTTTGTGAGAGGGCGCTTTCCCACGGGAATCCCAGGTGGGAGGTGGTCGCTGTCTTCTCTTCCTCCTCATCCAGCCCTGTTGCTTTCCCAGATCTCTGAGCACATTCAGACTCAACCTCCATCCAGCCTTTCCCCTGCTAAAATTGTGCATGGTTTGGAAACAAACCCTTTCCTACTGCATCCATTTATGCTCGTTGCTCCAAGAGGGTCCATGGTCTGATGGGGCTTTTAACATTGTTTTTGTTATTAAAAGTTGTAACTTTAAGGTATTGGGAAAAAGGGAGTTTTAACCTGTTGAAACTGCAAACTACCCATATCCTAGAGTTTTGGCAACATGGAAAGAGAATGGATATTTAAATTCTCCCACGCACCCATGGAAATTCTTATCCATACCTGAAAGATACGTTTCCCTCGTGCTGTTCTTGTTCTGCATTGATCATGGTGGTATCCTTCAGCAAACTTCTGGCAACGTGCCACTCTGAATAATACCCGCACACTCAGCTTTGGTATCTGTTATTTCCAGATGTAACTCATGAGAACCATCTGCCAAATCTTTATTTCCAAATATGTACGAACATTATAATGCAGGAAAGCTGTGACAATATCTTAATTTTACTGGCAACTAATCTGCTCATCCACAAAATCTCTTCCCTTACCCATTGTTTAAGAGCTGCTGCTATTTTAGAGCAGTAAATGATTGTTTTTTAAGAAGGTGTTCTTGTTTTTCATAAGGTTAATATCTAACCACCCCATTATCTTTTTAACTGCTTCGTTTTATGAAGATTTACATTCCCCTTGCTTTTCACACTTCACAATTCTGATTTATCGTAACAATTTTATATCCAGGTATTGAGCCCAGGCAGCATGGTTGGAGTTGTGCTGACTTAGGGAGGAAAGTGGATGTTGGGCGAAAGCCCAGACAGCTGCTGCCAGGCACTACAAATGCTGTGACACTCTTGTCACTCCCCTGTCTTCTCATCGTCTGTGCGGACACTACAGATGCTATATTAAAATGTGTTGGCTTGGGAGCTGAGGAAGTATTACAGTAGCCTGAAAATAAATTTCCGATACACAGAGGTCACTCATCTTCTCACGTGGGTTGACCTGTCAATCTGATGCCTGGCCATTTTGACCATTAGCCTGCAACTCATCTTTTACATGACCATTTCACAGACATGTCATCTTTCTGTCATGTTACACTGCTCTTCTCACAGGGCTCAGGGCTGCAAATCCAATTTATTCTCTACCACCACACTGGATGCAGTCAAAACTAACATGCTGTTATTTACTGGCATTTCTAAAGAAATTCCATGCTTTTGTCCAGTCTTAGCAACTTCTTTCCTTAACTATCAGTCTTTGTTTCAGGCGTTTCATGGTGCACAGTCCAAAACTCTGATCCACAGTTTGCGTTTCCCGCAGAAGAGAACTTTGACATCCCTTCCCGACCCATTGCAGCCCAGAGCACACCATGGTTTTAGTCCCACGCAGGTGCCTGAGCTCCCCACAGAGCCCGCAGAAGATTCTCTGTTGGATGGCACGCCAATAAGAACAGCTGCAGACTGGTGACCACGACATTCAACCCAAGTCCTTCAGTAGGTATTTCATTTGTTTGTTAGACATTAAAAATGTATTTACTGTCCAAATATAAGCAACGGTACTGAATGCAAGCACAATGAACTCTGTTAAGGATTCCAGTTATTTTTTAAACTCTTGGGAAAGCCAGGAGAAATATTAACTAGGAGGGAGAGAAAAAATACACAGCATAGGATGTTTCACATCCATGTCCAAGAAAAAAAAAAAAATAGACAAAATACTCTCAATGCCTTCTGTCACGCTTATTCTGCAGAAATGGAAACATGCAAAGTTCCAAACATGAAAGGTAAAAGGAGGATTTGGGGCTCCTGCATAAGCCAGGCTTGCAACCCCATCCACCCACATGACTTTTGTTGCTTGCAGCCGTGTCCCCAATACACAGATTAGGAGTAATCTTATTTAGATGCCAAGGTGTGGACGTTGCAGCCTGAGGCAGGAGGGGTTTGTAGGCCCTAAGCATCTTTAGCGTCACAGGACTCCAGGCCGGGAATCTTCTTGCTTCCCTTCAGAGGTACTCAACGTGCCAGCTTACAGACAGATCTCCCAGTCTGCCCAGCACCTTTCATGGATGTGGGACGGCTAACGAGGGGCCTGGCCTGACTCGTAACCCTGAAAGGAAGGAAGGGAGGAGAGGAAAGGGAATCATTTGCTCCGCACGTCACAGATGCTTTACAGGCACCAGAAGCTGGAAGAGTCTGATACTGTGCCAGCCCCCGAGGAAAACAACAGGACCGATTTTCCATGGTCACTTCCAGCGTGATCTTGCTAGAAATCTCACCTATTTGCAGGATCGAGGTAGTGGAGATGCTTGCCTGTGCCTGTGGGGAGCCACATTGTGCTGTGCGTGGGGCGCTGGGATCATGGAGCTCGGGGAAAGCAGCGCCTGGAAACGAAGAGACTTCCTGTGCATTAGCTATGGTGAGGGGTCCAGGATTTCCCTTGGTCCCTGTTCCCATTGCTACAGATTTCCTAGGGCTTTCCAATACAGTGGTCCAACCACAGGATTCCCCTATTTCAGCTAATTCCCTGGAAATAGGTCGTTTTCTTCCTGGTTTACTCATTTCTCTTACACCTTATACGATTGAAGTGTATCTTTGCTATTGCTAGTGCCCGCCTCCCTAGCTGCTACAGCAGCGAGCTGGGAGCCCGTGTCTCCAGCTGGGAGCCTAACCAAGCTGAATTTGAATGAGGATTTCAGTTTTGCTCCAGGGCCAGGTAAAAAGTCTCCCATTTCACCATCTGTTTTGTAAAGCCCAAGCACGTGCGCTGCTTTTTGATCTAAACCAGTCCAGGAAGGGCATCAAAGAGCAGTTGGCGTGCACATTTCTTTTTCCTTGTAGCTAATTAGATTTTGTCCCAGTCAATGTGCACATTTGAGTGACCTGTGTGCTGGATTCCTCCACAAACCAGCTCCTTTCCATGCAATCCCATTTCTTATGGCATTCGTCCTGGGTTTCATTAAGAACTCCGGCTGGCACCAGAGCATCTCAGTGACACAAAAGGATCATCCAGCCAAACCTTTAGCCCTGCCCCTTGGATAAAATCTCACTTATTACAGGCTAAAAGGACACCTGTAGGCTACTCTGGTTATTCTACGTCATCCAGCTCAAATTTTCAGCCATAGAATATGCCTGAAAATGGGACTTTTTCTATTATTTATGGAGACGCTGCTGTTATTTTTAGTGAGTTCTTCGGATTTTTATTAAGGTAAATATTTCATAGCAGAGGAGGAGGAATTTCTAGAGATACTTTAAACCATCAGAAAGCAGCGCGTGATTGTGCAGTGTCCCCTGAGCCCGTGAGTCATGTTTGTTAATGTTTGCAGTGCAGGGAGAAGACAGGCGAGGTTTTTTGGGAACACATTTTGCTCACATCTTGCACAAACATGGAATTTTTGCAGCCTACCAATGGGATTCTCTACAGTCTGCTCTCCATCTTTTCCCACTTCAGTCACACTTCAGTGATACTAGCTGCAAACAAATCATTCAGACCAGTGCTTTGCTGTACATGTCTCAGTCGCTATAATTCTCTTTTCAAGCTGCCTCTCCTTAAATCAGATTCACTCTCCATCATTCACTATGCATTGCCTTTACTATAAAAAAGAGAATTATTATCAGTCTATCAGTCTATTTAAAAAAAATATTTTGAATTTCCTTTTCTCTTTGGACAATTATGGCGATTTTATTTTCAGAAGGTTTCAAGAATCTTCCTAAAAGAGCTTGAAGAACTTTTCTAAATAACTAAAAGCTTCGAAGCCTCCTTTTCTGCATATTTTTCTCAGCAGATTACTAAGAACGTAGAGCTGCTGATCCCGTACAGGACATAGCTCCTATGATAAAGAAAGCCTTCAGATGCGTGGTGGACACAATTCACGTAACCTCTTCCTGAAAACCAACCTGTTGTCATTTTGCAGCCGGCCCCGACATTGTAGCTGGTAGAAACAGCTCATATTAAGAGAACATCTTCCTGCAGCATCTTGGTTAATTCTTCTCTCTTCTGAAGGACACGTGTCAAGTCACAGCACAGGGCACGTAACAGCAGTTCCACATTCATACACCTTGGTTTATCTCCTCCTTACAATTTGAAGTAAAACAAGTAAACCTATATTTCACAGTGTTCTGGATAAATTTGGTAACAGGCACTGGGCACTAAACCAGGAGAAGCTAATGCCTGAGCCAAAGCCCCTCCACTGAAAACAGTCATCTGTCTTCCCCACCCTCACTCCCAAAGCACAGCTGCACCAGCAAGCCTCTAACACCTCGCTGAGTTTGTCCCTTCATCACCTGCAATGTCCGTGCAACGGCATGTCCAGCACCACAGCACTTATTAGGTCCTTCTGGGCTTTCTCATCGCAGTTTTTGTTAGAGCTGAAGTTTCAGAAAATCAGCGAAACCACCCCAGTGTTTATTGATAGCACTTCCAAATTGCCAGGGCATGAGAAACACAACGTGCTGCATTTGAAGAAGAAGCTCAGTGGTACAGTTTTTGCCTGAGCCATAAGACTTGATTGTTTTGAAGCTCTTGGGAGTCCCAGGCCACTCCTTTTATTTAGGATGGATATCTTAACCTCATTCCAACCCACTCTCACCTTCTCCTGTTGTAATTTAAAAGCACAGATTTGCTTCAGTGGCTTACTTTATTAATGTCTTCAGAACTCCTAAATGTCACCTGTTCTTGACATTTGCTTGAAAGTTAACTGCTTCCCTGATGAAATCCACCCCAGCTTCTGGGCACAGCCAGACCCTAGAGTAATACCAAAGAGTATATATGGAATATAGCATCCTTATTCAAAGCCGATGTTATATTGATATTTTATTTAATGCAGAACAAACAATATTTGAGAGGAAACAAAAGAAAGACTATTCATAATGAAATAAATTTCTTCCATGAGTTCTCATACTACTAGCCCGTACCACTGTACCTTCTTCTGAGCAAAGATTTCTGCAGAAATCCCACTGAATCAGACAGCACTTGGTCTTCTTGTCTGACCTAATAATTGAAACCCTAAGTCAGTCCCTAAGGCTCTGATGTGAGACAGAATCAGCATGGGGACCACAGAAATTATGTCTCCCCTGTCCTCCACAGACTCTTTTTTCAAAGCTGTTTTGCGCAGTATCTCCAAGTTAAGGTGTCCTCTCTTTGCTCTTTCGTGTCATTTTTAGCTGGCCTTTTTCCCTGGTCAACCAGCTAGATATTTTTCAACAACACTGAAGACGTTCTTGTGAGGTACTGAGAAAAAAATATATGGTGATTTATCCGAACCTCTCTTCAGAATCTCGCAGTCGGGGTAGCAGGGTCAGAAGGTTAGAGGCAGCAGCGGGGTTACTCAGTCCTGTGGCACACTGCAGTTTGTATGCTTGCCACTGGCAAACATAGTCTCCTGTGGCCACTGTGGAGGCCACTCCATCACCTTCTCGCACCTGTGCCTCCATTAACCCTCAGGTCACCACAGCGCCCAGCCGGGGCAGGGCTCCCGCAGGTGACAGCTGCTTTCCTATAGCCGCAGACTTCACCTCACGGGGCCGGCTGTGAGCGCCCCAAAGCCAGCGTCTCCTCGCTGAGGGTGCCCCCGTACCTCACCTCAATACCCCCAGAGAAACTCCTCGTCCCCCCTTCCCCAAAAAAACTCTCCGAGAGACCCGGCGGGGGCGGGCGCCTCAGTCCCAAAAGCCGCAGGCGGAGGGCGGGAAGCGGCTCCCAGAGGCCGCCGCCTCTCCCCTCCCTCCGGTGCCCCCAGGGCTCCCTCCCCGGTCCCCGCCAGCTTGAGGGACGAGGGAAGGAGGGAGCCGAGCGCTGCAGGTGCTCGGGGGGATGGCGACCGGCGGGCCGGAGGCGGACAAAGGGCCGCCACCGGCAGCTCGCACGGCGGGGCGCTGACAAAAGGCAGCCGCCGGCCCCCCGCTACCCACCCGGCCGCGGGCGGGGCCCCGCGGCGCCTCCCTCCCTCCCTCCCGGCTCTGCCTTCCCCCCCCAGGCTCTGCCTTCTTCTCCCCCACTCGCCCGGGCGAGCTCCGGAGCGCCGGCGGCAGCGGCCACCGGGTCCTGGGGCAGGGCGCCGAGGTGAGTGGGGGCTCCCCGGCCGCCCGCCTCCGGGGCAGCGCCACCATTTTGTGGGGGGCGGCGGCGGCCGCGGGGCTGAGGTGGGCGCCGCGGGGCTGGGTCTTGTCCCGGGGGGGTCGCCCTGCATCTCCCCTTCTCTTCTCTTCCCCCTCGGTTTTGGTGGCGGCGGTGGGTTTAGGATGCGAGGAGAGGAAGCGAAACAAAGGCGAGCGCGGCGACCTGCGTGGAAATAAACGGATAATAGGCTGAGGGATGCGGTGGGCGCTGCGGGATGCTGAGCCAGCGCCTCAGGGGCTGTCCCGAATCAGCCTCCTCTGCCCCTGGGTTTCCCAGCAAGGCGGGTGCCCTGGGTTTTGTGGGAAGCATCCCGAAAGTGGAGACAAAGCCGGCGCTGGAGTGAAGATGTTTCAAACGGGCGGGCTCGGCGGCCGGCGTCCCCCGCAGCGGCAGAGCAGGCGGGCTGCAGGATGGGATGTATCAGCCGCGTGTGCTGCTTATTTACTTCCACCGGGGCCGGGCTATCAAAATAAACCAGCCACTTGTGGTGTTGATAGACTCGGGGTTTTCCCCCCTGACTTCTGCTGCTCCTTGCAAGAGGAAGGAGGCTTAAGTGTTTGCGATCCAAGAGTCAGAAAGAAAGATGTGTTTAAAGATTCCCCCCCCCCCCAAAAGCCTTACAAAAGAATGTAAAACTCTTACCTCGATATCCCTGACTATCTTGCCTCTTGCAAGCCTTTTATTTCCTTTTTAAAAGTGATTTTCTGATTTCAGAAGGACCGAGAATGCAAACAGCAAAGGCTCGGAAAGCAAATAAAAGGAAACCAAATACATGTATTTCCTGAAAGACCTCCTCCAGCTTGCCTTTTTATGATGGTCTCCGACTGCTTTTTGGGGTGTGTCAGCACACATACAGCCTTCCTGGGGCGGGGAGGGGAGCAGTCAGCAGTAACGGGGGCTCTGCTTTTAAATGTGCTTACTGAGCGCAGGTTGGTTGGCATAGTGAAAAACAAAGAATACAATATTAAACGCAAATGCACATCTGCTTTAAAATGTCACGCAAGTAGGAAGGGAAAGGCAAAAAATTGTTTCGGACCACAATTCAGGAGGGTACTAGAACACGTTCCTAAGAAAAGTTGTAGGGTAGAGGACTGAGCACTCTCCTAGCACTTGCCGATGTCACGGGTAATTTCTTGTGGTTCAGGCCTGGCTGCTGGCACACAACCCTCTTTTCTGCCTTTATCCCTTCTGTAGGGAAGTCGGGGCGCATCCGCGTGACTTTTTTCTGTTGAACTTGGAAATTCTTGTGTTTCAGGTGGTTTCCAGAAGTGACAAGTTTCACTGGTTCAGGACCGGACTACACACAAGTAGTTCCAGAGGTTGCGTGGAAAAGCTTTGTTTGTTTGTTTTATGACAAAATGTCTGTAAAGTCGGTCCTGAAGGTAACCACCCGTGTGCACAGGGGTGGCTCTGCAGGGAGGCTCAAAACAGCCACCGGCTTAATCATCTCAAAATGTACACTTACCTGAAACTCTTAATTCAGTGCCCCTTTCAAGATGAAAGTTGTTGTCAATTGCCATTTCTAACAAAATTACCCTGCTGGGTAAATCTATCAGAACTTCATTAGGAAGCACTCAGCATGGTTACTCAACAGCAAATGAAATCCCAAACAGATCAGAAGGAAGCCTACCGCTCCTTTCCTAAGGGGTCTCCTTTGTCTTGCACGGCTGCTCAGCAGATTGCGGCAGGGGAGGTTTCGTGAGACTTGGCAAACCTCAGCCAGGGTTACAGTAAAAGGCTGAGCGCTGCAGCTACGGGGCTCGGGATTTTTTTTATGGGATATTGCAAAATGCTTTTGACCTCTGCCACGCAGGGGTCGGGGAGGAGGAGGAAGAGAAGGGACTCGTGGAGCAGTTCTGTGATGAGCCCTTTGAAAATGGACACCTCATCCGCGTTTGTCGGCGGGTCCGTGGGATGAGGTGACCCAAGCCATCCCTCAGGGACCGCTGGCCTCCGAGCCGGGGAGGGCGCGGGCGTGCTGCGCTATGTGCTCGCTGACCAAAGGCGCTCTCCCAGGAGCTTTGTCCGGAGAGAGGTCTTTGACATTCCAAACACTGATGTTCCAGAGCTTGTTTCCATGATAAATAAGTGCAAAATAAACAGAACATGCCATGTATTTACTGACGCACGGAAAGTAGCATCTATTTTGTTTGTTTCAGCTGAGCCACCCGAGGAGTTAGGGTTTGCGTGCTTGGCCTTGGGCACCTCCGAGTCAAAGGAAAGCCTTTGCACAGGGTGGCTTCGTGCTGGTGGCAGCGTCTTGCATTTGTTCTGGCTTTGCACGTGCAGGAATAACGCGTTGGTGGGTCGGAAATTCGGGCTTCTCATGAGAACAGCCTGCAGGAGGAGAGGTTTGTCGGTGTTTAAATTACGGGGTGAAGCACCCAGCCGCCTCGTCCTGCACCAAGTGCTGCGGAGCTCTCTCAGCATCTCTTGTGTGTCAGGCTTATTTTAAAAATGAGGCATAGCTTGTCATTCCCTGCGGGTTTGAGGAAAAATCTCGGAAATGTGATCCAAGTGGAAACAGATAGAGACGAGGAGCAGCTCTGAAGGGGAACTCAGCTGCTCTCTGTTCGGTTCCAGAGTCTCGACGCGTCACACCGTGTGTTCGGGCTGGCGTGGTTAGCTGGCTTCTAATGGATGGGACGAGCAACGAGTGGCAACGACAACTTTGCAGCGTGGGGGCAGGAGGAGCAGAAATGTAGATGCCTAATTCTGAAAGCTTAGTTTTCAGGAACGTAGGTGGCTTGGTGGGAGTTTTAAAGGCTAAGGAAAAAATGGTTTTTCTAATAATGATCTCTAGGCAACGAGAACCCCATAAGGTGGTGCTTTTCTCACATTCACATTAATGTTGCTCAGAGTCTGATGTTCATTGTTGGTATTCACTGAAAATGGAGGTCTGTCACCTTCATGGACGTGAAGTTTGCACAAAACGGACAGCAAGGTGCTTCACGGGTCCGGTATCTTACTAAACTTGAGGGCCTTTGTTTTTTCCTGTGATGGACAGAAGTGGAAATGCCTTTTGTATCACGTCCAGACTTCTGAGGGACTTGAGATATGGTTCATGTGAGGACGCTTGCAGCTGGTGGGGAGGAAGTTCCAGCTTTGTCCACATTTCATATCACACTTGCAAGAAGCTCTTCCCTTGCCCTTGCGCTCTGCTGTGAGGGTCTGGGGTCAGCACGGTGTCTTCTGGAGCCTGTAGCTCTGGAAATGGAAGCAAAATTTGACAATTTATGTGATATAGTATACTCTGTCGTGTATCTACAGGGCACTGTAGGCAGGCAGCAGGGAAGGGAGGACCCAGCCAGACTCTGTGATGTGTGTTTATCTGCTCCTTCCTTTTGTTAGATCTCTTAAAATCTGATACACGATTCTGGGTTAGCTAACAAAAGATAAAATGTTCTTGTGTGGCTGCCCCAAGAGGAGGAAGAAAGACAGCTGAGGGACTCCCAGTTAAACTTGTGAGCGTTCCTCAAAAGAGAAATGGTTGCCTGCAAGATGAAAAATTGAATTAATAAGAAAGCATTTCTCGTATTAAATGCGTTTGATTTTCTTCTTCCTTTGAAGAGGCCTCAGTTTAGTGCTTGCTAAATAGTTTTGCAGTTTCTTTGAAACTGGCATTTCCTACATAAGTCCACTGATGATTTCTAGCACTTTGTGGAAGCCTTTTAAATAAAAAATGAGAACATTTATCTTGAAGGACTTCTTAGTACCCAATTTAAATGTTGATCACAGTAAAGCTCCAAATGCAAAATAAATTAATCTTTAAATTGATTTTCTTTTAAAAACACATAAGGGTATTTCGCATGCCCTAGAGATAGAGAGGAGAATGGCTGGGGTTTTGATGCTATTGCTCTTTTCCTCCTCTTTCTGAGCAAAATGCAGAAGGACTTGGGAAGGGCAAGAGTAGGAATACAGTATCTGCACAGGCAGAACTTGAGTAGGCATTAGTAAAATCCCATTAATGAAATCTGGGCAGTTTTGAAGACCCATGAGTCAACTGGGTTCTTAACAGGGGCATCTCAGTTTAATGTCTGAATTCAGGTGGGAGGCAACTAGGCTGTAATCTACGTGTACCTCGTGTGTTTCGTGGTTTCCCTGTGTATGGTGCAAAGGGAGGAACGACTGACTGGTACCGCAATGCATAGAAACTGTAGGGACCGCTGCACCCCAAATATATCAACTTAAAATAATATTCTCATCAGAACAGTATTGTATAGGTCTAAATACCATTCCGTGTATTTGAATCCATTCTGAAATAAAGAAGCCTGACTTAGACCTATGCAGACATTGGCGTCCTCTTCAGTGCAGTTTTGGGGCAGAGACCCTCAAGGCGTACCGATGGGCCCCACTCCTCCAGCGGGGCTTCCCCCTCTGTCCGTGTGGCTGCACGGAGCGTGTTTAAGGCTGCTTGTTCAGGTCAGATAACATTAAACAGTTCAAGAGTGTTGGAACGAAGCGTCACCGTGTTTATGGAAAACTAGGGTGTGAAGTCTCAGTAGGTGCTAAAACAGGATCAGTTTTGCCCATACATTGTTTTCCCCAGTGACTTAAACAAAGCAATGATGAAGGCATGGTGAAACACGGCAGGGATTAAACCTGGCGTGAGGTAATTCACAGGAGAATCTGAAAACATCAGAGATGCAGACTTAGAAGAGAAATACGTTTCAATGTCCATGTTATACCTGCCTGGAAATACTGCCCTGCCCAAATGCCCAGTGGAATAGGTAAAGGAATTCCACCAAAGGGCAGCAGCAGCAGTCTAGTAAGAGCGACTGGGCTGGAACCAGCAGGGGCACTGGGAGGAGCCCAGCACAGCCTGGTTTTGTGAGCAGAGGTGTGCGAGGCAGACTTAACTGTCCCGGTGACGTGGCTGCAGGCTGCGGATGCAAGTCTGCGAGACAGCTGGATGCCTTGCGTCACGGGTGAGGGTAATTATTAACTGCTGCCTTTGTGGTGGGGTCCTTGAATTAAACGGGGCTTTTGGACGGGAAACAAATTCGGTGAAGTGTGTCTGGGCAGAAGGATAAGTGAGTGGGAGGGTGGTGAGCCCTACCCAGCGTTCACTCAGAAGCTGGCCCCCATCACGGGGGTAGCACGGAGCTTTTTACACAGGGTTCACGGTGCCCAGCACACCCGCCGTGGTCCTGGAGACTTAGCGTCCTTCCCAGCCTAGAGCACGTGCCACAGCTGTACCGGAGTCCTGCCTTTTTCGTACAGCACGAGCAAAGCACCGCGTCCACCAGACGGGCCCTGCCAGGCCCCAGGTGTTGCTGCGTGCTTTGCTTTATTTTTTCATTTATTTATTTTTTGAAAAAGTATGAAAAACATATGTAGTGATTATGCCCCCTCATACGTTTCCCAGCTTTTTGGCGCTGGGTCCCGAGTTGTTGGCTCAGAAAGTTCGCCTTACTGCTCTTAAAATAAGGAAAATGAGGGGGTCAAGGAAACCTAATTAAATGAGAATTAAGGTCAGAAATGTGCGTCTCTCACTGCATGTTTCAATATAATTATTTCTGGTGATCTTCGGGAGTTCCCATTCCTTAAGGAAAGGCAATAAATGTGAATTTTATTCGTAGGGTAATTTGCTGATCACTGAAGCGTAGATCCACATGCATTTCAGTTCACCTTTCATAGGAGTGGGGGAAAATCCACTGCAACTCTGAGGTTTTTGTCTCCTTCAGAGCAGATTCCCACTTTCTGTGGGGGAAAAAAAGAAGTTCAGGACCAGAAAACTTTAAACTTTGCTAATTGGCTTTAAGAAGAGAAATCTATTTCATGTCTCACGGGTAATTGAAAGAAATCCCATGGAGCTAAAAAAAAAAATCTGTTGAAGTGCTGTGAAGTATTTCTTTCTTTAAAACTCCGGTGTGCGTGCTGCTCCACTACATGTGTGCGCACGCTTTTTTCCTGGTTCATACCGCACGTCCAACACTTGCAGAAGTAGGGGCAGAGTAAAGGTAAATAACTGTTATTTACAAGCAGTGTGCGCTTTAGTGCGGCTGTACCAAAACCAAACGGTTTGCTGCTGCCTGTGTGAAAACAAGGATGTGTGCTGGGCGCCTAAGGCTAGGCAGCGGCAGAAGAACTCCAGCGATTTGCTTTTAACTGCATTACCGGACCCCTGACAAATGTTGCAAAGCCTCTGAAGTCTGGAAAAGGGAAGATTGTAGCTACTGTGCCACTGGGTAGAAGTAAAAGGAAATGACCGTCTTTGAACTGGTAAGATGATGCACCTTGCACTAATATATTAGAGCACAGAGTTTTAACAGGAAATCCTCTGTTCTGTTGGAGAAACGTAATGAGAGACAGAGATGCTGCGTGGTCCTTGGGCAATTCCTGGTAAAAACAGTTGCTAAATAATGTGGGATTGGCTCTTTTTGTTTATTTTCAAACAAACGACAGAAGTCTTATATCAAGCTGCCTTTTGATGGAGTTGGCTTTGTTCAGGACTATAAAGCTGTCAGCTTTAAATGCAATGTAGAGAATCTCTGCAGGTACCGTGGTCAGTGTCTGTGGCCCAGAGGGATGCTTGTACTAGAGCGGAAATAGAGCCATCCTAGAAACACCAGGTGTTGGAACACATGGAGATCATGCACCCAGAAAGCATTAAATTTACCTGGAGAGATGTGCGTCTCCCCCACGTGGGCTTGGTGTTTTCTAGGTACACTCAGAGAAGTTTGTTGCGGCTCGGTGGTCTGGGGCCTTTTTTTTCAGTGTGCCCTCTGGAGGAGAGGGGGATCAACCGGCATGGGTGAGGTGTAATTTCCAGGAGAAACTGCACTTTGCAGAATTCCCAAACACAGATCAGCAATCGGAAGTGTTTGGCAAGCTCAGGCAGTCGCTGTCGATTTATCTGCAACTTCAGGAAGGGGAGATTTCCCTTTGTGTAAAAGAGGAAAAACACGGCGGTTCCCTGGCATTGGTGTATGCAAATTCAGCAACCTGCAGGTGTTTCGGCGCAGCTCCTCCCTTACCTGCGGGCACAGGTCAGGCTGGTGATGAGCTCTGGCCAGGCTCGGGGCGCTGCCGCCGCTCGCTCCTCCTCAGGAGGGGCAGCATCCAAGGACCCGGGTGCTCGGTCAGAAGCCAAACCAAACCGGTCTGCGCTATCGCTCCTTCCTGCCACGCTTCCAGTGTCAGGGCTTCCTTCAGTTAATGTGTTTATTAACATTTCTAACAGTAACTTCAGTTCCCCGTACTGTGGGAAGCGTTACATCGTTTATAATCCCTGTGTCGTTTTGCTTTTTGACAGCTCGTGTTCTTTCACCTAGTTAAATTGGCTTTCAGAGGGTGTTTTAAAGACAAATACTGACTTGTTCTGTTGAAAACACAGAGGGATATTTATATTTTTTGCCTTTATACAACTGATACTAAGATTACACATAATCTGAATTTTGTATATTTTTTTTTCTGTGTCTGATTGGCTCACAGACCTATAATATAAGCATTTTGAGAAGCTACGGGGGTCTCTTGAGGTTTTTATTTGGATACATACCATGGGTAGCTATTATTTACTAACGTGATACCACATATGATTATTATAAACCTCCTATTTCTTGTTTTCTTCAAATGAAATGGAAGGTACCAGTAATCTGTACATGACTGTCAAATGTTTGAGGATTTCCTTTTAAGTAGGTAGGGTGGTTTTTTTTGTCACTTCTTGCCGCAAATGATTTTCTGTTTGTTTTCAAATTACAGAAATCAACTCACAGCCTTTTCATGTCTGACTACTGGTACTGGAGGTTGGTCCCGTGCAAAGAAACTGGAAGCTGCAACTGTTTCGCGACGGCCAGTCAGTCTAATGAGGAGAAAGAAGAAGATACGAACCATCAGGTTGTGGTGTCAGACATCATGCAGCTTGTGCGAGACAAGCAGGAGGTGCCAGAAAGCACAGCAGGTGGGAAAAATATGGTGTATTTTGAAAATTGTCCTGCTGGCTGCCAAACTGCACTAAGGAGAGGACCGATGGCTTTGAGAATTTTAGCAATGGTGTCGCATCGCGTGCAGTGAGAACGGGGCGGGGAACCCAAATAAAGCAGTAGCCAAATACTCACTCGGAGGAGGGCGATGTCAGCACAAAAACAAATGTTTAGTGGCATCCAGCGAAGAGTGAAGACTTTTACTCAGGAGTACTGATGCTTGTCATAAGGAATTAAAATAGTTGCATAAATTAATTGATTAGCAAAAAATAGTCATCCCACAGAAACCTGACCTACCTTCCTCCTGTCTTAAAATCCTGCTCTAGACAAACTGCTCAGAGAAGCAAGAACAAAATACCTCTGCACTTTACCATATCGTTTTTATTGCTTTGATCCATAAGCAGGAGAAAAATATAGTGAGTGCTAGGATATACTGACAAGGATTAAGAATTATTTTTTTCCTATACCATGTTTTATTTACCCAGGCAGTAAATTGTTACTTTCATATCTGAAGAAAATGGCCTTTGCCTTGGTACTAGCGTAGATGGAATATAATGCCATAATTTAATAATCCTTTGCATCTGACAGCAATTGATCTTTATTAATACATATTACTTTGATTTTATTAAATTAAAAAAAAAACCTCCTAGGAAATTAAAAAATATCTGCAGATATTCATGCAAACCTCTTTAGCTAGAAAGATGATCCAAAACCGGAAAGGTAAAATCCACTAAAATGCAGTTTTGTGTTTATTATACAATTACAAGGCAGGATATGGATCCTTTGTAATGAGAGCAAAAAAGTGGTCCTTTCAGCCTGAATGAGCTGGTGATGCTGGTGCGAAGTACAGAAGAAAACAATTCATATTCTGCTGTGGCTTCTAAGGAAGCAGTTATTAGAGTAAGCGTTTTATTCCTGTGTTAGTGAGGTCTCTGCCAGGATGCAACACTTCTTTTGAGGTCAACAAAGACAGATGCAAAAAAACCCTTGCAGAAATTCCAGAGAAAGATGTCAGGATGGTCAGAGATTTACGAAATACAATTTCTGTGGAAATCATGAGTGTGTATCTAGACTAAAAGAGAAAAGTGGAATGGAGAGAGAACACATAACTCTGACTTTTATGGTGGAGATCTTGGATATCTTTGTGAATTAAGGAAGAAGGTGAACACTTAGGTGGTTTCATTTGCTTGTTGTCTGTATCTAATAGAATAAGGATAGGGAAATGCCAATTTGATTTCTGCAGAGAAGGTTTAGACTGTTTAAGAGCTTGTATAAGTCTCTAGCATATTCTTAATGAAATCTCCAGTGAAACAAGCCACTGCTAGAAGTGACCTGGGTTTACCCTCTCAGTGCTTTGAGCTAGGCTAGGAGATTTTTGAGATTTTTTTTTTTTTTTTTTTTTTCATGTACAACACTTCTTTGATGGAAGAACAAACAAACAAGGCCTGGGAAGGCTGGCCTGGAACGTGAAGTCAGAGGAAATGTAGTTCTGTCTTGTCATCTAAAGGACTAAAATGGAAAATTGTTACTCTTCCTCTCTAGAAATTTGTGGTAGATCTGTGTTAGGTTTAAACTAAAGTATGCGTGTATTCTCTGATGTAACAGCAAATCAAAGGTTGAGTGGTTGATTTACAAAGGAAGCTCATAAACCGAACAGAGCAGAGTGAATGCAGTGAAAGCAGACCAGGAACTGAGTGGGTTTTCATACTTAGATAGACATGGGACTGCCTGTAATAACCTGCGCATACTAGGCTATGCTAATTTCACCTTTTAGCTATGGTTGCTGGCTTTCTGTCACTGGAGTCCGTGTAAAAGCCACATGAGGTTTAGTGAAAAAGGTTCTGGACTAAGTTTCCTGGTCCAAGGTGTAGCAGGAGTGTAGATTTTTCATTGACATTTACATCCATGCCTGACTTGACGACTGAATTGCAGGCCATTAGCAAAACTGAAATGCACTTGATACTACTCTTTATGCCTGGAAAAAGTGGGGCATACTTCTCAAAATATGTACATTTGTGTTCTTTCAACTTGTAGAAGAGAACGGTGTGGACCAGGAAAGGAGCTTTCCTAGAACTAGGCACAAGAAACTAAGATGTGGATAATTTTCTGGTAAAGTTACTGAATTTTAAGTTCAGTCTGAAAGCTCTTTGTGTGTCATAACTGATATTGCTGCTAGTATCAGGGATTGAATGAATCATTGTGTTTATGGCCATTTTGTTGAGTTTTGACGTGTAAGAAGTTATGGTTCTTTATTAATACAATCTGCGTGTTAATATTTTCTGACTTCATCGAGGGACTGCTGGAAAGAATCTGCTCTGAAAAGAGCTACAGTGGCCCAACATGGTAAATATAGTGGTCAATTTGCATGTTGGGTAGTTAAACTTAATGGGTGGTTGTTTTGCTTTAGTTCCACTACTTGTTCAGATACTTCTCTCAGGAAAAGAAGCTGCTGCTTTTGTGGTTGGTAAAGAAAGCCATACTGCCTTGCTCTGTGAAGTCAAGCACCACAGTCTGGTGGGAAGAAGAGGAGAGAGAAATGCTGCTGGAGAAAAAAAGAAAAAAGAAAAAAATATATTGCTGTAGCAATGTTGTTGGAGTCTTTTCACTTCTCTATTTTTGGCTTCTGTAAGCAAATGTGATGGGTCTTAGTCTCCCATGCAGCCTAATAATACTGCAGGATGGAGAGCATCTTACTGCTCTTCTTAGTTAAACCATATGGTACTGTTGCTGAAGTTTTAACGCCTCTGTTCCCTCCCCCTCCCTAGAAACTCATCTGCTATGCTATTGATACTATATTAACAACAATATTTTTACTGCAGCGCTTTTTTGGAAGTTATAATTAAGACCAGGTCTTCCATGTGTCTGTGAGTTTACACATTTTTGCTTGAGAACATTTTGCATCTTGCGAGGCTTAAACGCCTAGCTTGAAAACAATAGCTGAGGGAACATGCAAAACGCAGCTTGAAGCAGAGTATAACTGAGATGGAAGCACAGAATCCTAGAATATCCTGAGCTGGAAGGGATCCACAAGGATCATTGAGTCCAACTCCTGGCTCCACACAGGACCACCCCAAAATCAAACGCCATGTCTGAGAGTGTTGTCCAAATGCTCCTTGAACTCCGTCAGGCTTGGAACCATGACCACTGCCCTGGGGAGTCTGTCCCTGTGCCTGACCACCCTCCTGGTGAAGAACCTTTTCCTGATATCCAATCTCAATGATAATGTCGAACTGAGTTGTGTGTGCTATTGCCTTGTTGCAATTTGTGTAAGACATCATTCCCACTCTTCTCTTTGGAAGGGGCTGGAAAATAGAAAGAGCATGGAGAAAGGATGCAGTTGTGGAAGACAATCATGAATCATTAATACATATATATATATTTATGTCCAATACATCTATCACTTCTCTGTGCCTGTTACGTTGTTTGACCTGGTCAGGATTGGACTTCAGGAGCATTGTGCTTGTAGGCCTGTTAACATATCAACATTTTTGCTTGGGACTATTCTCCTCTGAAGGTGTTCCCCTTGAAACAGTTGTCACCCTTTTTGTTTGCTTGCTTGTTTGCTTTTTCTTCAGTTCAGATCTATTTGGAGTACGTTTTTTTTTTTCCACACTTTTATTTTTAACCTCCTGCCATGATGCTAAAGCAATAGGAAAGCAGGGGGAACCTTACAGTATTTGTGTTATTAAAAAAAATATCAATCTAGTGTAATGTCTTAGGAACTGTAATTGCTGTTGTTGTAACAAACAGAAATGAGGGTGCTACAATCAAAGATTTTACAAAAAATAAGAAGATTATCCTGACTGCTCAGGTTTTGAGGAATCAGATATCCAGGTGATTGCTGATTCCAAAGTCTGAAGTTTCCTTGATCCATACTTACCTGAGAAGATGTACTTGATAAGTAGAAAATATTTTCTAAACATTTTAAATTATAAAATGGATACATTTTTGCCATTTTAAATGATTATTAGGATTTTTATATGAGAAAAGGCAGCTGAAAAGATAGCTAGGTGCATATTTGATGTGTCAATTCTAACAGTTGTAACTGTGCTGCAAAACAAATCATCAGGTGTTGCATTCACAGGCACTCAAAACGCTCCTCTGTTACATTCACATGCTCTTGGAAAGAAGCATGCTCGGTAGCATCTCCAAATCTTAAATTGCATTGTTTTGCATATAGAAACACCTTTATGGTCCTACTGGATGGCATTAGTGAAATCTTTGAATTATATACCTGTTAGATCATCACTGTCTGGAGTAGTTTGGTCAAGGTACATTAGTAAGACCTTATCACCTGCATCAGAAGGGAAAAAAAAAAAAAGCAAAACAGAGTCTCCTAAACAATTGTACATCGTGGCAACTCTAGTTATACCCTGAAATCCTTAATTCCCCCACTGCCACTAGCCACAACTGTATAAATAAAACATTTTGGTAGTAATGTAGGAGAGCAACACTGGAGGTGTTCATTATTGTAATTACAGTGTTTCAAATGAAGTGACTCTATTCAGAAAAACAATAGCTAATGCTGTTTGGATCAAGTCCATTCCATTCCTTGATGTCTACAAATACCACCTTTTAAAACTCTTAACTAAAAAATAAGAGATATAAAATGACATCTTAGAATCTGATTCTGTTGATAGATAAAAGTGACAGGATTTTGTTTCTGGGCAGAAAATACAATATGTGCATATACTTATGCAATATATTGGCAAAATTCCTTTATTCTTGGAACTGTTTTACGTTTCCCAAGATGTTTTATCATACTTGAAATCTTATTGGAATTTTAATTTTAATTTGCAAGGCTGTGCACATTACACCATACCTCAAGTAACTCCTTAATAGAGAGCTTTTTCAGCGGATTACTTACAAGCTAGATTAATACAGCTAACTGGTGTATGTAGATAATGAGGCTAATGAGGATAACAAATATCATACCAAGTATTGTTGGTGGGATATTTTTGCATAAGCAAGAAAATTTTGTCAAGACAAAATTTGTGATGTGGTCAGAGATCTCTGTTTTAGAATTCCATATGCAGCTGCAAAAGACTGCTTTTTCCAGGACTGATGACATCATGGTGTAATCTGATTGACATTGGTACGTCTTCTGTGGAACAAAGATGGTGTTACAAACTCCTGAAGCTGTCCACGCAGATGCTAAATAGCCCGTGACCTTTCTTGCCTTTAAAAATAAACCGATGAGGAGTCCCTAAGCTGTAATAGACAAGCCACTTAGGGATACATGGGCCGGCACAGAGCTGGGAGCTATTGCTGTCACTGGTGGT
Organism: Stictonetta naevosa; assembly: GCA_011074415.1. Lineage (NCBI taxonomy): Eukaryota > Metazoa > Chordata > Aves > Anseriformes > Anatidae > Stictonetta > Stictonetta naevosa. The sequence goes on along the minus strand of CM021697.1, from coordinate 139,069,456 downwards.
ATCTGATGTAAGGCTCAAGGGGGAACTCAGAATCTTTATTTTTGGTGAATGTAAAACTGGGATTACTCTAACTGTTCTTATTTCTCAGTTTTCAAGGGTGTTTACTTACAGCAGAACTCAGTTCTATAAACAGATCTCTTTACAGGTCCGTTCCTTTCCTGGCCACTCTGGGACTGCTGTCAGACTCAGCACACGTGTCTGAGCAAACATTTGTATATATTTATTAGCCAGAAGTCCTGCTTTTTACTAAAACAGAATTTCTGTTGAAGGAATTTGACAAATTCTTAGGAGTTTAACTCCTCAAAATTAGATGTGTTTTAAGCCAATTGGAATAACCTGTCTAACAACATGAAAAGGAGAACATTTGCATGGTAAACGTGATCTGTTTTGTGTTTCTGCTTCAAGTAATAGAGCAATGAAAAACCCAGCTTGATTAAAATCGGCAGCAGTCTTCTCAGGATTTTCATCTAAGTCTTGAGCTGTGCAGGTTAACTAGCCTCTTAAATGAAATTAATATTAAGCATCTTACTGTAATTCCTTCTTTCCTGGGAATTACAGCAAATATGGAATATATTAAAATAAATTCTTGTTCAGCTAGCGGCATCCAGCTCAAGAAGTTAGAGCAGAAAAGCTCTATTAGTGTGAAAAGGCACTGCCAGCTGAAAAATGAGCTACAGGGAGGTATTTCTGTAACGTCAGCAATAACTTTGAGAGTGTGTGTGTGAGTATGTGTGCTTATATATGTATATAATTCAATGCCACACATGATGAATTTCCATGGCATTGCAGAATCATGGAATCATCGAGGTTGGAAAAGACCTTTAAGATCATAAAGTCCAACCATTAACCTGACTTTGTGAGTTGTATCACTAAACCATATCCCGTGGTGCCACATCCACATCTCTTAAATACCTAAATACCTCTTGTGAATGGCTGCCAGCCAGACTGAACTTTGTTCGCTGTGGCAGTTTGAGCCCAGCCATCCAGCCAGTTCTTCACCCAGCGAACTGGGCACCTGACCAAGCCATGAGCAGCCAGTTTTTCCAGGAGAATCCTGTGGGTAACAGTGTCAAATGCTTTACTAAGATCCAGGTAGACAACGTCTATAACCTTTCCCTTATTTACTGAGTGGGTCATCTCATCATAGAAGGACAGCAAGTTAGTCAAGGTCAGACTGACAGGACTGTAATTCTCAGGATCCTCCTTGCTGCCCTTCTTGTAGATTGGAATCTCATTAATAAAATCACAGAGTGGCTTGGGTTGGAAGGGACCTTAAAGCCCACCCAGTTCCACCCCCCTGCCATGGGCAGGGACACCTCCCACCAGACCAGGTTGCCCAAAGCCCCATCCAGCCTGGCCTTGAACACCTCCAGGGATGGGGCATCCACAGCTTCTCTGGGCAGCCTGTGCCAGTGCCTCACCGCCCTCTGGGTGAACAATTTCTTCCTAATATCTAATCTAAACCTACCCTCATTAATTTAAAACCATTTCTTCTAGTTCTGTCACTGCACTCCCTGACAAGGAGTTCCTCCTCAGCTTTCCTGTAGGTTCCCCTTAGGTACTGGAAGGCTGCCATAAGGTGTCCCTGGAGCCTTCTCCAGGCTGAAACCTTCATTCAGCTGGGATCTCCCTGGTTAGCCAGGTTTGTCGGTAAGTATTAAAAGTGGCTTGGCCAGCACTTCTGCCAGTGACTACAGTACCCTTGAATGAATCCTGCCTGGCCTCCAACCATCACCCACAAGTCCTTCCTCATTTGCAAAGAACAGGTCAAGCAGGGCACCTTCCCTTGTTGGCTCAGTCACCACCTTTGTCAGGAAGTTATCCTCCACACGCTCCAGGAATCTCAGACTGCGTGCTCTCTGCTGTGTTGTATTTCCAGCAGGCATCGGGGAATTTGAAGTCCCCCATGAGAACAAGAGCTAGCGGTCATGCAACTTCTAGTTGCTTATAGAATATTTCATCTACCTCTTCATCCTGGCTGGGTGGCCTGTAAGAGGATCCCACCATAAAGTCTGCCTTACTGTCCCTTCTCCTGACTCACCTAGAGACACTCGACTCTTTCATCGCCTTTGCCCATCTCCATGCAGTCAAAGCAATCCCTAGCATCCAGGGCTACCCCACCTCCTCCTTCCCTGCCTCTTTCTCCTGAAGAGCCTGAAACCATTGATCCCAGCACTCCAGCTGCTGTTTGCTTTCCTGCCTCTGTAGGTATTCCATTCATTATCACAGAAAGCATGCAGCATTTTAAGTAACAATGAAACTGGTGGGGAACGGTGTTGCCCGAAATTACTCTGAGCTCTTATTAACTGCAAGTCATCTTCTCTCCTTTTTTTTTTTTTTTTCTCATTTTTTTCTTTTTTTTTTTTTTGGCCAGGCCACCAAGATAATCTTTAGGAATCTGTTGTACCATCTGAAGCTATAGTGAAGGCATGAAAGCATCTTTAATTTTTCTTTGAATTTCCCTGAGCTGGGAAGGAATTTATGAGGTTTTCCAAGTACTGTACACAGCATTGTAGCACTTCTACTTTCTAAATTTGGAGTTTTCTCCAATGACAGCATTTTTATATTGAGTAGGTGTATACTCTACTGAAATTATTCTCTAGCAATATTCAACTAGTAAAAACAACTACAACTTTCTTGCATTTCTGTATTTTAGTGTTATATAGTCATAGATATCATTTTGATTATAATCTACTTAAAATATATAGCCATTTACTCTGTAGAGAAATCAGAAACATTTGATTTCTCATTGAAATTAATAGCTTTTATGATAGCTCTGTATGTAATGAAACTCTTTCTTTTGATTTAAATCATGCTTCCCTTTTCAGATATTCTCCATGCAAGAAGAAATATTAAATACTTGATGACACCAAAGTAAGAAAGCTCTGTCAATTCTGTTTAGTCCCTGACATAAGTACCTTCGTGCTTTTGTTGCCTCAGGTGGCTCCAAAGAAATTGGAAATGTGGCTAAGCAGAAGTGTAATTGAAATTCAGCAGGGGTTATGTGTCTAACCTGCTTAGGCTTTCCGTAAATCCCATTTTACTGCATCCGTAGCCAGTGGATATCTGCCTGAAGCTGCTTGATTATAATATCCAAACAAGCAAAACCAAATTCTGTTGTATAAACTGACTTACCATTCTGACAGGGTAATGCATGACCTTAGACATGCTTGGAGATGTGCCTCCTGCGTACTGAAGAGCAGTCACGTGGCAAGTTTGCTGTGCTTTCCCTGCTTCCACAGCAGCAGGCTGTGTGCTGGGTTTGGCCCTCGCTCCTACGGCCGTGAAGATGAGGTTGTGAATGTTTACCCTAGGTCTGGCATAGGTGCTGCAGAAACCACCCAAGCTACGAGTTTTCTCGTGCTGCCTTAATGTCTCTCAGCATCACATCCTTAGGGTGAAAAGCGGTGGGTTAGATTCATCAACGGGCTTCCAGCAGGACCATTTATTAGGGAAATGAATTGCTTTGCCTCTGTTCTAGGCAATACCCAGGTTAGATTTTGGGTTCACTTGTTGCCTCTGGGCTGTTTCATGCAGATGATGAAATGGATACTCAGAGTAGCTGGACTTAGCGCACACTCACTGAGTGTTTAAAAAGCTAAACTGTCTCCGCATAGAAGTGCGGTTTAATAACAGAAATACTGGAAAATAACGAGATGAACTATCTACGTTTTTTTCAAGTCTATTTTTGCATTTTTTTTGTGACTACCACAAGTGTTTATGTCCAAATAGTAATGTATGTAGAAACCTTCCTACTGTTGAAAATACACAGCTATCAAGGAGCTCCTTTTGTTCATTATTCCCAGGTACAAACTGCAGCCTAGCTGCATGCTGATACGGCCACGTTTCTTGGCTGTTGAAAATTACGCTGTTTGAGAGTTGACTAAAATTGACTAAAACAGCCAGCTGTCAAAGGGAAACCTGAAGCTAAAAGATACAGTGTTTGTTTTAATTGCTAGGGGCTAGAGAGAGTTTACTTTGGGCTTGCAAGTGACTCAGTGCACAGCTTTATTTTCTCAGCTCATCAGATCCATTTAAGCCTGTTTGTTGATCATAAGGTACGTTGGAAAAATTGTGATTCTTTAAAGTTACTTGTTGAACATGGTTAGACTATTGCTTTTAGTCTTCAAATGTCACCTAAACCGATTGTTGAACAGTTTGATATATTTGCATTGACTGTTACTAAACAACTTCTTATGTGGAGGGGGTAAGGAAAAGTGATTTTGCATCTGGAGTCGGTCAGTGTAAGCTCACAGCTGTCAAAGTGGCGTGCCGTGCTTTGCAAAGGCTTATCTGGGGAAATGTGCTTCTGCTAATTACTACATGTGTGGAGCAAGGGGAGCCCTGCTGCGTGTGTGACTTCCATCCAACCATCACCTTGGTGCGGAGCTGCCACACTGAAAGTGATGGATTGACTCGGTTTCCTTTTGGGAAACAGCAGCGGAAAATAAGATGCCTGGGATTAACTGCTGCCAAGGAGGGCAGCCCAAAAGGTGAAGCTCCCAGAGAAATCACATCGGTATCATTTCTGCTGAGGTTTCTGGGAGGTGGGGAATGGGTCCTTGAAAAGCTGGGCAGTTTCCCCAGCAGCTGCTGTTTCCAGTAAGGCATGTGGATATATCCATGAGATTATGTGTGTGCAGAGAAGGTATTAGGGACCTTTATAGTGCTGCTAGGGCTTGCCAAAAAATCTAAGTGAACTATAGCTAGTGGGCCTAGAAGCAGAATCAGCTCTCTTGATGCAGCCCGAAAACCTCTTCACTAGCAGTGTATATACAGAGGAGAGTTTTTTCTTCCCACAAAAAATCCTGAAAGTTTCCTTTTCCACATGAGCAGGGCTTAAAGTCAGAGGAGTGGGGGAAAATTCTGCAGAAATGCCCCATTACACATGTTAAGGATGTTGTTTAACTATTTTTTTTTCTCCCTGTTATTGCTTATTTTGAGAAACACCTCTCATTTTAGAACACTTTGTAATGTATTTTGTAGAAATTTGCTGTTCTGTTGGCACACTCGTGTGCAGTTCCAGCTCTGAACAACAGTATGGTGTAGCACATTGTGCACTCCAGCATATTTAATTTCACAGAAGTTGGCTGTGCCTGCCCTTTTCACTGCTACAAAATGTATTTACCTAAGAAGGCTGTAAATGAGATTCTGGAAGGTATCAGAATGGGCCATATGCATGCAGCCAGGCCTGGTCCCAGAGGGAGCAGGTGGGTTATTCTCCTGTTTTACCGACTGGGAGGGCGCCAGCAGGGATGCTGGGCTGGCATTCACTGCATTCCAAAGAAGGAGGCTGCTTGGGAGATTGCAGGAGGGAGCAGCACCAGTTTTCAGAGAACTTGGGTAGCATTTAGGCATTTAAGTCTGAGTCTGTGGCCCTCATTCCCTTGGCAATTCCCGCAGCAGTTTTTCTGGTGAGGGCTGTGCTGCCTCGGGGTGATGGACCGCCTTGACTTTGCCCAGAGCTGCTGCCCTCATGGGAAGGTTGGTGTGCACCATGCTTTTGATCCTCTGGGGCTGCTTCCAGTGCCCAATGTGCAGCTCACTGAACTTCTCGAGAGGCAGGACTCTCTAGATGAGGCGGGTGGCAACAGAGGGACACTTCCTTCCCTTCCCTTCCCTAACTTGTAAAAAAGCAGCCTTGAGTTGTGCTCTCTGCTTCCAGGAGTATTTATACATCTAATAAATAATTGCTTGACACATGAAGCATAATCAGTACTTGGAGTAGGGATCCTCTTCTCTGATTGCATGGGAAAAGGAGAAGAATTTGTGTAGCTGTATGAGAGAGGTGCCGTAACTATTTTCTGCTTCTGTGCCTGGCCCCTTAATCTCTTTACGTAAATTGAATCTTGCCCCTTCATGTCCAGCAGATGTTGCTGTTGAATCACCAACACTGAAAGAGGAGGTATGGTACTTTATACAGACAAAAGAGGTCTAATTAAAAAAAAAAAAAAAAAAGAAATGCAGTGTCTATAGGTTTTTGCATTTACATATGCCAGCTTGGGAATCTGCTGTTTAAATGAGAAGTAACCATTACATGTAACACTGAGTTAGAGGTTTAATGTCCTGTGCAGGGAAAGTGATTTGCTAGCCTGCATCTCTGTTATGGTTTTACTAAATACTTACATTTTGTACTCTCCTTATAAGAAGCCTGAATCATGTCAGTCATGGTGATACCTCTATAGCATGATAAATTTTGCAAAGCTATTCCATATGGTAGGAATAAGCATTCCTGCAGCCTCTTCGGGTCAGCATTTGTCCCTTGGAAGCTGGGGTATTGCCAAGTCACTGGAGCACTTTTTAGGATGAAAACCCGTGATATGGGGTGTTTTTTGCATGCTTTTATTGAGGGAGACAAAGCAGGGGAGGCTGGTCCCTTTGGGAGACTAAAAGGATAAAGAGGGAAACGTTTAAAGGTAGCATGCTGCTTTGAGCAACATCTGTTCTGTAAGATTACATGTAGGGAAAGCTTTTTATTTTATTTTTAACATTCAGCCTGGTCTTCTGACAGTTTGGGGAATAGTTTGTTATTGATTAGAATAAATGTGTGAGTAAAATTCTGAGTAAGCAAGTAATCTCACTGCTGAATTTTCTTTTGCAATGACATGGGAAAGCATCTGCAGCTATTGGTTTCCTTGGAAACAGATTCACTGCAAAAGCTAAATGCAGTGCACTAAATCTGTCAATTTTACCGCATTTGAGAAGAGTTTGACATGCACACTTGGACCTTTTTACTACGTTTGTTTCTCAAAAGCGGTGTCATTTGTGCTGTTCTCCCATAAAACGTGATCAAAGGAGATGTGCTGCATGCTTTGGATTTCGGACAGAACAACAAGAAAGGTTGGTATCTACAAAAGTAAACATGGGCATCGTTTATATATATATATGTATATTACAGCATCTACTTTTCTGCACACTTATTTTTAAAGTCTTGCATTTTAAGCTCAATGCCATTTTTTGTGTATTGCAATCTTAGCTGTTTTTGGAGATCAGAGAGCTGCTCAAAGTTATGGCTAGTGCATTTGCCTCATAATAGGATTTTGGCAGGACATTGGCTTTACTTGTAGTTTATTTAATACATTCAATGTGGGATACATGTATGTGTTCTCACAGAAGAGTATTTTTGTTCCGGCTGTGGCAGGGGTATGATTTCATATATTGTGTTAGGATGTTTTAGTGGTGTTTATGATTAGCTTCAACAGTTCAAGCCAAAACTAAATCTGTGCAACAGTGTGGTTTGTTCAGCTATATCAGGAAGAATTTAAGACTTTTATTTGCATTATTGTCTTTTATGAAAGAGAAGTTACATTAAGCAAGCACTAATGAGTTGTTTTTGACAGGTATCTTTACCATAGTTCACGTGAGTAACTGGGTCACAAGAGGCAGAAGTCACATTTGTGACTTCTTTCTGGTAGTAAAATCATTTCCCATATATATTGGGAAAATATCATATAGCACCAAGAAGGCTGTGCTGTACAGAAAAGCAATTTTAACCCATGTTGACAAAATGTTGGCTGTAGCTTGGCAAATATTACAGAAACATCTGGCAGTGATTCCGTAGTGGGATTGCTTTCTCAAATTGTCTTTAAAATGTTTCATGAACTCCTTTTTCTCTCTAAAAGGAGGTAGCTGTCCATATGAAATTATATTTAAACTTGGTCATTAGGTCTTTTGCATTTAGGATTTTACTCATGAGTATTTATCAGTCCTCGTTTCTGAGACCTTCCTGTGCTTTCTGCTCCCTGCAGGTAATGTTGCCTGTCTTGGCTGAGGTGGATCTATTTGAACAAATCTCTCCCTATAAGGGGCTCGAAGGGAAGTTTCCATGGATTTTCTTTTATTACTATTTGCTTTGGGTGCTTTAGGTTACTAATACTACAGTAGAATGGCTGGTGTGCTCAATATACAAATTTAGCTTATGGGAGGACTGGGGACGTGGGGAGAGCAGGCAGATACACTGTCTTTTCCATGAGAAACTAGTCTTTAGTTTTAAACGTCCTATTTCGCAAATGGCAGGAGGAGAGGAAGGACAGGGACAGAAGGAGAATAGGATTATGTCATCTGTTACCCGTGATCTCCTTTCTGCATACTGTGCTTCCCCTCCTTATTGTCACCACACAATTAAAAACCTCAAAAAGTAATATAAAAATATTGACTCTGTTGTAAAGCAAACAGTGCAGTTCCTTGGACAACACAGCCTAACCCCATGAAAGCAGGAAACTAAAAGTTGAACCGTATCGTAACTACTGCTACTTTTTGAGAGCTTTTTGTCTGCGCTCTCTTACCACACTGCTGCTAATGACTCTGCCAGATGTCCCACTCGCACATGCATGTGGCAGCAAGGAGAAATTGGATATTTAGAAAGATGAAATGAGATAACAGTTTTTACTGGTAACATTGTGCTATGCAGAGATTTTGGGTAGTTAAAGAATATCTGACTGATGTATTTGATAACGTCATTGCAAGCGTTATTTGATAGGTTATTTATTGTTATGCATTTCTTTTATTTTTACCCAGCAGAGCATTCCAACCGAAGTTACTTGTCAATTTTTACCGTTTTAGCAGGTGCTCCTAGTAATGGCAGGTCCAGCTGTGCTAATAACCACGGATGCCAAGGTGACTATTTCATTAATGCCTTACTCTGTTTCTTCAAAGGGTCTGTCAAGGTCGTGAAGGAAGTAAATGGCTTTTAGAGTAACGCTAATGCAGATCAGTCTCTAGGGAGACTAGAGACTTTTTTTTTCCTTTGGTGTGTGTTGTTTTAGTGTAGCTCAAGTTTCAAGTGTTGCCTTCCAGTGCATCCTATCTGGCATCCTCAAGCCTCCTCTACACACTGCCTGTTGCGATCACAGCTTTTAAATTACGTTTCATAATTCTAGCCTCTACTGATTTTTTGGCGGTATTCATCTCTGAAAATGCTCTTCCTCTTGCATGCACGGGTGGGAATGGTGAAGAGGATCAAAATGTTCCCATTCAGAGAACCAGGCATTGCCACAAAACGTACAGGAACATGACTGGAAACTGGTGCATTATATATTTGCTGTCTTGTAAAGGGAAATACAGTACAATAATTCTTTATTTCCTTGAAATCCCTTCTACACCTAACACTGTGATAAAAATCGTACTACAGCACTGTAATGAAAAATATATGATTGTGTACAATGAAATAATGGCCGATGCTTTCTTTTTCGCCTGACACATTTGTGTATTTTTCCTTTACTTTCTTGGAAATTTTTGTGGACTTTTGAATTTTACGTCAGGTTGTAAATTTTTTATATTGTAAGTAACACCTGACTGGAATCGGATCAAAACCAGCAATATAGACAAGCCCTTTAAATTGAGATACCCAACTTCTGTGAGTCTGTCTCAGTGTGCATTCAGCTAGGAGTGTCTGAGGAAACTCTGTCAAATATTACAGTTACATTGTCATGTAGTAGCTATATCTGATGAGTAAACACAGGTGGGTAAACTGCTTTCGAAGTACATGACATGACTGCACAGCTGCTCTGCTGAGGCTCTACGTTGGTGAGCTTGCAAGCTGAAGGATTGTTGGACAAGGACAAGGATCAAGTCATTTTCAGCGTGTTCAAACTGGTCTGATAAAGAAAAGAGCTCTGACAGCAAAACCTTGAAAAAGAAAACTTGTAGAACTTGAGAAATACTACAAACACAGAACATGAAATTTCGTGGAAATCTCGTTTCAAGCTTTAAGTCTCTTAAAACATGACTTGACTGACAACTAAGAACAGTGTGATTAAACAGCTATTAAGAATACCAGTGTTTAAAATACTTTTGTGTACCAGTTGGTGCATCATGGAGGTTATTAATTACCAGCAACTGTGCACTTGACTTGACAGCATAGCAGCAAGCATGCCTGATGAGCTGGAGGAGCCAAGCTGGAGCATGAAATTGTGTACTGTGCTCCGAATATGAGTCCCTCTGAGAGCCAATCCCTCAGTTCTAATCTTTGTGGATTTATGTAGCTAGCTCTTGATTGCAGTTGTGCTCAACTCAACTCAAAAGATATTTTTCTAGTTATCCAGACATTATAAAGCTTAAAAATGATTGAAACTGTAGCCCATGCAACCTCTAGCGTGTAGTAAATAGTTTGTCAAAGCACATTTTTTACCTCATTTTAAAGACAAAGTAAATGAAAATAAAACAGCATTGCATTAAGCTTGTCACTGAAAAAAACAATTTTTGTTGTGGATTGGAAATAGCTTTAAGGTGTGTGGGGGTAAAAAGCAATAGCAGCATGTAATCAAAATAATAAAGAATTTTACACATGCATGCTTACCTGAGAGAAGATTTCATACCCTGGCTCTGAAACATTTCTCTTTCAAAAGCAGTAACTATTCAGAACCGTGGTCCTTAAGGAAAACTAACACTACTGTCAGGAGCCCATCAAAGCAAAAGTTTGATCTTTGTTTCAAGTAGAAAACATGACAGGGTGGTTTGGATGTGGCTTACAATGTAAAGAAGCTTAGGCACTTTCCTTTCTGACAGCTTTACTGTAATGAAAGCAGAGAAATAAGTTGAAGAGTAGTCTTCCTGTCTCACAATGTATAGTGGAGACCACCTGCCAGGAAAGATCAGTTTAATTTGCCCAGTTTGGGAAGTAGCATCTTCTGTGACATCTGTCAAATAGAAAAAAATTATGGGATCTGAAAAGATTCACTATTTCATATGCTAAATATAAAGACAAATTGTTGCGAACTGGAAATAGTGATTTTTGCATGTCAAGATATGAAAAAGTTGTAATTGTCTTCAAAAGCCTTTCCTTAGAAGCATTTTTTTTACCTGCCACTTCTGAGGAGATCTTACCTGGTCTTTCATTCCTACATTAAGCATCTGCCAACACCAATGACCAGGCTGAGAACAGAACAGGTCAGCTGGAAGGGACCTACAGAGATGGAGTCCAACTGATCGACCACTTCAGTGCTAACCAAAAGTCACGGCATGTTATTGAGGGCATTGTCCAAATGCCTGTTGAACACTGACAAGCATCGGGCATCAACCACCTCTCCCGGAAGCCTGTTCTAGGGTTTGACCCGCTCACAGTAAAGAAATTTTCCAAATGTTCAGCCTGAACCCCTTGTAATTCTATTTTATTTACTGAAGACTATGCAATAACATGAACTGTGGCATTAGCTTGTTAAGGAGACAAACACAGAGACGTTCACAAGCTCTGTTGTAAAAGACACAAAGGAACCACTGAAGGAACCAGGGTGAGGGTAAATGATCAGTCAGTCTTGTGCAGGGTTTGGCCTCTACAGCTGCAACCCTTGGGGTTGTTGGAAGTTATTTTCCTGTTCCTGAATGCTTTTTGAGACTATTAAAATTTTCCTGTTCTGCATCAAGATGAAGACAAGACCTTTAGCAGTGCTTGGGGTGCAGTCCAGGAGAGAGACCGGCACCCAGGCCAGAACAGAAGGTAGGACTGATGCCTGAGATCAGTCAGACCACTCACAAACTGGATTTCCCTGTGTCCTAGGTGCTTTGCTTTTCTGAAAAGGGAAGAGCTTTCTGTGACTAGAAAGCTCCAGTGAATGTTACATTTTTAAACTCTGGAAGTGGAGTAAAGGCAGTAAAAGTTTAAGATTGGTCCCATTAATAAAAGAAGTTCAGAATTAAAGCTGACATCCTTCTACTCTGTCCTTGCTCTGTGACACAACTTGTCAGCCTGTTCCTCGGGGGTAAGCTCTTCAGTTTTATTCTGTGCAATCAAATTGAATGGTCCTGGAAATGTCCTACCTTTTTTTTTTTTTTTTTTTTTTTTTTTTTTTTTTCCTGAATACCTTTTAGATTACTGGCTGTATGTGAAATTAGCAATTATAAGTGACAGTTCAGTATCACATCTCGTTACCGTCATTTGCTGAGAATGTTTTAAATCAGCCCTGCCTCTTGAATGGCAGAGCTAATGAACCTGTATGTGCGTGGCTGGTTCTTTTGAAAGAGTGATTTTACAAACTGGGGCACATAGTAAGATTTGAACTTCTCCTAATACTTCAAATCTGAACACACACAAAAAAAAAGGATTTGAAGATTTAAGTCTAATTCTTTTTAGGAGTCCTCAAAATCCTTGAGCTTTAAAAAAATATTGGACAGATTTTCTTCAGTAGAAATTAATTTTATGACTCCTCGCCCTGTATTTCCTCCAGCGTGACAGAAGAGTGTCTTCTGGATTGATTTCTTTTCTGCATGTAAATATGAAATACTAACTCAGAGGTAAAATGTTACTGTGGCATCTCTGCATCCTAATTCTATTACTTATTTAATTCTCTCAGTACCTTTCAATATTTGCTTGCTTTTTTAAACCAGAGTTCCTTTATTTACACTTCTTTGTCTATGTTTGAAGTACCATCGTTTCATTTTATTGTTTTTTTTAGGAGTTGGAATACAATTTCCCTTGTGTGGCCTTTTCTTTAACTATACATACCCGTGGAATTGTCCTGAGGAGGAAAGCAACATAACGATATTTCATTTCTTTCGACATTCTGTATGCAGCAAGTTCTTTCCCCATTCACCTATGTGCTTCCTATCTTTGCTCTTCCTTACCTCCTACAGAAAACACATCCCTCATCTCTAAATACATGTCAATAAACATAGAAAGGTAGGGTCTTTCTTGGCATTGCACTAACTAAAAGGTAACATGGTTCCTTGCCATGCCTGCTTTAAGAGGAGTGCAGCTGCTTGAATGTCGGGGTAGTTTAGCTCCTCAAGCTGGTGAAGATAGATAGAGAGCTGCTCCAGCTCTGTGCTAAGCATGGGTAGATAGGGGGGTGTTAAGCTAAATAAACTCTTTCATGCCCGTTATATCTACACTGATAACTTAATCCAATGTGGAAAAAGAGAAGGATGAAGAATATAACCGAATGGAGCGGTTACTGGGAAACTTGACACACCATAGAAACACAGAAGATGTAAATGATATTTCATTCATTTGCTTCCAAAATGCAAGGGAGACTAGGGAAAAGGAAAGGAAAGGAAAGGAAAGGAAAAAGAAAAGAAAGGAAAAGGAAAGAAAAGGAAAAGAAAATGAAAAGAAAAGAAAAAAAAGAAAAGAAAAAAGAAAAGAAGAAGAGAAAAGAAAAGAAAAGAAAAGAAAAGAAAAGAAAAGAAAAGAAAAGAAAAAAGAACAGACAGGACATAGCCCTGCTACACTAGGAAGTAGTGAAGCCTTTGATCTTGTCAATAGGTTTAAGTTCATTCAAGCTGGAGAGCAAACTATAAAACTTTACAGGAGTATAAGGCATGCTGCTCTACATGTAAAACTGAAACACAGGATATGCGAGAAATGAATTATGGTAGAATTACTGTGTAAGCTAAGCCTCACGAACTAATCTTGATGTTTTTTTAAGGAGAGGGTAGATTGCGATTGATAAGGGAGAAAGAAAAACATTTATGGACAGAAAATACTGTGAGGAAGATTGGGCTGAATGGGGAAGGAGCATCTGAATGGGGAGCAGAACAGGTTGTCCAGGGAAGTGGTGGAGTGTTCAAGGAAACACCCATGGGGGTGTTCAAGGAGAGGTTGGACATGGTGCTTAGGGACATGGTTTAGTGGGTGACACTGGTGGTAGGGGGATGGTTGGACCAGATGATCTTGGAGGTCTTTTCCAACCCTAATGATTCTGTGATTCTGTTCTCTGTAGAGCACCCGCTGTCTCTAAGGAAAATAAAATAAAGGATGATCTGACACTGAGAATGATAGGGATTCAGTAAATTAATACATTAGTAGACAGGGCATAATTTTGGTGGAGTACCTCTATTAAGTGTTCCTGCACGTCTGAAGGCTTCTTTATTCCATGTTCCTGCATGAACCTGGCCCACACTCTAGCTTTATATGAATGCTCGAGTGTCAAGTTTTTAAGAGAAAACTTTCACTTTTTTTCCTTCCTGCATGTATTTGCAGAGCAACGACTTGTAGAAAGCAAAGTTCTCTGTATTGCTTCAGATTGTGAATCTAGGAACAATTTTGTCCTTGTGGAAGAGCGAGTTGTTGCCAAAAACTGAATGCTGCCATCTCTGCTTATGAATCCCAGTTTTAAATCCCAGATGCTTTACATAATAAAGCCTAACTGGGCTGATTACCAAGAGAACTCAGTCATTCAGAAAAATAAAAGGGAAAAATCCCTTTGCTTCATGAAGGAGGAAGTGGTGCCAAAAAGAGGCTGAAATGTTAAAAATGCTTTTTCTATTTGGATCCCTCATATCGACTGTCCTGTTTCCTCTTTTTTTCCCCCCTTTTATTTAAGGCGAGGGATCCGTTTTGCTCTTGTGCGTTGGGTTAACGTGGAAGTTCTTTGCAGGACCTGTGACGATCTGGGCTATGCCAGCCACGTTCAGTGGGGCTCGGCCTGCTGTGCCAGAGTCTGGCGTAGGTAAGTGTGGCTCACGACTGCAGCAATGTGGGTGCCCGTAGCTTCAGTGCTTCCACCTTCTGTGCCTCCGTTTTTCACGGCACACGGTGTTGGGTGCAGGATGAGGTGCAGCTGCCTTGCTGGCCTGATGCTGACTGAATGATATTGCTGGAAAGCAGCATGGGATGTGTCAGAGGGGTTGGCTGGGTAGGTGTAACTACCCATGTGCTCTACACGTGCTCTTTGCAGCAAGTGGTGGGGTAGGGCCCATGCAAAGTGGTAGGGAGAACTGGATGTGTTTGAATTTCTTGTAGGTTGTGTTCTATAAGTGGTGTTTCTTTCACTGCAGCTGCTATCAGGCTCTTAGAGAAACTAAGCTCCACAGGGTTAAAATAGAAGCCCTCCTGTGGATCAATCAGTAATTGATTAAAAAGCAAGAAACGGGGTTGCTTTAGGTGTTCAGTTTGCTGTGGGTGGAGAGGAGTTACAGATGGAGTAAAGCAGGGATTTTTGCAGGAGCTTCAGCTATTCGACGTATTCCTAAATGAGCTGGGAATGGAAACAAAGCATAGAAAGACAAAATCTTCAAATTAGAAGAATTCAATGCTGATTGCAAACAGTTGGAGAACCAATTGGTGATGCTAAGTGACCGAGCAGTACAGTAGGTGAAATTTAATTGTACAAATCATGCACATGGGAAGAGAGAACAATATTCTCTGGGATAGCTGTTACCCTCAGCGAGATATCTGGGCTCTTTGTGGGCAGTTCCCTGCACACAGCAGCAGCTCAGTTGTGCTCAATGTTGGTCAGAAAGGCAAACAGCACGTTGCGAGGCGCTGGGAGGGGAGCGGAGAACAACAAAATCTTTATGTCACTGTGTAATCCATGCTGTGACGGCCTCTCTGAGTACCGTGTCCCGTTTTGTTCACTTTGTTGCAGTAGAATCGGGGTATGGAGAAGCGTGGCAAAGACGGCCGGAGGTATGGAATTGCTTTTGTACAAACAGGAACTAATTAGTGCGGGAAATTTTCTGTCTGGAAATAAGGCAGTTGGAGGGCACATAATATCACCTACAGTGGAAGTCTGTATAGTCATGAATGGCTTGGGAAACTGAATAGCAAGTGTTTATTTCCTGTTTTGTTTTGCTTTGTTTTTTTTCCTTTTTTTTTTTTTTTTTTTTCCACTGCTTCACACAAAAGGCAAACTGGGGCACCCAGAAAAATTTCAGGAAGGTAGTTTAAACCAAAGCAGTTTTTCACACAGCACGTCATTAGATGTTGAAATTCATCGACAAATAATACCGCGGAGATCAAAGCAAAGTTAACAGAGGAATCTCTAGGTATGTTATTGCAGCCATCTTTTGCTCAGGCAAAACTCGTTACGTGATTGCACGTTAACAAGGCAGAGCAAGGTTACTGCAGCTGGCTCCTCACACTAGAGGGTGGTTGCTTTGGACAAGGTGCTCCATCCACACAGCCTTTGTTTCCAAACAAACCTCAGATCTCCGTACACACCCGTGGATCTGTGCCCTTTCTCTATGATTAGAAGCTGACCTGATAATCATGGTCTTGCTGTTGGTTTTTTTTCCTTTGCAAAAATGCTGTCTTAGGCAGCAGTCAGATAAACACAACACTTTTTGCCTATTGAGTCCTTACAGAAGGCGTGTTTCTGTGGTAAAAGTTTGTTCTGCAAAAGCTTGATTGAAGACTTTTTAAAAATTTCTATTAATATACTTTAATCATTTATAATACACGGAGGTGTTGTAGGCCTGTCATACTTGGTGTGGAAATGATGTGGGACTTACTATAAATGACTATCTAAATATGATATAAGTCATTTCTACTGACAGAGGAAGTCTGGATAGGTTGAGGTGTCCTCTTCAAAAACCACTTTTATTGCATCCCCTTCTTAGTGTTATTGTTGAGAGTTATGAACAAGTCTTCATAGCCATCCACACGTTTTCCCAGAAAGGACTGCTGCTTTTTGCCTGATGTATATAATTTATAGAAAAGAGCTTTTATCACAAACAGCACAACACAGTGCTTTTAATTGTTCAGGAAAACATCCTTTTTTCTTTTAGCCATAGATAACATTTTTTATTTAATGGCTAAAATACAAGAGGACATAGCTAAATCCAGTGGGTTGATTACAATACTGGGAAAATTAAGCTGAACATCAACAAAATTATGACAATAATGAGATTTAGTAGGCACTGAGATAATCTTGACAAAGGGAAGTGTTAAAAGCCTTGTTGTTTGAAACGTGCACAACAGCCTGTATAAAAGCACTGAAGATCAGTTGCAAGGAGCAGTACTGGGTCTCAGACTTCTGGATTTTCAGTATTCTCTTTCGAGTTCTTTCTCCCTAAAGTATACCCCATAGAGCCAGCGGAAATGTATTGGCTAACAGGCTTGCTCTTCCTAGCTAACTTGTGTAGTTCTCTTATGTTTGCCCCATACGCCTCGTGGGCTCCACGGATCCAGAAGTGAAAACCCAAGGGGTTTAGGTGCCTCAGGTGGCAAAAACACTCTATTGGAAATGCGGTTACAGAGACCGCTGTAACTCAGCATTTAAGCAGTCAAGCTCGTCTGAACAGTCCAGAAGATGGTTGCGATTAATTCAGCGTTTAAAGGCAAGTCAGAGTCCTCAGCCCCCCGAAACGAGTCCTTCAAGCAGAGCGTGAAGGCGCTGTGCAGGCAGAACAGCCTTGGCATTGTCAGTCAGGAGCGCTTTTCCTCCACAGCAACTTGCCTGCAGCAAACCGACAAGAAGGTAACGAGGAGCCTGATGCTCACGTAGGGATGAGGACAGGGCTTCGTGCGAGCCGCCACCACTTGCTGTTTCCTAACCGTGCTGCTGATGCAGCGCAGACCTTCCAGCACTTGCAGCAGGCTGGCAGCACCGAGCGAGCCAGCGTCTCATCGATGCCTTGCGTTAATCCCTCAGTTTGAGGGCTCGCTGCGGGCAAAACGCTGCACAGAGGAGCGGAGAGAAGTTTCAGGTGGTCCTGCTGGCAGCACCCACCTCACCCAGGCAGCAATGCTGCCTCCTGTGCGCTGACGGGAGCTGTGGGGAGTCATTGAAATGCAGGGCTGCGGAGCACTGCTGTAGTGCTGCCTTTTTTTTTTTTTTTTTTTTCCTTCCTTCTTGAACCAGGGGGAACATGTTTGCTGTGGATTCTTTTTGTTCCGCCAGAGAATGAGATGCTGGCTGCACACTGAAGAAATGGCCCTAGAAGAACTGATGCAAAGATTAAATGCGGTTTCCCAGTGCACTGGTAGGAGGAGCTGCTGGTCTTAAATAATGTGTTGCCTTGATGCTGTTAGTGATTTTATAGGATTTACGGAAAATCCTGGTAATCTGGCTAGCATTCTGTGTGCATGTTCGCATTAATAGGAAGGAAAATGTTTTGTCGCAGGGTTAAACTTTTGTTTATTTTGACACTAATTAGCATTTCTAGTGCTTAGATATTCATGAGGCTAACTTTAAAAGGTCCTCTGGAATAGTTTCGGGTAGCTGCTAGCCCAGTGAAATACTCTAAATGGGTCTCAATTCCTTTTTTCTCTCTGACTCAGCTGGAGCTAAGAAGTGGGGGGAATTACAGATTTGTCTACTGAAACGAGTCTAATATGGAGCAATGAAAAGACCAGCTAACTGTAAGGCACCACAGCCAGGATTTTAGGTGGATCTAGGTTGTTTCATGAGAATGAAGAGTTGTATAGATTAATCATAGTAAATTTAGGTTTATATCTGAGTGGATTAATAATAGCAGCAGATCTGCTAGAAAGTCTTTTTAGCACTGTAAAAGGATGATGGTGATTTCTGAGAGATTTTCTTGAAAATGTGAATGTTTCTGTGCTCAAAACTAGAACTGAGCAGCAGTGTATGATAAGGAGGTCTATGATTAGATCTGGGAGTGTTTTCCTGGCTATTGCTCATGCAGAAATGTAAACGTTTCAGAATAAAAAGTTACCTGGAAAGAGAAGAGATGTGGTTTTGGCATCCTTAGAAACTGCTTCTTTTGCCCTTTATTCGTAATCTGCTGACAGATGTCGGAAGTCTTGCATCTTGTCATCTGAAGCAAACCGATGGTTTGCTGATACAAAGCATTCAGGGTATTATTCTCTGCAGTATCAAAACTTGGAATTTTTTCTTCTCATTTCCCTGAGCCACTGTTTACTAAGAGAGACTTTTTTGGCTTTTTCAGCAATTTCAGCAGAGATCATTAGCAAAATGGCTGATGCTGTAGTCCAGTGAAGAGAGAGATTAAATGACGAATGTGGAATGGACAGATTAGCTGCATCAGTGTTCCTGGGCAGGAGAAGCAGGTGTTTTATCTTATTAGTGATATTTTTTTGGAGGGGGGGGGGAGCAAAACTTGATCTGACAAGAACAAGCATTACATTACAAGTAACAGTCACCATACACACTATTTTCTTTTTCCTTCTCTTTCTATGCACTTTTTTCCTAATAATCATCCTGTGTTCAAAACATTTCCTTATTAAATGCTTGGATATTTGCTTTGTTGCGTGTTGTGATTTTCTGAGCGGGTAAGTAAAAAGAAAGCCTGACTGATATTTACTGGGGCACACTGTCTTTTGCAGTTTATTTTAATAACTGTTGCAGTATTTTTTCACTCCCTTAACATCGTCACTGTTGCTTTCCTGGGGTAATATAAATGCTCGTAAGGTGTGACAGCCCTGGGCATTGATACAGCAGCCCTTATTCCGGAGCTGAAGTGCAGTGAGCTGCCAGCATGGCAGGGGTCTCTGGCTTGCCGCTGACAGCGCCCATCGCCGCCCTGTGCAAATGTATGAGCGCCGTGACCTTCATGTGAGCCACCAGCGCTAATGAGTGCTATTTTCACACTTGCCAGCAGGCTCTGACTGTGGGCTGGTCTTTAGCTTGCTAAGCTTGTGTATTTTTCCAAAAAAAGCAGCTGTTATTTTTACTGCCAGTTTTGTGTTTGTGTGGTTTAGCTGGTTCTTATCCTCCCACTTCTCTCTCTCCCTCTCTCTAATCCCTGTGTGGGTATTCCCTAGCCAAAGGCACCTCTCATCTCTTTTCTACAGCCAGTGGTTTTATTTATAGTTAGCTCAGTTTCAGTTTTCCCGTCTCTTTATTTATTTGTTTGGTTTTGCTTTGCTTTGTTGTTGTTCCTTTCAGGTTCCTTAGACTGTTTCTCTGGCACTATCTCCTTTTCTTGCACTACACACTGGCCTTGGGTTAAATTGTCTGCTCTCTGGCTTCACAGCTGTCTTTCTGTTGACTCAGAAACCCTTTGTAAGCAGAGATTTCCTTCACAGCCCATGATCATGTGCAGGTTTTATCCAAGCCCATTTTTCACTAGCTCACGAGCAATTGAAATGCAAAGGTTCCCTCATGCCCCATAGCGAGACTATTCACCTTCAGGCATCAATGGATTTTCTCTTTTTTTAGGGCCGGAGGACAAAACCTATTCCTCTTCCTTCATTTGTTTCTCTGAGCACTGCCCCGGGGAGGCAGGCTCCAATTCACCCCAGGTGGTTTTAGCCATCTGAGGCAGGTCAGGCAGAAGAGGAGATCCCCTAAAGGCTAGGCATGGTGAAAGGGAAGAAGGGGTAGTTCAGGAGGCAAGTCCTTCCAGCTTCTGAGGTGCCTGCATCTGTCCCTCAGCTGGGGGAGGCCTGGAGCAGCTCAGCTCCTAACCCTGGGTGTCTAACGTTAGGTATGGTCAGTCTGGGTTGCAGCCCATAATCTTTTGCTCTTTGTTCCTTTTCACCACACCACTCTCTGCTTCTGGCTCCTCGCCCCCTAGCAAGTCCCGCATGTCCTTCTGACACAGCCTTTCTGGGCTTCTCATCCGACATGATCACACCAGCGCTTTCCTCAGGAGTCCTCCTGCTCCAGCTCTGCCTAAGCTCTGATTCAATCACAATCCCAGCCCCCCGGTAACACTCCTTGCCCCCTCATGGCCGTGTGGGCCTCTCGCAGGATCCCACGATGCCTTTCTTGGCAACCTTTTACAGATCTGGACAGCTTTTCATCAGCTTTTCCTGATTATTATTCAGTTTGCTCACCTTCACTTTATCCTCCAAAGCCAAATCTGGCCATTTTCTTCCTCCAGTTCAGCTGTTGCTGTGTCAAGTTAGACTCTATGCCACATATTACTGTTTAAGGGCAGAACTTGCCCTCCGGTGGTTCCATGCTTTGGAGGGCTGAAGGCCCAGCTGACAAACAGTTCTGATCGGGGACCCTATGCGTTGGCTGTATGACCGTGTGACGTGGGCTGTCTGCTGAGGGCTCCATTTGCTTGGACTCATGAGCCACCAGCTAATGCAGAAACTGCTTTAGGCACCAGTTTTGTCAGTCACTGCTTGCATTTGTGTCTTCACTGAGCTTGGAAGGCTTGCAGTGACAGGGACACCTGGTTCATGCAACGCAGATCTGGGAGTCCCAGCCCTAGGCCTGTGGTCACCCCATGAACGGTTTCTTTCCACCTTGGAGAGGTGCCATTGTTACAGCTACCATCTGTTTCCTCTCCTTCAACAAAATTGGAGCACTCTGCAAAAAGAAGAAACATCTGCACATCAAGGCAGATAAATATATATGCGGTTCCTTAGGAAATATGTATGCAGTGCTAGTATTTTAAGTGCAGGTAGCATGGCTTAGACATGTCAGCTTCAGTCAGTTGCTAGTAGCTCCAGACTTTCTGTCGTACTCACAGCTTGGGCCAAAACTTTACACTTCATTTCCCTGGCTTTCTTTTCTTTTGAGTTTTGAAGCCAGGCTCAAAATGTCTTGAAAAATTATGAAGAAATGAAGGAGGAGTGGACTGGCACACCACCTTACTAAATGAAAATGTGCCCAACATCACTGGAAAGAGTTGGCTTGTGCAAGGAGCGATGGGGACACCCTCAGGCATGTTGCAAAGGTACAGGCAGCTGAAAGGACCTGTTCTGCATGTCCTCTCCATTCCTGCTGTCCTCAACCTCCTCCACTTGTGCTAAGTAGTGTGTATTAACGAGGTCCCAGCCTGCATTGTAGTGCAGGCTCCAGAGGCTTCTGCAGCTCCTGCCATTGTGGCTGGTGAGGGGCGAGCAATTACTTTGTTGTTTGTGCTGGAGAAAAGGGAATGTGGAGGTGAGATGAAGTAACCATCACAAGCACCCCTGCTCTTCCTTACTCTTCTGGCATCTGCTCTCAGTTCACCTGATTTCCCAATTGGGGAATCTAAACAAATCTTTCAGCGTGTGGCAGAGCACTTGGGTTGATTTGGCATCCAGACAGATCTGAGTCTGAGGAGCATCACATTACTGTTTGGCAGCTTCATCAGCTTTCTGAGTGGCTGGTGGAGCTGCAGAGGTCCAGCTGAGAGATCTGCAGCATCTGCTGCACCCAGGTGACATTTGGTGGCAGCAGGTGTGCCTCTGCCTGGTGCGAGCTTGCTGGCCTTCATTTTGCCTCTCCTGCACCAACGTTGGGCTTTGACATGAAAGATGCCCCCAGTTTCCCAGGCCAGCAGGTATAGAGCTGGCATGCTCTTCTAATCATGGGGATTACAATTTCAAGAGTAAAGGTGGGAGCTTCAGTTGAACAGACCCAATTAAGCATTCGAGAGCAGATTGCTCATGTTTTGTGTGTATAGATGCTAATGTGAGGGCTTCTCTGTGTACCTACATTGCATATGTTTCTTACTATGTTCTGGCCTAAATCAAAATCTTTATTTTACCCAGAAACAGCAAGACCAGTGGAGCTGGTGGGAGTAAGGGTCAGAGCTGGCAGCAGTCTTCTGCTTCATTAAACAGAGCTGCCTTCGGGTAATCTGAAGATCTGAAGAAAAAATGTTTTGATCAGCATTAAGGTTGAACAAGTTTTATTTTGTAGCCAAATTAGTGTCACTTAAAAATTACATCTCCAGAAGGGATACTCAATAGGATTTTTATTTTATTTTTTTTTAACATACAACATAAAATAAAAAATGCTTACTTGACTTTATATCCATGTGGACTTTTGAGGGCTGTTTGTCAACAATAACGACTTCTCTTTTCATATAATTTACCTTAGTCTTTCACTCATTTGAAGTGCAGTGCCTGAATTATAGTAGGAAAACTGAAATCTGAACCACAGAATCACAGAATCATTAAGGTTGGAAAAGCCCTCCAAGATCACCTGGTCCAACCACCCCCTACCACCAGTGTCACCCACTGACCCATGTCCCCAAGCACCGCGTCCAGCCTTTCCTTGAACACCCCCAGGGACGGTGACTCCACCACCTCCCTGGGCAACCCTTCCCAGTGCCTGACTGCTCTTGCTGAGAGGAAATGTCTCCTCATCTCCAACCTGAACCTCCCCTGGTGCAACTCAAGGCCATTCTCTCTTGTCCTAGTAACAGCACTACAGTGCTTACACCACATTATGTGGTAACATTATCAGCCAGTTTATCAAAGAAAATGCTTTTATTCTCAGAAATACATGATTAAAGCTAGCTGAGTTTTCTGAATTCAACAGGTAAAGTAGGAAAACTTTCAACAGACAAACAGAGATCAGGGCAATTTTGCATTAAACATTTAAACACTAAACATTAAATGTTGGCACACATGGAGCAGCTCTTCAGAGGATTGCAGGACGCCTTATTGTCAGTCTCCTGTTCAGCATACGGACTTCTGGCATGCAGAGCTGGGAAAGCCCTGCCTGGACTTCTGTATTTTGTGATATTGGAGAAGAAAAAACCTGTTACTTTAATGTGTTTTTATGATCCTGGTGACTCAGAGTACCTTCTTGGCACAACAGGCTGGCACAGCTGCCTACCACGCGTCCAACATAAGAGAGCCAAGCCGAGAGATTACCTCATGCATATCAAATAACAAGGAATTTCTGCAGGAAAGGAACAGTAGCATGGGGAAGAGGTGCGATACGTAACAAGGCTGCATTGTTTTCAAGGTATTGTTTGTCCTAAGCAGACGTGTAGAGCAAAGCCCAGGAGCAGGAGGTGTTTGAGTCAGTCTCCTTTTCCCTTACTGCAACACATCGAGTGAGCCGCGGAAGAGACTTGCAGTTGTGTTGTTTCTGCATCAGACCGACAGCTTCTTAAGATTTTCAGGTATCTGAAACAGGGCTGGAAGTTTCAGCCTGCTGTTCCGTAATGTCCAGCAAAGCCACTTTAATTTTGTTTCTTTGTTCCTCTTGTCTTGTCCTGTTAAATATCAGCCAGATTTGCTTTCATTTCAGACAGGAGGAGTGTGATCTGGGATGCTTTTACAGGGATCAATTACTTGCTTGTCTCTTGGTAACCCTGCAATACCACGTGAGCTATTTTGACCTCACTTTAAATTCTCCAGCTATCCGTGCTGCATAGCTCAAGCCATTTAACTTTGTCCTATGGAAGACAGAACTGGCTGGGATTTTCAGCATGAGAAGAAGCCAAAATGGAGAAGCCTTGTGATAGCTGTCCCCAAACATTTTTAGCTTCACATGAAGGTTGAGCATGGTCAAGCTTGGGATAAGCTGGTGTGAAGGGGTGTCAGGCAGTTAAGTTACTTTGAAAATGCAGTGGTAGACTGAGTGTGTTGTTCAAGTTGTGACAAGCAGGTAGAGTGAAGTGCAGCCTGATACCAGCTGCTTCTGTGGATGTAGGTGTGTGATGCTCTCTGGCAGCCGTCTGATTTGTTAAAATCAATAATCAGGGCAAATGGGTACTTGGGGGGTTCAGAACCACCACGCTGTGTGGCTGTGACTTCAGGGTCGTAAAATTCATCCCCTATTGTTACTGGAGGCTTTTGCTAAGCACCAGTCCTGTTAAAAGTCTTTCTGCCTTCAGCACGTCATATAGCAGGTGGGAAATGTGCACCTGGAAGTCGCTGTCCTGGTGCTTTTGTAGTTCTCGATTCTTGTTGATCCAGAAATGTATCATCTTCCTTTTCTTTCAACTCCTACCTGCAACCAGGTGAACTTGAAGGGAGGGTGGCTTTCCGTATGAAACAATAGGATAACTGATACAAAGAGAAAATCACGAGAATGCAATGCACGTAGCTGATTTTAAAAACAACTCTTCAGGCTACAACCTTTGTTATTATAAACATTCAATGGTAAATTACAGCCGTTCTGTAAACAGCCCTGTGTCTGGCTTCTGGGCTGGGCACAGTGCTTTGCTTTGGTCGTGTCTTGTCCTGGGCTGCTGGTTGTCATTCCGTCATACCTGTGTGGCGTACCCTGTCGGTCCAGGCTACCTCGTGTCACATGCCTGGGCTTTAACAGCTGCTTTTCACATCCAGCCTCCAATTAAGTTTTGGCCAGTGCTGTACACTAACCAAGCCCGTGTGTTGTGTGGCTCATTTTTTTCCTTTCTCAGTATTTACCTTGCACGTGTTAACTGCAGGCACGATGCCTCCTGTAGCAGCTGCGTTAGAAAGGCCACGTCCGTGTTCCCTAAAGCTCTGTGTGCTGCTGCACTGTGTATCAATAGCTGAATTGATGAGCACCTATTCCCCTTTTCTCAGTATTTTCAACTTCCATATTTACTGCAGTGAAGAATGAGACAAGTCATTCGGTGAATTTATCTGGAAAGAGGAAAACTAGGAGCTGGTTTGTCCAAGTCCCTGCTTGCTTCTGAGAAGAGCCTAAGCTCAACTAGATGTGTTCTGGGGGCCAGGGCAAAACTTACCCCTTTTATCTCTTCTGTACCACATAACGTGTACTCCTCTCTCCGGACACCAGGTAATTTTTCTGCAGAGTTGTGTTTTCAGCTTCCAGCCAAGTCTGTGATTTGCCTGCTGTTACCCAACTGGTTGAACAAAGGAAGATTGAAACTTTCTTTACCTAGTTTTGCTGTTCTGACACAGATATTACTTACACTTTGAGCATATTTGTAAAGACAAAATACATTTATATAAAATTTATATAAAACTCTTCTAAAAATACTTCAGAACAAAATAAAAGCTCTCACAAAAGCTTTTAGTGAAACACACAAAGTAAAGAAAACAACACACTTGTGTTTTAAGAGAGGGATTTTCCCAGCTTTGCTTGAGGACTGTGGAAGAGTGGAAGAATTGAAGAAAATGAACAGGGAGGAAGATGGGTTCGGGAAGCAAAACAGATGTGTCTGGTTGTACAGCCTGGATGCGAATAGAAAGCTGGCAAAAACGAGGTGGCATAAAAGATTTTTTGGATATTGTGCTCATAGATAAGCATTTAGTAGGGCATGAAGCTGGGGGCCCTCTGCTACAATATGTCTGAACACAATAGCTTTATGTTTAATAGTTCTGATGGAACATGACCTACATACACAGAATCACAACAGTGATGAAAATTCATCATCGTTACTTAATTCATGCTTGAGTGGATGCCAGGCTCTAATTATGAGGCAGCTCCAGTCTGCTTAATACCCAGACATTTGCTGTGACCCTGGCACAGCTGGTTTTGTCGAGGACAGACATAGTCAAAAATTCCCTTTCTGAGCTCTTTGCAAAGACTACTGAGGCTGCAAGTGACCTGTGGGATACGCTTTGGAGCTCTGATATTAAAGATTTGAAGGTAAATAAAGGCAAAGAGAGTCCTGGTGCATTGCAGAGAGCAGGAGGAAGACGTTGAAGTTGTTTACGGTGACTGAAATGGCGTCAGTAGCTTACAGAAAAAAATGGTCATTTCCACATCAGCCAAAATCACTTGTGAAGTAATTTATGAAGGTAAGAAACAAAAATAAACCAACAGATACCATTCTGAGCTTTCTAATTGCATACTTTCTTAATTTTCCTCTGCTGAGCCTCTTCAGTGTTTCTTGCCCCCAGCTTATGCTGCTCTTTTCTGTTCACTTTCAAGCCCAGTGCAATCTGCTGCTGACTTCAGTGGCATCGTTGTTGCACATTAAGTTCCCCTGAAAATAGTGTACCCAAATTGCTTTGAGAGTACACAGCCCAGTGTGGGAGAGGGTTATTAATAGAAACAGCTTCTCTCTGTTATATGAAGACAGAAGACGAGTTATTTCAGTGCGGCAGGTGGAGGTGTTTTTTTTTACAGCAATTGTTTACATTTTTGAACATCTAGCAGGGAATTAAAAAGATCTGGTAAAAGCTGCGTGGCACCGAGGGCTGCCATACATTTCGTATCAGCAGAGTGAAGGCATGCTTTAAATATTGTGTTGTTAATCTTGTACGATATGCTTAGTATTGTCTAATTTACAGCAGTACTAACAATTCCCAATCAGCCTTCAGGAAATCAGGAGCCAACTTTTCTGCATCCTACCACCTGCCTTTTAAAGCATGGATACCAAAAAATATCTCTGGGGTTTATATGCCATTATTTTAAAGCATCTTCATCCCCAATGGCTCTTTCAGAGCAATGATCTGGGACTGAATTCAGTGAAGATGCTGTCTGACATTTATGTTATGCTGCAAGGAAGTCTTCTCAGAGCTGGTGAGAAAAGGCAAGGTTTAAAATTTTGTCCCCTAAGGAGGGCAGGAGTTGAGAGAGATCCAAAAGTCGTTTGAAGGGAAATACAGGTATTTGAGATAGTCCCAAAGAGTGTTTGCCAAGGCAGGAAGGAACCTGGGTGTTGCCATTTGGCACTTGCACCACGAAGAAGTCCC
Source organism: Stictonetta naevosa (assembly GCA_011074415.1). Lineage (NCBI taxonomy): Eukaryota > Metazoa > Chordata > Aves > Anseriformes > Anatidae > Stictonetta > Stictonetta naevosa. The sequence goes on along the minus strand of CM021697.1, from coordinate 139,042,530 downwards.
TCCTGTTCCCACATCTTCCTTCCCCATCGAGCAGCCCCTGACCTTTTGCACGTGGTCACTGCTTCAGCTGCTGCATGGCCAGCCACTGCCTGGTGTACCTCCTGGCTGGGAAGCACACCATCACCTCCTGTGAACTGCGGCCTTGCCAGTTTGACAGCCTGCCTGCAAATTTCCATGTCGTGGGAGACGGGTGATGATGCATGGCTGCTTCATCGAATCAGTCCTGTGACATGAAATAGGGGTAAACCCAGTAGATAGTATTCAGGTTTAAGGACATACAAGGAAGAAAAGGAAGCTAGACAACTTGTGCACCCACTCTCTGCTCTTCCCTACCCCTCTTCTCTGCTCACCGCTGCTGGCAGCAGCTCAGCTGCGGAACAGTCGTACAGGGATTGTTTTTGTTCGTTAGCCCCTGTGGGGCCTTGCAGTCCTCGCGTACGTGGTAAGAAGAGGAAGGCTCCCAGGCCCACCCAGTTCCTGCCGTGTGCATGCTGCTGTCCTGTGCAGGAGTCGTGCTCGTGTTGGGTCCTGTGGTCTGCAGGCCCTCACCAGGGCCCACATCACCTGGAACGCACCACGGACACCTGCATTAAGTGGAGGTGACTCAGGAAGACGTTATTAGAAGTATCAGGTTTAATTTGATAGCGTCATTAACTCCAGAGATCTCGGCCTTGGAAAATGATGGTTGCATCCATGAAATACTTAGAATCACAGAATGGTTCGGGTTGGAAGGGACCTTAAAATTCTGAAAAAAAGCAGCTTTGTTCGAACTACTCATGCCTTTACAAAGGGAATTTTGAGGGTCAAAGCCAGTTTCTTAACGCGTGCTGCTAATAACACATTAGGCAATGAATTGGTAAGTTATTAAGCTATGAACAAACGAACCTGTGTTTGTTTTAAAGGCCGGTCATCTGCTCTGTTCTATTTTCGTTGCTGGGTATCGCTCTGCACAGCCTGCCGAGCCCTCCGCAGATGAGCCGTACTGCACTTGACAGCTCCCTGCCTCGAGTAACTTGTTATCTGTGCGAGACAGCAACAAAGGGAACATCAGACAAGCGTGCTGGAATTGGCGAGGGAGGAACATTCCCAGCATGAAATAAGGTCAGGCACGTTGCTGCACCAGGGCTGCGCTGTACCTTCGCAGCCCTGGAGCAGTTTTTCTCGCTACACCTGCTCTCACCGGTGGGAGAACACGAGGTGTGTGCCCCGCGGTGTGACTTGGAAGGGCTGGGCGCCTGTTTGCTGGGTTTGGCAACCTGTTGCGGTTCCCGACCACTTCATTGGTTTGCTGGACTCTGACAGATGATAGATGGTTTGCCAACAAACCTGTAGTTTCTCCAAATGAAAGTTTCTAACGTTGAGCATTAGTTTGATTGCTAGTAATAAACTACCTTATTCCCACCTGATAAATTAAGTCCATTAAAAAAAAAAAAAAAAGTTTAAACAAGCATTTTTAATGCTTTTCCATTTCTAAAGTTTTCATTTTTTTGAAGCTTTCTGAAAGCAATTGCACATCTTTTGCCCTAGCTTTACCTTTGGCATATGGATTATAAAGTTATTCTTACTAGAGTTTTAGCCATGTTTGTATCAGAAGGCAGTTTTCTTCTAAAGCTGTCAGTAAAAGGCAAAAAAAAAAAAAAAAATCAAACCTCAATGATTTTTTTTCTTTAAACTAGAGTTGATTCTAATATTTTTATCACCAAAAAAAAGCAAAAATTCAACTGACTGCTGCGAATGTCCATTGGATTATTTATTTATTTATTTCTGCCACAAAGAATTAAGTGTAGCGAAAGCATAATTTTCTCTTAAAAACAATTTTGCTGAACATCTGTAATTAGCACTGTTTACTGGAACACTACTGCTGAAGCAGTGGAAACTTTAATATTCATACTTGTATCTGCAAATAGAATGAGTATTTTATTCTAGATGCCATATCCAGAATTATGTAAGCCCATGAAAAGGATTATCTTCTTTTACTGCAAAGATGAAGCAAAGTATGGCTGAATAACCCAATTATTATCTAAAATTGTATTTCATTTCTAAAAACAGATATGAGACGTTAGTCTTTGCTGGAAAAAAAAAAATGTGATTCTGAAGGCAGCTGATGAAGACAACATAATAAATTATGGATAAAAAAACAATTTACTGTCTTATAAAACTATGTCATAGGATGCATGACTGAAAAGCAAAATATACTTGAGGAAGTAATGTAGTTGCTTGCGTGCTGAAATAATTTCTCAGTAGTGTCCACTTTAAAAGCCGTTCAGCAGCTGTAGGGAAGATTATCCCCTGTAAAGAACCAGTTCCATTTTGTAGACACTGTGTGTATTTTTCAGCTTGTTCTCATATAGTTTGTACTTGCTTTATCTGGCTCTCAGTTACCTAATTGGATACACTTTTTATAAGTGTCAGTGTGATGTCATCCTTTACTTTATTATGAATGTATTTGGAAAATGACTGCATCATTTGGCTTTGTGCAGACAACATTTGCTCTTTTGGAAGTCTTGGCCTTATGACCCTTTTGCACTTGCTGTGAAATCCTACCCAGCCTTTCCCAGACGAAGTGGCAGAGGTGGGTAGGGAGCTCTTATGTGCAGCTTCCAAAGCACTGGCGAATACTCTGGTTGGGACTGAGGCTTTCATGAAGATGATTTCTGTGCTACAGTTGCTATGATGGGAGAAGATGCTTCCATAAGCACATGGTTTTCTCTGCTTTTGTTTAACTGAGGATTTCAAGTGCCTGGACAGAGAAAATGATTTTTATGGCATTTTACTACGGGCACGTATTCTCACAGGCCAACTTCAGTGTAGTAAGGATGATCTGCAGCACCTTTTACACTGAGTGAAGGTGGGCTCATCCTCCAAACAACCCGTACGGCAGCAGCCAACTCCTTGAGCTGTGCCCAGAGGAGACTTCTTCTCTCCGTCATGGGAGCCATCCACTGATATTAATCACCGTTGGCTAAAATTAAAGGACATTTTTAAACCATGTGGCATCTGGTGAAACTACACAGTTGAAGAACAAGTTAGTCCTACTTTTTTACTTCTGCTGCCTTTGGCTTCCCATGGCTTCTCTCGCATCAGGTGAGAAATGGTTGCCTGGCAATTGTCTGAGCCATTGAACTGGTTCAGCTCTTTGTTTCAACAGAAAACGGCTCATTTTTGGAGGGGAGGGAACAACTGTGCCTGCTGTTAGACCTCCCTGCCTCACCCCAGGTCCTCACAGCAGCTGGGCTGGTAGGGGGGAAGCAGTGGGAGCACATGGCTGTGGCAGTGGGGATGATGGGCCTACCTACCACACTACTGCTCTGCAGCTCAGCCAGATGATGTGCGGTGAATCTCCCCGTCTTTGCATCTGTCTCCTATATTTTTTGTTTCTGGTGTTACTGCATCAAGCACAGTCATCTCTTTCACCAGTCTGGGTTAACCTCAGAGATTACATGGGTATTTTGTGGTAGAACTTTATGGCTGTTGGTTTGGTGGCTTGCGAAGCAGAGATGCTTCTTGATCCGTTTGTCATAGGACTGAGGGTACTTGATTTCCACAGAGGTCTGTGTGGATCCCATGCCCATTAAACCCAGTTGCTGGGTGGAGACTCTGTCAGGGTTCAAGTTAATTAATTTCAAGTTCATTTATTATTTTAGGGTTGATTTCAGTAGGTGTTATATCAGGTTCTTAGACTTCCATGTCTCATGAATTAGAAACGTGACATTTCTGCTCATCCTCTCCCCTTTAGCTGAAGACTGCTGCATTTTAAGATGTAATATCCATACACTGTTTTACAAAAATAAAAATTAAAAAAAAATAGCTTTGTTGCTGTAAAAGGTAGTTATAACTGCATTTTACATGGCACCACTTATCCAAACTCTCTTGCAAAGATCTTCATGCCTCTTAGAAAAATACAAGATATTTTATATGTCAAACTATTTTTCAGCAGGCTTTGAAGAGTTAAAAATGCATACGTAGAAATAATAGGGATATTCAAATTGCTAGTATGTATGAACTAAGATTTGATTTGGTTAAGTACCAGGTTTTTAACTCACAAGGTGAACAAATAGGATGCAGGTGCAGCCTGTGGTTGATTTATATCCTGTATTTCCCTGTGCGTCTTTGTTCTTGCCTGACAATCTGAATGGAGTTTTGCATGACTTTGTGCTACCTCTGAAGAAATAAATCTGTGATAGGATGGTGATCTGGAATGACATAAGCCTGAAAGGCTAATGTAGGGGTTGTGTCTAAAAGTGTTATTTTTAGTGTGAGATTTTTAAGTTACTTTAGTGAGCCATTAAATTTCTCCTTCTTTCTGGTTCAATCATTATTATCAGTTGTAATTTACAGTTTTTCCATTGGTAATGCAAAATATACTGGGAGAAAAAAGATCTGAAAAGCATTACTGCTTGAACTAGAGACGAAGTGTGCATTGTATTAGTATCAACATTTAATACCTGTAAGTAATCAATCTCAACAATAAGAAGAACAGTAAGTAATTCATTGACTTTTTCTGCGGAGACACCTTCCTTCAGCTTTATCCAAGCCAACTGGTAGGAGCTATGTATATTTATCCTGTTCTCACCCAGGAAAGCCCAATTACATGGCAGCTCTGTGCTCAATGACTAGTCTTCATAAGAAATGTGTTTATTCTGTTCTTTTTTCTTTTTTTTTTTTCCATTCAGAACCCTATGCTCATAATAAATATCTTTCAGGCTAACTTATTTATCTTAAATGTTAACTGAGGACATTGTGGTTGTTTACTGGTTATTAACTTTTATTATTTATTTATAATACTTGCATAGTTAATGTGAGAAACACATGTTTTTGTACTTCTCACTTTGTATACGCTAACAGTTCTTGGTGTGGTGCAGTTTGATGAGAATAGATTCAAGCTCTCAAGTTTATTCTTTCAGTTGGAAAAGTGCCTTAAAGCATGTATTTGAGGCATAACACGCACCCCAAAAAGCAAGCACGGTACATCCAGGTTTGCATGCCTGCCAGATGACTTAGGTTTCCTCCCCCAGGGCCTTGCACTTTTTGCTCCGTGGGCCATAAATCATCACCTACAAAATCATGTAAAATGAGGTAACACACCACTGTGTTGTGTTTTATCACACTTGATTAAAATTTATGTCTCTGGACAGCCAATACTTATGATGTCAAAATAAACAGTAATTAGGTTGTTTCTTGTCATAGCATCTTGTTTACACAACAAGACAGTTGTTTCCCCAGCCTTACTGTACCTCATCCCTTCCCTTCCACCAGCCTCCTTGCCGTCTCACCTCTCCCTAAAAGATTTCTCTTTTTGCCCAGTAAGTTCTTGTATCTCAGCCACCCGTGCCCTCATGCCACAGTCTCACCAACTGTCCTTCCCCAGACTGATGGTGTCCACCGTGCACTTCCAGCCTCGTTTATTCTGCAGGGCACCCTTCTGCCTCCGGATCCTGGAGGGCTTCCTATCAGGGACAGTTTGCCGGAGGCTTGCTTCAGGGAAAGGAGTGAGCTCCCAGCCAGGTGCAGCATTTCAGAGGAGTTTTGTCAAACCCCAAAGATGGAGGTTCGTCTACCCTGTCCTCTTGCTGTTGTTAAAGCAGAAATTATGGGGTTTAATACATGGGTTTTTATCCATGTTGTGGATAGAAAACTGTCTTTGGGGCAGTGGAGCTTATGTGTTCAAAGTGGTTCTTGCTGAACTTGAAATCAGTGAAAAGCCATAGAAAGCCAGCGGGTGGAAGGATGTTAACAGTGTGAGTAAGAGGCGTGACTGTTTGTCAGGACATGGAGGAAGTGAACCCTACATCTTTATTGCTATAAAGGATTGCATCACTCGGTGCCCACAATAAAGACTACTTTCCGAGGTACTTTGTTAGAGGGGGCCCCTTCATTAATGAAAGGAGATCTTGTTCAGCCAATCCTTTAATGACTATGTCTGTCTGTGGGCATCTGGGGGGGAGGAGGGGGTCAGATAGCCAGATGAATTTTAACAGAGGGTCTTTGTGTAAAATACATGGACGTTAAAAAAATAGAGAAAAAATGTAAAGTTGCAGGGCAAAAAGTGTTGCACTATTTTGTTCTCTTTGTTGCTTTGTAGTAAATATTCTGAGGATGGCACTCCAAACCTTTTTTTCCCATTTTTAAATCTATTTCTGGTTAAATTGTATTCAAAAGAGGTAGTTCAGCTGAGTGTGTAGGAAGATAAATACATTTCAAATGGCTGGATTATGGGGAATTATGTTCACTGTACTTGTCGTCATGTGTAGAGATTATTTGGAGTCATAAGGTACTCAAATTCAGCAGTTTAATATTAATTCTTTATTTCTTGAACACTGAAACAAGGAGACAAGCTTTTGTTTGAGCAAACTGAATGGAGCTGGTAGTTTGGAGAATGAGAGGATTTGGAGTGTGTTCATTGTGTCATAGCACTATCCACCCATTACAAACAAATCTATAATTTACTGTATTAGTCAGTGATAACCTAATGAGCTGCCAGCGTTGGAAAGTTGTGCACAGTGTGATTTGTTCAGTTCTGTCCCACAGAAATACTGAGCAGGGTTTAATTGCCTTTCATGAGAGATGCTGCCACTAGAAAGGTAGAGCCTCATTCCTGCAGTAGCAGCCAGAAACTGTTTTACTGGGGAAATACTGAACTTCGTACAGACTTTAGATCTACCTTGAATACATTTGCTGTAGCTCATTTTAGTGTCTAAAAAAATTAACACAAATTTGAAGACTTTTTCTCTCTTTTGTTGAAGGAGCTTGGCTATCATGCTTGCAGTTTTTGTACTTTCTAACAACTGATAAATATATAATGTATCTACCATTTTTCTGCCTGTGTGTCTGAACAACTTGTGAATAATTTAATGTTTTACTTTACCACTTTGCCTCTTTACATAACACTAAAATGAGGAAGATAAGATTCTCATAAATTATTAATTCAATGGGAAATTGGAACAAGTTATATATATTAAGCAATGAAAATTGTTCTCTTTTTCTCTGGGGAAAGCACAAGCAATGAATGCAGCTGGCTGACAATAAGGGAGCTAAACAGTCAAGGTGATCATAGAATAATTTGGATTAGAAATGACTTCTGGAGGTCATCTAGTCCACCTGCCTCCTCAAAGCAGATCTGCTTATCACTGGCTTGTCCAGCTCAGTCTTGAGCACCTTTCAGGGTGGAGATGATGTTCCAGGAGTCTCTTGAGTCCTCTGGTACATGGGCCACACACATGGGACCTGTTGCCTGGCTGGCTGCTGGCATTTGGTGGCAGTGGTACACTTTTTCCTGCTGGTTCAAATCTTTTCACCAGAGCACCAAGGCTCTCTCGTGACGTGGTAGCAGAGCTTATTTCTGGAGCAAAAAAATCTGCTACTCACTCTAAATAGGATTTTAATAGATCGAAACATACTGACTTTACGAAGGCTTCTAGGTTTTAGTACTTAAAATAATCTGACTTTATATTTTTATAGTAGTCAGTTCTTTCTTTTCATTATTTACAGGGTTTTGCTTTGTTTTGCCATATCCATATGCTTTACACTGCAGTAGTTTTCACACATTGGTTTTAAATGTTTGAAGAGAATTAAATGGTTCAGGGAAATGTTGTAAGTATCCAGGACTGCAGCAAAGTCCAGGCATCCAGCTGCAAAGCAGGGTGCTCCACAAGGAAAGCTTGATGCAGAAAAGTTTGCACAGTATAATTCACTGTTTAATAAACTGTTATATATGTTATAGTTAAACCTGTATTCTGCCAAGTTTCTGCAGTTGATGACATCCTTTTTTTTTTCTGATATAACTTTGATTTGATGTGGATTTATTTGGATTGGAGAGCTAGTGTGAAGTTCTAAAATGTTTGGCTACTGTGTATCTTTAACATGAACTGCAGCATCTGTGCCTTTTCTGTAACATTTTCCTACCTGCTTCTGACTCCCAGGATATATCTGGGAGTACCACGTGTTCTTCTGTTGGGGAAGGTCAGTATGCATGACGTTTTCCCGATGTGCTGCCTGTACTTAAGGGTACAAGGTAAAGGATATCCCACTCAGATCTATACATTACTAATAGAGAAGCCTGGTGTCAGTGGCATCTGCACATCACAGATCTGATCAAAGATTGCTCCTATGACCCAGTCTCTGGTTTATGTTTGATTGCACAATGAAAGGACCGTTTCCTGAGACAGCCATGTCCTTGGGTTTGGACTTCCACTGCTGATTGTTTAACACCCTGCTATCTGTTGTCAGCCACACAAGTGAAACACCTGCATTTGGAGGGGATGTGTGTTTGGGGAATGTGTTCAGGAACTAAAATACACACAGTTTAAATGCACAGGGGCAGTATATATGGCATGGCAGGTGGAGTGGTGGGATAAGGATCAAAATTGTCCCCTGGAAGTGATGCCAGCGTTCTGAAGCAGATCATGCTCCTCAAAGATCTCAGCTGCTTCATCTCTGACACCACATCCCCAATACCAGTTTTTTAGTGTGAGCATTCTTCCCTTCTCTTCCTGAGTAGCTGCACTTAGAGCTTTCGGTTGTCTTCCTTAGACAAGCTAGGATTGATCGAGTCAGTCGAGGATGAAGAATGAAACAACGAGGTAATGGTTGTAGCTGTCACACTTTAGCTGTCAGAAACACATCCTTGATGAAAAGCAGAGCATGCCTGGGTAATATTTCTTCTGTATGGAAACAAACAAAACCTGCTGACACAGCACTACCTTTACCTGACAAGTTAGAAGCATCATATGGATTGTCTGGAAAAAATATCTCTGAATCCAAATATGAGAATTAAGACCAAAATCTATGAGGGAAGAAGAGGCTATTGACTGGAATTGACCTCTGGTTATACAGCTCTACAGCTACGGGAATCCCCGTGGAGTACCCCTTGTAGGCTTTCCTCATGTGCGAGAATATGCAGGAAAATGTTTTTGCTCTAATGCAAGCTATGATTTTTTGTAATGTCCTGACTTTTTCTTTATCGTTAGCATCAATGTTATTTCCCTCAGTGATTTCATGCAGCGAAACCATGTCAGGAGGAGCCATGATTTCATCAGTGTCCATTTCTGCTTAACATATTTAATTTACCAAATCTTCCATGTCTTTCAACAGATTTTGGTGTAATCATATATTTGGAGACTGTAACTTCAACAATACATTTGCCGATTGTGCCTTTGTTTCGGTTCTAAGTGTGTAGCCATAAATAATAATCAGTTGTACTCTTTTATTAAATCATGTGAGGTTTTCAGCTGAAGGACCCTAAAGATACAGGGACAGATTGCAAGAACAAATTACTACTCATTTGAGGAAAAAAAAAGATGATAAATCTTCCTAACCTGCAAATCACTAGGTATTGATGATTTCGGCCGCTTTCCACATGCCACAATTTGTGCCAGGGTTATTGGCTTCTCTAACCCGGAGCCACATCACGCGTCACCACCCTGCTGGTCCTACCTGGAACGTTTCTGTGTGTGATTCACACTGCAGCTACAGCCATACACATGCCAACACAAAGGAAGCAAGGGGAAGGAGCAGGAATTCTCCCCTTGGCAGCAGCACGGAGCTAGGCCCAACAAAGTGCCTGTGTGACTGAGGCTGTATTCAGTCGGTGCTTGCTGATAACATGCTATAGATGGAATGTGCTTCTCATTCTTTCTAAGAATTACAGCCATAGTAACTGCATATCATACAGCATTTGTTTTACGTTTTCAGAGGGAAATTGTCTGTTGATTCTTAGTTGTCAAAGAGCTTTTCATTCTTAAACTTAATCGTAGACTTGTCCTAGGGATTGGTAGTTCCAGATGGTCTAAAAACCCTTGGTCTCTCCCTTACTCTGTGTTTAGATCTGTTTGCTTCAATGTCTTTAATTATGACTATATAATTAAAATCTCCATTAGAACTGGCCAGCTGATGAGGCCAGAATGAGGAAAACTGACTCTGAACTGTCTGAAACCTGGACTCTGTTTAGTAAACTGGCAGCTGTCCCACCAGTAACTCCCTTCATCCCAATTAAATTAAATTTCTTTATCAGTACATCGAGAAAATCCCATTTAGCTGGGTGAGTGATCTTCAAAACAAGCAGTTAATGAATTCTTTGTGTTCATTAATATTATGAAAATCTCCTTCTTTCTCCAAGCGCTTGTGTGATACATCACTTTTGCATCCCCACAGCATTTCAGAAAGTTGCAGTAGAAACCCTCCTGTGCTGCATCACAACAGTGGCTGGAGAAAAATGGCATTACTTCTTACAGCCTCAGGATTTTTGTAGCATATCTGAAACATCTCTAAAAGGTATTACGTCTAGCTGCATACCAGCTTTGTAGAGTATTAATAGCAGTGTTTCTTTTGTGCCAAGTGGATTACTGCCATATAAATTTGTAATCAGTGTAACAATGCATGCAGAAGAATTTCAAAGCAGCTACTCAACTGAAAACACTTTCACTTTATTAATTAACCATTCATGAAGAGACTAAAAAGGGAGGATTGTGAAATGTGGAAAAGAATTAAAGTATTACAGGGAAGAGGTGAGAACTGAGTGCAGGATCACTTGGGTCTGAAACGCATGGCAACAGCGAACACTTCTGAGAAGAAAACTACAGTAGCAGAGACGGTAAGCTCAAAGGGTGCTTCTGGCCTGTGGTGCTATGGCAAGATGATGTCAGCTGTTTGTGTAGGTGCACAGTAGTAGTTTTTTACCGCATGCATTAGATTATTGAGATTTATCCTCTTTATTGTCTTCTTTAATATCTTTATTGATGATTTGGATGAGAGAATTGAGTGCACCCTCAGTAAGTTTGCAGATGACACTAAGCTGGGGGGAAGTGTTGATCTGCCAGAGTGTAGGAAGGCCCTGCAGAGGGATCTGAACAGGATGGGTCAATGGGCAGAGGCCAACGGGAAGAGGTTCAACATGGCTAAGTGCTGGGTCCTGCACTTTGGCCACAACAACCTCATGCAGTACTACAGGTCTGGAAAGCTGTGCAGAGGAAGAGGATCTGGGGGTGCTGGTCGATGCTCACCTGAACATGAGCCAGCAGTGTGCCTAGGTGGCCAAGAAGGCCAAAGGCATCCTGGCTTGTATCAGGAATAGTGCAGCCAGCAGGACCATGGAGGTGATCATCCCCCTGTACTCTGATCTGGTGAGGCCGCACCTCGAGTGCTGTGTTCAGCTTTGGGTCCCTCACTACAAGGACATTGAGGCCCTGGAGCGTGTCCAGAGAAGGTCTACAAAGCTCGTGAAAGGCCTGGAGCACAAGTCCTGTGAGGAGCGGCTGAGGGAACTGGGGTTGCTTAATCTGGAGAAGAGGATGCTCAGGGGAGACCTCATTGCTCTCTACAGCTACCTGAAAGAAAGGTGTGGGGAGCTGAGGGTTGGCCTCTTCTCACAGGTAACTAGTGACAGGACTAGAGGGTATGGCCTCAAGTTGTGCCAGGGGAGGTTTAGGTTGGAAATGGAGACATTTCTTCTCAGAAAGAGCAGTCAGGCATTGGGACGGGTTGCCCAGGGAGCTGGTGGAGTCACCATCCCTGGAGGTGTTCAAGGAAAGGATGGACATGGTGCTTAGGGACATGGTTTAGTAGGTGACAGGGGTGGTAGGGTGATGGTCAGACTAGATAATCTTGGAGGTCTTTTCCAACTTTAATGATTCTATGATTCAACAAACATAAGAAGCTGTAGACATAGATGCATTGATCCAGCAGCAGCCGATACCGTATTCTGCATTTTGTTGTTGTCAAAAGTACTGTCTTCAGGAAAAGATCTTCTGAAAATCACCCATCTAACCCATCCAGTTTTGCAGTGTCCTGAAAGTGAAGTTTTGTTGGTGAGCTGATCACTAATCTCAAATGTGTCAGACCAGACTGGAAAGAGGAGCTGTACCTGTCCATGGTGTAAACGCATACAAACACCTCCTTTCCCTCTTTTACTACTTCTGCCGGAAATCAATCCAGTGAGTAAGTACTGTGTACCTGCTGTACGTACTTGTTAAAACATACAACTTTTGAGCACAAGCTTATTCTTTTGAAAACAGTTTAGGAACTCTTAAACAAAAATTATTTTAACATCAAGTTTTGGCTTTCTCTCTCCAGCCAGTTCTGCACAGAGCTGTGCTGTGGAGGGCCAGTCAATGTTTTTGACGGCGTTTATTATTCATTTATATGTATATTTATATAGATATGTATATACTCACATGTATACACAGATGCAGGTAGTTTTTGAACAAAGCTTCCACTGGCACAACTGACTTTGTAGTGAAGGCAACTACTTACCCTCACCCCCTTAGTTCAGTAATTATTTATACAGATGTAGTTGGCACATGACAGGAATGACCGCAGTGTCCCAGGGTGTATGTGCTGGGAGTGGCCAACATGCCTGAAACTGTCATATCTTTACAGAACATGGCCAGTAAAGCTATATCTGACTGACCATTTTAAGCCACTTTTTTTCTCTGCCATTGTTTTACCTGGTTTATATCAGTAGCGGCCCATTGCCTGTGGCTCCATGGTTTGTAGGCATCAGAGATGTGTAGTGGTATCAAAGGCTTCTTGGTCTCTCATCAGTTTCATTCGCCTCTTGTCACAGAAAATTCCCCCTCTGTCACCTGCCTCAGTTGTCTCCCTCCCTTGCACTGTACTCACAGCCTCAGCAGCAGGGGACTGGGTGCAGGATGGACATGGGAGGAGTGGGTGAAAGCATGGGCCTGTATCTGGCATAGGATTAATTTTTTGAAGTTAATAGAAACAATGAAATGAAATTCCAGAAATACTTCACAGGATCATCCCAATCTGAATGGGTTCCTCTTTTTCACCTGCCTTCGTAGTTTTCTTTACAGTGTAATATTAACACTTCCAGAACATTGAAACCCTCATTTTATGTCCTGAAGGTTGTTTTTGTTTCTTGTTTTACATTTAAGATACAGAATGATCCTCATTGATTTTAGGATCTATTTTATGGTAACAGTTCAACTTTTTGAGAGATTGCTTTGAAAAAAGACTGGCAGCTGCAGCTCAGCAGCATAATGTGGAAGTATAAATAGAATTCAGGCTGTCCACATATCTCAGCCCCGATCAACTTATATTCATCTGATGCCGAGGCTTGTTACAATAATGGTTTGTGTCTGAGCAGACACGTTCAGTTAGGGTTAAGCTTGGAAAACTAACCTAATATGCCCATGTAACTTAATTAAAGCTTTGCCTATAGATTTCTGGTGAAACCAAGTAATTCTTTTACCTCTTAACCTTTAATAAGTTAATGTCAAAATATTGGGAAAGTTTATCACTATCTATGGTTTTGGGAGATACTGAGTTTAAAATAGCTTTTACATTTGCTTGGATGTATTTTGATTAATACCGATTTCTGAGTTTTCTTCCCAGTCCAGCTTCTACTTGTATGTCATGGTATTTTATTTCACTTCACAGGTTCTCTAGATTATGTTATGGGAGGCCTACTTAAGCTTTTTCTTAGAGAGAGTATTCTGATAGACTAGCCTAAAAGTGAAATATAAGAACATTTATCGAATTTTAATAAGTATAAAAATAGTACAGGCAAAAGATGTACCTGAACTTGATATTAATCTCATCCACATTCAAAAAGGAAGAGTCATTCTTTTCTTGTATTTCAATCTCCTTGGAATCATGGAGTAATGATTTAGTTCTCAGGTTTTCAGGCAGGTTTTCTCTCAACATTTTCCCTTTACAAGAGCCCAGTAGAATTTATGGATGTAAAAATATCAAATTGTGTCTCTTTCAAGTCTCATCTACCCCCTCTTTCTCATTTAAAATCAGCCTCTGGCTGATACTTCACTGTTTTAGCCTAGTGGCTAGCCTCTGGCATGGATTAGTTTTTATAAACTTGTTTTTAATTTAAAAAATCAGCACAAGAAAAATATTTGCCATAATTTGACATTTAAGTATGGCTGTAAGAAAGCTCAGAACTAAGCATCATAACAATCAGTATTCCCTTGTTACAGTATAAGGGTGTTCAACTGTATAAAGCAGGTTACATTTCAGATTAGAAGTAACTTCCGTGTTATCTTTTTAATGTGCACAAAGCAATCGCTTTGTTCAATGATTTAGTATGAGTCCAATTTAGATTTTTGTTAGCACTACTGTTTTCATCAAAACAAGTATGATTTGTGTGCAGGGACAACTAATGGAGCATGCTTTGAGCAGAAAAACCTGAACAGCAGATCTCTTTCATGGTGTGCTTTTCTTCCCCCTCATTTAATTTCCACTATTACTGAAAATGCACTGATACTGAAAGATACGCATGGCACTTGCTCCTTTTTTAAAAGACTCTGAGATTTAGCTTGTATATGCCCTTGTATTTGTTTTTTTTAAAACTTTTCCAAGAAACAGTGATTTCAGGCCTCCATGTATGCATATGTTAGACGCAAATTCCCCATGTAATTTTTACAGTCTTTTTGTTCTTCAGGCAAGATCTCTCTTGCAGTCCTCTTCATTATTATCTTACCCCATCATTGCAGTGGGATGTGATGGCACTTCTGATAGTGCAGTTTCTCTGCAGAACCTGCTTCCTTCGGGGACTCAAGAGAAAAAGGACAGGACAAACTATAGGTGTAGATCTCATAGACAGACTCCCTCACATTGTATGCACGGTGGGATCTTGAAGTGCAAGGTGTAGGAGGTACCACATTTTCTAGCCCAAAAGATGCATTTTTTTCCCTGAAAAAGGAGATTTAAAATGAAGGAGAAATGGCAACACTGGTGGCAGTGGCTTATCAGCAGATCTGAAGATTAACCTGTTTTAAGGAGCAGAAGAAACACAGGAACATAAATTTGTGTGCTAATGCAGTGTTGATTCTGCTACCAGAGCCTCCTTCTAGGAGGGATACTTGGTCCTATAACATGAACATTTCAGAGCTTGGCACTTAATGCCAGGATGTAAGCAAGGGTCTGTAAATACTTGTTGGGATCCGGGGGAAAATCACATTAGGGCATTTGAGATGTTCCCTAAAGATAAGGCTCCTGTACAAACAAAAAAATGAAAGGAACAATAAGAATCTGGCAGTGATCAAAGTGATGGCAGTTTAAATTAATGATCCCCAAGAAAACTTGAGGTTAATTTATTAACAAAAATATTGTGACAGTTCCCAGGAAGAACTCGAGAGAGTATACATACAGATGTAATTCAGTGTGGCTGCTTCTACTGCAAATGTCCAGCACTGCACCTGCAATCAAAAACAGACGTGGAGATGGAGCTTGAGAAAAACAAGAGCTGTTTCTTTGCCAGGATTCTGTTGACTCCATCAGGCTGTTTGTGGTCATTTAAAGATGTTCACGGAGGCATTGCCCATCAAATGCTACCGTTTACATGACATGAAAGAAGAGATAGGTGTAGTCTGCTTAGATTTGCCACATAATACTCAAAGAATACTACCGTATTTAAACTGCTAAGTAGTTCTCTGATGCTGTACAGAGCAGAGAAGAAACCCTTCTAATACGAGCTTTTGTTACAGTAATGCCAACGGCAAGGGAAAATACTCTGATTATTTTCCTGGAGATAGAGGCTGTGGCTGTTTGGAAAACGCCGCATTACACCATCTGTTTCCTTCTGATTGCGCTCCACCGCAGCCATTGTTGTGATTAATTTTGTTGCTTCTAGGCACAAACTTGAGTGCTCGAAAGAAGATTAAAAGCTTGTTTTACGGAGGGGGATGTAGCTAATGGGTAGCTTTCAGTTGGATTGTGTGTACTTAACAACTTTACAACTCAAGTCATCAATCTTCTGTGTGCTGTAGGTACACGAGGAAAGCAAGGATAGCGTCTTTTTGCTTCGCTGTAATAACCCTCTGCACGAATTGTTGGTGAGATGGCCACCACGTGCCACTGGCATCACAGCACACCACCAGGACAGTCACTCTTCTAGCTGCTGGCTCAGCTGCTGGAAGGTGATGCGCAGTCTCACCCACCTTCCAGTCAACAGTTAGACCAATTCCTGCCATCCGGAGGCTGCTGTGCCCCAAAAACCCGAAGGAGCAGCCTGCCAGACAGGAGGACCGTCCCGCTGGCTGGCAGCCTGCAGCAGGCCTCTCCTGACCACATCCACTGCCTCCCCGTGGAAGCTCAACAACGAGGAGCACGTTGTGGTGGTGTCTCTGCGAGGGTCACTGTTTCACTGCATCTGTCTCACTGTGCCTCCAAGTGAAGAGCAACCCCATAAAACGTGGGATTTTGTCTCATATTGGTGCCGCACCTATTTCAGTGCCATCCTCTTTTGCATGAAGACTAAACGTGTAATACAGTGGTGGTGTACATCATGGCAGTTTTCCACCACTGGGATGTTCCCCTCCTTTCTTCCTTCCTTCCTTTTAATTCCTCTGTTACTTAAATAAGCTTGGCAGGCCTTTGATCCAGGATGAGTACCACAGCTGCATTATGCAGTGGTCCATCTGCTTATTATAATGAATTTGGAACATGAGTGACATTTGCATGAAATGCATTAATTCTTATTTACTTGTCTACCTCTCTTGATCATCGCATTTCAAGAATGACACATTTACCTATGATTTCATATCAGAAGTCTAGCATTTTATCCCTTGCTAGCCAGGTACATTCAGGCTAGTGTTTTGTAAGTTAATTAATATTTACTTCCAAGTGACTTAAGTAAAGGTTGTCTGTTTTAATTTGCTTCCAGAATAATGATGGTTGGTAACCGTATTTCAGAACACTTCTTCAGTTTGATGTGCACAATGGTATGGACGGGGTTGTGGCAGATCTGGAGCCATACAGGACATAGTTAGAATTGAAAGGAAAATGTGACTGCCAAGTAAAGCAGTATTATCAATTTCCTCTCTCCTGCATTGAAAGAGACAGGGGGAACAGACAGTGTAGGGTTTCCTGATGTGTTTTCAGAAAGCCTGGGATTCATTTCCCCTCCCTTCCTTCCTATTAGTTGTTTGTTAACTCCCAGGAAGATTCAAGCTTTTCTTGTGAGACCTTTCTGCCTGCAGATTCTGGAGACAGACTCGGCCTTTGAGGGGCTCACGTCTCACAGAATCACTGAATAATTCGGGAGAGAGAAGACCTCTAAGATCACCTGGTCCAGCCTTTAAGTCTCACCTACGAGCAAATTCAGGGAGAGGAAGAGGAGCTTGATGATGAGAGCCTGACTCAGGATAAATGGACAGAAGAGTAGTTTCTAATTAACAGCGTTGTATTGCCAATGGTATTTGCTTTTAATTTGCTGGTATAAAGCACAGTGGAGGCCACTGAGGGATACGGGATGCTTCAGACACACAACTAGGAAATGCAGCAAGTGCCAGCATGAGATTTCTGCCCATCTGAGCGCTGATTTGTGAACTTGCAAGCAAAACGTGGACTTCTGGGAAAGACTTTCAGCTGCTCTTCTTCACTAAAAACCTCGTCTGTCTCTGTGCAACTACTGGAACCTTCCCTCTCAGTAATGAGAAGGCTGTGAAGACCCCAGCAGCAGGGCCAGCTACTTGGGATGAGAAGTGGCTTTGGAGAGCAGCGCACGGCTGGTGTGAGCTGATGGTCTGGATGCTTTGAGGGGGCTTTTCCTCAGCGGAAACAGCTGCTGTTTTGGATGAAACATTGAAAAACAGACAGTTCTGTCCTCTTTTTGAAAGTTTCGTCTGATAATCCAGCTACTTATGTGAGCTGTGCCCCTTTTATTCACAGTAGTCACACCAGAGACAAGAAAACAGGCTGTAAGCTGTAGCAAGGTGTGCTATCTATCTGCTGTGTGACGTGTGCCAGAAACTGAGAGGATCTTGCAGCTTTGTGTAGAAACTATCTTGGCATTTTCTGTTCATTAAGTACAACTGATTCTTCTCTTTTCTTTGTAGTAAAAATAGGCATGGGTTTCTGAGGAAAAGCACATATGAACCAAATAACTGAACTGCACTTACTTCCAGTTCTTTAAATGTTTTTTTTTTTTAAATCCTTTTTTATTAGTGCTTGAATCTGACAACACAAGAACTCTTGTGTTCCATTGACATTTTAAAACAAAATCAGAGTGCCTCACATTGTGTCAGAAGAGCATAATTCTGAAGAGGTGCTTTTTTTCTTCCTTTGGTGAATAACTCGGTGAAGATACAAGAATACCCATCCATGTCACAACGCCGGTTTTTAAAGGATGGACATGAAAGTCACTTTAGGATCCTACCAAGATTCGGCCAACTCCTGCATGGCAGAAGGCAGTCACGAAATAACACACGCCAAATATTCACTGGTGAGGTGACTTTTACAAGTGATTGTATATTGTGATTTGCATATGCATGGAATGTTTGCACTAAAATTTAAGCATTATGTGAGGTGCCTATGAGCAGTAAGTAGCCTACTGCTGGACTTGATGATTTTCACAACTCCGATGGTTCTTGCAGGAACTATTTTGTTGTTGTTGTTTTTTCTCAAAGCATGCTCATGTAGGGATCCAGCATTTGTTATAGTAAGAAAATATAAATCTTTATCCATATTAGTTATTACTCATGGATAGCGATTAGTCTCTGTCACCAGTACTTATAGGAGAAAAACATTATGTGTGCATGCAATTTTGTTGTTACTTGCAGTTCCAGGTATGATAGTGCCTAACAAACATAGATTTGAATGCTTTACACCAACCCCCCTTCAATACTCTGTAAGAACTTCACTGAGTACTCTGCTCTTAAAAAAACAAGTAACTACACCCCCAAAAATGTTTTAACTGTATTCAAAAGCTCAGGAAGCCTCTGATCTTTGAGTGTAATGTACTAAATTTGGGACTTGCAACCATTTAGTCAATCCTAAAGTCTTGTTTCATACAGTATGTGGTATAATCATATATTAGTATAAGCAAAAATTATATAATATTTGTGTTTAGTAAAGCTATTTTTTTTCCCCTAAGATAGGTTAGCCCTGACTGGCTGAGATAAGCTGAAGCAGATTTTTCAATAATTAATGGATCCTTTCTTGGTTTTACATGCACAGTGAACTATTATAGTTTAAAAAAAATAAAAATAAAAAATCCTGCTTATTTTTAAACTAATTTGGAGCATATGAAATTGAAGTAAAAATAAACTTAGCAACCTCTATAGTAAGTATAATTATTTCAAGGCTTTCCAATATTCCTTTCTCTCATGTTGACACTTACCCTTGGAAACAAATTAGGAAGAGAAAAATGCCTCTATGGTGGTTCTTTTTGCTCACACCTTCTTTTGTGCTGTGCTTTTACTAAGTCTTTGATAACTTCTGAAATGCAAAGATTTCACCTTTCCTGACTGGGCATTCTTAAGGCCAAGATTTCATACCTTTAGGAGTGCCAACTTTTAAATCATGGAGTTTTAACAATTAATCCCATTCAGGTCAGACCAGAGAAAGGTTTTATGTTAATTACTAGTAATCATAATATTGCTAGTAATTCTTCATGGGAAAAAAATCAGCCATATTTTAAATACATGGGATGCAGTGTTACCAAACAGAGCAAAACAAGACCTCATCAAATTGTAGCCTTACCTTTATTTAGGATTGAACCATAACTCGCTCATAATCACACTGTGGTCAAATTCAAAATGTAGTAATAAAAGTGGTCATTTCTGGCAATTTGTGAATGTTAATCCAAGTATAGACAAAGCTTTGACTGCATGGGTTTAATATATTGAACATGTTCTAATATAAAAAAGTCCTAATTTTAGCCTACTTTCCTTCAGTTTCAGATCCCTAATGCAAACCTTGTAATGCTGTACAATCATCTCTTACTTAGAGGTTCCTTTCTCTATATATAGATGTGTACAGTCAGAAAACTGAGTGTTTCTGTGGGAAGAAACACTCTTCTCTCCCACCCATCTTTATTATTATTACGAAGCTCCTTTTGATTGTGCTGCAGTCTTCTTTTTGAAGTCTTCAAGTATGCAAAAATTCTGTTTCCTCTCCTTCCTGTTACCCATTTTATGTTGACAGTAGAAAAGCAATTAGATGGTTCTAATGTTAACTTTACATATACAGTAAGAATTAGTCCATTGTTTTGGTCAAAGCCATTTTATGGCCTTTTGCACTGATAAGAGTCTTCCTGCCTTCCTGGTGGCGGACTTTAATTAGCCTTCAGTGGCAGTGGCAGACCAAAAGATACACCAAATGTAGATCAAGGTTTTAGACTGGAAAAGGAGAGGTCCTGCAGCCTGGGAGCAGTTCTATCCTGTAGCTGTGCTGGGTGAAGTTAAAATTTTGGCAAGCATTTATTTCCGAAGTAAATGTACTTGTGAGTCTGTGAATCCCATGATATATGCTTCTCTTTTCTTGTGACAAAATTAAGCTGCTCAGTCCTGTTGACCCGTGTCTCACAGGGCTATGTTTTCATATTAGCATCTCTAGAAACTGCTGAGAGCAGTTTTGCTCCCTGCTACTTCATCCTTCCGCCCCCATGTTAAAAAAAAATAATACAGAATTATTTATATGAACAGTGAATGTCCTGGTTCATAGATTGTGACCTTATTTACCTTGAGAAGGAGGCTGTGCTGGCATCCAGTGTCTTTATTCTTCATCAGATCTGCCTCTGCTTTCATTTTAACAAAGACAGCTTTATTTACTTTAAGCTCATGGAGGTTTGGGTCTGTCCTCTTTGGCCTAATCCTCCGTCCGCTGCTCTCTGCAGGTGTCTTTCCCCAGGCTGGCTGTACTGCCTTTATCCCCCTGCCTTGGCTGAGCCCTCACTCCAGTGATGCTTGCTCCTGGACCACAGAGATTTGGGACTGCGCACCATACGGTGCCTCTGCAGGCAGGGCCCAGGCTCATGTGGCCGGGACTCAACATTACACAGGAGGGTATCATGGTCTCGGCATCCATCCCTGACTGAACATCTTCTGCAGGAGGGTGGGACAGCAGTTGTAGAGTTTGTGGAGGAGGTCAGCCCTGGAAACACAGGACTTCGAGCAGTCTCCTGTGGGGACACCTGTCACCCCTCAGGAGGGGAGGTATTCCAGGGTGCTGGCCTGCCACGGCCCATTGTGGTGGACTTCCAGGGGTGGTGCTAACAGCAACCTCTCAACCTGTTCATATTCTCACTTGTTCTCTAAGTGATCAGGAACAGTAGGCCAGCTCGAGCCAAGAGCTGCAAAACAAGTCTGCTGAGCGAGGACTCCAGAGACATCCACCTTCAGTCTGTGTTACGGTTAGCATGGACAGAGGTTATCTTCAGAGACATCCTGTAGTTTGCAGCTTTTCACACTGGGTTCAGGTTGCTTTTCTGATGAAGATAACCAAAGCTCTGTAGCCGTTTGCTTTCACATGTACACTCTAGGCATGTAATGAATGAAAGAAGAGACGAAGGTCCCCATGTCCCAGGGTCCTTCCAATCCAATGAATGTATGAATAGAATGGGGGCAGGCATACTTTGGTACCTCAAGGCTTCAACATAGCCAAAGCATGCCTGGAACCTGTGTAAACACCGAGATTTCTGGTCAGTGTTAAAGTCTGCCACTACAACTTTATTACTGTTAGTCCCCATGCAAGGTAGGCCCAGGCTTCTAAGGCTGTGTTTGCTGTTGCTATGTTCACATATTCATTTGCTGGCTGGGTAAATGTGTTGAAAAAGGATTTATTTGAGATCTGGAGTTCATATGTTTGAATCTTCCATTACCTGCTGGAAATGCCCTTGTACTTTGTCCAGCAAAATGGTGGAGAAAAGACTTGACTGTGAAGCCAGAGAATGGTGATAAACTGCACAGAAATATTAAAGCTAGTGAGCAGTTCAATACAATTCATTCCAGATGGTGTTATGAATGTTTTAGTGAAAGACAGTTTTGCTTTGCCTTCTTAAAGCCTAATAGAGTGAAAATATGCTTAGGGCTTGAGCCTATAGCCTGGATATACTGTATCAGACACTGGTTATATCAGCAGTCTGCAAATATTCGGGGTGGGGACATAAGAGGAGAGCACTATAATTAAAGAGATAATTACAGGTACAATGGCGCTACTGGAGGAAAATACATTTGTAAAGTCATCTTGGGCCACCTGTTGCACTTACAGAACAAAGTTCAGTTAATATGAAAGCTCTTACTTTCTGGGGATGGTTTGTTCTGAGCAGAAGAAGGGGAAGGTGGACACTTTACTTCTCTGACACTCTTCTCTCGTGATGAATCAGAGAGGAATTTCTGTAGCAGAAATGAAGAGTTATTATTTTTTCTCAGAATGGTGTTCCTGGTTGGATTATGTGGCACAGGGTAAGTTGGGTTAACTTTATAATATCACCTAGATCTTCTAAATGTCAACAGACTGTGCAGTCTGACAAGTCAGGGGTGTGTAAGGTGTGTGACTGGGATCTGTGTCCTTGGAAGTATTTTGAACTACGTGTTTTGTGTGTGCCAGAAAAACATATGCATTTCAAGAGCTACCAGTATAAATTTTGGTAGCTCATTAATTCCTGAAAATAAATTTTGTTTCACATATTTGGAAAAGTCTAATAGTGCTTAAATTTTAAATCCCCTCTCCCCAAATGAGTAAAATTTAATTTATGATCTCAATTTTCATGTAAACTTTTTGTAGAACTTTGTCCTCTCAAATAGCACCCTGCAAAACTTGTTACCATTTAATTTCTGTGGAATTCTTGAATGAAATGATTTATTGGGTTCAGCCAAATTACCCAGTGAAAAGTCAGCACATCAGCAAAAACATCATCACAGATGACATCTTTCCAAAGTCAGAAAAGTTCTCAAGCAATATGTCCATCAAAAGAGATGTACTTCTTCCCTCAGAAATCAATTTCAGAGCATTGTCACAAAATTTTGTAGGGTAGTTTATGCTGCTGGAATCAGCTCAATGTATGTTTTCAGATAAAGAGATTGTTCTTTCAGAGGTACCAAAATGTTTTTCTTCCTCCGCTTAGGTGTTTGTATTGACTAGTCCTGTAAAACTGAGGGACCCCAGCCTCATTTTTAAACTTTTTTTTCCTTGAATTTTTGCGTTTTGCGTTTTTCTTATTTTAAAATCTTTATAAGGAAACACATGATTTGAGGGGTGGAATTTACAATCACAATAAGATGCATGCTGTAATACTAAGTACAAATATTTACACTGGATTTACTACATTATCAGCAAATTTCTGAGAATAGTCCCACGTAAGATCTCTGAATCTTACTGTTTCCTGTTTCTTATGTGAAAACACTATTTGAATTCATTTTTAAATAACAAAAAAGTATATTATAAATTATGATGTTATAAAAGTTAATATTTTAAAATTATTGGTGCCTTACTCTATTTGTAGGCAAAAAGAAGTTACTTTTCTAATTCTGCATGTAATGATGAAGGAATATGTAGGCTCTGGGACACTGATGTATAGGCCACCACATTCCTCCTGGTGATGAATTCTCCAAGAAAAATGATGCAAAATAGTCATTGTGGCAATTTTTGTCCTACAATTTCAGGAAATACTCTAAGAAAGTGTCTTTTAAACTTGTAGAAAATATTAAAATGTTGTCATTTCTTTGGAAAGCTTTCCTCCCTGCGTAAGGAATATGAGTTCAGTGGTTGCTGCATCAGCTCTCCCTTTTTAACTTTCCAGTTATTCTTTTAATATTAATATTGCATTTAGGGATGTGACCTGAAGATTCCCTGAGAAGCAAAAAAGTGTGAAAGACACGTGCACACACATGTATGCACATGTCATTAGGGACAATACAAGAACTTGCTGATAGACTCCTCTTCCAGTTGATACACTGACTCTGAACTCTTCAAGACTGTACCCTTGCCCCTTGGACCTCCCCAGCCTTTGCCTGTAGTTTTCTCTTTGTCCCTGTTTACTAAGATTTAAGCTTTGTCCCTGTTTACTAAGATTTAAGATGAGTCCTCTTACAAGAAGACCTTTTCTAAGAGCTGTTGTGCGATATTCTGGGAGTCAGTTCATGTAAAATGAATCCTCAGAAAACAAAATCTGACTATGCGTGCAACTCTTGAAATAGGGAAAAAATGTATTGCTGAACATTAGTGCAGTTTTAAATGCCCATTTAATTAGAGGCACTAGCATATATGTTATTTTATATATGGGATGAGTTAGGAGAAAGTTACACTTTGATCATTTTCATGGCTGCTGAAGAGCTTATGTCTTTATGAGGAAAGGAGATCTGCAAAAATAATGCAATAGTGGAAAAAATTACTTACTGTTTCCCTGATGAATGTGCAGAAATACTTCAATAATTTGGAAAAAAATAGTGATTTCCTATTTTTACAGCATGCTTTTGCTTTTCTGGATGGAGAATTGTCAACAATAAGATGTTTACTCTCTGGGCAGAACCAGTCCTGGAGCCAGGATGTGATTTTATTTATTCCCTTTATCTTCTTCATTGTTCTTTCAAGACATTTGCAATCTCATGTGTTGTTGCAAACTGTTTAGCTAGACTAAAGTCATGCTTAATAAGATGGTCTGTACTACTTCCTTTTACTGTGTATACTTCTAGTGCTTAGCAAAATCCCACATGATCATCAAATTAACCTCAATGGTGAATATAACCTGGAAAGGCTGAACATACATGTCCTCTTGTTAAAGCAAGCTAAGTTAAAAGGATCAAGGTTTATTGTAAGATTTCCTGCACTTCCTGATTTGAAGTAATTCTTTTTTTTTTTTTTTTTTTTTTTTTTTTTTAAAAAAAAAATTTTTTTACCAAAACAAGAAAAAAAAAAAAAAAAAAATTTTTTTTTAATTTTTCCTACAATTCCTGTTTTTAAATAATTTTTTTTTTTTTTTTTTTTTTTTTTTCGATTTCAGAACCACTGTCTTCTCCCAAAGCAGGAAGAGAAGATCAACACAACTTTTGTGTTTCGTTTCTTGTTCAGTGATCTTTGAAAAAAATCCCACAGATTCTATTTTAGTCAGCGGTTAATGCAAACTCACATACAACTTCTGTTTCTTGCGCTTTGACTTGAATCTGGCATGAAACCTTCCCAAATCTTGTCGATCGGTGTTTTTTCTAAAACTAATGGACAAAGCCTACTGATAATGGTAGTTTTCTGTTTACTTACTCTTGTTCAGTATCTGTCAGCAGTCTTTGGTATCACTGAGAATGAGAGTCGCACACAATTTCCCTGAGTGACAGGGCTGTCGGATAGGTTAATTCTTTCCTTTTGGAGAGAGGCCAAAGAACGAATGGGAGCTTCAAAGAATGAAAGAGCCTACAGGAATCTTCTGTAGGAACTTCTTCTTACCTCTTTTTTATCCCCAGGTGAAAAAATCTCACATTTTTCCACTTGCAATCTTGTCAGCATGCAGTAAGTCTCAGTCCAATCTTATTATTTTCATCAGACTTGCATTTGTTTCTGATTTCAAAGCTTCTCGTCAATTTTAGAAATTGTGAAGAAGAGGCCACAAAAAGGTTAGTCCAGGGAACAAGCTAAAAGAGCATCTTGAAGAGCTTAGCAGGAGTAGCTTGATGTTGTTTTTAAGGAGTTTTGTCCAATTAACAACCACTTAGGAGTTGTGGGGCAGCTAGAAGGAAATTATATTCATGAATGATCCTATAATTTCACATGTGAGTAGGTAGCCAGGAATATACTTCAAAAATTGTAATTAGTAAAATTCTGGTGATAATTTATCTTAGAGCTGTCATGGATTACAACAGCCCTTGTGGTTTGTGAATCACACTACAGTAATCTAACCTGTACGGAGCTCTATTCTGAAAAGTAGAGTTTCAGATGGATGGTATTAACATGGTTGGTATTAGTCATGAGTAATTCTCTAAATGAATTTATCTTTTGTTTGATTTCTCTGAGAAATCACTCTAGAAGCCTTCACAATATGTGACATACAATTCATATGAGTATACATCAGAGGCTAGTTGAAGAACTTGTTCAAATGTCCTTTGGCTTTTGGTGAAGGAGTTAATTGCTTTTCAGGGTTTTATTTGAAGGAAAGATATGATCTATATTTCCATCCTTTTCTTCTTTTAGGTGAAAGTCATAAGCTTTCCTGAAACATAAGCAAATTGTTTTAAGCAGTGAGTTTGTGTAGGAGAATTTAAATTCTCAACTTTCATGACCATTATTTCTATTTTAGCCAAACATGCTTATTTTACTCAAACAATTATCTAATTCATACCATCCTTGATGGATTCAAAAGCTTTGTATGATAAAATGGAGAGCAATCAGAAAGCCAATTGTCTTGTGCTTAAAGAGAGCTAGCATATGAAACAAGAGTTCATGACATTGTGTCTATCCTACTACAGAGTCGTTTCATCTTCCCAGTACTACCAGACATACAAGTCTGGTGCAAGGTTTTTGCACCAGAAATTCAAAACACATCCTTCCTGGGAGCCCAAAACCACACAGTTTTCCTTCAACTCACTGTCAAACTCTCTAGCTTTTGTCATCTAAATCTCTAGGATTCCAGTTGCATGTGTTCATACATTTTAACTGGATTGTGCATGTGATGCACAGTTAATGTTTTGATAGCTGTCTCCATATCATCTACCACTATTGCTGTCGAAGATTGATAAAGGTCTTCAGGTACAAGTAAAGGTGTTCTCTACTGTCTTCTTCAGCATAAACTTTTCCTCCATTAGTTAGTAACATTTGACCTTGGTTCCTTCTCTTTTATTTTTTTCCTCCCAACTTCCAGCTATTGAAAATTATGTTCTTTGTCTGCACAGCGAGTTGTATTGATAATTTTTGCAGATGTTGTCATGTGAATTTGTTGGGAGTTATTTTAGGAATACTTTACTTGAAAAAAAAAAATCTAAGTGATTTTTAAAAAAAGTCATCTGTGAGTGTTCTTCTATGTGATTAGAACAGGTTTTCAAAGATGAGAAGCAAAATTCTGAGATGTCAGTGAAGTCAAAACACTTTTATCATAGAATCATAGAACAGCTTGGGTTGAAAGCTAGTTCCACCACTCCTGCCATGAGCAGGAATGCCACCCACTAAATGCTATACTTTGCTTACAAAAATTGAACATGATTTGTTACTTGAATCAGATAAGATGTGACAGTCTCCAGATGTGCGTGCTGAATAATGATAAGGAGTACTAATTTAATATTTCATGAAAAGATACCTGGTTGGACCAAACGAAGTATAGATGTTGCTTGTGATGAAGACTTGGAATGCTTCACAGATGAAGCAATCTGTAGACACAACAAAGTGCCCTATGGCAGAAAAAAAATAGAATATAGATTTAATCATCTTACAACTCAAGCAACATGGCAAAGCGTTAAAATAGCCTGAAGGGAGATCGCTATTTTTATTCTGTGAAAGAAAAAAAAATTAAAAACCCTTTAGGTTTCATGGTTTTAGGATATCATTTTGAGGATTATGCCCTTGGACCCAGGTATCAGCTTTCTCCCTGACATTGCCTCAGCCACCACATGGCAGTGGATCCAGATTACAACCTAACCACCTGCAGTTTGTCCAGGATTTTGAGGATAAAGCTCTTGCAGTTGCAAGAATGCAACTCCATCCAGTATTTTCCATTCTGGCATGCTTCTATTATGAGGTAATTTTATAAACAGAAAAGGCATTCCCAAACCCATCTTATCAGATGGGTTTTCAGCCATTCACCCAGTTGGAGGTCACCTCAGTTTAGCCTTCTTTGGTGTT
This sequence comes from Stictonetta naevosa, assembly GCA_011074415.1. Classification (NCBI taxonomy): domain Eukaryota; kingdom Metazoa; phylum Chordata; class Aves; order Anseriformes; family Anatidae; genus Stictonetta; species Stictonetta naevosa. The sequence continues at coordinate 139,015,020 of CM021697.1, read as the reverse complement.
ACGGAGTAACCTGGCCTATTCTGGGGGAGCAGGTAGTTGTAAACAGAATAATAACAACTGTTTTCCACATTAGATTGCTTCCATTTCTCAATTACAAAAGCCTATTATTATTATTGTTTACATTTAAACAATGAGAATGCTCTGTCCCCTCTCTTCCTGTCCCAAGGCACGCAAGCTCAGACCCCTCACTGTCCACACAAGCTTTGTGGACTCACCACAACTCAGTTCATAGTTGCATTGCTCCCCAAAGGTCTCCTCTCTAAACAATGGACTTGTTCATTCTTGGATAGCTTAAGTTTTGTGAAAACAATTTCCTTTGCACAACTCCATTTTAGAAAGGAAAAAACACGGACTGCAGCCAGTACCTGCAAACAGCATCAGTACTTCAAAGACAGCAGGCATCTTTTAGAGCACAGTACCAATAGCTAAGCAAGCGAGAGGAGACAAAATGGTCTAAAACAATAACATAAGAAAAGAGGAAATGTGACAAAATAGGCTTTGGGTTACAGTTTGCCAAATCAGGGAGCATGCCAGGAATATCTCAACCGGCTCCTCATCTCTGCTGGGCCATGGGAGGCAATGAGTTCAGGGGAGATGCTCCATGTGGAAGTCAGCTCAAATGAGACCTGAATCCATTTCTCAATGTTTTATGACTCACAAGAAACCTCAGTTGCTGGTTTATACTATCATGCTTGAGCTGAAGAGCTGTTTCCAAAGGAAGCATTTACACAAGCTCCTTGTCAGCCAACTGCTCATGGCTGCACCTGTGAACCTTCAAATGCCTCTGATCCTGGCCCAGCTGGGCTGGCTGAAGCTGAATACTAGTCAGCTGCCAGGAGGTGCCAGACAGACCAACACATGCTGCATTTTTGGGCAAGCTGATGATAGAGCTGCAAGTCTTTGCCTTCCACTCAGGTACAGTATGAGCTGCTGCCTTCTTGCCTGAAGAAGAAAACATGAAACAAGCTCAACTAGGTCATGGCTTGTTATTGTTGGTTGAGACTAATATGTTTATATGTTTTTATTTATTTGTAGCTGAGCTGCTGTTTCCTTCGCTAGCTAATAAACTAGGGAGATTAAAAGGAAGATACTTTTTTTTTTTTTCTGCTCTAAGGAATTACATGCAAATAGCACAGGGACTTGAGTACATCTTACATATAAGCTGTATCAAACTTATTTGTACTACAGGAGAAGAAATTCCAATGAAGAAAAAGGCTCTGAGAGCTGCTGGAAAATATTTCCAGAATCTCAGGAGGTAAAAAAATTGAGTGTTTGCGGTACCCTCACATCTTAGTTTCCCCTAAGAAGTCTGTACAACATTTTTCTTAAGCAGAAATCACATTTCTTGCCCTGAAATTTCCCTCAGAAATATAGAGTGCAGCAAATAAACCCTAGCTGAGGAATGATGATACTTTTAATATTTTTAATGTTACTTTGATGTTCTTTTCATGTCTGAGCAGTACCTTTGGCTCTTTGCTGATCCTTGGGGTTGTCTGGGTATCTGTATTTGTTATATTCAGTATAGTGTGTGTGTGGTGACCTGAAAGAGTGTCAAAATGTGTTCAGCATTGGCTAAACCGCTGTAACTTGGGGACCAAGGCTGTAGTGGTCACAGTCTGTTCTGAGTTTGAGTCGGAGAGAAGGAGGCATTTGGCCATCCTTTGGCCAAGGCTGTGAAATCTGTCCTGTTAAAAGGATGCTGCTGAATACTTCAAAGACTGGCTGCTGCAGGATGAGACCTTAATTGAAGAAGCCTTATTTGCTTCCACCGCACTGCAGGGAACTACAAAGATGATAGAGCTGTGAGTCTTTCCCTTCCATTCAGGTACAGTAAGAGCTTCTGCCTTCTTGCCTGAAGAAGAAAGCGTGAAACCTTACCTTTGATCTGCTTGCCCTGCACTTTTCTTTTAGTGCAAATACAAGGGTAAAAGCCAAGTTAAAATTATGTCATACTGATTGAGTATGCACATGGTAAGTAGCAGGTGATCTGTTGTCAGTTCGGTTGGATGGAGAGCACCTGGTGACACTGGAGAAATTGAACGTTGGCTTCTGTGCATGAGGAGTGGTGTGGTGTTTCTTACAGGGGGTATATAGGCTGTCAGAAACTTAAAAAAGATAAAAAGAGGGAGCAAGGTATATGACCCTACCAGCTGTACACTTTTTTGAAGTTGTTGCTTTGCACCTCAGCTGTTTTGACCTGAGCTGTTTTTTTTAAGTATTTCCCCCCACTATTTTACTAAGAGTCTTAAGCACCTGACTCTCATCATGTCAGCAGAGAGATGGAAGAAAGACAGGAGCTGCTGGCAAACATGCAATTTTTGCAGAGGCAACAAGAGGAAGAGTGGCAGGGGGATGCCTGTAGGTTGTTCCCTACTCATATGAGTGTGAAGGGTGTAAGATCAGGTGCTGTGTGTGTCATCACAAGTGGAATTTGCTCCTTAGTCTTCATTTCATCCTTCTTTATATGTCCATTCTTCCTTATGAAAAGGACATGAAGCGCTAAACTGTTTCAACAGCTTTTTGGAGTTATTTTACCCCAGAACTGCAAAAGGGAGAACTGGGCAGGTTTTGATTTCTGTTAATTGCAAAATCCTAATTAGTGGAGGTTAGGAGGTGATGTGGTAGGGTTGCCAGGTTTTTATAGGTCTTTCCTCCTTGTTAACTGAAGGTTTGCATAATTACCTTTCTTTCATGGCTGGTGCATCTACTTCAGTTACTGCTTGCCTCAAAACTGCGCGAAGGTTTTTGAGGCGAAGTCGGAGGCCAACACTAATAAAGCACCCTTGGCAGAGGAGTGGTTTTGTTGTTTGAATCCACAGCCATGCCTGTGCCGTCACACCTAGGCCAAAAGTAAATACAGTGATAGTGCAGGTAGCAGTACTTAATGAGGAAAACGAAGGCAAAGCTGTTGTTAAAAAGCTTGGACTCCATGCTGCTATTCTGAACAGACCAGGAAGCATCCTAGGAAACTGCAGAAGAAGGAAAATGTCTGTTGCTTTGGATTGATTAAAATCTCAGGGACTGGCTGCTTTTTCAATCAGGTAAGGGTATATGTTTCCTGTTTGCTTCCCAAAGAATAGAAACAGGACACAGTTACAGCTGCTGTGTGTCTTTGCAGTTGTTTGTGTATTTTATAACAGTTTTTCGTAAGTCTAGATATATTTGTTTTTTTTTGTAGTTGGTGGCTTTTTAAAGTGTTTTATTAAAGGGATCACTGTATTTTGTATAATACTTTATATTTTTTTTCCTTACAAATACTGCATCTACAAAATTAAAAGGTCAGGTATGATTGTATGTCATGTCTTTCCACAGAGAGCAACTGGTGTGAGGTTTGTCTTTTCCTACGCTGAGTCAATTTAACCAAGAATATTGTGCACTAAGCACAAGGAATGAGATATTTTGTTTTGTTGCACTGAGGTTTTTCTTCTTGGAAAGAAATGAATTTCTGTTGAGAACCTGAAGCAGCTCTCCAGGTTGGTTTTCCAGAAGAAACTAGTCTCCTTGTGTTTTCTGTTTTCTTTTTGACTGGTGGAAAACAAGCTTTATTTGCCCTTTGCTGATATGAAGTCTTCTCTTTTTGTAAAAGAACTGTGGAGCTTCCTGAAATCCAGGAGAGAGAAAGGGTTGGCCATGGGAGAAATTAAGATGTTACTTTGCGAACCTCAAGGTGGAGGGACTGGTGACTTCTGAAGATCACTTTTTTCACACTTGTTGCGTGAGTGGGAACTTGTTGAGTTGCATGGCCGCGTGATCTTTGTTGCAACATGCATGCCTTGACCACAAAAAGTCCAAATTGTGAGTCAAAATCAAAACTGGCTTGAAAAACAAACTGCTAGGAGGATAATTGTATATTTATCTGATCTGTTACGCGGGTTTTGACCACTCTGAAGTGTAACCTCAGAATAACGCGGGTTAGACTACTCTTGAAGTATCAATAAGAGTTAAGGGCAATGGCCTACTCTGAAGGATTTTGTCTAAACTCACCAATCTGAAATGACAGGCAACTGAGGTCACCTAGCAGCCATTTCTTTTTCTTTTGGGGAGCTACAAGTGATCCTCCAATACTGAAGTATCATAAGTAACTTGTTCAAAAGCACGCCAACTGATTGTTTCTAGAGACGTGATGGAACGAGTATTTTCTGTCTCTGATCTTGGACCAAAAGCAAGTTTCGCTTCTGTCTGTCCTGTTTGCTCTTCCAGGATTTTGGGGAATGATGATTTCTGCAAAAGTTGTCTTCCTTTCCTTCCTTTGTAATAAATAGTTTTGCAGCCTTTATCTGTGTTCATCAGTGTTGCAGAGCGTTTTATATTTTTGTTGGAACGCATTCTCCCACAGTGTTTGACCTGAAGGTTTTTCTGCTTCCTGAGCATCTTGTTAATCTGGAAAAAAATAATTGTGTACTTTAAGGGTCACAAAAAGGGTTTCCTATCCTTGATGAATTTTTATTTTATACTTTGGCTATAAATACAGGTATGACTGTGGTACAGCACTTCATTTGCTGTAATGGTCTCTGTTGGTTTGCCTTGCTTTCTGGAGTAATTTTTAATTTGTGTGTGTACATATACATTTACATTTCAGAATGCAAAGTAGACCTGCTTTTCCTTTCCTGAGTTCTATTCCTGGGATGCTTTCATCACATGTTCCTGTTGTCATTAGTTACCGTTGAGTTTTCCTTTCTGCTACCACTAAACCCTACATCCGTTTCTTCTTACCTCTTCCATTTGCTCCTTTAATCCTACCGCTGCTATATATAATGGGTCTCATCCTCAGGATTTTTCAGAAGTTCGGCCCTAGCATCTATCTAATGTTAGTGGTGATTTGCATCCACTTTTAATTACAGTTTTCAGTTTTTTTTCAGACTGCAATCTCTGGTCTGCTCAGTTTTGAAAACTGTGTTTGACAACATCAGCATGGAGCCAGGTGTCCTCTTTTCCTCATCTCCATGGCATTTGACCGATCATGTCAGATTGCAGACACTTTTGTATGGGTACTGCTGCTGTTTGTGAAGTTAAAGAGGTCAAACGCATTTATTTTGCAGCTGTGGAGAGAGAACTGTCACCAAAGACCACAGGATAACTCCTGCATGGTTAAGCTTTGACCTGAAGAAAAAGTCCATTTCTTGTCTCTTTGAAATGGAAACCGTGGTAAATCCTGCAGCACAGTGAAGGGGAGACCTGTGATTAAAAACCTGCGGGAGCTTCTTTAGAAAGGACACACAGAAAAGTATAAACTCATTAAAATTCAGTTCACAGAACACCAAAAAGATTTCATTTTGAAATCAGGAATGAAAACAGATGCATGATAAGAGCATTCAGTGGCCAGTCTTCTGTTGTGTGTGTGTTTGTTTGTTTGTTTTGGCAAGTCTTAAGTGTAGTCATGGGGCTGGAGAACCGTGATCCCTAGTGGTGTGTTGTGCTTCCTTAGAAATTGCAGTAGTCTTCTTTTTGTTTTACCTTCTGGATACCTGATGTAAGGTATGTGATCTTCAAAGCTTTGAAGTTTATGATTGTCTTATAGTGCAAAGTGTACTTCTGAGGTGCAATTTCTCAGTGTTTTTTTCTCATTTCTTCCTGGACATATCTTTCAAAAAGATACTGCAGGGTTCATCCTATTAATTGAACAGTATTCTTCACCTTTTAAGTGTTCCAGCAACTATTGGTATTACCAGCATACTCATTTTCATAGAGTGTTTTTCCTCATGGATGGTGTTTTTTATCGCTTTTCTCTCACCACCAATTTTGATTGCTCCCACTTGCTTAAATTTGGATGTTCATGTGAGACCATTTTGATGACTTAGCATCCGCACTGAAAACTGCTAAAGCTGTTTCAAAACTGGTTAGCTTTATTGTTACATAGAAATTTAGCAAGCTGCTGGTATCGGGTTAGTAAAGAAATATTTGTAGAATGGATTTATATAATTATGTTTGTGTATAGTGTGTATATAAACTCATTTTTAATGCTTTGGAATCTTTTGATGCAAACCAGAGAGAATTGGCAATTTTGGGTGCTTGATGACTTTAAAAAGAATGAAACCTTTTTTTGCGTTTGTTCTTTGAAAAAACATCATGAAGTATTAAAAGGAGAAAACGAATAGGGCTTTTAAACAGTCTAGTATGCTAACGTAGCATACTAGCACTGGTGATGCATCAAAATGTTTAATGTCTTCAAAGCTCCACCCAGTTATTAAGTCTGTGGTTACAGGTGTGAGTTAGGTGTACTCTGCTAGCTTTTTTTTTAGGGAGAGTACACATTTACATTATGCTAAATATGATCCTATAAGGATGGCTCGTCATGCTGAATCACATCGTGTCAGGTCATCTTGCTGATGTGCTTTTTGCTAGGTGCCACACCCTGAAGGAAAAAATACATTAGTGGCTATACTTTTACTATTGATTTATCAAACTTAAATATTTAAGGTGCAGTCATAGCTTCCCTCTCTGGGTTGCACAAAACTGAAATGACACAGCCTCTTACCCTTCATGATTTTGCACGCATCCTTCGGAAGCTTCTCCCAAGGTATTTTCCTCTTTTCTGTGGGCTGCAGTATTTCAGTCACAGACCAGAATGAGATTGACTTGAGCATGGCAGGAGTTTTAATGTATTTTCTTGCATTTATAAATATCCTTGTGTCCTGACGTAGATTTTTCTTATGAGGGCTGTTGTTCCTCTGTGTTTGAACAGAGCTTAATTTTTCCCCTAAGTCTTGTTGCTAACGTGCATGCCCACGTGTTGTGGTTTTCCTCTCCAGTTGTGTTTCAAACTCAACACTGAAGGCTAGGAAGGGGTTTTGTGCTTCAACACATTTGTTCTTTTTTGTTGCTGCTGTTCTCTTGAAGCACGCAGCAAGGAGACAAGGTATTATAAGCGTGAAACAAATGTTTCCCCACACACATGCTCCAAAATAGAGTGCTAAAATAAAAACACATCCAGTTCCTGGCTGGAGCCGTCTTTTCCCAGGTGCATGTTTCATACTCTGTTTCATGGGAATGTGGAGCATCTCTAGCCCCGTGAAATTTCGAGTCTTCTTTGCAGAGTTTTCTTTGCTGGGAAAAATCACCCTTATCTGAAATAGTGTTTAGCCAGGTTCCAGTGGCCACTTCCCTTAGAGATGACATGCCTGGGAGCAGCATCAGAGTCCCCTGCACACGGGCTGAGCTCTCCACCCCATTTCTTCACGTACGTCCTTCAACCTAAGGACACTCTGAGTCCTGAAGGTGAGAGGTGAAGATATGTCTAGTTGGTTAATCGTGAAGGATAGCAGGATTGAAACAACATTACAATTTAGTTCTCTTAGCCACCGTCATTACTAGATCTTGAGTTGTCCAGTAAAAACATATGTAACTGTGGATTTAGGAAATTTGACGGCTAGGAGAAAGCTAACTGGGAGCATGGAGGATGGGTATTACATGCATCTGTTGTGCTAGTCCCAGAAATTAGATTATTTTAAAACTAGTACTTGGTTTTCTCATGAACAATTCACTCTGCTGTTTCCTCTGTTCTGAAATTTTAAGACAGCAGACTGTTCAGAGGTTATTGTACATGTGCACATCATGAAGGGACTGTGGAATAGAGTAGTTCTGGTTGGAAGGGATCTACAAAGATCATCAAGTCCAACTGTCAGACTACTTTGGGGCTGAGCCAAAGTTAAAATGTATTCAGAGTTTTGTCCTAATGCCTCTTAAAGGCAGGCAGATCCAGGACATCAACTACCTCTCTGTTCCGGTGTTTGACCATGCTCTCAGTAAAGAATTTTGTCCTAATGTCCAGTCTGAACCTCCCCTGGCACAGCTCTGAGCCATTGCCATGCGTCCTGTTACTAGATGCCAGGGAGAAAACCTCCCCACTGTGCCTCCTCAGGAAGGTGCAGAGAGCAACGGGGTCACCCCTCAAGCTCCTCATCTCCAATCTTGACAAACCTGGTGTCCTCAGCCTCTCCTCACAGGACGTGCCTTCCAGCCCTTTTACCAGCCTCGTTGTCTTCCTCTAGATGTGCTCAAGGACCTTAACATCCTTTTTATATTGTGGAGCCCAGAACTGCACACAGTGTTCAAGCCAGGGCCTCACCAATGCTACATACAGTGGGAAAATGCCCTCTCTTGACCGGGTGGCTGTGGCGTGTTTAGTACACCCCAAAATACAGTTTACCCTCTTGGCTGCCTGGGAGTGCTGCTGGCTCATACTGCAGTGCTGGTGAACACAGAGATTTACACTTCTTCCTTTCTGTCTCGACAGTAAGAACAAACACAGGGTCAGTGCACTGTAGGTGGTTCTTTCTCCTCTTCTCCATTCATGTTTGTTTGTTTGTGTTTTTTTTTTTTTCTTTTTCTTAGGGGAGTAGCCAAAATATCAGGTTCCTGTATCTTACTGAATGGGTGTGTATGAGGTTGATACGTTTCTAAAAAGGGTGTAGCTTGTCTTTCACTTGGTTTTAATCTTTGAATGGAGACCGTAAAGCTTCCTCTTCCTCTCTTAGCATGTTTGGAAAGCACACCTATGACTGTTTTATCATTGTGTAAGGCTTCCGATAACAAGAGTTAGGTTTTCATCATGCTGTGTTGCAGGTGAGACCAAACCCCTTCTGCTATTAGCAGTAATATCTAGTCAGTCAAGCATACTGCTCAGGACTCTCAGTAGCAAATGTCTGAGGCTGGCTTTGTGCTGCTAAATAAGAAATGATTATCAGTGTGTATACTTGATATAATATATAATAATACATAGTGGGATTTCTAGCTACACAAAGATGATTCTTCCTGGAGCCAAGTTACAGTGCAAGAGCTAGAAATAAAATTCTGAGTTGTGATCTCTGCCTGAGAACGAGAGTTCAAGATGCTGATCTAGAAGCACAAACCTCCACGGACAATCCTGAAAAAGAGTGAGTATGGACTTGGAGACAAGAGGGAGATCCTGTTTCTGACGTTGCAACAAATGCTGTCATTTGATCCAAGACGGGTCACTTGCTCTGTCTCAGCTTTCACAGATGTGATGGAACTGAAAGAGTATTTACATGACTTGTGGGAGTGGTGAGAAGACTTATTCACTAATTTTGACCTCTCTTCAAAATTAAATATTCTAGTAATGACCTTCTGAAGTACAGAACAGCTAAGTAAAAATATTTCTAAGGAGGGTTATTTCTTTTAAATCTACCTTTGATTAAAAACATTTGATATCTCTTAGGAATCTCTTGTAGTTTGACATATTACAGATTGTAATGGGCCTGAAATTGAATTAGCAGAGTTTAAAATAATCTGCCTAAATTATTTTCTCAGGCCATATTTTAATGCCAGGCAATGAATAGACCCACTTATTGGTAGATTTATTATGATTTAGCAAAATGGTTTGTGATTACCAACAGGATGAGTGCTGAGAACACAGATGTGGGGCACTCCAGCAAATAACCTTTGGTGTGGTCTGTGGGTGGCTTGCAGTTTGTTTGGTTTTGTGTTTATAGCCGGGTGTGCTGAAGCTGAAACTAAGCTCTTCCCCATCTGTAAGTGGGATTTTATGAACAGATGTAACCATCAATCCAAGCTTTTTATCCTTGCTGTCCTTTTTTCTTGACACCACCCCCATTCTCACCCCCACCCCAACCCCCCCCCCCCCCCCCCACCCCGGTCAGGAAAGGGCTCTTACAACATCTCAAAGTGAGGAAAAACAATCTGTTTGTTTTCACATGGTTGTTGCTGTCACTCTCATTTATTGGTTTGCTCTTCATGGTAGGGAGTCTGGATTGCTGGTAGCTAATCTCAAGTGCATTCATTGACAGGTAGTCCATCACTGGCCAATTACTTTAAAGGATCGAGCAAAGCAAGACTGCTGAGCATTAGTGTCTGGAAGATCATATGGAATAGTTTATTTTTATTAACTGTTGCTTTCATTTCCCATTTTCCTACAGATAAAATTTGTACACCTTCAAGTAACGTGACTTTATAAGTTGTAATACATTCCCTTTTGACAGTTCCTGTTGCTTTGGCAGGTGTCTTCCTAAGGAACAGGTGCTTAATGGGTTTGCCACCAAGCAAAACACCCTCGTTCAGTTCCGTCAAAGATGCTTGGGTGAGAACTTCCTCAGAAATATGACATGCCTGCTGCATTTCTGAGGAACTTTTAACCGAAGGCTCATTAGAAAATGACATCTGCCCTTGGGCAGTTCATTTCCTTGTGTGCAGGACTTGGGGGATGGTTAGGAAAAGATGAAGACGGATTTACTGGGTAGTTTATCATTCATTTAAAACTAGGGCTCTCAAACTGAGGTTCTTTACATGCTGGATGTAGAATTATTTTTTTTTCTGACTGATAGTATTAGAACATTTGTTCACATTTAAAGTCATAGACTGAATTTAACGTATGCCAGCGCTTGATGCAGGAAGACAAAACGTGGTAAGTAACCATGAACCAGCTAACCCCGTGGGGGACCTCTGGTTCCGCTGAAAGGCGCAGTTGCTCTGTGTGTAATTTGAAGAAAGGTATCGTGTCCCGGGTGGCTTGGCTTTGACTGAAAGATGGAGTTTTGTGCTCTCACTGCATGCTGAAGACGGGCTCGCAGATAACTAGGTCACTGTCTGCCAAACTATTTTGCACTAAATCGATGAGGAGCAACATGACCTTAAGTCTGATCTCTTTGCTCTACAAAGATATTGCTGAATTGTGGCTTCTTCTGAAGAAATGCACAGGTGTGTCTAGTTTTTTTTCAGTTTTTCTTAGTTACTTGATTGCAGGTCAGGGAGGAATTCAGTCAGACAACATCCTACTGAGGAAAACGTGACGTGTATTTATTACAAAGACAGAAGTTGTAATCCTTCATTCTCTGTGTACATTCGTATATAAGTATATTTTATTGTTATGGGTGTTGTGTGTTCTGTGCTTGTGTAAATTTGCAGTGTGTATTTTTATTTGTGGATGTATTTCTCGGTACCTCAGATGCATCCACCAAATCTACCCCTGTATTTCACGTGGAAGGCACTTTACTTTGTTCAGGATTCAGTCGTGCAGCGATTATGGTGATCAGAAGCACTGTTAAGGCTTATGAGGAAAATCTGCTGTTGCAGCCATCCTGCTGTTCCTGAATGCGGGGTTTAATTTTCAGTTTGCTGCATTTTATGTAAATAACTGACATGTAATTTGTCCTGATCCCTATTTGAAGGGGAGGGGGGGAGCACACTTTCTTTCAGAGGATGTCATTTGGCATCCCCTTGTTGTTAGTATAGGAGAGTTAATCTCAAATGCATTATTTCTTAAATTCCTTCTGTCGAAGCTTTCTATAGGAATCTTGTTTCTGTTAAGATATAAATGAAACAGTGGAGATATTATTTGCTGTTAATAGTGCAGCTACAGTCCATTGCAAAACTGAAAGCGGGTTTTGTGAAATAGGGACAGGCAAAAATTGCTTCCTTATTCTGGCGCTTGAATTCACATTTCCAGTTCTGTTTGCTGGTTTTGGTACACATGACTACTGCAGAGGAATAGCAGAGAAAGAGCACTGGATCGATGGACTGGTGTCTAAACTTCCACTATCGCTGCTTTTGAAATGTCAAATTTAAAAGAAACAGGTAGGTAAAGGGTGGATTTTCTGTTTAGTATTGCTGATTTAATTATCAGCAAGTGAGTCGCGAAGTGCTCCACTTCTCAAGACACTTCATGTTGTTACGGGTAATACCAACAGACATGCTGCTTATGAGCAATGAATGAAAAATTGGAGAAAATGCAAACTAGCCAGACTGAAAGTGTGTAGGGATTAATCATTCTGAGTAAATGTTGGTCATTATGTGCATTCTTACATGTGCTGAGAGGGCAGAGATGGATTTAGAATACTGCTGACTATTATATGAGAGAGGGGAGTTCTGTTTTAAATTGCAGATCCAGGGGATGGTTTGTGTCAAGTTGTGGTGATTTGTGTCAAATTGTGGTGGTAGGCATTTAGCTCTGCCAGGACAACTTGTGTAAATTATCAGGAGTTGGACTTGATGATCCTTGTGGGTCCCTTCCAACTCAGGATATTCTATGATTAAACATAGGGAGTTTTAATTTCTATTTAATTATTGAGAAATAAACTTGCAGGGCTGTTTTTGTTAGCAACTGCCAAGGCTCAATTTTCTTCTTATCTGTCACCATTTCTTGAGCATGTTCATAGTGACACTGTCGAAAAAAAAATTGTGCTCAGAGCTTTAAAAGGGACAGAGGTGATAGCCCCTTCTGCGGTTCTGTTCTTTCCTCTTTCTCCCCTAGTGCTGTGCAGGTTATTTTTATTTTTCCAGTCAGCAAAGGGGAGAGAATTAAAGCAGAGGAGAGATCTCAGATCTTTCTATTCTCAATTCTTGGAAACTTTCTTAGTTTCTGAGCAAAACAATGTCATCTTGGGGAATTCCTTGGTCAGTCCATCACAGGGAGAATAGGTTAGGGAGATAGGAATAAGGATGGACAAACTGAAAAGAAGGGATGGATGTTGGATGTGGTTGCAGGACCCAATTCTCTATTCAGCTTAAAGACTGCAGATAGCTGTGAGCAATTCTGGTTTTTAACACACAAATGGGGATGAGGGCATCTCCTGTCCTGTAGACATGTTGCAAGTATAGGAAGTTGCTGACCTGGTCAGGATGTTACAGTAGGGGTCTGGAGCCAGCACTGCCTCTGTATTGCCGTGGGTCTACATGTGCTACCGGGCTCTTCCTGAGGGACTGGATCCCCTGGAGGATCCCTCTGAGAGGTTCTCTTGGTTTGCTTTTATGTAGGGGAAATGTGGGAAGAAGACAGTCTTCTTAGTCTTCGTCCACATGGCACCACATGAAAGCTTTATCTGAAAGGAGGAAAGCAAGGAAAGTCAGTGTTGTGCTTGTTTGCTGTGGTCTTGTCAGAGCCATAGTACTGCAGTAGGAAGGGACCTGCTGCTGGGTGACAGCTTTGCATCCTGCAGAGTTTTTTGCTGTTGACATGGGACCCTTTATAACCCACAAAGGGTTGAGAACATCTCTGAGGAAACAAGTCGTTGGTTGGGTCTTGTCAGAAAGCAGTGCTATTTCATTATGACTCAGGGATGTTTCTTCTTTCCTTGTTCTTTGGAAATGCTATTTTTTTGTTTTGTTATTTTGTTCTTATTTTTGTTTTACAGAAAGTTGATATACTATATAATATGTAGCAGTAGACAGATTTTATTAGCCTGTGCTACAGCGTGTGCATCAACCTAACTAAATTTTACCCTATTCTGAATTTATTTTTAAAGTCACTATATTGAGTGTAGTACACAGTTTATTTTGCATGCATTTTGCAGGTAGAAGTACTTTGGGAAGCACTTCCCCTTAAACTAGGGAAACTAATGTGCATTGGGGAAAGACCCGTCAGGGCACTCCACAGAGGAAGCGAAAGTGTAATGTATTGTGCTGTAGAGTCAGAAGTTTGTGCCTCAGAATGATCGAGAAGATCTAATCCAGTTCATCTTGTGAGATAAAGTAAGCTCTAAGCGGAGTGAAGGACAATGACTTATGGTGCCACATGAGGAAGTCTGTAGATCACTGGTGGGGGAACTCTCTTTCTCGTGCCATGACCCATACAGTTTACGTAACAGAAAAAGCTCCAGGTCAACACCTGTGTTCTGAAGGCCCATGGGCCCAACTGCAGGTTGACTTCGCAAGACCTCTGCCAGTGACAACTCAAGAAAACAAATGCATCTTAGCAGCAATTGATCCTTTTAGCCGCTGGGCAGCAGCAGGAGGCAAGGGGAGGCCGGGAAGCACATCCCAACGCTGCAGCTGCCGGCAGAGACAAGACTGGGGCCAAGGGGAAGGGGAGAGGCAGGCCCAGGGGATGGGGCTGCAAGGGTGGGTGCTCCAAGCTGCTGCAGAGCACCTCGACACTGTCACTGGAAGTATCGAGCAGTATTGAGGAAGTATTGGATGTTTACTAGGACCTGTGGCCAGGTTTTTAAAAGGAAATACTTGTCTTAACACTGTCAGTATGACTTTTTGTTGTTCTTTTGACTTTTTCTGTGTTTGGTTTAACTTGCGGTCAGTCTCAAAGGTTCAGGCGAGGTCAAATGACCACTCAGAGGAAAATACCCACCAGCAGGGAAGTTCAAGCTCAAAGTTTGCTCTTCCGCCTTGTTGCTTCACATGATGGATGGGACATTTTGCCTCTCATCATTACCATGTAGTCTTCAAATGAAGGGAGCCTTGTATGTCTGTGTGTTTTGTGTTTGTTTTTCCTCAAATACTTCTGTAGCTGCTGTTTCTCAGGTACTTGCTGAAGCACCAAATACTCAGAACTTCTACTCAGTCTTTCACTTAAAAGACTTTTCTCCTCCAAATGCAGTCCTGTTGCATTTCTGTTGTGTGCAGAAGACACAAAGCCTTCAAAAACAGAAGAGCAGTAGCTCATAGTGCTCATAGTGCTTTTAAAAGACACTGATTTTTATAAACTTTTGTTCCATGGAATCTGTGGAGTTTTAGTAAGTGAAGTTCAGCTCCACTTAGTCATCTAACTCAGAGTAAGCATATCTATTTACTTCTCAGTTAATATGACAGGTATTTGTTGATTTTAAGCACTAAGCAAGGATTTTGTTTTACTTGAGACAATGAACTTAATTTCTCTTAATGAACAAACAGCAATTTGTTACTTTTTTAACATGCATCTTCTTTGTACTTGGCACATAGAAAATATGGAAACTTTTTGTTCCAAGAAGCTTAAGCCATTTCCCTGTATCCCTTAAAGCACAAGCTTCAGAGAGAGAGATGTCAATCTTTGGATTTAAAAGCTAGCAAACCGATGCCTCAAAACAGAATTAACATCCAGGTTAGGCTGTTTCAGAATGCAGTGTTTGTTGTTTTGTGGGGGTTTGTTGCCCCCCCCCCCCTTTTTTTCTCAGATAAAACACTGATAAATAAATCCAAGAAATAATACCTTCCTTGATTTTTGTTTTGCATAGTGAATTTACATCAAAAATAACCCCTTGCTTACAGGGCCAGAGCTTTATTTAGCAGAACTTGATTAGTCATTACAGCAATGTACCAAATTCTGAGATTAGATAATGAATGGATGCTTAATTTGAGACCTAAAAGATGTGAAAATTCATCTCTGAAGCAGAGGAGGGAAGGAAGAATATTTCTTGCCAAAAATTGAGCACACTGCCTCCAAAATGCTGGATGTGAGCAGCAGAGCTGCCTTTGTTTCATTAAAGGACTCTTTAACTGCCTGTAAGAGATAGTGAACCATGTCCTGCCTGTCTATTGCCAGAAGCTGTTAGTATTAGCACTGCTTGAGAGAGACGTGATGGATTTCATCTTTTTAAGGACACCAGGCAGTAAGGCACAGCAGTGCCAGAGTTGCTCCAATACCAGTTCTGTCATCTCTGGGTAAGATGGGACAGCTGCTTTGGTTACTGACTGGTCGGCCCCTTCTTTGTTAGCCATCTGTAGTCCTGAGTACTGGGAACCTGACAGACCCCTGCAGGTAAACACATCTTAGCTGAAAAGTGTACTCAGCACCACATAAGCCTTTTGGTTCCTCCTTCACACTGTCACATCCATGAAGTTCTTTACATCCCCTTTCAAACCATTAGTGTGTAACGGTACAGCTCCATGATGGATTGTGCTCAAGTCTGAGTACTATCAAACTCATTGTTTGTTAGAAGTGGTTCGATCCATCCTCAGTTGTGTTGAAACCCCCATGGTTGTTATCACTGCATTAGGCTGCAGCACTGAACTTTGAATCCCATTTCCAGTTTTCATGGAAAATGCTGTCCGGGACCATACTGCAGCAGCGTAGGTTGGTAACTCTTTGAGCAGGTGAGCTTCTCTTCAAAATAGGTGTGTACAATTAGCTTCTACCACTCTGCTGTTTTATAACTATGATTTCCATTTTCAATCAAGAGCGAAAGCACACCTTGTTTAAAATATTGTTTCCAAAATACCATGCAAAAACAGTGTCCTGTTTAGTAGAGTTTCCAGATACTCGTGCAGCTGATTCTGCAAGTGTTCACTTTTCATTTTAAAGCTTTTAGGTACACTTTGAGATGCATGCTTTTCTGCAGTCTTGAAAGTAGAGAATTTCAATAGTGAAGATTCCTCGATTTGGTTGCCTGAAAAGATCTGCGCTTTAGGGTATGTGCTTAAGCTGATTGTACCACCAGTTTTTAAGCTATGCTAAAGATGCTTTGTAATTTGCATGCAGTTCTTCTGTTTAGAGTTGTTCTTTCTAGTTTCTGTATGGGTAAGACTGTTTTTTTTTCTCCCTCTTTACAAGGCTTTAGTACTTAAAAAGCAAAATTCCCATAAAAATTTTCTTAGCCAACTGCATGTAATAAGATCTAATGCCCTAAGTCTAACAATTTAAAAAAAAAAAAAATCCATGGAAGCTTGCTTGATAAAGCACTGAGAGAGACGCATCTGGGTCAATCACCTTCTTAGTGCTTGAGTACTTGCTAGGGGAATATTCTTGTCTGATGCTCAGTCTGTATCTAATAGTTCTGTCTAAAAAATCCTTTGCTTTTTGCAAAATTTGCTCCTTGGAGATAACTTTAAGTACATCTAATACTTCAAAAATATTTTTATACTATACTTTCAGTACAGTTTGCAATATTAAGAACTTAATGCCACAGGTTTGGCAACACCTGTTAACCCTATTTTGGGGGCATGGTTCCTAGCAGTCTGAAACTATCCTGCAAGAAGAGAAGGTTTATCAGCAGGCAGAAGATAAGTTCATTGCCTTTCTTCAGGACAACCAGGAAAGAGGATGAGAGGAATACAACTGTTACATTAGCAATAACATGTCATATATACCATGTGAAGTTTTGCTTTTAGGTAGTGGGTTCATGTGACAGTCTTGCTGTTCTTTCTTTCTGTAAGTCCTCTGCTGCTGACAAAAAGTTATGCTGTAAGATGGCTGTGTGGAATGATTCAAAGTTTCTCATCTCAGTTTATTAAGGGAATAATTATCATGACTTGAAATAACACAAAGAACATCTCTCTTGCCCAAACAGACTAGGTGTGTGTGTAAGTATCGTATAGAACAAAAGCATGTGAAAACAAATCAGACTGTAACTGGTAATTCTTTCTTGCAACAGTTGCGACATCTTTTTTCTTTTCTTTTTGCCCAATTCTTTTTGCCCAATTCTTATATGATTTATCATGGTTTAGATTTTCCTCAAGTACAAAGAAATATTAGATCTTGCCGATCCCTAGGTTGACTTCCTAATTATTACATAGTTTTCTTCTGGTTACAGATTAGCTAGTGTTTGATCGGTCTTGTAAGCTGACCTTAAAGCTGACTTTCTGAGAAACGCCGGGACAGTGGAGTATGTGCGTCAAGTAGGTGTGACTGAAGACACAGGAGGAAGAAGCTGGACTTTTTAGCATTGCCAGTACCTTGTGAGTACTTCTGTTAAACAGGGAAGAGAGATTTCCTCTGTTTGTACTTTGAGGTGATATTATTTAGGCAAACTAAGACTAAGAATTCTGCTGCCTTCTGGGAAAGGGTGGCAGAAGAAAGAAAAGAACAAAGGCAATGATATCCTTTGACATGTGTAATAAGGTTTCAAGTCCAAAAGTTTTAGAGAAGCATTTGAAACAAACTAAAATCTGGTTTGGTTATCAAAGTCTGCTTTTGAGTAGCTATTTCACAATCTGAACAAAGAAAATGGGGACTGCTATACCTCTTGTCCTCTCATGCCAGCACTGCATTTGCAGTGCAGCTCAGCCATTTTTTCAAAAGAATGATCAGTGCTTAATCCCTGCACATGGAAGCCAGACCATCAACCTCAGCATTTTGCAGGTAATTGGGTGCCAAAGCTCCAGCCCTGTGAGCCCAAAGAAGAAAGAGATGGACAGTGTTTTATTTTTTTTCTGTAACTGTGATTACAGGAAGCAGGAATTGCTTGAATAAAGCAGGTTCAATAGGCATCTATATAATATAAAGATGTCTTGGTTTTCTGTTGTTTCACATAAAAGTTCATGTCCTCTGATTTTATATAGAAAAATTGCATCCTTTCAGGATTAAGATGTGTTTTCTAAGTAGTTGTGTTCTTCAAATATGATTAAAAGAGAAGAATTCTCCAGATTCATTTCAATGGAACCATTTAAAAATCACTGAAACTAGGGATTATGGAAGTTCTGCAGAAATATTATGGGCTCTGTGAAAGTTTCAAACGGTCAGGAACGCATGAGCTTATAATAGAGGGAACATCACCTCTAAGACTTCAGATTTTCTTTGGCAGTTCCACTTCCAAGTCTCGACTCAATTAGATCCTCACTTAAGATTGAAAGTGTATGGAATTACAGACTAGCCTATTGTACCAGTGGGCTGTATATACAGTCAAGCTGTTGTATGCATACTGTAGCAATAGGCTATACTGTCCTACTGTGTCCTTGACTCCCATGGTAAGGCCCTTTAAATCATGCTCCTTTAACGTAAAGGGAATGAGAAGCCTTGTAGAAAATAAGCTGATGTTAACCATGCCATGGGGGTGGAATTTAGATAAAGCATGATTCAATTAAAAGAAAAAATATCTCAGCTTGAAGATTGGTTTTGTGCATCAGGGCTATTGAAAGGGAATTGCCATTTCTGACTGGGAAAGGACATAGACGTAACTTTTCTGTAGGCTGTTAAGCCTTTATAGTAAAATTCTTACTTGCCCGTGTCATTTGAAATAATTATTGGAAATCCAATGCCATATGAAGCTACTCAGAGCATTAGGTTGCTTTATTTGTATTTGGGCTAGCAATTGGTATGGTGGTGCAGGTGAAGAATTTGTATTTCCTGTTTGCTTGAGATATTTTAGTTCACCAGAAACTAACAATCTGGCAGAGTGCAGTGTGCTATTCAGATGGTAATTTCCTTCCTAACTGCACTTTAAGAGAGAGAGTTGTGATTTGCACGGAAATTTGGGGGGATTAATCACTTGCATTTTCTGTCCCCTTGCTTTGGTGTCAGTGTAGTCAAATCTAAATGAGCTCTTCCTGAAGATAGCTTGGACTGGTGAGATGTTGATACTTTGTTATAGACACTTGCGTGAACTACCTGTAATCAGTTCAACCTGGCTACGAATAGTGCATAGATCAGATTAACTTGGTCAGCAGCTTTTCAGGTTGGGCATAGCTAGTAGTAGAGCTTGCAGGCATCATGACTTTTCAGCAGCATCTTGTAAAATTCCATTTTAGATCTGGAGAGCTCTCCTTGCATTGTGACAGTCTTCTTAGACCTCTTCCACATGGCATGACATTAAACTATCTTCACCAGCCCTGCTGCTCTGTCCCTTCCTGCTTTGGGGGCCACACAAAGGAGCTGACTGTTAGGGCTGGTGGTTGGAGCGGGGAAGATGAAGAGAAAAGAATGAGGCAATGAAGGGTTTGCCTTGGGGCTCTGGGAGATGAAGGAACTGTTCTGAACGCTATTATCTTGTATTTATAATTTCCAGATGGAAGGGTGCTTTACTAAAGAGATTTGTCAAATGAAGACCCCCTTCGTAAAACACATTTAACTGTTTGGGTGGGTGGGCCATTCCAGAAGAGATGCAAAACAAAACTGGTTGAGAACAAGACATATTTATTTGATTTAAGGCATGCATTTAGTAGCAAAGCCATCATCAGATTTTCAGGAAAATGTTGTTGACTCAGCAAGAAAGAAGAGGCAGGAAAATGATTTGTAGTTTGCTTTATGGTGTGTTACTGGGGTTTGTGTTGAAAGGCATAATTGTGTCCACATGTGTATAAAAGTACAAACAGGTTGGCTTTCGAGCTGCTGCAAAGTAATGGACATAGGATTTTACTCAAAGCTACTCAAAGGGTGGTATAATTCCAGCTGGCTCAGTGGGAATTGGATTAAACCCATTACAAGAGGCTAATGAGTCCTGTTAGGAGACCTTCTTCAGTGTAATGTCGATGCGGTTTTCTCAAATGCAACTTCAGTGTTGTGTTCTGTGAAAATGGCTTTGCTTCATCTTGTCAGACCAAGTCTGAATGAGATAAGCTTCAGTTTGTTCTGAAAAGAAAGAGGAGGCTTTTAACCAATAAGTAAAAATCTTGACTGGAGTGACATTGATTGTTTTCTTAGGTCTGTATTTCTTCAGGGCTTTCTGGCACCAGGCAACTCAAGCACGAGTTATCTTTTTACCCTCATGCTCAAACTATTAAATAGTAGTCCTGCTTCATTTGAGATGTAGGCAGTTGCTTCTGATAACATGGGGTCGGGCCTCTCTAAGCCATCTTCCTCCATCATAGAGACAGGACTATGAAAGCAAGATTTCAAATCGAGTTAGAAGGTGATTTTAAACACATCTTATAAAGAGAAACATCCTTTTCTTTTTTCTGTAAGAACCACATATGTAACTGATCCCTCTACATTAGTAAGATGACATCTGTCTTCTCTTAGACACAATTTCAATACTAGAACTTGTGTTGTTATGTTGTTGTTTTTGTTTATTTTTTTAAAGAGCCTCCAGGTGCTGGCTTAGGGGAAAAAAAAAAATCTTGGCACATTCGTAGCTATTGTATGTGTTCACTTTAAAAACTAAAATAAATAATAATAATTTTTTTAAAAAGGCGTCGATGACTTTACAGGACCTTATTTTACTGTTTATTAGTAGCCACAATACCAGATGCATTATAAATC
The DNA here is from genome assembly GCA_011074415.1 of Stictonetta naevosa. Lineage (NCBI taxonomy): Eukaryota > Metazoa > Chordata > Aves > Anseriformes > Anatidae > Stictonetta > Stictonetta naevosa. The sequence goes on along the minus strand of CM021697.1, from coordinate 138,994,430 downwards.
TTGAGGCCTTCATTTTAAGCAGACTGAGAAAAACTCCCTAAATGAGCTCTTCAAGAAAGACTGGATATTCTAGCATGTTTTGATGTGAGTATCTCTTTTCAGCTATGAATTTTACATATAGTAAAACACTCTCTTGGGTCTCTGTTTTGAAAATACTGTGTGAGACCGTAAGTAAAGGTAAAACAGGGTAAATTATGGGCTGTGTAGATGCTGTTTCATGTAAGTATAAATAGAGTCTGAGCCCATAAAAATTCCTTAGAAAACAGATTTTCAGTAACTCGGTATTTTAATATGCACTTTATTAGCTTCTCTAAAATGGGGATTGTCCCTACAGAATAGAGCAGGTGGCAGGTTCCCTATTTAAAGGATATTTCCAAGAAATATCTGTGTTAAATTTGGAGGGGAGAGTTGGAGAGTGAAAAGCCATGGGTTCGCAACACTGGTAGGATCGTCTTGTCTCTGAGGTGCCTGGCTGTTAAGTCTGGGTTTGTTCCCTCCCAAACTCATTTGGTACCTGTGCACTGAAGGCCCTTTTCCTACAGCCATCGTGCAGGAAGGATTAGGAAATGTTGCTTGAAAACAATTTTAGATATCTTACAGAATGTTCTTAAAAACCATCTGTATTTGGAAGCAGCTTGTGTTTGTATGCTATTTCCATCTTCTAAATTGACATCAATTTGATTACCTACTCTGTTGCCAATGTGCAGGACCAGTTTCTGATAGATGCAGTTGAAAAATGTGTTTCTTTTTGTGAGTGCTTTTCAAGAAAAAAAATGAATCGTGGCATCTTAAAGAAAGCTTTATGCCAGTATTTCATCTCTTCAGGCCTGGGAAAGGGTAATGGATATGGGTGTAATGAAAGAATTACGTTAAAGAAGGAAGGGATTTTCTTTGTTTCAATATGTAAATAACAGGAAGTCTGCAAACTGTTCTTACAATTATCATCAGTGACTTGACAACAACCTTCTACGCTTGTGTGTCGAGGTGGTGGTGGTCGTGGTGGTGGTGGTTGTTTTATCCTTTCGTTTTAAAATAATCTTATCTAGCTCAAGGAAACGTCAAAAATGATTGTTTACTTTCCGATCCTTATGGGCTGTTGATTTACTCTGCCGTCTTGATAGGATTGCACAAAGCAGTGCAAACAAGAATGAACGACGGATATTGTATGTAATATTAAATCTAAAGGGCAACATTTCAGCATCAGCTTACAGTGTGGGTTTTAAGGGCTGAGGAACCTTTTTTTAGTTACTGTCCATGGAGATTCTGGTTAGCAGTGATCTGCTTACAATAGCTGCCTAGCGTAGGAAGTCCAAAAATGAATCCCGCTTATATCCTATAAGAAAAAGAAACAGAACTTGCCCCAAGAAACTTTACATTTAACTTTTGACAAACCAAAATGCTGAACTACAGCAGTGAAGCAATTAATATTTCCTAGCTTGCAATACGTAAAGATTACGAAGTCATTGGGTGCAGAACTTAATGTCCTGGGCAGGCTTTGCAGCCCATATGGAACTCTGCTGTATGTCCAGGTTTTATGTTGTAGCTTGTCACACTGTTTTAATGGTGTTTAAGTAATGTTATATATAAACTGCAATCCCCTCATGCAGCTGCAACATAGGCAGATTAGTAGAAGCCTTCCTTTTCGCTGAAACTTACCTTTTCTTTTCTGGTGGGTGCTGCAGAAACATGGGAGTTGTTGGATGCACTTCGGATACTACGGTATTTGGAGGGCTTTTGTTTTTGTGTTACAGCAGTTGTCTCAACTGTTGCATTTCTATTTTTGGCTTCCATCCTTCTTCTGTAGAAGGGCAAGTTGGTTGTTGTCACAGCTAAATACATGATAAAACTTTTATTGTTTAGTAAATGTGACTGCAGAATTTTTCTTTTTTTTATGTTTGTTTGTTGTTATCACCAACAAGGGTGGCAAACATGGATAACTGCTACTTTTCACCTATTGTAACTTCAAAGTCACATAACTTAGTTCTGTTGTAATGAATGCCATCTATTGGTCAAGGTAACTTCTTGGATTATGAAGATTATATTCTATTCATGAGAAGTCAAGTGGAAAAAAAGATACTGTAATGTGGTGAATAAAATTCACAGCCAATGTGATGGAGAAGCAGGACTAAATTCCCAGAGACCCGATTTTATATAAGCCTGTCTTTTTTCTTAATCTCAGGGACATTCTCTGTCCATGTCTCATTTTTGATGATTACTGTTCATTAAAATACTTAGCTTGCTCTCTATCCTTTGCCTCATGCTTTCATGGTTTTCTTCCTCAGCCCATCACTGCTACTGGGTTCAAGTGCTCTGATTTTAACACACGATCTGCTTCCTGAAGTGTGTCGTGAAACCAGATGAGCCAGAGCAAGGTGGGGAAGGGCTGTGCTTTGGCAGAGAGCTGCAACTGGATGGGCTTCAGGAGGGTTTTGGTCTGTAAGTGGGCACGCTGCTCTGCTCCTGCAGCTGCAAGCATGCTGGCTCTTTGAATTAAAACTGAGATTTATACCAGAGGGAGGAAACTGCAGTATCTTCAATGAAAGTGTGTGATCTCAAGTTTGTGGGCTGCCTTGGCGGGTTGCAAAAGCTGTTGCTCCTGCCACAGAGAGCATTGAGGCAACCAAAGCAATTTGCATCTTGGTGTCGCGTGAGTCAGGCCAGCAACGTGACTGATCACGCAGGCATGACAGGAAGTGGGGATCCTTGTGTCTGGTAAACATAAAACATAGTTTCCCTGACTTACGAACGTCTTGCCTATTTAAATGTTACATGTCAGGTATTTACCTATATAAGCAACACACCTGTTTTATTATGGGCTTAAGTGGCAGCAAGGAAAATTACTTCTGCCTGTGACTGCAGACAGGATGGTGTGTTACAAAGTGATTATGTTTTTTTTTTTCCCCTTTTCCTATCTCCCACCAAAAAAGTTGGTGTTGATCATGTCCTAGGATCAGCTAAATGGGTTCACCTGCAGAATCAGGGGTTGGCTTTAGTTTCTTAACCACAGGTGGTCTTGTATTAACAAGCACTTAGAGTAAAAATAAAAATCTACTTTCTCTTGGAGGGGGGGGTTCCCTCTTCTGGAAATGAGTTGGCCATCTGAGATGGGATTTTTAAAAGACCTGTTTCTAATTTTCTCTCCAAGACCTTAAGATGATGACATAACTGGAGGTCTTGGAGAAATATGACTTGACAGCTAAATCTGCCCACTTACGGATTTGACAGCATGGTATGCAGAGGTCTTCTGATCCAGCAGCCATTCACCGGATGCAGAAAAATAGCTCTGATTAGAGCATGACCTTGACAGTGATCACGGCTGCTCCTCTTGTCAGGCTGTCAGAAAGGGAACAGAGAAGTTCTGTTTCCCAGTATAAGTTGTTGCTTATCTGGAAGAAATAGCTGAATGCTTTTTGGGGGCAGTTCTCAAACAGTTGCATTTCATAGAATTGTGCACGCGTGAGGATTGCTCATAGCAACAATGCAGGGCTCTCCCCTCAGTTTCTGGCATTTGAAAGGTCTCTGTGAGAGCAAAGCCCATCCCTGAGGGCCAGAGCAGTACTTCTGCTCGATCAGCTTATACTTTAATGCATATGATGTTTATCCCTATACCTCATTTCTATTTTTTGCTTATTTTTTCTGTGTACACTTACAGTTCTGAGTGTAAGAATTGGGTGTATCTTAATGGCATTTAATGTATATTAAATAATTTTTTTTTGTTATTTTTATGTAACAGCAGGTTAAAAAAAAATGCTCAAAACCAAGGAATGAAAATGCTCAGTTATTCTTTCACTGCTTTTCAATGAGGCTCAGAAATACATGACAATTAATATTTAGGAATCACAAGAGTAAAACTTTTAAGAAAAAGGTCCTAGCTCAGTGAACGAGGCAACTCTGTCACATCTTTGAAATGGAGGTCTTTATCGTGGTCAGCAGATTCAAGCAGTTAGCAAGACTTAGGTTTGTTTCTGCTTGACCTTCCCCTTCTGCGGGAAGTTCCTTAACTCAGATACTGTGGCAGAAAATTAAGATTCAGGGAAGTGTTAACACTTGTCATTAACCTGAGATAGAAGGGGTGAGATAAAACATCAGGTAAAGCTTTTCCCCAGCGCGTCCCATGCGAGGCTGTACTTCCAGGCCTGTTAGGCCCGTCATGCAGAGTGGTGCTACCTTGTGGTATCTAGGCCCTAGGCAAGGACCCTGCCCTTTATTTGGCATGAGAAATGCTAGCTATACTCCCTTTGTGCAGAATAATGAAGGTTATTCATCAATAAAATTTCCCTTTGGATGGCGTAGCACTGATGATTTCAGAGCTGTGTGCTGTTCCTTCTGTAAAATCCACTGAGGAGTTGATAGGTGCTGGAAAAAACTGAGTTTGGGAAGGTCTGCAGTGTGGGATGGTTTCAGTGAGGCCTGGCAAGCAGGATGCTAACATTTGTTCTGCTTCCTTTTCATGTAAGTTGAGAAGGTTTTAATAAAAAATGCATCTGATATGTAAAATCTCACTGTTTAACATCATTCCTGAGGAATATTAGCTCTACAATGTCTGGTTTAGTGACATCCAGTATACCTTCCACGTGTCAGCAAATCTACATCGCTCCTAATCTTTTATCAATATGCTGTTCAAATAAAAGTTTGTCCCTGGCAAACACTTGAAAGACTCCAAATATTTTCACATTATTTTTGAAAACTTAGACCATTTTCTGGGTGTTTTTTTCTTAGTGCTGATTTTTTTTTATGTCTGCTCTAAAACTTTGCATAAAATGACTTTGCAATGCATTTTTTTTTCCCACAGATGAAATCATGCATCAGGATATCATTCCCCTCTACGCTGCAGATATTCAGGACCAGTTAAAGAAACAATTTGCTTACCTGTCAGGTAAGAAGTCTATGATGTTCCCTTGTGTGGATACTGATCAGTTGTATGGCTGGACCTGTTACGCTTTCACGGTTTCTGATGCCTCATGTATGACAAATGTGTTCTTTATAAGAAACTGAAAATACAGACTACCAAGACTCGTTATTTAAGGATTTACAAAAAGTGAAGGTATTTATTTAATTTACAATTTGCATCATGCCTTATTATCAATCATTTTCAGCATCTAGGATAATGGGATGGAATTAAGGGTAGGATAAAGGAATAAATGGGAAAAAATAAATAAGGAAGTTCAGAGGAGCCTGGTATGTGAATGTGTAGTCAGTGCTAAAGGAGCTGTGCTTCCCAGTGCTAGTGGCTGAGACAGGGCTTGAATCCTGATAGAGAGTTCCCCAAGCTAACTGAGCTGTTGTTGGGAATTGGAGATGCAGTGTGGGTGTGCTGATGTAGCTGTGGTCTGGTGGTCCTCATCCTGCAGACTAAACTGCTGCTGGCTCTGCTGTCAGCTTCAGTACTGAAGCCCAAGCTAACACCTTGGGCTTGAGCAAAGCAATGCTTGAACAAGCACCACCATAGCACATTCCCCAGCAGTCTCAATGCGAGGCACAGACACATGCAACTCTGGAAGGGCTTTTCCTCTTGGTATCCCTGCATTCATTCTGCAAAGGAACATGCTTTATAGATTTAGAGCTGTCTCTAAAAGCAGCACAGCTGTGTTTACACAGCATGAGGTGTCTTTGATATCCCTGGTTTACCTGTGCCAGGTAAGTGAAGTGTTTGTGCTGTGCAGGCATCAGTTGCTGAGCTTGGTCCATCCAGATGCTGGGACTGACCGTGACTAATCCCTAATGGATAAAGGGAGATGGTGCCTCTGCTTGCTGATCAGGCGGAGACAGGGGTCTGATAAGCTTCTGTGTAGTTGTGTTGTTTTCTTTTCTTGTCTTCCTGTCTGTAAAACTCTCGCAGGTGTGCAGCAGTGAACTTGTTGGAGTTACTGCCCTGCCCTCCCTCCAGTATGTGGAGAGGGACGAGCTTTGCAGAGCTGCCCTGCCTCCTTCAGTATGAAGGAGATTAACCTTTTGAGGCTGAAGTTGGACTTTGACTGTTCTTTCTCCTTTGAATCCCTTCCTGCATCAGATCAAGAGACACCCAGGAATGAAACAATGTACTGCTTTATTTGAAAAAAGCTTTTTAAATCTCATTGTTATCGCAGCTGGTCATTATTTATAACTTACTCCTGCCTCATAAGCTAAACTAAGTGTTGGAACTATAGTAGTGGTTGTGTTTTCTATGGGCTGATGGTAGCATGTGGAAATAAGATTATTTTGTTTATGAAGTTGGCTGTTCATGTTTCATTTGAGATGGTGTGTAAGCTACAGTTCTGTTCTGGCAATTTATTTTTCTGACTTTCCAAGCTCTTCCTTTTTATCCAGGGGCAAAAATTAGATTGAAATAGTGTTATGCAAGAACCAGCCTATCTAGGCAAATCCAAGTAAGGTTTATATTTTGACCCTCAGAAGTGAGTGGAAAACCGGTGATTTCAGGAGATGACTAAAATCTCAGTGAGTCCAGTGGGAGATTCTTCACCCCCTACCACTCTTGAGTTCTCACAGCTACAAGCGTCGTCAACACTCATTACATCTGCTGTGCACTGGAGCTTAGTGAGGACAGTCACTCCTCGTTCTATTTTATTCAGTTTATATTGAAATCTCATATCTATTTTAAGTCTGTTTTATTTGCCTGAAATAGTAGGACAGCTGCATTATTATGGACTGTAACTATATTCTTCATTCCATTGTATTGTTACTGGGCAATTAGATTGTTGTGCAATTTCATTTCACTTTGAAATTCAATTATTTTATCCTAATGTCCTCCTGCAGGACACTGAAGGTTTTATTTTTGGTGCTGTACCAAGTAGTGTTGTTATGGGTCCTGTGAACAAAGGAACAGAGTTGATATTTTTATATTCAATTTATATACAATTTACTTATTCTTGCAGTTGTTGTACTTACAAGTAGATTTGCTGGAATGCCACTTTTAAGGCCTTCCCTATGTGTGTGAAGGGGACTTTTTTTTAATTAATAAGTTGCATTTCAAATGGAATCTTAGGACATGACACAAAACATGTTAAAATTGAAGTTTCTAGATTATGAATATTTGTGGTAGATAGCTTCTTTGCAGGTGTGGTGAATCAATTAATGTCATATATACGTTTCATTTTTTAGCTTTTTTTCAAGACCAGTGCAACATATACTTGAAAATCACATCAGTTTCACTAATAGGAGATATCTAGGTCTTGTGGAATGCTTGCTTAATAGTGAATGCAAACCATTCTGCTTCAACGGCTGAAGATTGTAGCCCTTCCTGAGCTACTTTCTGTGTTTTGACCTAAAACAGGATCACCTGCTTGTCTGTCTCTTCCTCTGGAGGTACAAAGTATTCCGTGTCTCTCATTGTGTTAGATTATAATATAAATGCTCTGGGAACATCCAAGTTAGGTTTGGAACAAAACAATTTAAAACAAAACTTTATTTTAATTCTTAAGTTTTTCAGCAAGCATAGCCAAATCTAATTGCATCAAGGTTTCAAGGTTCTAGCTCCTCCTACAGATGCTGAAGGCTCCAGATATTGCTCAGCAATGTGTCTGCAGTTGTGTTCAGCTCACATGTAATAGGGACAAGCTCTGGATGACGTTTCCAATCAGTCATTCACAAAACAAGATTATAAACCCTGATGTTAATAGTTTACCTCAGGCCCAGCTACTTACATTTTTCGTTGGAGTTTCTTCCTTCTGTGGAACAAGGTCCTTAAGATTTTTTGTTGCTCTTCTTGTTGCTGCTAAGCTGTATTAGGTGTGCCCTTCCACATACCAAAGCAGACAATCCTCTCTACATGGTTCACTGTCTCACCTGTCTAACATGTTCTTCCTTTTTTTTATTTTTGTAACCAATTTTCCTCTATTGCGAAGTTTTTTTATTATTATTACTATTTTATTTATTTATTTCTTCTCTAAAGGGGCATTGGAAAGTCTATTCAAAAGTCTGTGGAAAAGACATACCTTGCTTACAGTCTCTCATTTGCATTTTATATTTTCTTTTGCAAATACTTTCTGTTCTCTGGCTTCCTTGCTGTATTACTTTCATACCCAACTTTGTAACTATCTGCAGCTGCTATATGCAGGTGTGTCAAAACAAATGTAGATGAACAAGAGCATATGGACAGGTATATATGTTTATATGCATCTGAAATCATACAAGCTGTGTGATGTGCAAATGGCACTTCTGGCCAGCACAAGTACTGAAACCAGCTGTTTCAGCTCACTTTGTTTTGAATGCCTCTTCATGCATTGCACAACTTCAAATAAAGTTATTTCCATTAAAGGAAAAATACATATGAGTTGCTATTTTTAATTCTTCATGCAACTTGCATTTTTGCATATTCATTCATAGTTGGCTTTCCTGCAGTTGAAAAAGTTAGCATTGGTTCTAGCTTTTAAAAATGCTTAATCTTTGGCCCTTAAAATATCCTTGTAAATGATTTGCTTCTCCTTGCTCTCTCTAACTTTAATTCATCATTCAATGTTCTTGCTCTCTTGTATGGAAGTGACCTGGAAATACCTTGCTGGTTAAACTGTTGTCTTTGTTGTATCCGTGGGTCCTGAGTCTTGGAAACTCTGTTTGAGAATTTCTAAGTGGATTCTGTACTGTATACACTGCAGCATTTATTTTTGAAATTTCAACTTTGTTGTCCCTATAGCACATTCATTGTAAGTGTCCTGTACTGACAGCGGAAGAGGCAAAAAACAGTAGCAGTTTGTCTCACTCAGGTGTTGATCTAACCGTGGTTTTATATTTAGTACACTGAACTTGCTATCTGTAGAAACTAAAAACGTGAAAGAAAAATAAAATCTGATTTCTAGCCCAGTATACTTACTGCTGATCAGCCTGAGCCAAATGCATCTTGTGAAGTAATGTAAAACTTCTCTCATTTCAAGGAAATAATATTTTTTAATAAATACCTCAATTCTTTTCTTTTTCCTTTGCAAAGGATATGCAATGAAGCTTTTATCCACTACTTCATTGAAGTCTACTTTTAATTTCAGATACTTTTTGTAGTCCAATTAAGTATATTCCTCAAGTAAAAAGGAGAAATCCCTTATCAGAAACATATAAACATAATATTTGAACCTCAACAACAGTAAGACAAAATACATACTAAGCCTTTCTCTCATTCACACAAGTACCTAACTTTTGATGTCAGTGCAAACAAAATTACTTTTACACAAGCTGGATCTTTTGAACTGAAGTTGTTGCTTATCATCCTTGTCAAATTGCTCAGCTCTTGAGTCTTGTGTGCCCATAATGATCAATATAAAGATATACCTCTTTCTTCTAATCTGAATGCCATTTCATTTGCATGATGGAGCAAAAATGCAGGTCCTCTAACCTGAATCTGTCATCATATAATTATATTCGCCTACACTGCTTCCTTTTTGTGGGATTGGGTAGAGTGCTTTTGAGAGTACCTTTTTCGTTTGCAAACTGGAGCAGAATAACTAGGGGAACACTGCAAAATCTGCTTTTTTCCTGAAAGTCTGAGCATTCTACTTTGCTGCTCCCAGATTTTGCCAGTCTTACCAGGAGAAACAGCAAGTCTCTTACTGGGTTGTGGGGAATTTTCATTTTCTCTGTGCACACACGTGTTCTAACAGCTGTGCAAATTTCATAATTTTTGTAACTTTCAATGCAGTTTTAATCTGAAAAGAGAAATAATTGTTTGTCATTTCAGAGTGGTTTTGGAGAACAAGTCCATCGTATGACTATTGACTAGAATTTGTGCAAAACAGTGTTAAAGAACTACCAAGCCAAGGAAATTTTATCACCCTACAACTTATAAAAAAAAAAAAAAAAAGAACATCATAAAAAAGAAAATTGCAACTGTGGTAGGAAAAGTTAGATGTAGGAGAATATAGAGAATAAGTGCTAAATTACCTAGGTTTGCTAGTTTCTAAGGATCACTTTTCCATTCCTTTAATATACGAGTTCTTGGTGCTCTGGATCCACATAATGTTAATGATCAGTGCTATCGTTTTAAAAATTTTACACAGAAGTTAGGAGCACTATGTGATATTTCATAACCCAAATTAAGTCATTTTGCTACCTAACTTGTCTAGCTAATGCAATTCAATGTATTTTCAAAATGCATATTTCCCCCCAAATGCAGGGCTGTCACTGATGTAACAACTGGCCACAGATCAAGGCTAGTAATCTACTTAGAAGTCAGCCCCACCTCATTGGAAGTTTACTGGAATTGTAGGGGTTTATCCACTGAAAAACTTCCATTTTACATGGGTAATTTGTTCTCTTTGATATCAAATTTGTTTTGGAAGCTTCAGTTGAATAGGTTTGCAAAGCCAGTTGTAAATGAGTTAATAACAAAGTACTGCTTTAATGAAGGCTCACGGAAATAGGGTGGAAGTGGACCTACTTCATGTAAAGTGCTATTTTGTTTTTGTTTAATTGCAGATATACATTTCAGTGCTCTTCTATGGTGTTTCCATTTTTAGACTGAAAAATAATAATCCTCTCATTTGGAGGTGGTTCCTTACAACTATGCATGTAATGAGACCAGTCTCAAGCAATTTTTGGAAACCATTTCAGACGAAATGAGTGAGGGCTGATTGCAGGTACTTAAGGACTGGCATGTTCTCTCCTGCTCTTTGCAATTTAACCAAAAACAAAAGCTGGCACTCAAGTGGCATTTGATGAATACCTCAAAAAAACAACATCAGACATTTTTCAGCGTTTTCCCTTGCATAGTCATGACAGCATTTGTGTGCGTGCATGTGTGTATACACGTATCTTTAAAAAGAAGGGGCTTTAATATCCTTTCAGAAAAAAACTTTTTAAAAGCAACAACAACAAAATCTACCTAAGATTAGATTAAAAATGCTCCCAAAGATATGCTTGGTTGTCTTAAGAATGCAAAAACCACTCCAGCTGAACAAGTCAATGCATCCCTGCTTATGCCTAGCAATAGGAGAGTAGGCTTGTGTACGCCATGGTGAATTGAACTTGGCCAGCAAAGAAACTTAGCTTGGTCCACAGCTGTGGTGGACATTCAGGAGGGTGAATTGCAAGGAGAGAGATGATTTTGCAGCTGTTAAGACTGTGAGCTAAGTAGTTGCAGTCACTCTTCCACCAGACCTGGATTTCTTTTTCTTTTTTTTTAAAAAAAAAAAGTGAAATGCTATTTTTCAGATTATGATTTTTACAGTTTGTGAAAATTACAGTTGCTCATTTTAGAAATGACTCTAAATGACTGTACAAATTGAATTATTGTCATGAGCTGTAGCACTCATGGAGTTCAGGTGAGTTTTCTTGTCTATTTTGTAACTGGGTTTGGAATGCTGCAAAGCTATTATGTGAATTGGTTTTAATAAGGTATTTAAATTTTTGCAATAAAAACATGTTTCAAAAAGGATGAGAGAGGTCAAGTTATTTATTTTTGTCACTCTCTTGCTTTCCTCCTCTTCTAAAAAAAAAAAAAAAAGACCACAAAACAAACCAACCTGGCTTTCCAAACTCCAGTTTCCATTTTATCTACTCACACCAAAATTCTGTGGCTTGGCTTAGTTTTAGGAGAAGGAAGGAAAATCACATTTTACACAGCTAATTTAGGACTAAACTGCATAATGCTGCTCTTGCAGAGGTGAAACAAAGATAAGTGGTTCTGAATGAAAAGAAAAAATAAACATTGCTGCCTTCAGTTCATTCTGAAATAAAGGACATGTTAAAAAATGAACTCATCTCCTGTATTACTGTTTTGTACGAACACAACTTAAATGTAGGATTTTTACTTGGCTGTATTTTCTGTGGTCTTTATGTAGCTTGCCGTGACAAATGCTCATTTGCAAGTAGCAAGTGCTTCACTAGAGCAGCATGTCTTTCATTCGTGGCAGTGTACTTCAAGTTCCAATATCATGTATTTCAAGTCACACTATAGAAAGCGACTTCTCTAGGCCAGCGATGTTAAAGCTGAAATGATGTGGAATTTATTATGCAGAGCAGTTCAGAGCACCCGGCTCTAAGCTCTGCAGCACTGTGGCTCTGGTAAGGAAAAGCACTTGAGCAGCATTGGGAGGTAGAGGTGTGCTGAGGTGTCCCGTCAGAAAAATACTGGAGTAACATAATCAGAGCACAACAGTGTATTTACAGGCAGGATGGAGTCATCCCCACCCATGATAACCGCCAATGAGTGTAATAGAAACTGAAAAATAGTAGGCTGTGTCAAGGCTGGATGGCTCCACCTTTGCCCTTGAAAATTGGTGGTGGTCTGGGAACTTCCTGAAAGTTGTGGTCTGTGGTTCTCCTTTTAGGCTGTGTCCTGCAAGCATATTGTTCATTTTCTTTTGTTTCATATGACCTATTTATAGAAGCTAAGTGGAACAAAGCGAGTAACCAGGGGAAAGCTGAAAATAACGTATAATAGTACCTAAAAATAGATATGGTAGAGAGCTAGTTCCCCTAGCTGAGGGGAGGGATGCAGTAATGAGTTTAAACTGGTAAGAAGGTTGAGTTTGGTTTAAGATGGAGACTTGCCTGCTTAGTTCTGATTTTTTTTTTTTTTTTTTTTTCCCAAAATTACTTCATTTTTTTCTCCAAACGGGTTGTATTTACTTGCGGTTGGCATTTATCAAATGAAAGATGCACTGCCATCTGGTGTCCAAATTGTGTTCACACAAGGCACTTAACGTACACTAGAAAAATTAATGTGTAATAAATTTCTTCCTATTAACCTTTATAAACTATGAATAAGAGATTGGACTGTTCAGAATAAATAGTGTCCATGCTGATGAGTACTGAGTCAAAAGAAGAAAATGTACAATAGTTTAATTACTGGGAAACCGCAGTTTAGGTAACAGGACGTTTATGTAAATGTGCCTGCTTCTTGTTTCTTTTGTAGGTGGAAGAGGGGGAGATGGATGCCCTGTTATCACCTTTCCAGACTACCCAGCTTTCAGTGAGATCCCAGAGAAGGAGTTCCAGAATGTCCTGACCTACCTCACCAGCATCCCAAGGTGAGCACCCAGCCAGGAGAAAATACTCTTATCCAATAAAGGATTTCCTATGCTCAGAAACATACATCATGGGGTAAAGGTCAGGCTTGTATTTAATTAAAGAAAATGCAAATGCAGCAGGTGATGCAGTGCCAATAAGAGTCTTGATTAGTGAGAACAGCCTAATGTAGTAGTTGATAAAACTATAAATAGCAGTATATCATTCATCTAGAGCCTGAAAGAAGAAATTACTTCCTGGTAGGTATGGATATAGATTCTGTAATAGAAGTTTTCCTCTTGTTTCATATTTTTCAGCTGATGGATTTTAGAGTGTGGTGTTTTGTTTTAATTGAAAACATATACAATTTTGGCAGGAAATACTAATTTCTGGATGTTACTCAAGATGTTACTCAGGGTGAGGAAATACTCCGTAGTTACATACTGGGGTTTGTCCTAACCATTTGTGCTTCATTTCATTATCTCAGCTCAATGTACAGTTTCTGTAGCACTTCCAGAAATCTGACCAGTAGTGCTAAGCAGGCCCAGCAATTAATGCTGATTCTCTTAGAAGCTGTGGTATAGTGTTGTCAGTGGGCTGTTCAACAAAGATTGTGATTTCTATTGAAAATCTGTTAGGGAAATAGTTCAAGATCCTGACAGAGGTGAGAAAGGCATGTAGCAGAGTAGAGTACAGATGCTAGAATTCAAGAGAACAGACTGGCTTATTCAGGGAAGTGGTAGGTGGGATTTAATGGAGGGCAATTCTGAAGAGTAAATCTGCCGAGGAAAGCTGGCAAGTTTTGGAGGACTGCACTGTCCAAGCACAAGTCTTGGAAAATGAGTAGACATACTGGGAGACTTACCTGGCTGAGCGGGGAACTTGTGACTTTGAGCTGCAGTACGAAGACAGCACGAAGGAGGTGCAAGTAGTGGCAGGCTACAAGGCTGAAATACAGAAGCATCGCCTGAATGCATGGGATGGCTTCAGGTAAGTCACAGCACCCCCCAGAAAAATTCAGCTGCATTAGCAGTAAAGGAATAAGCAAGAAAAATCTGAGCCTGTGCTGGATGGGCTGGGTATTTTAGTGGCAGCCAGCATAGATGAGGCTGAGACACTTGAAGCAAAGAGTTCAACAGTCTTCTCTGACAGTCTGCCCAGGCCTTTGTGCTTAGAGACAGGATCTGAGTTTGAGAGTGATCAGCAACAGGTGAGGATCTCAAGGATCAATTGAAAAATCTTGACCCAAAACTAGTATTTGGGATAAGCTCAGCTGTATCTAGGGTGGTGAGGCACCTGGCTAATGGCATCGTGAGGCAACTCTTTATGATCTTTGAAAGATTTTTGAGATCAGAGGCAGACTGCCATGACTGGAGAAAAGCAAATATCATATTCATCTTCAGAAAGGGCAAGAATAATGATCTGAAGCACTACAGGCTGGTTGACCTCACTTTAGCCTGTCAGGAAGTTATGGAGTGAGTCCTCTTAAAACACATTTATATGCACAAGAAAGCTGAAAGTGCTGGGAAGTAGCCAGCATGGATTAAACAATGGTAAATTGTGCTTGATCAACCTACTTCCATGGTGAAATTACTGGATGTGTAAATGAGGGGAGGCTGTGCATGTCTCAACTTCAGCAAAACTTTCTACAGTCTTCTCCCATTAGCCTTGTGTCCAACTTGGGTTGTTACAGTCTTGACAGGGGTGCTACTAGGTGGTTGAAAGACTTGGTCATCAATTTGTTTCTGGGAGAATAATGAAGCATTGAGACAGGATGCCAAAGGATATCATGGAGTCTTCATTCTTGAAGGTTTTCAAGACCTGACTGTACAAAGCCCTGAATAACTTGATCCAAATTTGGGTTGGCCCTGCTTTGAGCAGGAGGTTGGACTGGAAACCTCCTGAGATTCCTCCAAGCCTGAACTATTGTATGAATTGAGATCTGTTATGTCTTTTCCAAATTGGGTTATGTGGCTTTTCCAGGTTAAATACCCTTAGAAACGCAGGTTGTCTAACCCCGATTAAATGTTGGTCTCAAGCTGTTTTTCTCATTCTTTTCACTGACAACATTCAGTGCTGAATTAGTGTCTGAAACTAATCATGGCATATTTCCCTCATGCACACACATGCTTTATTTCTTTTCATGCGTATACAGTAAAGAAAAAAAAAATGGTCTTCTTGTAAAACTCTTTCCTCTTCATTATTTTGTAGGACCTGTTCCCTTTCAGGGAACACGGGTTATACGCAGCACCGTGAGGTGCTGTGCTGGTTGAACTTGTTAACACCTAGGTGTAATCAGGAGAGGAGCTGTGAAGCCAACAGTCAGCTTAATTTTCCTTGTTTATCCTTGTGCTGTTTAAGCTATGCGGTGCTAAGCCTCCCTTGACAGTATCTTTCTTGAATACTGTTATTACAAATAATTATGTGCTAAATTCACATCTGCTCCTCCTTTGGAGAGTCCTCCTTTGGCAAGGCGCTTTATTGTAGCCCACTGAACTTCTTCACAGAGTGGGGTTCATGTGAGAAATTCAAACAGCATCTGGCACAGGGAAGAACACTGAAGGCATCCCAGAGCATCAGTTTGGTGGGAGCACGTTTTGACTAATTAAAAGTCTGGGAGCAGAATTTCTGGAGATTTTTTTGTTCATTTTTCCCTACTTTCCAATAATTATTCTATGCATATCCAGCCAGCAGCAGCCATTTCTTAAGTTTGGCTGTTCTTGTAGGATATTTTTGTTATTTTTTTATTTCTAATTCTTTAGATCACTGTCCTGTGTAAACCAAAGAGAATAGCTCAGCTAGGTAGATATAAAAAGCAAGATACTAACTTTTATGACTATAACCATATTTTACGTTCTTGGATTTTTATATTTTTTGTTACAAGTTTTAAGGTGAAATGTTAATGCCACTGTTAAAATACTGATAAAACTGTGACCTTTTTAGTGCCTGAGAACTGCTGTAATCTCAAAAGGCTTTGGTGATTCCTGACATCTTCTCTAATGGTGTTACAAGCTTACTGTGTTAAATTTTGTTTATAAGCCCTTGGCCAGGTGTATAGGAATAACAAACTGCAGAAATGCTGCTAACCAGATGTCAGCATACATCCCCTCATAAAACATCTTCTGCGAACAATAAGCTATTGACTGCATATACCTCAAAGATGGGCAGCATTGTGAACTTTGAATTGCTGATGTTTCTAGTGTTGTTCAAGTTGTCACAAGGCAGGATTTTTGTTATCTTAGTTTTCAATGGCTAAAATTTTAAAGACTGTTGGGGATGCTTTGCAAACTGCTTTTGAGGGGATCAGAGGGAGATAGTTAATCATTTATTTGTTTTGTGAGCTTATTAAAAAGGTCTAAGATATACAAATTTACAGGAAGGGTAAAAATACAGACCACAGCTTTTATGCATGGAAGCCTCTACTGATCAGTATCATTTAGCTTATGAAATACATAACTTTGTCTTTTGGTTGTTCTGACTCGGGAAGGAGAGGGGCTTTTCCATAGAAAAGCCCTGTAGAGCACAGACACGTCTGGAGCCACAACAGTTCCTTGGAAAACATGCTAGGCTGTTTGTGCCACTTGGCCCTGCACAAGATTCCCGATCACAGCAAGGGGTTGGCAGCAATAACTCAAAGCTTATTGTCCGACTGCCTGCAGTCATGTGTTAGGGGAAATGGTATTTTATGGGAATGACAATGAGAAACTGCTAAGAGCCCCGTGAGAAAGGACCTTTCTATGTTCTGCAGAAGATTTTTGCCTAATAAAATATTTACTAGTATAGTAAATTCTAGCTGTGGCATCAGATTTTCAAGATTTGTTCCTAAGTGAAAGGAGTACTTGCAAAAGTCTTGGCAATAAGACTAGCTTAGGACTTCCTGTCAAAAGAGAAAAACCAAAACCTCTTAACACGTCATTCCTATTCCTTCTGATTGCATGACCTTGTCCCTTCTCACTGAATTATTATTCTGTACTATCTAAACACAGAGTTTAACAAGCTTTTCCTGTACAAATGTTTTCTTGTCTTTTTCATAGTGAACTGCTACAATGAAGAGTTAAATATCTCATGGGTCACCTTGCATTCAGAAATGGAACTGTTATAAGTTGTGTGTTACCAGCTTAGATCCAGCTTAGATGCCCGGGCAGTATAATAATGCAAACAGCAGAGCTGTCACTGTGTGCTCCAATGTGGAAGTCTGATAAGTTGAGGAAGTTAAGAAAGGAGACAGTGGAAAGGGAATATCTCGTTTCAATTTAAGATACACAGTTAACCCTGGTGCAATTGTATATTATTAAACAAAAAGCTGAACCATCTTCCTCAGATTGCTAACATTGCAAGGAAAATATATGTTCTATAGACAGCTAGATAATGTACAGTACCTCGTGTATGGTTTGTAATAATCTCAAAATACTCAGTACAAGGTCGTTGACATGCTGTGTGAGAACAATCATGTACCATGTGTACCTAAAGATCATTGCTGTATCAGGAAAAAATGATGGATTAAGGATAAGAACTATAGACAGTGGAAGATTATAGCCAGTCCTTTTATATTTCATTTTATATTGAGATGTATGTTGTAAAGGTATACATCTAATACTTCTGAAATGGATTCTTCCTCTTAGCAGCTAGTGGTTTCAGTACTACTATTGAAGTACAAAATGTTTTGTATTAAAAAGCTGGGGGACTCTCTTCCTGAGAATTATTTTTTTTTTCTTTACTTAGTTCAAGTGATTTTTGTTATTGTTTTATACCTGTAGTACCCAAGATGAAAGAAGGAGAACCCATGGCAGTATGTAATGTACTTAGGGAAAGGCCTTACAGGAAGAGCACTTTAACTACAATGTTAAATTACTACAAATACTTTTGATATAAGTACTGATCTTCAGGAATTAATAGGTTTTAACAATGTAGTTTCTGAATAAATTCATATCTGTGTCATATACGTGTCTGTAAGAAGAAGATCTTTAAAGTCAATTGGCTTTCAGCAGAGAATAGCGGGCCAAGTCTTGCCTGTATTTGAGATGCTTTGAGGACACTTTATAATGTCCGTGTAGCTGGTCTGATACTCCTTAAAGCCTGCAGAGAAGGATGTCTCCTGTTACTTCGCTGGGTGAGTCCTTTGGGGATTGCTGCTGAGCTGGGTAGGAAGACAAGGTTGTTTCACCACAGAGTTGAATAAAAATATGAAGACTTCCATACACAGTGTCTGTCATTGTTACTGCAAAGTGGGAGAGGCTCCTGTGAGATGTGCCTTTTACATCCCATATACAAAGGGTGGAGGAAGAATATTCCATTCAAGTTCGGAATAGACTTCTAAATCAACTGCCTAATGTACCCTTAAGAAGTTATTTCAGGGCATTCAGGTTGCTTTTCTCTTTTTTTCTTGTTTTGAAAGTATTTTTCACCTGTGCATTTGTCCTAGAAAATGGACTTCTAAGGTCTATGATGTACACTGAAGGCAAGTGTTATACGTGCTTATTTCTATCAATCACAGCTGACACTTAACATGTTTCATTAACTTACCAGCATGTATGCGTTCTTGAAAAATGAGTTTACAAAATGTGGGGTGTGACATGAGAACTTAGTCCAAAAGAAATTAGTAAATAATTGCAGTGGTTTAAAAAAAAAAAAAAAAAAAAAAATTTAAACATATGGCTTTGTTTCTGGCTAATTAGCAGTTTCTACTGCAATTTAATAACAATATGCTGTATGAGAAACTAAAATGATATAGCTTTAATGTTTTTCTTCATTACTCTTACAGGTTCATCCTTGAACAAAAAAAAAAAGACAAGCTAAAATTTTTGTGGTCACAAGAGATTAAAAAATTAATATCCTAAATGCGTAACACTGTCTTAAATACAAAGTTCCCTTCAAAAGAAATGGTATAGATTAGAAAAATTAGAGTTGTCATGGTCAGTTTTAGTCCCACACTGCTTATTAAATACAATACACAGGCCTTTTGTACTTGTATTCGGACAGAGCCTTGTACAGCCTCTGTTTGTAATGCCCTTCTGTCCCGCCGCATGATCCTAAGCATATCTCAGGTTAAATTGTCATGTTCTGCTATTTCCTGTTTTGAAAGCTGTCCCCATCAGTTTCCTGCCCAGGAGAATGTCCTCGTCTTTAAGATCACGATGGTTTACAAAGGCCCGAACACAGTGTGGTGTTCTAAGAAATGCTATTGTTCGCAGTACCGCCTGGTGTGTGAAATTAGGGAGCAAGCCTGGCCAAGTTACGAAACGGAACAAGATAACTTCACAAAGTGTTGGCGTCTGGGAGTTATAAAGTTCTGCTGTTACGGCCTGGCGAGCTCCAGACCCTTCCTTACTAAGCGCACCAGCTCTCTGTCATTTGGGATTTACATCGGGTTGCCAAAAAACTAAGAGAAAACATCTTCACTAAGCCTCTTGGGGGGGGTTCACATCCAAGAAGACTTCATTAGTATGGGCACTGCAAAGCATCAGGGAACTGGGTTTGTTTAATCTGGAGAAGAGGAGGCTCAGGGGAGACCTCACTGCTCTCTACAACTACCTGAAAGGAAGCTGTGGGGAGCTGGGGGTCAGCCCCTTCTCACAGATAATTAGTGATAGGACTAGAGGGAACAGCCTCAAGTTGCACCAGGGGAGGTTTAGGTTGGAAATGGGGAGACATTTCTTCTCAGAAAGAGCAGTCAGACACTGGGACAGGTTGCCCAGAGAGGTGGTGGAGTCACCATCCCTGGGGGTGTTCAAGGAAAAGCTGGATGTGGTGCTTAGGGACATGGTTTAGTGGGTGACATTGGTGGTAGGGGGGTGGTTGGAACAGGTGATCTTGGAGGGCCTTTCCAACCCTAATGATTCCATGATTTATCTAGGGACTGGACAACCATGGCACAGCATGGTGTGGATGTTGCTGGAGCTAACAAACCTTCTTGGTGTGTACAGGGCATGTGTGAGGAGCAGGCTGGAGTCTGGCCAGTCTTGTCAGCATGGTTTCACTGCTGTGCTCTGGGAGTTGGGGCACCTGCATTAGGGTAATGCTGTCTTTGGGCCTGAAGAGTCCTACGGGGCCAGGCCGACCTTCTGAGGAGCCAGTGTGGGAGAGTAACGTTACCTCATTTATCTGCAACCTAAATAAGCAGCCTGCTGCTAGCTAAGAGTTAACTACTTCTATTTTATGGAGTGCTGGGGACGAATGTCACCACATAATGGGTAAGAAGTGCCAAAAATCAGACACCCTGTCAATTCACACTGACACACTGAGCAACAGTTTTGAAGCTTCAGTGTCTATTTTTGTCAGCTGTGTTTCATTTCCACAGTCTCCTCTTTGTCAGATTACAATCCAGGCTAAAGATGTGGAACCTGTATCCTGCTGTTACCTTGGCAGCCCCTCAAGTTCGTCAGTGAGAACATCCCAGGGCTTCCAGCAAAATCTGTCATGCTGTGTGTCCCCTTCCTCTCTGAGCACAGCTGCCAAACAGTTGTAAATGCCATATGTTCCTGTAAGCAGAAAAGAAATGCAAAGGTTTATGTTTAAAGTGTCGAATCCTGAGGTAGAGTGGTGGTCGGGAGCTTTTGTGTCAGATACGTTGTTTGACATTAGGTCAAAGCTCAATGTGTTACTTGGTCTGAATGTTTCCTGGGTTTGGGGCAATTTATGGTTGTTCTGATGTCCACCTTGTGAATGTATTAAACTCATTCTAAGGTTCATCCCTGTTGGGGGGATTCTTTAAATTCCACGTACACCTTCAGGGCCTAGAGGATTTGAGTAGTATATAGGCTCTGTATGCATGACAAACGTTATCCAGTGGTAAATTTTATCTGGTAAGGAGACAAGGTAAAATTGAGGAAGCTAATTAGTAAAATTCTGGACCTCGTGCTGGAGCTTTCATTAGGTCTAATCTCAACTGCAGAGAATTTAACACCCTATTTAAGTATAAACTCACCTTCCTAAAACACAGCATGCAGCCTTCCAGAAAATATATGCCAGTACTTCCTGCAATGACATTAGTGGTTGTTGTAGTGTACTGGAAATATATTTAATTCCAATGTCATAGTTCTGAATTGGTCTAAAATGCTTTTATGGAATCAGATTTGATTGTTCTAAAGCTAGGAGCACTCAGGCTTTCTGTTGTTCGTATTTACTTAAGCTCAACCAACATGGAGCCCTTTCACCTTTACTGACCTATTTATCCTTAATTGTCCCTCAAGGATAACGTGACCTACTTCAGCCATCTGTAGTTAAGTCTAAATGAGTCCTCAAAATTGTTATCTTTCTTCAGTCATTACAAAAGCAATTCTGTGTGGCATGAAGAAATTACACTGAATTTTCCATTCAGAAAATAAAAGTTCTGCCCTAAAAATACTTATTCTAGTTAACTTCACACACTAAAAGAGGGTCTGTTAAGCAGTGACTTTGTCGTTTAATGATTATTTCTCTTACCTGCAGAAAAGCATCTATGCCGTGCTGATTTTAGAATGTGTGATTCCTTAGTGGTATAAAACTTGATAAGCAGAGATGGAAGATGATGCCTGGACGCTTCAGTTCTTATTCTAACATTGACTATATTCCCTCATCTCCCCCCACCAACAATAAGCTTTTTGGAGCAGAAAGGATGTCAGCATGTATGATGGAATATAGCCAGCCTTACTGTGCTCCAATCAGCTAATGTTTATTTATTTGTTTGTTTATTTTAAGGAGGAATTGGCATGAAAGTGCAAGTGTGTTGTGAGGTCCCATAGTAGGAGATAATGGAGAAGATAGGGACCCCCGTATCTGAAGTTGAGTGGGGAGGCAAAGAGAAATGTGATTGTGCATGCTATATAAATCAGTGCAAATACTGGAAAATAAGTAAACTGTGGTCCTGTGCTGCTTATTTGGCCAAGAAGCGCAAGCAGTGCTGTATACAAGTGCCTCCAATAGCCACATTTGGATTTGCATTGCATGATTACAGGAGACCTGCTGCTGTGCAGGATAAAGACCTTCGCTTTCTTTTGAGACCAAGGCCTAAGAGCAGCTTTCCTGGTCACAGTGATCTGTCACTCGCCTCATCTACAGTATGCCTCTTATAGGATCCATCTTTCTTGCAGGTTCTTGCTTTGAAAGCAGATGCAAGAGCCTTTGTGGTCACAGTCCTGTAGGATCTTTGGGAGAGGGGTAGGGCTGGAGCAGTTATCAATGACCAGACGTGGGGTTTGGGGCCACAGTCATTGCAGTAGAGGCTGTGAAGCTTGGAGATGTCCAAAGTTTTGTCAGCCCCTTGGACAAAGCTCTTTGGAGTTGCATTCATTGCTCTCTCTGCCTGTTTATATGGCCTTCGAGGTCTCTCTTGCTGACACAGACTAATGCCCAATTATCTTGTCTATGCTTATAAAGTTCCCCAAAGCATTTTCATTGTTTTCCTATTCCAGGCTCTGTGATTCCGGTCTCCTCTGCCTCATGAGCAAACTACAATTTGCCTAACATGTTTTTCTTGTTATTTATTCATGCCACCTACCAACCCAACATGCATCTAAATTCTTCTTTTCATATATCCTGCCGGTTTGCTGTGAGATCCTGAAGTTCAATTTTGTGTATCTGATGATTGACCAATTCTGAGCAAGATGAAATATGGTATGAATATTTGAGATATACCTGAGGCATGAACTAGCAACAGCTGAGACCAAAAGTAAGCATAATAGGAAAAACAACAGATAAGCTTTTCATCAGTGGTATTCTGGGTAAGATTTAGGGGGAATTAACTGGGAAAGGGAAAAGGAAGGTCCAAATGCTGTGATTTCAGTGCATGTTTAAAAATCCATCTATTCTAAAAATTCCAGTGTAAAATGAAAATGAGGGCAGTATAGTATGGATGTTGTTGTACCTATAGCGATTTAATTGTGTTTTTTGTTTGTTTCTTTCTTTCTTCGTTTGGGGGAAGGCAATTTTTATTTTTATCTTTTAAATCAGATTTTAAATATAAGAATCAATGAGAAATGCTGTCTTGTTGCTTACAGGTTATATTCTTGTAGTGGGGTGTGACAACATAAGCTGTGTTGGGTGAAATGCAGCTGGTACAGCCAGGAGCTTTAATCATTTTTACTTGGTATTTCAGTGATTTTGGACAGACCACTAGAGGCTGCCCTTGGATAGCAGCACTCCTGAGTGCCTCACTTTTAATTTCTTTTGCTGGAATTCCTTCTTTTCTGTCATTTTTCTTAATGAACAATTGTCAGCCTAAATTTGGGTTATGTATATTTTTCCTTCTACAGTTGAAGTGCCTTCAGCTATCTATGAAAGGGCCAAAATAACAAATAGGTCTATACCAATAGCCTGTTGTCAAAGCACCGTACAGGAATTCCCTAGTTAAACACAGTAATGATGAGATGGCAAATTTTGTCCAAATTCCAGAGATTTGGGTACAGAGAAATAAAGCTGCAGTGCAGTGGCTTTCAAACCAAGCTTGGCATCTCAGGAAGATCGGGCTGAGCCTGTTCCTGGAGGCTGTGCTCTAGATGTGGTTTTCCAAGGAGACCAGAAGCAATGGACACGTCCTCAGCTCTGCGTCCTGCACTATCTGACTTCTCCAGCGTTTTCAGCTAAAGAGATATGGGTTAAAAAAAAAAAAAATAACAACAGAAGTGTTAGAAATTCCATCTAAAATTATGCAGAAGTCATCATTGTGTTACAATTTTGCCCCATATATAAAACAAAATGGGGCGCTCTTCATTGTTTCTATGGTTTTGGTTTGGTTTGTATTTGTTTGTTTGCTTCCCCTCGTAAATGTTACTGGATTAAAAAGTGCTATCTGATAGACTGGTTATACACCTCAGTGGGAAGTGGTTCCTGGTGGAATCCAAACTGACATGTCAGGCCCGCAGTGTGAATCAGAGCTGAAATGTCAGGCCAGTTTGCTTTGGGAGCTCTGGAGGTCTGCTAGATAGCCAAAGAGCTTTACTCAAGTGTTCAGAAACATTATGTTCATAAATGTTATGCTCATTAAGAACAGCTCTGTTCTCGGATGTGTGCAGTCATACATCTGTGGCAGAATTTGGCACCAAAATGCTATTTTCTGCCAAAATAATTAAACATCATCACATTATCATGCAATTGCATATACAACCATCTTCTGGGAATATGCTTTCATTGTATTTATTTTCTTGGCAGTTTCTTTTCTTTGCCACTGATACTTTGATAACAATGCAAACCTCAAATTTTCTGTCATAAAAATAGCAAATGCAATTTTAAAGCTTGATAATTTAGAGCAAGTAGAATTAGTTGGAAGATATTACCTTCTGGCTTTCAAAACACTTCTAACTTGTCTTAGGTGTGTAAGTCTGATTTGTGCATTTACAAAATATATTTGGAATATCATTTGTAATGTTGTCATTATGAAGGATTATAATGCATTTTTATTTTCCAGGCTATTTTTCAATTGAATGCTTTAAAGTACTAATTTAAGTGCAGGGTTTTAGAAAACATCTGAAATAGCAGCAGCATTACAAAGCAGTATATTCAGCTTAGATACTGTGTTAAAACCTACCAATTGAAACTAGAAAGTTCATTGTCCAGTGTAGAGCCCAAACAATGCCTGGTTTATAGTTTTATTTCAGTTCCTGCAATCTCTAAATTGATTTCATTGTGTGCCTTCTACAGTGAGGCTGGGTATTATGAGCTATAAAAGCCTGTGATATCTGAAGCTTTCAAACTGGGGCTTTGTGGAGCATGATATAGCCTCCTATTTCCATCGTTTACTCAAGAAAACACAAAACCATTTTATTTTCCTTAAGCGTTGTGGTTACCAAGGATAAGAAGTCATTAATCTCTGTCTCACTTTGGACAGTCAGAAAGAAGCTGTCAAAGATCAAAATACAAAGATTAGATCAAGTATAAATATATGTGAAAATTAAAAAGCAAAATACTTTTCAAGAATTACAGGAAAGTGTCAAATCTGATTTTTTGTTGTTGTTTTTTTTTTTTGTTTTGTGTTCTTGTTCTTATTGCCTTTTTGTTAAATACCCAGTTGGTCAGTTGGTATTGGAATCAAATGGATTGGCCAGTTTTGAAACAAAGTAGGTGTTGCGATAATGAACGATGAAGAATTAAAAGACAGTGAAACTGCTAATTGCTACCAGTGCTTAGGTACTAGACTTTTTTAATGTTATGATTTAACTTTTTTTTTCCTTTGTTAAATTCATAAGCCATTGAATTCTTCTGCTCTAGGAAGTACCACATCAAAACTCAAATAAAAGCCTTGGTTTTCCAAGGGCACAAGGATGGGAGACATGGGACAAGGCTATGCTAGGGGAATTGTTGCTGCTCTTCTTTTTGATGGAAAACCTGTATGAAAACAGCTAACATGAAATCAACCTTAGAGCAGGGTTCCTGTCACCATAGGGCTTGACTGATTTTTTTTTTTTTTTTTTCATAATTGCTGTAGCAAAGATTGGTTTATTAATACCACATTCTTCACTATATTATCTGACTGTCTTCTAGAGCCCATAAAAGCCATTAAAGAGAAGGCAAATCTTCTCTGCTTTCATTCTTTGCCAAGGCATTGATGTTCTTTTTTTTTTTTTTTTTTGAATCTGTGAAACATTTAGGATTAAGAAAGAGCTCTTGCCCCCGCTCCCCCTCTTCCCTTAACAGACATGCTTTGCAGCAGCTGGAGAGTTGGGAAGTAGTCTTTGAAGTGGCCGAGGTTCAATCAGTTGAAATGCATTTTAAAATGTAGGACGCAACGTTTCTCTTGGGAAACGATAACCTTGGTAGTATTGTCTAGTTTTCTACAGCCAGTTCCTAAGCAAAGTCACAGGGAATGCTGTTCTTGATTACCCTAACCTGTAGGGATTATATATATATACATACACATACATACATATATATATACACATATGTATATACACATACATACATATATATACATATGTGTATATATATATATATACATACATACATATACATATATATATATATATAGGACGATACCCCTCTTCCTGTCTTCCTGCAGAGTCATAGCTGCTGGGAGGATTTTCATCAATAGGGGCATGATGGGAACACTTGATGCTCAAAGTGCTCAGTCTATGGGACTGTTTATTTTTCATATGATGAACCTGTTTGAGCTCCAACTTGTCTTTTTCTGCACTAGACACAATTCTACCTTTTGAGAATGAAAATATATATAATATGTATTTATAGAGCTGGTCCACACAACCTTTCTCATGGCATGTGCAAGTCTAAATGTATCTGCTATATGGACAGGGCGGTCACTACCATTCCTAAGATGATCTGTCACCATGTCTTGTATGTTTGCCCCTTCTGTGGTGCAGTAGGATGGTTGATGCTGGGCAGATGGGCCAGGTCCACAGTGCTTCCTACATAGACCTGCACGTTGTATACCAGAAAGGTGTTGTATGTTATATATTGTATACCAGAAGGATTTGTGAGCAGCTTGAAGAGACACTACATCTCTTCAAGCCATGTCTGCATATCACTGATTCTTATTAATGATTAGTGATAAGCTACAGAGGGACTAAGCTTTAAGAGTTGGGGTATTAGGGATCTATAGACTGCTTATAGTGCAGTGACTTGCCTGCAGTTCGCTGCAGCCTCTGCCTTGGTGTAGTTGATGCAGTAATTCTTCACAGACTACTGAAGTCCTACTGCTGAAATAGCTGTTCAGCCATTGAAAGCAAGAATTCCTAGTCCTTGTATGTGTTTTGGCAGAGGTAGCCAAGGTAGGGAATGATCCTGAGTATAATGTAAGCCAACTTTAATAGTAAGACTTTAAGACTGATATTAATTTGTATTAAACTGGAATTGCTTAACCTGAAATGTTGCCCTGCGTTTCAAACATCCTCAAACTTGATATCATCAAGCCACTGTGACAGACCTGAAGATTTGCTTTGTTTTGTTGGTAAGAGAGAACAACGATTGCAAGCAGTTTCCATACAGCAGTGTAAAAGCAATAGGAACTTATTTGTGTAGCAGTTGTCACCACCCATACCTCGGAGAAATGCAGGGATCTTTCAGATGGTGACTATGTAATTGCTTCCACATACCCCAGAGGGAAGTTCCTTTCTGCAGTCCTATGTACTGTAAGCTCTCCCACCCTTTCCCCCAGGTGCATGAGATCACAAGTCTTGCAAACCAGACAGAGAGGGAGATGTCCCCATAATCCAAAGCTGAGGAGTCATGAAATGGAAAATTCAGGTCCTGCTCTACATGGAAAAGTCGGTGCTTGTTGGGCAGGTATTTTATCCTCGCTCTCTCACCATCCCAAGATGTTGTTGCACTGGTTCACCAGAGTGGAGGGAGGGAACTGAGCAAAAAGTCTACCCTGTGCTGCATTTTCTCCCATTATCTGTCGTCTGCGGCCCCTACTCCCCTTGCCCCGCTTTCTACCTTTCTGGCTGTACCTTTGTGAGCTTGCTGGATGTATTCCCTGCAGAGCTGAGGTGGTTTCTCTGCCTTTCTAAAAATGTTCTGTTCTTTGTGCTGGTGAGTAAACAGAAGAACAGAGCTTAACTCGTGATGTATTTCTTGTGCTAATAGGGAAACAGAGGAAGGAAATACTAAATTGGAATTACAAGCTTATAATTCATCCTTCAGAAAGTACACCGGATACAAGTTAATGCATTTACAATAAAAAAACAGGTTCTAAGGGAAATGTCAAGGAGCCTTAATAGGCAGGTGCTTCTGCTAGGTTTGCCTGCTGTTTCTCACTGTAAGGGTTGGCTTCCAATCATTTATAATGCTGCCAAATTTTCTTTCCATTCCTGATGCCTCACCTGAGTTTTGTTTTGTTTTTTTTATGTTTGGCCATGCATCAGGTTGTTCCCAAGGGGCGAGGGAACAATTCATTGTGCTTTCAAAGGCCGAAACAGCCCTTTGTTTCAGAAGCTCAAGTGTCTCCATCCTTTGGTCGTGGACTTGACACTTAGGAGAATTAGGGCCTTTGTGTCAAGAAAATACCTTCAGAAAAATCTGCCCAAATCACAGATCACAGATTCATAGTAGCTGGTTGAGTCGGTTATCAAAAGTTGTGGCCTGGGCCTGATCAGGGGCTTCGCTGTCTGGTGGGACGCAGTGGCAGCAAGCTGCTGAGGCTTTCTGAGCTGTTCTTGGGACCAGACAGCATGGAATGAGACTAGTTGAAGTGATGGATGGCAGGAGCAATTGTGGGTGGTGGTGACAAAGCCCACTGAAGAATGATACAGATGCATAGGAAGACCTGGGCTAAGTTGACGAGTGCAACACAACTGGAGCAAGGCATGGGGTAAAGCTCTGCGAGCAGGAACAGGCTGTGTCCTTCAGAGGCTGCGTCCATTCTTCTGCTGAGCCACACGCAAAGAACAGAAGCCAAAATGCTTTCCTCTCCAGCAAATAGAGGGGAATGGATCAGGAAATGAATATTTGGGTAGAATGGAATAAATACAGCTGAGGGAAAGTGGGGCAGGTGGCACTCGGTTAAATCAGGAGCCAAGGAAAAATTGAAAACATGCGTGTTACTGGAGTACCATTCATCACACAATGGGGGGAGGTTGGAAATTGTCTCGTAACTGGGTATGCAGGTGTGGGTGGTGGGAAGAGAGGGAAGTTGAGCAAGGCTGGACTGGCAAACAGACCTGTTTCCAGTGTTTACTTGTTCTTGAATACATAGCTTTGTTGTCTTCCTAGTGTTCCGAACTTTGTTGTACACGACGTCTCAGTTTGGTTTGTTGCTTCCTGATTACCACTTGCTGGAGCTGGATCGCAGACTCAAATCGCCAGCCCTTTGCAACAAGGTGCTGCCGTCAGGATAACAAATCTTTTTCCCACAGTAACTGCTTGAAAGTTCCTTTCCTTCAGAGCACCTGAAGTAATAAACATAAACTTAGGAACAGCTGAATGCGTGAGGGGAACTGTTATGTTACCTTTCTGATGTTTTCTGGTAGCAAGTTGGAGTTCTCCTTTACCTTTTATGTTTTTCTCCATGCTTTCCTGTCTCACATCTTCTGTATGACATGCTAATGTTTTGGGGGGCAGGGACGGTCAAATTTTGACTTAGGAGTTGACAGATTATGTATTTTTGAGTGACATAAAACTCAGTGAAATGCTCAGAACAGAGCATTTAATATTTTTAGGCAACCTGGTACGAGTGCTAATGGCTTGAATTCAGGTGCTCAAGACTTTGCCACTGAGTCTCTTCTAGCCGGCACTGGGAAATGCTGGCTTTTATTTCTGAGCCTGGAAGGGAGCCTTCTTCTGAATCAAAAAAGGCTGGCTAAGGACACCTTTCGGGCTATCTTGGAGATGTTTGTTTTCCTTTGTCAGCTCTTCCACTTCAGTAACACTTGTCTTTGATACTAGGCTCTGCCGAATGTCAGGTGCTGAGGCAGGTGATGAACACTCTGCGTGGATCTGGTGTCCGGATCTTCTCCAGGTCCCCAGCTGAGCCTGTCCTTCCCTGTGCCCTGAAAAGAAACCTGACTGTTCTGTCAGAGGCTTTAGTTTTATTCCTGTTATACAACAATGTCAGTAGGTTCTGGAAATGTGATGCAGACATTGTATTGTTCTGTGGGATCTGAGATCATGCTTCGCACTGAGGAAGTGTGCAGAAATTTCAGGGCTCTTGGGGACTTCCACCGATAATGGAAATGGAAATGGAAAACAGCTCTTTTGGAGTCCTAAAACTTTCAAACACAGACTGTTGTGGGAACAGTCATAGCACCTTTTGGACACCATTCATTCACATTGGGCTGTGTGACCCAAGGGGTTCAGTTTGTTACCTGGTTATTGTGGAACATGGTTGCTATTAGCATTTTATTTTGCTCAGTGACTAAACATAAAAATCGTGGGAGGTTTTAATGGGGTACATGAAAATGCTTAAAAGCAATCTAGATCTCTTTCTTCCCCTTGCCCTTCAAATCAGGAAAGAGAAGGAAGAAGGGAAGCTTTAGTAAATCGTGGAAATTTACTGTAGTGGTAAGCATATTCCTAATATAATGCCCCATTTGTCTGCAAGCGTTATTCAGGCTTACAAGGCAAGCACTCGGATGTTGTTTATCAGTGTTACCCTAACCCGGAGGCAAGAGTTAAATAACATGCACTGAATGTGGGCGGTGAGGAGGGTGGCTTTTCAAATATTCCTGTGTTAAAATGACTTATTTTCTGCTTTTGAAAGAAAGTGATGTTTCTTTGCGCTTCTGATTATTTTTTCCCCTAAATATCTGGTCTGTAAACCTGAGAGATGTACAGCTCCTAAAGGAGAGGGGATGGACTGTAAGTCATGTTTAAATTTGCAGTTTTAAAGATCAACTTAAGATGCCACGTCCGGATGCTTGTAATTTTCATTCTCCTTGACATCCTCCTGTTATTATGCTATCCCATAAAGCAAAGCAGGTATTTTAATATGATTCAGCAATTTTGAATACAGGATCCTAAAATTGTGTTGATTTTATTTTATATTTTTAAGATACGCTGACAACAAATCAATACATAATATTTCCCAGAACTTCACATAGTAGAGCCAGAAGGCCTTGCAGTAAAATTAGTATCTGCAATCAAAGTGCAGCAGAGAGATTAAATAAAACGAAATCTACAAGAAAAAAAAAAAAAAACACACACACAAAGGTCTGTCTGCCTTGTATTTGCCTGTCGTTTTCGTTTTGATTGCGATTGGCCGGCAAGGTCTGCTGCTGGCATTACACAATTGGCTTATTTGGGAAATTACAAAACAGGAGCAGATCCCTTTATTTGTACTCGGTAGCACATGCAGCTGAGCACAGGCGAACAAGAAAGGTCACCCGTACGCCAGGATTTGAGTGCTCTTTCTCACAGATGTTTCCATTTCAGAGAAGTGCAGCTTATCTCATTTTTATGATCTGTGACTTTGAGTTTTTAAATGCCACAGGGATTTCTTGCTTTGGTGAATGTCAAAACCTACCTGAAAACAAGTTTGTAACCTGGAAGCAGGAGAGAATTTCAGATGCACAGAGCAACATCGTGGAATGATCAGAAAGACCTGCATTTTTAAAGATTTTTAAATATTAGTAAGGAGGAAGACAATCCAAACAAAAGGTTGAAAGCACATGCAAAAGGAAAATGACTTTGTTGTTGAAAACAGCATGAAGCAGGGATTATATCAGCATCAAAACAATGGAGAACCAAAGGGTGTCATTTTCATCTGAACTACTATCTGCACAAGACATGTGAAAACTACCTTTCATGGAAAAATAACAATTCATGATTTGAATATGGTTTGAAGCTCTGTGGGACATATTTGGGACTGCTGCATCTTTCCAATGGTGTGTAGTATATGTTCATCTAAATACCTTAAATAAAGAAGATTCTGCACAAAAGGGTTAAGCTGCCTTTTTTTTTTTTTTTTTTTAAGCTAGCCTATAACTCTGCTTTTTGGAATGAGAGAACCAGACGAGTTTCATTTGTATTTTTGACTGAACTTTTTTTCCTTCTTTCCTCCTCCAAACTTAGTTTGCGAGATGCTGGGATTGGATTTATCCTTGTCATAGACCGCAGACAGGACAAATGGACCTCTGTGAAAGCTTCCATACTGCGGATAACAGTGAGTACTGTTTGACATTAACTCCTTAAAAAGATTTCCCATGTTGAACCTTACTCTTATAAATAGAAAAGCAGCAAGCACTTTTTCTTCAGCAAAATGTTAGTTAATTTATGACGCACAAAGTATGCAGTTCTTTTGTGTCCCACCTGACTGGGGCCAAGCATCATGTGTCCTTGTCATGTTTTTAATGCAGTTTTCAGCTCAGAACATCAGCCTGAGAGGGCACTTGGAGAGCATGTGCTTGTGCATGCGAGGCATATGGCTCTCCCAGGTGGGAGCTAGTCCTTGCGTGGGCTGCCTGTGCATCTTGCTGAGCTTCAGATCTACTTCTCACTGGCTGAGAATTTGGGGCCTGATTTAGTTTACCTCTTGTCCAAGAAAATCAGGTTTAAAAGATTAAAAGATGGTCTTATGATGTTTGAATAAAAACAAGGGTTACCTTTAAGACAAAATATCTTAAATACATACTCTCATCAATCTATAACCCAACACTGCTACTTTCAGTCTCCGTTTTAATAACTGTTTTTGAATATAAAACTAAATCTTAAAGTTGTTGTTTTTCTTACACAAGTAGGAAAATACATTTGTATTTATCAAATGCTCAAGTGGTTGTAATACTGCTTGTTTTTTTTCTTGTCCTGGCTTTAATCGTTATTATTTATAATCTTTCCAGTAAGTGCTGACAGAGCTGTAAAAATTTTTATTTTATTTTTTTTTATTGCTTCATCATTCAAAATTTTAGCTTCATCATGTAAGTTCAATTTTTGTTTGGCCTCATTTTGACCAAAGAATCGTTTATTGCAAATTAAAAGGTGCTTATTTAAAGGTACTTTAAGGTAAAGGTACTTCCTACTCAGTACTTACTACTAAAGGTACTTCCACTAATATAACTTTTGTAAATGAATTTGTAATGACATATTATACCTGCAAAGCAACTTTTCCCATGATAACTATTTTAGGGATGTTAAAACATTGAAAATATACAGAAGTATTAGCAAAGTTCACTTTTGCAACTCACTTTGAATTTTTGAGATGCAGCGTTGAGCAGATTCCAATAGAGCAAGCCAAGAGCAGCATAATTTGGAGTTATTAAAGAAAAAGGATTGTATCTCTAGAGTTTCTGAATCACTTTTCCCCAGAGGGCACTGTTTTGCCTAGAAGCACAGTGTGCAGAACCTGACTGTAATTGTAGTGACTGTGTTGGTGCCTAATGCTCTTGCCTGGAGGAAGGGTCTTAAGTGCAGAGTGCATTGATGGTTGCAGTGCTTTTGATGATGGGTCATTTCTCTTTTTTCTCATTCTTTTGTGAGCTTTATTTAAAAGATAAATCATTATTTCTAACTGAATTCCTAACTAATCTATTAGGTGAATTGTCTTTTCCTATATTTGCTTCTGCTGCTGAACTTGCTCAGCTTTGGGTGTGTATTTCATCTGTGGATGCATGTGGCAACACTCCTGTTGGGTTTCATAATAATCACATCATCCCTTAACAATTCAAAGTTTTACCCTCCCGTTCCAAAAAAAAAAAAAAAAAGATATATAAGTGACAAGTCCTTATCTGCTATTGTCCACTGTATCTTTACTATAGTATTTGCTATAAGTGAACTCTAAGTAGGTGTCTGCTGTCCATTCATTTAAAATATATATATATATATATATATGTGTGTGTGTGTGTGTGTTTCTCCTATACCTCAGATAATCAGATCAGATCCCTAGAAAAGATTTGGGCTGTTCAGAAGACACTTTTTATCTGAAAACCTGGTATCTCTAGAAGATTTGGCTGCTTAAGCTTATTGCTGTGTGTGAGGATATTAGTCTCACTATATCTGAGAAGAGTTTCAGCTGTTGGCTCATTTGTACTAGCTCCTGCAATGTCTACCCTGCCATCTTTCCTGATTTTTCTCTGATCACCCTGAGGGGATTGACCCATTTGATCTGAGATGCTAGCAGAGGGTGCAGTGGCTGGAGCATTGCCCAACAGGAATATCTGGTCTAGAGCATCTGCCCATCACTGATATCCTAGCAACTTTAAAAATATATTTGTAAGCACTGAGCAGCCTCTAAACAAAAATTGTTACTAATGTGTGTTTTTGTTTTGTGAAGAGTTTTGACTACACGCTGGTAAATACTAGTAGGTGTTGGAAGTATGCTTTGAAACAAAGCTAATGAAGAAAGAACTGTTGTTGTTGTTTCAACCTGAAATTAATGTGAAAAATGTTTCTCTTGCTGTGGAAATAAGGCACGGCTTCTGAATGAGACTGTAAGGAGGAGTAGTCACGTAACGTGGTAAAATGGTTCCATATTGTCCAATCTGAAGATGGGTGAATGACAAACAGATCTCCTTTTCAAGTGGTCATAAATGACTCTCCCCAACCCTACCACCCTTCTTTCTCTCCTAGAAAGACCATCAGACCCAAGGAAGCAATATTTAATCCACAGAGTAGGAATGAAGAACACTAATCAATGTGTTTCGGGGTTTCACGCTGCTCTGTTGATAGTTCCAGTGTGCTTTCTTAAAACAAAAACAGTAACAAAAACCTATGGCTTTACCTTGTCTGCATATCTGTTTGCTGTGCTGCCTTCACTGTCTTCCTCCATCTTAAGGTTGAAGTGTGAACTCAGCCACTTAGACAAACAAAATGCACACTCAGCATCATTAAAAGTTTCGTTCACAGCCATCCATCAGGCACAGATTGAAAGTCCAGAGGAAATAAACTTCCTTACACGTGCAGTTTAGGGAGTAACATCTTTGTGGGCAACAGCTCTTGAGGAAGCAGTTGGTATGGTTGCTCAGGTAGTGAGAAAGCAGTATCCAGTTGTGCAAGTTTGCAGCCCTTTCTAGATGTGACAAGATTTGGGTTTTATCCAACCTCCTATGGAAGTTTGCTTTGTGATTTGTTGTCCTCAACGTAGGATGCATTGCATGCAGGTTCCATGCTTTCTGTTTTGGACTGCATTGTCCAGAGCACAGTGTTTTTCTAGCTGCTCAAAACTCAAAACAGTGCTCACTGTAACAGAGGCCTAGCCCATTAATTGCTTTGAAGATTAAGGCCAAGACCTTAAGCTGGCAGGAGAAGACCAGAAGCCAAAGGAGAGACTAAAGTGCTAATACCAGCCTAAACCTTGCAGGAGCCAGACAGTCCTGTTTTTGTGCCATCTGGAGTCTTATCGTTGGTTTGACATCCAAGGTGAGAAAACGCTGAATTACAGTAATCCAACATTGAGTTCTTTGGCCTTGTTTGTAGAGAGAGAGGTTGAGTTTCTTAGTGAGCTGATGATGGAGGAAAGATGTGTTTCATAACCAATGCTCCATGGTCATGAAAGGCATTATTTTATGTTATGGACAGGATATCCTGCTAGCCTAGTATCTTGCTAACTCTTTGCATCATGTCCTGAAAACTGTGATGATACTTAACAGTTTGTATGGGTGATGTTTGAGAAAACTGTTCTTCTTTCAGCCCCCATTTTGCTCAGGTTCAAAACAAACTCTTGACACGATGATTAAGTTAGAACACTATTCATATGAATTTTGTAGGTATTGTTCCGAATGGTTTTAGTAAAGGATAAACCAAAACAGTTATTTTGAGATGCTGTGTGCTTTTGTCCTTATTGCTTTGAATGTTTTGAAAGCATCATACATTCAGGCACTTTCACAGTTCTCCTGGTCAGCCTTTTTTGCTTTTTATTACATGTTTTTTTAATACAAAAAAAAAAAAAGAACTCTGAAAAGAGACTTGAGACTTGACAAGAGACTTAAACTCTGAAAGCAGGGTCATAATATCACAAGTAGTAATATCACCTAATGCAAAACAGCTCAGTGTTTTTAAAACTAGAGTTCAAACTGGTCTTTTTATGAATTGTTTTTAAATCCAGAATCCTCCTTGAAAAGGAGTCTGTGTGAAAGCCTTCATTCTAATCAGGAAAAAACAATTCCCCCCCCCCCCCCCCAAAAAAAAAAAAAAAAAAAAAAAAAGTGGTGTGGGGGAACACCACCTCCTTATTAGCTCCTTTATACACAGAAGTAGAAGTATTTTGGAAAGAAGTGCCCTGTGGCTTATGGCATACCACTAAGCGAAGAGGAAAAACACCACAAGGATTGGTAATGTGGGTACATTGAAGCAGTTCATAAAGAGCAAAGCAGTGCTGTTCCGCGTATTTTAAGACGGAACAACTAACTGAAGCTGAGTTAAGCATTAGCTCTTTGGTGGCTCACGCTTTTCAGATATGATTTCTGAAAGCTGGCTCTTTACCTAGGAAGGGGAAGAGAAAGAGGCTTGGGTTAGCTGTTTATCAGAGCAACTTTCCTTTGCTGTGTAGGAGTATAAAACGCTCCTGAGTACCGAGGTAGGCAAGTGAAGTGCTCTGTGGGATTGAACAGCAGCAACTTTACTGACAGAGATACAGTTAAAACAAAGTATGTATAGCTTTGTATGTATTTCCTCTGTATAATAAATAAGCCCTAGGCACCACAGGAGGAAACTTGAGATGTGAAAACTCAAAGGTGTTGTTTGTGCTTTCCAAAGGCTCCCCCCGTGGTGTATGCTGCTGAAAGCTGTAGTGACTGACACCTGGCTGTAGGCCAAGGCCACCGCACCATTCGGCGGCCTACGTGCAGGCGGCTTCTCCCTAGGAGAAGCACGGAGGAGTTGGGCAGCACCACGTCCTATCTCACTGCCTGCCTGCCCCCACTTTGGTGACTGTTGTAAAATATGCAATTCAGTGAGATTATTCCTCCTTTAAAAGTGCCATCTGCATGCTAGTTGGTTAGGCAAGAGTGGGTGGGAATGCCCTTCAACCTGACTGCTGGGGGTAAGATGGCGGAGCGCCTTCAGCAGCTCCCTGCTGGGAGCTCCTGTATCAGCAGGGGCAGTGCTGGTGCTACAGGCAGCCGCTGTGTCATTAATGTTCTGAGAAGGAAAGTGGAGATCAAGATTATATCCAACTAAAATTTACTGTTAAGGCAGCTTCTGTTTTGCTCAGCGAGTGAAGGCTCTTCCCATGTTCCAGGTTTGGGGCTGTCTTAGGGCAGCAAAGATCTCCTGTATTAGAAAGTTTTGCTTTAGGAGTTGTACTGTTTGTAAATTCCCAATTCGGATTTATTTCAAGTCTGATGATCACGTGTGTCTATATCTTCTTTGTCTTTGGCATCAGCACTTGCCTGCCTGGATGTGGAAGTGATGAAGAGAGATGAACAGACCAAGTTAGTCCCACAAAGTGTTGTGAAGCATCAAACAAGTGCCAGTGCTGATGCAAGTGAGATAAAGGAATGTATGGGCCAGGCTAGGATAGAATAGGTACTACGCGAATTTAAGTAGAGGATACTAAAAATATGACAGTGTTCTGAAGTGTTTTGTTTTTGTTTTTTCTCTGTTTGTTTGCTTTCCTGGTCTCTTTTGCATAGGTATTAAGTTAAAGTACAATAGTTGAGACAAGATAATGGTGGACTATTAATTAGTCCAATAAAGAAAGATGCATTTGGAAAAAACAAATTTCAGGTTTCTTCTTGAGGACACAGCAACGTTCAGTGACTTTACTAAAACAATCCTTGAAGGCACTTTATTTAATGACACTGCTAAATGCACGTAAATATTTATTTATGTGTGTAACACTTGGCACAATGCCATTGAGAATTCATTGTTTGCTGTGTCTGCTTAGGATACAATGGCTTCAAACAAACTTGCTGCTGGACTGGAATGGAGTTCTTTTGTTCTCTCTTGTTCAGGCTTAAGTTGACTGGTTGATGAAGTTCAAATCCATCTCAGAAATGTCTGTTGCATCATATCATTGTCTCTGCAAGTCACCAGAGCTTTTGGGAGGGCAGGGGGAGGTGCAAAAAGACAGGAAAACAGTGATATTTGGGCAGTGAAGATATAAGCTCAGATAAACGGGAATAGCTGGCGCTGGTCCAACATTGTTTACTGTGACAATCCTCCCTTTTTTAGTTGTTTCACAAAGTTTGATTTGTGGATTTGACTCCTAGCCATGCTTAACAGTCAGTAACATTTAATACTGCTTTGTATTTGCTTGAAAAAACAAAATCAAGTGGGAAACATAGAAGTCAGACTAGGGGAGGCAAGAACAGCATTGTAGACAAAGAATAATTGAAAATTTCAGATTTTGCTGAAAGAGAAAGGAAACTCTTCACATGTCTTTAATGGGTACTATTCTGAGTAGTGCACAACTGTAGTGATCTCAGCAGCATTGTTTAGGGTAGGCACACTGAGATGGAGAGTAATTGTAACGTGTGTATATGAACAAGAAGACTATTTTATTTAGTCATACACCTAAACTCTGTATTTCATAAAAGCTAATATACAGTTTAGAAAAGCTTACTCTTGCTTTGCAGTTGACTACTGCTGTTTGCATTGTTAACAGTCAAAATATTTGCTATAAGACCGTGACTTTGAAGTCTAGACTACAGTCACAAAGTATAAAACTGAGAATTTAAAGTCAGAATGAAGAAATTAATCATTTACACATGTAACTAAAATTTTGCATTTACTGTTTAAAGTCTTTAGTGTTTCAAAACTTCACAATTTCACTCTTATGTTTCTAATGTATCTACTAAACTCGAAGCAAACACCTATTATATTTTCAGATTGTGTAATCTAAAAGATATTTCTTCATGGAGCTTTTTATTCTCAAATGTTAGTAATACCACTGAATAAATTTCACTTTTTGGAAATCGGAGCTGAAAAACAGCTCAGTGAGAGTCTGCACACCACTGTTACAGGCACAAAATAAATTGATGTAAGTCTAAATGAATAGACTATAAAATTATCATTCTAAAAATATTATTCAAGAGTTTTACTTTTTAAAAAAATGGTCTATTCTTGCAGCATTTCTTAGTATGAGTTAAATCACTTGCTTAAATTGTGGTCATATTTGTTACAATAACTTAGATCATTTGTTTACTGTTTTTCTTAATTTTTTCATCTGAATACAGTCAGGAATTTTC
The DNA here is from genome assembly GCA_011074415.1 of Stictonetta naevosa. NCBI lineage: Eukaryota > Metazoa > Chordata > Aves > Anseriformes > Anatidae > Stictonetta > Stictonetta naevosa. The sequence goes on along the minus strand of CM021697.1, from coordinate 138,956,019 downwards.
TATAAAAGGTCTGTCATCTGTTTCATAACTCTGAGTTAATAAGTCCACAGAGAAAGATTGTTTGCAGTGTAGGGATGGAAAGCTAGTGTGGGCGAACAGAAGTACCTGGATTCCATCCCCAGCCCTCTGACAGACTCCACCGGGACTGAATCACTGGACTTTCTAGAAAACTTTGGCCATCGTTTGAGTGGAGGCAGATTGTAAAGCACAAGTCTTTTAAGGATCCTAATCAATTTAAGATCTCTAAATACCTCAGGAACCACAATGAACCCGCGAAATCTTTCAGAAAAGTTTTTAACCATTTTCCTCTTCAAAAGTTTGCAATTACCAATGCTAAAAACTTTGAAGACTGAAAAATGTGTATTAAACCAGTCTACAGCCATCCAGCTCCTAACGATTTCAATAGGCCCAAAAATGGACCATAGTATTATAGCTTCTTGAGTCAATTTATGTTTGTTTGGTTTTGGTTGGCTGCCTTTTTTTTTTTTTGGTAATTCTGTTTGCTAGAAATATGACAGTTTCCATGTTGCACAGGGGAGAAGACTTGTGTGATTTTTTTCAAGAATGGCTAAGTGCTATGTATGTGAACTTCTGCCACAGCAGAGGTTAATTTTTTGTAATTTAATGCAGTTTCTTTGTTTTCCTTCTCCTCTCTTCTGTGTTCTCCATATCATTTCTAGAACTGGGGAAGATCTATCAGGCTGAAGTTGAAAGATGATGAGGAAAGAACAGATGAGGATTGTTGTGGGTTTTTGTCTGCAAAATTCAAGCTTGCTTCTTCAATGCTACTGCCTGAGAAATTCAGTCCTAGTGCCAATAGTTTGGGAGGGCAGCTAGCAAGGCAGTATATATACAAAAACAAAAAATTTGTTCTTACATATTCAGATTATAATGGAGGTTTCTCTTGGCACACTCTATTAAAGAAAAGATAAGGTAACCATGAAAGTACTGTTGAAAAAGTAGTAAGCCATCTCTGTTCACTACTCTCCTTGTCTGCGATGTAATCTTAACTGAAGAGCGATATGAGCCAGCTCTGAAAAATTTGATTCCAGAAGAATAAATTCCTGTTCCCAAAGATGCATAAATGTCTCTTTGAATGAAGCTCTCTATGCAAGCCTTGTTATGTTTATAATTGGTCACCCCATTATGGAAGCCCTTGATACAGTTAGTTTGTGGTTTAACAGAGGCTTCTCCTTGTTCAAAAATATTTTCTGAGCTGAGACACCAGAAAATAACAGATTAAACTTGTTTTTCAGGCATCTTTCCCAGGGAACTTGCAACTAGTCCTCGTTCTGCGCCCAACAGGATTTTTTCATCGAGCTCTCTCAGACATTGCTTTCAAGTTCCACAAAGATGAGTTTAAAATGAAAGTACCTGTAAGTAATACTCTGTTTCCACTTCATTGTCAGGGATCTGTTAAAGTACTTACTCTAGCCAATGATGTTTATATTTTTTAAAAAACTTTGTAAATATATAGACTAATGATATTCAAGAAGGTGGGGTGGTTGTTATTTTACCTATCAGATACAAATTTACAGGGTGAGAGCTAGTCAAGATATGTTCTCCCCAATTCTTACTTATTTTTTGGAACCAGTCCTTATATGCCAAATCCACTAAGATACTACTGTTTTCTCCCACAGACCCAGGAGAGCAAGGAAAATGAACAAGAAATGAATGAGATGCTGTTGCTCTTAGAAAATAGCCATATGCAGTTTATCAAGATTCAAAAATAATAATAATCTGAAGTCATCAATGTTGTATAATTAATTTTTTAATATGTGCTGTTAAGCCTGGTGCTCATGCTTCTTTGCAGTTATTTTACATCATCTTCAGCAGGAACAAGTGTTAAGATTAAGATGTTTTATTTGCTTCTTTCTGATACCGAAAGGAAAGAGTTCCATCACTTGCTTCTATATGAAACTGAAATTTCTGTATTAGAGGCTGAAGAATGGCTTAGAATTCTTGATGAGAGACTTGTGACCGCTGATGGTGTTTGCTTTTTAATTTGCTGCTGCAGATCATAATGCTGGGCTCAGTATCAGAACTGCAGGGTTACATTGATAAAACACAATTAACAGAAGATCTTGGTGGCACCCTGGATTACTGCCATAACAGATGGCTATCCCGTCGCACTGTAAGTCTTAGTTGTTGTTTTAACTTTTCAGTTTAATCAGCCCTTCTGTTTTATACCCTGTCATTTATAAGACATATTCCAAGTGATGCAAGTTGACTTGCTCTGAGATGTTCCCAATGGTACTTAGTCATCTTAGGGAAATAATATGAGTAATAATTTGGGAGTGGTTTTCTGAATGCTTGAAGCAAAGGAACTACAGTATATTGTTGTGTTGAGGTTTGTTGTTTTTGCTACAAGAAAGAAAAAGCTCAAGTTGTAAAATAACTCCAGATTATTAAAATATGAGGAAGATATACCTGATACAAGCCTAGGAAAACATACAATTAAGGAATTAATGGTGACGGTATCTGTTGCTTACAAAATTATGCTTAGACCATTTTTCAATCTTGTAATTAATCTGCTCGGGTTTGTTTTACAAATTGTATGTATGTGTCTGTTTGTACATGTGCATGGGATGAGCATGAAACATCTTTAATGGTTTTTATTCCAAAAGGCTATAGAAGGTTTCGCCCAAAAGGTTAAGCAAACAGCTCAGATTCTTCAGTCCTTTGGGACTGAGCTGGCTGAAACAGAACTACCAAACGATGTGCAATCAACCAGCTCCCTTCTTGCAACACACACAGAAAAGAAGGACAAAATGAAGGTATGTAAGTCTTGTTAAGATGCTGTGTTCTAGTTAAACTGTGATTTAATGTATGGCTAACAATGTTAATAGAAAACCTGGAGGGTATTTGAAGTTGATAGACAATAATGTCAAACATTGAAATATTACTGAACTTGTTTTACTTGGTTTGAAGTTAAGAATCTTCTTACTACTTTCAAAAAGGACAGTTCTTGTGGCTATGTGTACTTATTTGCAAATACATAGGAATTTGTTTCCACATATAAATTGTTATGGGTGTAGTGGTGAGTTTTAATTTGTAGTTTTCTTTGCAACAATATTTTTTTTTTGTATTTGAATGCACAGAACCTTTTGAAGAATAGACAAATATTCTTTGAAATCATCTTAAATTAAAACTGGGGGTTTCAAAACTGCACATCTAAAGCTTGTGAGATATTTGTAGCATAAGGAGACATGAGAATGCTATCTGTCAAGAAAATTCAACTCAGTATAATACTGTCTGAAGACCCTTAAGTGTACAAAAAGCTGAAGTTTAGCATCTAGTGTCTTTATTCATTGTCAAGCACTGCTTTTAATCAAACGATGCTTGCTCTATTGAGATTAAAACAAAATATTTTTTCCAGTTTGTTGCCTTGTGGGGTCTGCTTAAAAAAAAAAAAAAAAAAAAAGCCAGTGATTACAGAATTCTTCAGTATGTTTTCTTGTTTATTTATTTGCTCTTGTTTTGTTTTTTTTTTTTTTTTAGGAGGATATAAGGTTAGCAGTAGAACAGGGAGATGATGTCCTTGGAAGTATTACAAAACCAGTTACTGAGAACCCTGAATACAAACTGAATCAAGACCAGCTAGACAATCAAACAACAGTGGAAAGGTGAGAGGAGTGATATGCTGAACAAGCTGTATTTATGGGGTTTTGACCCTTAACTGCCTCTATTACTTAATTCTATATGCATGCTTAGCAAGTAAACAAATGTTGCAGTGTGAATAAATAAAAGGTACTTGCAGAAGCAACTCTTCCGTTATCAGATCTGTCTTTAGCAAAGTAATCCCCCGCTGTCCATTACTGGGTCAACCTGACGGTAAGGAAATGGGCAACATGTTTTGGGGTTCAGTATGCACAATATAGTGCTGTTTGATTTTGTGGTTTTTGGTGTTGTGGTTTTTGTTGTTGTTATGTTTTAGGTTTTTTGTCAGGCTTGGACTATATAGATGAGCATGTTTTCCTTAGTTTAAAGAATATTGGTGCTTAGTTTCAAAGACTGAAGTGCAATCCAAGGAAATTTTGCTGTTGTAGGGAAAGCAGGAGAAGACAGAAGTAATATATATCCCTTCTTTTCAGTGGATTTGTCCACTTTTGTTAATTCCTTTTGAATTGAAGTGGAAGGCTTATTTTTCTTTGAACCCTCCTTAAGGAGCTTCTGACATTGTTAATATCTTATCAACGTACTTAGTAGTCTTTAAAGGGCTATTAGGGAGTGCTCCGCTTTAGAAGTATCTGTGCACAAACTTCCTATAGCTTCCTTTGGGTATATAAGTAATAGCTGTTATTGTCCTTTGCTTCTCCCACTCCCCCTTAAATTACTGCCAGTTTTGAAGACATTATATCATCATAGCACAGATGTAAATTTAAACGAAGTTATAAAAACATAGCTCATTTCCCCAAGGCAGCATTTTGCATTCTTTTTTTGTCTGTCATTCTGTGTTCTGTTACACTTGGACTGACTTTTCTTTCCAAGTAAGTGTCAATTCCAATGGACAAAGCTTGGCAGAAGTCACTTTTTCGGGTCATTGTTGCTATTAGCTATCTGAAGGATAATCAGGGTTGGGGTGGGGGTTGCTAATTTATCCAAAATGTTCCTACTTGATACAATAACTGACAGAAGTTGGAACAAACTGTGTATGTCTGACTAGTTTCTAATGAGTTTAACTTTTAAATCCAGGGTTCGTTTCTATGCTGTTAAAGAATAAAGTTCATTAAAATTCTGACCTACAGCCTTCCCTGGATGTAGCCTCAATACAGCAAAGTCCACCAAGGAGATAAGTCTGTAGCATACCACAATATCAAATGCGCAATTAGAAGACGGGTCAAATTCCTTAAGGTTCTTCAACCTGAATTATAATTCAAGAAGGTTCGTTTCATTGCAGTACTGCTGTACAATTGTCTATGATGTTGGAGTAGCATCTCTGTTCAGAAGAGAAGCAATGGCCTTCAGGTTTTTTATGAGCCTTGCTCCAAGGAATGAAATGTGAGGGCAGCTGGCTGGTCACAGCAATACAAAATTTTGGCAAAAATCTTCATTATAGCTCGCAGTTTAGGTCCCTTGGAGTCCTGGCCCACGTGTATTTGTAGGTTTTACTTATATTTGCTTGCACTATGTCCCCAGGTCAGAGCTGAGAAGCAGTATATGCAGCAGCTACCTTCAGATCAGCACTTGCCAGTTTTTCAGTACTTAATGTTTGTGTTGGACTTTAGTTTTACATCAGTGTTATTCTAGAAAACAATTCTGTGCAAAGCTCAAAAAAGTTTTCTGTATCCAGTTTGTTTTCTGGAGAGTATTGCTTTGGGGAGACTTTTTGTTTAATGTGGAAGATTGTATTGTCCCTTCGTTGCAACCATCATTCTTACAGGTTTGTTTTGATTTTTTTAAGGCTTTTGGCTCAGTTACATGAAACAGAGACTGCCTTTGATGAGTTTTGGATTAAGCATCAGCAAAAACTTGAGCAGTGTCTGTGCCTTCGGAATTTTGAACAGAATTTTAGAGAGGTGAGAAATTTTTGGTGCAGTCAATATTTGGTAATATAGAAGTGATTCAGAAGCAAATACTTCCCCCTCTTGTTTTTGCAGCTCGTGTGTGTGCTTGAAAACTGTCTCCAACTTTTTTTTTGTACATGTCCTTACTTGACATTCTGCTATCTTTACTACCTTGAATACTTGCCTATAGAGACATAATAGCTTCTCTTCTGCAGTGTTATTTTTTTACACAAGCCCAGCAGTGTATAAGCATTCAAAAACTCCTTTGAAATCTATTCTCCACCACAGAAGCATAATATGCTGTCTGCGATGCTTTCATCTTGCCAATAGGTCCTTTTATGGAACCAAGACTTACCTAAACCTTCTGGCTGAAATTTTATAAAACAGTCTCCAACACTGTGGGTGGGAAGTTGCAACCACAATGTTAGAAGCTGGGTGGAGGCTGAGCTAAATTTTTTACAGCCAGTTTCTGATCTCATGTTAGTTTAACTCGTGTTTAATGGCACCTACAGTCACTTCACTCTACTCTGGTGTTGAACTCAGAATATGCCCGCTGTGTATCCACAGGATCAACATTCAGAAACCCCATCACAAGTGTGTGCATACATATCTTTCTCTCAAGCAATTGGTATGGTGAGGACCTCACCCTTTGCTCTTTCCATTAATGTCTCTGCACTATTGTCATCTATTAAAAGCAAGATCATAAATGTTTCTGAGCATTATTCTTCCTGGATTTTTTTGCTAGTACCAGGAAACAAGATTACTTCACTGCCTTTTCTCTGTATTTATTTTCATTTTAAGTTGAGGATAAAAGAAGGTTGACAAAATCCTAATTTGTGTCTGTGCCCCAGTAACCGCATAACGTGAGTCACCTGATTGCAAATAGTGGCTATCAGCTATTTAACCGATATGTCTCTGGAGAGGTGGAATCAAATCATCTTCATTGATACTTACGTGTATGTCATTTCAGGTTAAAGCAGCTTTGGATATTGTGTCCGAGAGACTGTCTGCTTTCACAGATGTGGGAAACAGCTGTTCACATGCAGAGCACATTTTGAAAGATCTTGTCAACTTTGAAGAAAAATCATGTGTAAGAACTGCACTTCTCCATATTTCTAGTATGACTCTGTGTGTGTGTGCGTATAGGGAAATGTTATTTAGTTACTGAAAATATCATATGACCAGAGCTTAAGCTAACAGCAGGACAGAATTAGTGTCTAAAGTAATGTGCAGAAGGAATTTGGAGCAGTGCTTTCAACCATTGGAATGGCCCAGTTCTCAGACAACCCTTAATGAAGAGTGGAGTGACTAATCATAGAGTTGGTATGAATGTTTTATGGAAAAATTACATAAAATGTCTACATAGACAAGTTCTGCACTTTATGATCAAGGGGACACTTCCACTCCTAATAAAACCACTTATTTCATTACGACTCAAAAATGGGAAGGCTGTGTATTGAGTGTATGATATAGTAAAACAAGATCGACAAAAATATACCCCAAAAAATGTGAAAGGGAGACATTATTAACATATCATCTGGATTTCTTAATAAAATATATAAGTGAGGCCATTGCTCTTGAGGCTGAGGTGCTTTTAATTTGGGTTCAGATTGCCACCATTTTCCAGGCTGCATGAATACACATGCAAATGCACTGGTGAATAATGAAAGCATACAAGGACTAAAAGGGATTCCCTCGCAGGGACTGTATGGCTATACTCATTCATGTTTCTGAAGTACTCTGATACAATAAAGCAGGAAGCATAAAAGTTCTTAGGCATTTGGAAAGACAGAAAATCACTTTGATTTATGAAGTAAGGCAGCTATTAATTATAAATATGTCCTGTATAAAAGTGGGTTTTACTGTATAAAAAAAATAAATGGTATAACTTCTATTTTTCTTTAATTGATGTTGATTCAAGGAAATATATACTTAAATCAATGCTTGCTTTCTTAGGAAACCATAGCAAAAGCCAGAATGCTAGCCTCAGAGGGTGACACTTTCATTCAAAGCAATCATTATGCTGTGGACTCCATTATTCCAAAATGCAGTGAACTTCATCATCTCTGTGATGCCTTCACTACTGAGATGGAACGAAGGAGGAATCTACTTAACAAATCTCTAGAACTGCATAGCTTATTGGAAAAGGTAATTTTTTTGTGGAATGGTTTTGTTCCCTGTCTTGTTTGTAAAAACCTCTGTCCACCCATTGTCGTAACAGGAGGTTAAAAAATACATGGGTATGCTGAAAGTTTTGTCCTTAAATAGGTGAATACATCACAAGTAGAGGTGTGACATGTTTTAGAGCTCTTACTGTTTGAAGCTGACATTAATACATTCTGAGCCTGTTCTTTTCTCTGTTTCTAGTCTATGAAGTGGTGTGATGAAGGAATTTATCTGCTGGCTTCACAGCCTGTAGATAAGTGTCAGTCTCAGGATGGTGCAGAATCAGCATTACAAGAGATTGAGAAATTCCTGGACACTGGCACAGGCAATAAAATCAAGGAGTTGAATAAAATTTACAGAGAGTATGCACAAATCCTCAATGAGGACCTAAAGGTACCAGAATATATTTATGTATACGTATGCTTTCATTTGTTAATTTTAGAATTGCTTTCTTAAAAAGCCATCGATAAAGCTAATCCTATTAGATGACTTCATGCTAATCATCAGAGCAAGTATTTATACCTGGGAACTGGAAAGCTGACACATTTCCTTACTCAAGGTGGTAGTCGTGTCCTATGTTTGGATAGGCATCAAGGGCTCCAGAGCCTATTAATAACAAATTCAAATTTTCAGACAGTAGGATTGTTTTTTAAAAAACTTCTTCCAAATGAGTACTTGGGATATCTTTTTTATGTAGTTAAAACATGACTGTCCTTGATCCTTGCACAACTAGAAAAAAGCAGTTACAAAGCAGAATTTTAAGAGAATGACAGAATGGTCAAGGTTGAATGGGACCTCCAGAGATCATCTAGTCCAAGCCCCCTGGTCAAGCAGGGTCACCTAAAACATGTTTCACAGGATCACAGCCAGACAGGTCTTGAATATCTCCAAAGAAGGGGACTCTACAACCTCTCTGGGAAGCTTTTTTTTCTTTCTGATGTCTTCTTTAACAGAACTGTTAGGCACTTTGAAGAAAATTTCACTTTTTTTTTTTTCTTATTTGAAACCTGCATCCCATTGGTTTCTCTACAGCAAGCAGAGGAAATGTTTTTGTGATGTTCCAATTTTTAAGTGCACTAAATCGCTAAATTATGCCTTGTTGGGAGTGAAGAGTATGGTAATATTTTTATATATAGTATAAAAGCAATAGCCATTTCAAATCAATGTACCATAAATGGCTGTGTAGCTTGTTGATAGGTCACTGACAGTAATTTTTTTTTTTCCTGTGGAAATGGTAGGAGCATGTGCAAAAGGTTTTCCAGAAGCAAGAAAGCATGGAAGAAATGTTTCAAAAGAGACAAGTAAGTCTTAAGAAACTGGCAGCTAAGCAGACACGTCCTGTTCAGCCAGTTGCCCCAAGACCCGAAGCCTTTGTAAAATCTCCTTGTACCTCTCCAGGTAAGCAACTGTAGTAGCCTTTAAGTATTTTTTTCACTGTGCTCAGAAACTTGAAGAAACTAACAGCTGTAATTTGTGGTTGCACAAACATCTGTGTCAGATCCGCTCAAGTTCTAACTGCTGTTTGATTCTGGTTTACATGCTTAGGTCTTCAAAGAGATTATGTATCCAACTCAGAAAGCAATGTGCTTCGGAAGGTAAACTACAGAAGAGGAAAGGTAATTTTTTTTCCGCTGTTTTTCATGCGCATACTGCTTGAGAAAGTTGTTAGTGCAGTAGAATATTCAAGAACTTCAGAGTTCTGAGAGTGAGGCAATTCCATTGAAAATGTGATGGTATTGCCCCTATCAGAGTAACTCTGGTTTAAATAGAGGCTGCTTTGTCACTGGGCTGAGTATGAGAGAAGGTAAAGTAAATAGTTGCCTATATTAGGAAAAATGTTAGGGGCAGCAAAATATAAAAACTATGAACAGGAAACATTTATTATTTGCCAGTAGTAACTGGCTACTCTTAAAACTGACGAAAGTGAAGAGGTAGTTGTCATTGGCTCACAGATAGCTTCACCTGACCTAAGGGGTCGCCATTCCCAAGTGGGGAAGGTCTTCCTGCCCCGCCTCCAGCAAGGAAAGTAACCTGACGGCAGCAACAGAAACAAATAGTTCCCCACTGCGTTAGAGAGTTGAGTTAACTCAGCAAAGGTTCAGCAACAGTCAAGGGACGATGCAAGGAGAGATGCAGGACTGTGTGACCAGCAGGGACAAGAGCTGGAGAAAAGGGTTGGTTATTGGGGGGGGGGGGGCGCCCCGGGGGCCGGGGGTACTGAAAGCAGAACCTCTCCTTATTTCTGAAAATCTGGGATTAGCTCAGCCATTTACGAGAGTTAATTTCTACCAACCAGAAAGTTAGCACAGTACCTCATTTTTAGCTTGGAAAACAGACTAGGGCCAGCATTGCCTCAAAAATCTTATGCTGATGCTCTGATGTTGCCTTACTGGAGAGGGTCTTGAGCCATGATGTTTTCCAAGCCAGCCTTTCATGGTGAACTCCCTGTATCTAAATCTTTGTGTGCTTCAAGACTGTCATGTTGACTTTTTTTGCAGAGTTTCTGCAAAATAACTTCATTCCTAATGGAGCACAGTCTTTCCTGTGAAAATGCATGCAAATAGAGCTGACTGCAAAGCTCCATCTTTTAAAGTGCTTTCACCCCCATCTGTGATGCTGTGATTATTTTTTGTTGTTTGTTTGTTTCCTTCTTTAGAGTGAAATGACTGAACTCCATCAAAGCAGAGGAGGATCTACGATGGATGATGAAGAAAACCTAGCTGTGCTACGGCAGTAAGTATATTTTGATAAACAAAAAATGTTCTTTCTCTGATTTGTTTCCAGTAGAGTCTGAGTTTGGCTAAGGATTTGATAAGACAAGTATGCTTTTCTGAATTAAGTCTCAGTGCTTTTTGAAATGCATTGGCTGTGCTCTGTACATAGAGGAAGGTATTTCAGTCTGTCTGCAGCATTATTTGTAGTTTATATAGTACCAGAGTCTAGCTTTGCTTCAGCAAGGTAATGCTATGGCAAGAGAACTACATATTTTCATTTCAAAGACAACATAGTTTTGAGGAATAAGCCTCCTGTAAATCTATCCGAGATTTTGGCCTCCATGCTTCAGAGAACTTTTGAGGTTTTTTATTTGACTCTCTTTAGTCCCTGTTTTGACAAATCTTAAGAAAAATCAAATTCATGTATAAAAACTACATAGTATCACATATATTCCAAAATTAACTTAATACCACCTGTGTGTGGTGTAGCAGAACTTGCATTTCTACCTGAAGACTGGATGCTCTTGCTGTCGTTTCACTGTTGTAAGCATATACTAAATCATCCAGAATTACAAGTGGGGGGAAAAAAAAGTATGCTTGCTTGACTATTAAGGAAATTGAACTTTAAAATGAGGCACTGTGATATTTCTAAGTATGGTGTAAAGCCTAAAATTTAAAATGACCAGTGTATCTTGAAATCTGTATTTGATAATTCTTTGCAGCTCTAACTCTTGTAAACACAACATAAACAGATTTTGTATGTACAGTGATAAAGCTGTTCACTGCTTCAGTTCAGCTCTTACAACACTTAAAATGCTAGCTTTTGGCTTTTTTTCCCCCATTTAAACACATTTTCAAGTTTAAAACATTTTTAAAATGCATGCTTCTCAATAAGGATACATGAACTGTTGACAGAAATGTCAATGAAAATCTCATTTTACTTGAACTGGAAATGTTTCTTTTATTGTCTGCAGGAAAGTAGAAACAGACAAAGTTAATGTTGCCTCAATATTTTGCATAAGTGAATAGGCCTTCTTTAATTACTGTTCTTTGTTTACAGGCATGTAATTAATGAACTTATTGAAACTGAAAGAGCATATGTGGAAGAACTTCTCTGTGTTCTTGAGGTAAAGATTAAATTTCACTGTGGCTGATATGAATCTAATTCTGTTTCATTTCATGGATGTTTGTATGCTTTCCTTATTGTTCTAATGCCTCCTCTTGTCTCATCAAGCAGTATGGTTGTTACATCTCTCCTGTCTTGTATTTTCCCGTCTCATATTCCAGAGGCAGGCATGTACAATATTTTTCCTAGAAATACCTATGCAACTAGGATTTTATATTAGTAAACACAAATTCAGCAGAAAATAAGATATGCTTAATTATTTAGGTAGAACACAGTGGCAATTGTGATGGTCATTAATTCCTGCAGAAGTTCATTCCAGAATCTTGGGTCAGCTCCAGGAAGATCGTGTCATAATGGAATGTGAATTTGCATTGAGAGAAGAAATTCACACTAGAATGTGAATTTGCGTTGAGAGAATTTTGTGTCAGAGTAGCAAACTGACTTATCCTTCTTTATAGACCTTTAGGTGATCTTCCAATTATCGTAGGTACAACAATGCAAAAGAGTGCCTTGGAATAATAACATCATCTTGATTCAAAATTGTGAAGGAAACAAAGGTGTTTCCTTTACTCCATGCTTATGGAGGCATAATTACGGTACTGTGTGTTGCTTGTAGAAATATGGTACAGGGCTCTGTATCGTTCCTCAAATTTGTCAAGTCTTCATACATGGACACATCATTTTGCTGTAGTCCAGTTTGATTGTAGGAGATGACAAAGTTTCAGATAACTTGAGGGTGAGTTATTTCAGTCGAGCTGTGTCAAAACTGAGCCAGTTGGGCACTTGTGGTATCCGTGCAAATGTTAGGCTCTTAAATAGGAGCTGTCTTAAGTTATGGACTAGCAGTGATAATTTCTGGGTAGATAACCTCAAGTAAGAGTAGTGCAGGAACTCTGGCCTTGCCTTTGCCTATTTTGTGCTCAGCTCCCAATAGCATTCCTGTTCTGGGTTCTGTCCAGGTGCTGGGACATGTCAACAAAAGTATAGCTGTCTGATGTGTGGTAATAAAGCAATATAGGTCTGGAGTGGATCGTAAGGATTGCTTTATTCCTTGCTTTTGCATGCAATATGGTCTGTATAATTCTGTTCTTAAGATCAAATAGTTGAAGGATTTGGGGTCCTTCCTGCTGATACTGGAGGGTGTTACAGAGTCTTTCTATTCCTCTAGTATTTCTCTTGTTTCACATAGAGTATAGTACAACCTTTTTGTATTGCTAGGTCAAGTGCTCTTCATTTTCTGCCCATGTGAGAGACCCTCCAGCACTCTGACCATGCCAAGCTCACTTCTCAGTATCTCCTTGAAGTTTGTTATTCATCTCTCTTGAACTTGGGTGATCAGAACTGCCAACAGTAACTTTGGATCAGATCCTTGCTGGTGTATGGTTCAATGGCAGTCTTCCAGCTTTTGTGTAATTCTTATTAGTAGTCCATGGCTCTGACTATTTTCCCAATTCCTTTGTTTCTCCTATGGTATTAATCTTTCCAATTTTCCTGTAAAAATAACTTGGTACTCTTTTATATGGACAATGTCTCTTTTATGTCGCATTTCTTTGCTATGCATTTTCTGTCTGCAGAGGATTCCAATGGAAAATGAAAGGTAGTTTTTTAAAGGAATGTTTAAAAAAAAAAAAAAAATCTAATCCCAAGCTTATCCAAATGTCTGAATTCTTGAGGGTAGCTGACTTACTTTACCAGCTAGTTCTCCTACTTTTTGTTGTTTTGACATAACTTTGAAATTGAGAGTCTTGATTGTAGGTGCAATTTTGCTTATCCTTTTTATTAGAAATCTGTCGCTAATGCAGTTGTTTTTTTTCTGTGACCACCTTGTCTATGACAGTGTGGTTTGGGGGAAGAGAGAGATCTGATCCAAACCTACAGTAGGTCACATCATCTTCCTTCAGCTGTTTAATGCATTAATAGCTAAATCTTGCATCATTCCTAATATGTGTTCTCCAATCCGTATGATCTGTTCTTTGGTACATATGGTTTGGTTCAATTCCCCTGATTAAACTGACAAATTCAAAGGATATTGTTTTAGCTTGTTTGCCTCTGAGAAGATGACTAAAAGGCATTTGGTAGTTCATTCACACAGGAGTCTAAGAAAAGCAGGTACCATTATTTGCCATTAATTTAAGTTATTCCATCACACTTGCTGCGTATTACTATCACCGGTACTAAAGCATTCTTGCACTTTTTTCTTTTCTTTTTCCTTCTGTCTCTGTCTGTCTTTCCTGTGAAATTTGTTAATAACAGAATAGTGTCCTCAGGGCACTCTTGAGCTAAGCCACATATGTGCCCTCTTTTCTTTATTTGTGCCAAATATGCATATGCAGAGAATGTGGCCTTATACGATAAATGGAAGATGTCATAATCTCAAGTTACGGCTTTGGGTGGCAAATCTAATGAAAGTATCTTTAAAATAGAACTTGTAGCTTAATGATTTCTGTTATCTGTAGAAATAACTGTAGTCATAGAATCATTAAGGTTGGAAAAGACCTCCAAGATCATTTAGTCCAACCTTCCCCCAACCACCAATATCACCCACTAAACCATGTCCGTAAGTACCACATCCAACCTTTCTTTAAGCACCCTCAGGGACGGTGACTCCACCACCATCCTGCTCCCTCATCATAAAAGCTAACACTCACATGATGATTTCCATGTGTACTGGAACTGTGGCTTTAAACTCAGATGTGTAAATTCTAACACAAAAATCAAACTGTGACTTCTAAGGAGAATGAGAATTCATAGCCTTTGGTTGGTGAAACATTTGCAAACATTGTTTCATCCTTGCTCAACTAAGAATTCCAATAATTATTCATACATCTTTCTAAGGACTTTAGGTGTGTTCTTCTGGACTGAGGGAAGAACACAATTTGTAGACTTATTTCATGATTAATACTGAACTTTTTTTGCTATTTATCAGCCTGCAGAGGCAGACTGCCTTATAAGAGTGATAAATACTACAAGTAAAAGGAAATGATCAGTGGGAAATGATCACTGTGCCCCTCTTCTGTGTTCCAGGGGTATGCTGCAGAGATGGACAACCCCTTAATGGCTCACCTCATTTCACCAGAACTCCAAAACAAGAAGGATATTTTGTTTGGGAATATGGAAGAAATTTATCACTTTCACAACAGGTGAGGATTTGCATTCATATATAAAAATAGCATTTGAATGGGATTCTTGTATTCTTAATCTGACCTAAATTGCTAAAAGATGCTTACTGAGTCCCATCTGGCTGTCTATCAAGTCAAAATTCATATTACTTTGGGGGCGAAGATCGAAGTGTTTACAAATGATGAGTAAAACTGTGTGAAACTGTATTTAAATGTTCTCAGAACACAGGTAAAGTTTTGCAGAGTGGTCATATTGAGCAAAGGTATTGTGATCTGGTTGCAAGCTAATTAAAGCAAAGTTTGGGGATTTATTATTATTTTTTGATGAAACTTACTGTGGAAAGTAAATCATTATCCTAAAGCACAAATTCTCAATACTTTTGTATCTGCTTGAGGCTGTTTAATGTTATACTCAAGTGACCTTCTTGCTGCTAGAAAGGTGTTTTTCTTCATGTGATAATATTGTAATGGTTAGAAAATAAGTATTTTCAATAGATATAAAGTGTATTAAATTGTTGTTTCTTATTCAGGAAAAACTAAACTTTAGGTTTTGCCACTTTTTTTTTTTAATTATTTGCTCTGTGGTGTTTGGTAGCATTTAGAAGGAAAAAAACAAAGACTTTAAACTGTACAAATCCTGCTGCTTAATACACAAGGCAGGAAAACAAACTTTTTTCCTGAAAAAAAATCTTGTATTTCCTTTCTATTGCAGCAAGAGTAAGCTAAAAGAAATTGGTCAGAATGTTTGTTCATTTCATTTTGCTATCCCTTTTTAAAAACTTGATCTAGAACAGCTGTGTTAATTTCATAGTACAGAAATACAACTCTGTTTACTAAGTTTAGAAAACAAATTGCAAGAACCTGATCATTTACTACAACTTTTTTTAACATGTGCTCTAATAAAATCTTCCTTGTAGAATATTCTTGAGAGAACTAGAAAACTATGTAGAATACCCAGAACTGGTAGGACGCTGCTTTCTGGATCAGGTATGTGTCATCTCTCGCTGGCATTTTATTCATAAGCTATTCTAAGACTGTTACAGATGAAAGTAATTTTCATGTGGCAAGTGCCACCAGATCCCCTTTGTTTGTCTTGAACAGGTTTGAGAGTTGGGGATACTTTCCACTGTGTGGAGTAATTAATTTTGATAGAAAGAACTACTGGAGTGTTGAAAGAAAATTGCTTTATTAAAGTTGCATTTAGGAAAACATGAAGAGGAGTCATGTACTGGATCATTTCACATCACTGTAACTGAATGTTTTATTTGATTAGCTTTCCTTACTGGAATTTTGTTTTTCTGTTTTCTTTATATAAAACAACTCAAAAGTCCTTTATTATTATTATTATTATTATTATTATTATTTTATTGTGAAAACAGAAAGCTATGGCAAAATTAAACTTTTTAATCTGGGATTTATTAAAAAATGAGTCTCATCTGTAGTATGCCAAAGGCTGAATGGGAATCTGTTTATGGAAATCAATCTTATTCTGTTGCTGCTGACTGTGGAAGCTGTAAAACTAGAAGTAGTCATCCCTCTCCCTACCATTTACTGGAAGCAGCCATGAGGGATGGTGTTTCCTAAAATGGAAGGACTGAGGTGCTTGCTGACTTCCTACCTGGCCTTTCAATTAAATCTATAGTTACGACCTTTTCAATGCAGTCTTACTTCCTTTCGCTTTCAACAAATGTTGAAGTGATGCTGTTCTAACTCATCTGAAGTTGGCAGATGTGTGAAAACAGATACAGGATGGTGAGTTTCCTGCAGAATTAGAACTGTGAGCCCATGTCTAGGTTTATAATAAGGTGATTGTGAAGCCCTGCAGATGACTTCAGAGTATGTAAAACCATTCATGAGTTATTTGGGATTTATTTTTTTTTTAATGCAACAGTGAAATAAGCTACAGAAAAGCTCAGCATCTAGACAGTATCTAATTTAAGGTCAACGGAGGGGCTGTACAATTCTTGGGTTGGCTATCTCTGTAAGAGAAAGTGGAAAAAATCATGAATAAGTAAGTTTCAGAAAGTGAAATTTCATGAATAAACAAATAAAAATAATAGATTACCCATGCATGCAAGTCTCTTGGAGCAACAAAAGCACCATGAGACCTGTGTAAGCAACCATGAATAAAAAATAGCAAACTCTTGAAGACAATGTTGAAGTGATAAGGGGGCAATAAATAACTTGATAAAATAGTAATAGATGTAATAATAGTAAAGAGATGTAAAAATAGTGAATAATAATAGTAAATGGATGATAAAAACTTGGTAAAATAGTAAATAAATGACTTAGGAAAAAATCCATTGAAAAGCACAAAATACAAACTTGTAAAAAAAAATAAGGGGCAAATATTTTTTTTAATAAGTTACACAGAGGGATTCACATTCTGGAATTAAATTAAATTAAAAGATTACAAATTTTTTGTATGTTAGTGTAAATATATTTGTAAATATAACATGTCTCTTCATAAGGTGCCTAATATTAACTGAATATTAACTATTAAACTGAAACAAAAATTAACAGGAACCTTTTATTCATATATTCCATACATAAGATGTATTTAGTGAGTTTGAATAATTGTTTTTGTTAGGGATGCCTCAAGGAATAGGATTTTTTTTTTCCTTAGCTTTATTTACTGTGAAAAAACTTCTTACAAACTTCATCTGAAATCATAAGAATTTAGTAATATTTTGCTCTTCTCCCCAATTTCAGATGGAAGACTTCCAGATTTATGAAAAATACTGTCAAAATAAACCTCGATCTGAAAGTTTGTGGAGGCAGTTTTCAGATTCTGTATTCTTTCAGGTATGCTTGCTTGAGTCTCTGAAATATTTCTGTATTTGTTTTATGTTTAAATTCATAATTTATCTCAAGAACAAATGATAAAAAATATTGATTTGTGTACCAATGAAATCTGACACTGATTACAGGAATGTCAAAGGAAACTTGACCACAAGCTCAGTTTGGACTCATACTTGCTGAAACCCGTTCAAAGAATAACCAAATACCAGTTATTGCTAAAGGTATGTGTTATGACACTATGTAATTTTGTGTTATTAAACTAACTGTATTTTTTGCCTTTTTTTAATCCTGCTTCTCTCATCCTGCTGGAGAGAAATTCAGAAGTTAGTAGAGAGGTGTATAAATTAAAACAGAAGGAAATTCCAGTCTATCAACTTTCAGCTCAGTTCCTTTCTTTCAGCCAAAAAGCTGCTAGTAGGCAGGCAAACATTAAACATTACCACAGAGGCACCATGTGTAACTTCTTTTGCCCTTACATTTCTGCTGAAGAGAAGAATGAAGACATTGATTAGGAAAAACAAAAAGACCACGAAGGTTTTGCAACAAAGAGAAGAGAGTGTCAGAAGTACATGCTACTTGTCAGTTATAATGGCCTCATGCATGTCACAGGAATTAGCCTTGCTGGATTTGAGAAAGTGTCCGGAAAGATTCAGTTAATCACAGTCTTCAAAGCAACTCACATTCTAGGAAATGTACTTAACTGAGCACACTGTATGGTATTTTTGCCACTCTGGTTCATTTAGACATACTGAGAGAGCAAAATGAGAGGAATATACTATTATAAATTTTAAAATGAATGTCTAAGTCTTTGCCATGCTTAAAATTGACTTGTTTTAGGAAATATTTACCACATAGACACGAGTTTCAACCATTTTTTAACAATAGTTTACTATTGCGTTAAAACTGAGTTAAAGTTAACAACTTTTAAAGAATTAATTATTTAAACTTATCTGAAGAGAAGAGCATTTGAAAGGCTTTCTATTTAAAGTGTCTTTACTTTCTACACTCTGTTAGTAAATGCTTATTCTCATGCTATGAACCCTGTGGGGTTCCACATGAATTTGCCGCTATGGTCATCTGGAACCAAATTAGAAGATGCAGCTTCACCAATAAGCACATTGGAGAAGGATTACGTTTTTAAATGCATAGACAGTGCTCGAAGTTTAGGTCTGTGACTAGCATTCCAAGCCAACCCAGGTCTTCACAATAACTCAAATAATAAATGGAATTTGCGTATATTTGCTAGTTTTAAAAGTAACAAATGTTTCAGGTTTGTTTATTTGCTTTAAAAAGGGGATGTGACACTGGGATTTTTTTGTTTGTGGTGAAAAATACTTGCCAACTTAGTCTTGTAAAATTCTTAGGTATTGCTTATAAAAAAAAAAAAAGGTTTGGATGAATGTGTGGCTAATTAGCAGCAGAGATAAGAAGTAAAGAAGACCGTGGGGTCTTCTGAGTTAGTCAGTATTTAATCCACTAGATTATATGGTGTTGACTTCACTGGATAACTTCAGAAATGTAGGCCAAATTTGGTGTTAAAATTCAAATATTCCTAGTTATTGCTGTTTCCAAAACTTAAGTATGTTGTCATTCCTTGCCCACTCAGGAAATGCTGAAATACAGTAAGAATTGTGAAGGTGCTGAAGATCTCCAGGAGGCATTAACTTCTATACTGGGTATTCTCAAAGCAGTTAATGATTCTATGCACCAGATAGCCATTACAGGCTATGATGTGAGTAACAATATTTTATTTTTATTTTTTTAAATACATATGTACGGTGTACTTACTCCCTGTTGCATACTAAGAATGAGAAGAATGTTGTACAAAAGATGCCTTTAAACTGCATTATGTAATTATGTGATAATGGGAAAAGGATCTATATACTCTTCTGAATAATATTTTCCTTTGTCTACCAAAGTTTTCTTCCTTTGATCTACTTGACACCAAGATAGAAACAGAAAAATCATATGAACAGTGTGTTCTAGGCTACTGCCGCATGGGAGTTACTTCTTGGTTTTTCATATACATATGGAAAACTACACCTAAAACTTCTGGAAGAAGGGAGCGATGCAAGGAGCTTTGGAGCAGACACTTTGAAAAACAAATGTGTCTTGTGCCTCCCCCTCTTTCTATGTTCTTTGTATCTTTGCTACTGGTACTCTTGACTGTAAAATCCTGCCTGAACAGTGTAGGAGAGAGAGAGAATATTAAACACTGACTATATTTTCATTACCTTTCCAAACTCAACATAAACACTGATGTGAGAGATTACTTGGAATGACAGAACTTGTAAAGACCTGTTCAGAGTGTGTGTTTTAGTCAGATGTTACCTCTTTGTAGTTATAAATATCACTTTTTGTTCCAGGGAAACCTGAATGAGCTGGGCAAGCTTTTAATGCAGGGATCCTTCAATGTCTGGACTGATCATAAAAAGGGTCACTCAAAGGTGAAGGATTTGGCACGCTTCAAGCCAATGCAGCGACACCTGTTCCTCCATGAGAAAGCAGTGCTGTTCTGTAAAAAGCGAGAAGAAAATGGAGAGGGATATGAGAAGGCACCTTCTTATAGCTACAAACACTCCTTAAATGTAAGGCACTGAGCAGTCCAATAAGGTAGTGGTACTGAGGGCCTAGGTTGCAATAATACGAGTTCTGTGTTTTGGTTTGGTTTGGTTTTGTCAGTGAAAATGCATTACAGTTTTGCAGTGTAAACTTCACACTTTTAGGCAAACATAATGGATATCACACGTCTGTGTCACTTTGTGTTGCTGGTTGCAGGTAGGGAATTCTCCTCTGAGAAAATCTAAACCATACTAGTGTAGCTGAATGGCAATTGCATTAATCCCACAGAAAATATAATAATGTGCTTTTAAAAATAGATGTCAGATTTGTCGGTATGCATTTGAAGAGACAGCTTGTGAATGAGTCTCAATTTAATGAATCTAAGCCTTTCTTCCCTCTGAGGTAGCCAAGCTGACATGAAGCACTGAATGTCCAAAATGCAGATTGTGTTATTAGTAATTCTTTTCCTTGAGGGAGAAACCAAATATGGTGTTGCTTTTCAGAAATGGATTACAAAATAATATTATTAGTCTTCTGCTTCCACTGTTATCTTAATTGCAATTCGGTAGGTCAGCTTCTGTTCTCTTTGCTTCTAGATGGCAGCAGTTGGAATAACAGAAAATGTCAAAGGTGATGCAAAAAAATTTGAAATCTGGTATAATGCAAGGGAAGAAGTTTACATCATACAGGTAATAACATGCCACTACCTTTAATTTTTTTTTTAAAAAAAAAAAAAGCATGTGGGGTCTAGCCCAACAAGATCTGTTTTGTTTTGTTTTTTTCTTTCCTTTATATCACTAACAAAGTGATGTAATAGTGATAAAAAAAAGTGGTGAGAGAATGTAAAAACAAAACAAAAAAGCCCACAGTAAATAGGTTAAATCATAAGGTAATTTTGTAAATGATACTTTTCAAATACAGTGTCTTATTTTAAAAAAAAATAATAATAATTAAATCCATGTTTCCCAATATTTGTGGGGGATATTGCATATGCTGTTGCTATTGCTTTCACTGGAGTTAGTGGATTTTGGGGAGAATCATAGATCAGAGAAAGGTTTGGGTTGAAAGGGAACTTAAAGATCACCTAATTCCAACCGCCTGCCATGGGCAGGGACACCTCCCACCAGACCAGGTTGCCCAAAGCCCCATCCAGCCTGGCCTTGAACACCTCCAGGGATGGGGCATCCACAGCTTCTCTGGGCACCCTGTGCCAGGGCCTCACCACCCTCTTGGTGAGCAATTTCTTCTGAATAATCTAAATCTCCCCTCTTTTAGTTTAAAACCATTACTCCTTGTCCTGTTGCTACACTCCCTGCCAGAGTCCACCCCCACCAGTTTTCCTGTAGGCCCCTCCTAGGTACTGGAAGGCTGCTGTAAGGTCTCCCCAGAGCCTTCTCTTCTCCAGGCTGAATGACCCCAACTGCCTTAGACTGTCCACACGGGAGAGGTGCTCCAGCCCTTTGATCATCCTTGTGGCCCTCCTGTGGACTTGTTCTAATACTTCCGTGTCCTTCTTGTGCTGGGGGCCCTAGAGCTGAACACAGCACTCCAGGTAGGGTCTCATGAGAGCAGAGCAGACGGGTAGAATCACCTCCCTCATTCTGCTGGCCACACTTCTTTGGATGCAGCCCAGGATGCAGTTAGCTTTCTGGGCTGCAAGTACACATTGCCAGCTCATGTCAGCACCCCCAGGTCCTTCTCCTCAGAGCTGCTCTCAATGCATTCCCCGCCCAGCCTGCATTTGTGCTTAGGATTGGCCCATCCCAGGTGCAGGACCTTGCACTTGGCCTTGTTGAACTTCATGAGGTTTGCACAGGCCTACCTCTGAAGCCTGTCCCTCCAGATGGCATCCCTTCTCTCCTGCATGCGGACCGCACCACACAGCTTGGTGTCATCAGCAAACTTGCTGAGGGTGCACACAATCCCACTGTCCATGTTGCTGACAAAGATGTTAAGCAGAGCCAGTCCCAATACTGACCCCTGAGGAACACCACTTGGTAACAAGTGGTCCATTTGATCTCCACTTGGACATTGAGCCGTTGATCCCAATTTTTTGTGACAATCCAACCAATTTCTTACCCACTGAGTGGCCCATCCATTAAATCCATGACTTTCCAATTTAGAGACAAGGATATCATGGGATACAGTGTCAAATGTTTTGCACAAGTCCAGGTAGGTGACGTCAGTTGCTCTTCCCCTACCCACCAATGCTTTAACCCTGTTGTAGAAGGCCACCAGATCTGTCAGGCACAGTCTGACCTTAGTGAAACCATGTTGGCTGTCACCAACCACCTCCTTATTTTCCACGTGCAAGGGAGCCAGGGTAAAACTGTAGCATTTGCACAGTCTTCTCACTCAGTATGTTCTACTTCTTACAAACAGTTTCTGTTCACTGAGAGACTAGATAGAAGGTCTAGCTGTCCCTCTTGAAGGATTCCTCCAAGACTGTGCTTTGGCTTGAAGCTCTTTGTGGAAGAAGTATTCTCTGCTTGATGGCTGATTGTATTTATTTTTGGGTAGGCACCAACTCCTGAAGTTAAAGCTACTTGGGTAAATGAAATAAGAAAAGTGCTGACGAGTCAACTGCAGGCATGCAGAGGTAAAATATTTTGGATATATACACGCGTATGTATTTTTCATCTCTTTTCTCTTTGAACTTCAAAACCTACTCTGTTCACTGTGTAGGACTGTAAAAATGAAAAACTTAGAACACAAATCAGTTTAATGGTTCTTTTTCTTTTCTCCATTACAGAAGCTAGTCAGCACAGAACACTTGAACACACACAGAGTTTACCTCTACCAGCATCATCTTGTACAAGGTAAGTAAGTTTGTTGTCAAATCAGTCAACTTGTTTTGCAAATACACTAACACATTCACTTTATAGTTCTTTATTACTCCTGTCCCTTAATGCTGACCCTTACATCTTAGAGCTTTTTAGGTCTCTTTCTAATATAAAGCTGTAAAGCTTGGGGTTTACACATCTCCAGAACGGACAGCATGGAGTATACATCTCCAGAACTGATAGTTCTGGAGAGCAACAGTGCCACAGGTTTTATAGATATGTAATTTTCTATGCCAGCCAAAATTCTGATGGTATTATAGTTCTCTTTGTTGAACAGCTAATTATATACTTTACACCCCAGGTAAGAGTTACGTAGCTATGTGAAGCAGCCTTTTTCTTTGTTCTTTGTTCTTTTCTCTCACCATTTTTATGCTATTTTTCTTTTTGTCCTCTGCAAGGGCATTCTTTTCTGTTTCTTTCTTTTTCTTTTTTTTCTCTCCTTCGGCTTTCTTACTAAGTGAAGTGTTCATTCCTCCAGTGTCTCAAGTCTGGAGTCAAGCTTTTTAAATTTTTGTGTTTTGTCCTTCACAATACTGAGCTATATAAGTAAAGTCTTTTGCTTTCTCCTGCTGTTATGCCCTTATCTGACCTCTGCTACTCATTTTTTTTTTCCTCATGCCATTATGTGCATGTGTGTATGTATGGGTTTTACCCATAAGCCCACATACTCATATGTTTAGTCATTCCCATGTGGTGTGTGCTCAAATATGTATCAGTAGCGCTCTGCCCTCATGCTTCATGCAAATACTTAGCACTTACAGAGAATTTCCCAGATACATAGTATTCATGGGATCTCTCTCCCTTTCATTCCCAATCCGAGGTGTAATGGGAATCCAGCGGCAAGATTCAGCATATCATCTTTGTTCATTCCTTGTCTGTTTCCTGCATTAAGAGCTTCTAAAAGGCAGAGTTGTTTTTTTTTTCCTTTTTTTTTTTTTTTCTCCCCTCTCCTTAGCATATTCAGGAGGAAACTGTCTTCACAGAATATGACTGTAGTGAAGAGTGAGTGGAAGTTGTACTGAGCAGCTGCCTTTTCAGTAGCTTCCACTGCCATAGTATGTGTTTGCCGTCAAAAGGGGAGCTTTTCTCCTTAATATGTGCTCATGGTCTTTCTATGCACAGTCACCAGTGTGCATAGCTTCAACTCTAGAAGCTATGAACTGAGAAGCAGCTAAGAAATGGTTCTCAGCCTTTATATCTGCATGTAAAAGGCAACCCTGACACAAGGTCATCACCCTTGTTCAGATCCATTTGCTGGAGAGGGACTGATTGTCTTCATTTTCTTCCAATAAACAGTCCTTCAAGGAACAACATCAGAAACGCAAAAAAAATGGATGAGAGAAAAGCTGACCTGACAACTCTAGAAGGTTATGTCACCACAGTAGCACCAAAGTACCCTGAGAAAGGCAAAGGTGAGTTTACACGTATGTATGGTGATCTTTAGCTGTGAAGAGCATGCTCGCGCTGCAGATGCACAGGCAGATCCACCAGCACAGTAGCCATGGTAATACAGGCAAATGCAACGTTACACCTGAAGGAGCAGGACTTTGCTGCTGGTAGCCCTAAGGCAGCCCACCCACAAAGTGCTGCACGCGCTGCGTGAACGTGCCAGTCCAATCTGCCCTTACCTTGGGGGTTTTGCGTTCCTCTGTGTGCTGTGGACAGGTCCAAAGCCTCCCTAGTGAAGGAGAGACAAAAGGAGGTGGGAGGAACTATGGGTTATTTAGGCTGTAGTAGATCTTCTCGTAGAGCTGCCGGCTCCTCAGTTGCCTTCCGGATAAATTCCTTGGCATTACCTGTTTTGAAGAGGATTCTCATGAATTCTGGTTTATATAACTGAGATTATTTACTGAACTAGTGGTACTACAAACCCCTGTACAAGTAAGAACAACTTGCCCCTTGGATTCTTTGGTTGTACTTGGACTTTCATTTTATCCTTTCTCATCCTGAAATGCTAGTTCCCTGGCAGGGCTGTGAATGATTTTTTTGCCTTGACCTTTTCTTGGCCTTCTCCCCTTTCTTTCTGTGTCTCTTTTCCTTTGTAGATGACACTAGCTCTACCTCAGAATGCTCTGTACTGTCAAAAAAGCGCTTTACGCTGCAGGGCTTTTCTAACCTCAAAAGTCAGAAAGGTAATTAAAAATAATAATTACAAAAAGAAAAAGCTAGATTGTTTTCTATTTAAAGTTGTAATTGGAACATCACTTCATGTGTGTAGTGTAACAGGTTCATGTATACTTTTTCACTGTATGTATTAGCTTGTTCTCCTATGTTCAGGCTAGGTTCCTGCATCACAGACCATGACAGGGAGATTTTTTGAGAGAAACTTGCTCCACTGTCGGAGGGCGAGATGCAGTGTGGAAAGATGGAGAGCTGTTGGAGATGTGAGGGAAAGAGTGCAGTTTCCAATGCTGCTGGTCTCATTACTGGAGCATAAGAAGGAGTTTACAGTGCCCTCTTCCTGTAGAAAACCTAGAGGACATTATCTTCAGATCAAATGCCTGGCCTGCTTCTAGCTTCAGTGGATCTGCCCCAAATGTACCTGTACTTGGCAAGAAGGAATCAAGGTTTTGCTGAAGTATTTCTGTTAGCTTCCCTTCTTAACAGCACTCCTAAAGCATGACTACAGCAGAATGTGTTTTGCTAGATACTAATGTAAAGAAAAACTTCTTTATGCTTCCAGAAATGGTCTTTACTCTTTTTTTATTTTTATTTTTATTGCTAAAATATAGGGCTGTGAGATATTTCTTGCTTCCTCCTGCCAAGTAGTTGCACTGGTACATTCACTTCTTGCTTTGAACAACTATCTTTGAACAGTCTGAATTGCACTAAGATGATGACACTTGTTCAAGAGCATGACTGCTTTCGTTTCTTTTCCAAGCATCTTTTCAGAATGCCTTTTCAAAACTTGATTACCTTTGAGTTCTTTCTGGAGAGACTGTAAGGTTGTGTATCTGGTACTAATAAGGTGAGCACTAATATCCCATGCTTGCCTTGACAGAAACTCCATCTCCTACTGCTAAAAGCCAGACATTGCCAATGATCCTTCTTACAGGACCAGGTATTGCTGTAGCTCTAGATTTATTTTAAAATGATTTTTTATTTGGTAATGTTTGTCTAAAATTAAAATTAATTATATTCATTTGATGTCTAGTTCATTTTGAAAAGTTCATGTATACTTTCATCTATTACCATAAAATAAATGTCAAATCATCTTAAACTGTACATGACTAATTACCTTCTCCTGCTGTAATTGACTAATGACAGTTAAAACCAGAGCGATCACAAAAATCCATTTGTTTTCCAGTATAAACTCAAAGGTATTTAGCATGCAATCCACCTACTCTCTTTTTTCCAGTTCTTCAATCTCTCTCTTCTGTGTTTTTTGCCTATTCGTCTTTCTGCAGCTTCTCCTACCAGTCCTGACAAAAAACCTAAACGGCATGAAGTAGTGAGCGATCCAACTCCTTTTGGTTTAAGAGGTAGAGTGTCACCACATCTTGTACTCCACAAATACCCACCCATCCCTGGTGTTCCAACAGAGCACTGGGGATTACCTGTATGATGATGACGTGTGCAGCAGTGCTGGTATCTGCTGTGTTGTTCCAAACGGGCCTAGCAGCTTCTGTATACGTTGGTTTTGGTAGCACAACCTGTCAGTGTTTTACCTTGGCCTCAAATAAAGTAGCATATGGCTAAATTGGTTTTTAGAACAAGGTGGTGGGAAAGTGATGTTCTGCTGAAGAAACAAACAGAAGCTGGGTGTTAATGGAACTACAGTGGCATCCAGTTGCTAAGAGATGCATGGTTTTCCAGTTAGCATCCTTTTCCCACTGTGCTCCTTGTAGAGCGGATTTAACTTCTAAAAAAGGGGAAAAAAGAGCAGGGGGAAGGAAAGTCATGTACTCTAATTAGAGTGGGGATCATCACTGTCCTGTGGAATGTACGTTGCCTTACTCCATTTTCAGTTCGCATTTATTAGTCAGTCTTGTTGCATCTTTTTTGGTTCACAGTAGGCAATTTTCACCACCTTTTAAACCCACGATGCTTTAACTGACCCCCTAGTAGCAGTTTGCCTCCTGTCCTCCCAGCCCACAGCTAAGCAGTGAATAAAACATTTCCATTAAATGACCCGTTTCTAACTAGCAAGGCTGTTGGCAAAGGCTTAAGTACAAATCCCTGAGATTCATTAACTAGAGTACAAGGAAAGTAGTCCTTCTCTTCCTGGCTCTCTTTCCATGTGACCATCTATCTCTTTTAGAAAATATTATTCTAAAGATTAAGCTCTTTCAAGCCCTCCCACTGTCTCCTTCTCCAGGTTTCTGCAGCCTTTGTCTTTGTCTCACCTGTGGAAATGATGCTGGTTCTACTGCTGTGCTGGGGAAACTGCAACGCTACTCGCATTGTCTGAGCAGCAGGCAATGTAATCCTAGGCCAGACTTGTGCAGAAACTCCACAAGTGTGGATATGAGAGTTACAGTGTTAATTTTCTGCATATGAGACCCACAAGTATCATGGAAACTCCTAAATCATTGCTAATTTACATTAAAACTTCCAAGTCCTCTGGACACACTTCTGAATTGCTGTCCTGTCCAGCAGCCTCTCACTTTAAGAAACAAAATCAAGTAAATGAATTTAAAACATCTGATAGCTCCCCCTTTCTGTCTTGCACTTTCTGATCTCTTTTTTGACAGACTTTTTCTCCTTCACCAACTCAGAGGGATAAACATGCGGTGAGCTCAGCCGTTTCAGGATGAAGCTGCACCAGATGATGGTCACAGCTTCTCAGTACACAACACACTGCCCTCACTTTTTTCCTTTCGCAATTGCATCCCTCCTACTTAAACCCCAGTGAGCTCAAGGAAAGTGAATTAGTGACAGAATCCTATCTTGGAGATGGATTCTGTCTTTGTAAAGAAACCTGTGGGCCTGTTTCTGAAGAGAAGCAGTTTATGAGTTCTGAGTTTTCCTGGCACCGTCGAATCTAAGCTTGCTCATAGTCTTTCCTTACGTCTCTGCCACTTCCTTGCATGCTCTGCCTTTACAGGGAGCTCTGGTGTAGTCACATCATGCGGAATACACACGTGCACGTTGAATCAGCATGTGTAAACTCAGAGCCTTCAGTTAGTTATGTGACCGTGGTGACCACTTTTTTCTCCACAGATGAGATGGGCTTGTTAGAGTGCCAGCTTGTATGAGGAATAGGCGTACTGCTGCTATGGCAGGATCAGGCAGGTCTGCTCCTACCTCTGTTAACATAATATTGAAAAGAAAGGCAAAGGAGCTGCTACCCAAAATGTTCCAAAAGAGCAGGCCAGTGAATGTGATGCCATGGGAAGAGCAATTACAGTGGTGTCACTTTCTTTTTCTTTTGCGCAACTTTTTGGTTCTGTTTCTAATGAGAGCTTGGAACAATTAGAAGAAACCAAGTTTTCTTCTGTTGCATTGTTCTTAACTTGGAAATAACAGAAAGGGTTTTAGCTGTGTCCCATGGGCCTACTAGATGTGTGCTTCCAATGAAATTTGCATGGAATACAGCAGGAACTTGTTACTCAGTTTCTTCACAGATTTCATTCTTAACCCTGGACAGGGCCAATTGGGTCAGTACGTCTAACCTCGTGCAGGTCATCCGGCAGTACAGGCGAGGTAAAAGGCCCGCTTGGTTTGGTGTGCTCTGAGTGTGATTTCTTAGATTGCTTTGGTTTTACTCTGACGATGCTCCTGGTTGTTTTTTTTCTTAATGCAGTGGCATGACCAGCCAGGCAGCAAATGTAAACTGCCTCAGCAGCAGTGAAGAGCAAAAATTCTGATGCTCACTCAGTTTAACTAATAATTACCTAGAAGTTGGGATGTTTGTTTTTCCTTTCAGTCTTTTTCATTGAGTTTTTTATTGTTACAATTTGGCTTGAACCAAAATGTTACTTGGAACTGTTTATTTGTCCTTGGTGTTTTGTCTTTCTTATTGTAAGCTCAGCACATGCATTAGCAGTTGCTGGCCTCAGTGAAAAGCATCCTGCTTACTGTAGTTTTATTTGGAAAAGGATTTTGTGCTCTCTGGATATGATCCAGCCTCATAAATAAATGAAATGCTTCACACAGAGAGAGAAAAAGGAACACTTGGCAAAAAGTGACAGGCAGGAGGTTGTTCTTGTGGTATTTGGTGCAATGACTTAACACGAAGATAACTCAGTGTGATTAAGTACCCTCGTGTCAGCCTGGATACCCTTAAACAGTAAGCTGCATCATCAGATAAAGTATGAAGTGCCTGTAGCTCCTGCTGAATTTTGACAGCTGTTAAGTGTTCAACAGTTTGAATGAGACGATGCCCATCCATCCCTTGTTCCAACAAGCTAGTTGCTTTTGGTTGACAACCAAGTGTGTTCATCCTCTTCCCGTAAAGTGCACGTTCCTGTCCTCTACCCCCTCCCAAAAGAAAGATATCTATCCGTTGTTCAACTTTGTGTAAGGCAGAAATAGGTTCTTTTTAGGTTGGGAATTTGCATTCTTTCCATTTACGTAAATCCAAATGGCCAAATTCACCGCTGTGCATTGCTACAAATCCACTTTGATGGAAATTGACCACCTTTTGCTAGCTTTGAATTTCACTTTGTGGCTGTAATAACTTGCCTGTGTAAAGTTTTCCTCCTTTTGTGCTGATCACTTCAGTGGCTTTCAGGGGGAAGAACATTCCTCCCAGTCAGTGGCACGCTGTTGCAAAGTTAACTGTTGGCTGTTTGTTCACAAAGGTTGGGCTAAAACATCTCATTCTCTTGATGCATCTGAAGAAAATGATGGTTGGTCTAGTGCTGAAGATCCACTGAATTCATCAGATGCAGAGGAAGAAGGAGGAGGAGGAGTGGGAAACGAAAAGAAGCTGGTAACTGTTGGACTGTGAAGCTTTCCTGTTGGGCTAAGCAAATGCTACTGTTGAGTGACAGTGTGTAGGAATGCTTTTGAAGCTTGCTGGAGAAAGAAAGTATCTGCCTTGAAATCCTCAGCTGGGCAAAACTCCTAGGGCAATGAAAAACATATAGTTTTCTTAGATCAACCTTTTGTTTGTACCTGAGGAAGGTGTACCTGCAGACCAGCAAGACTGCAAATGCTTATGCTGTAGTACAGAAGTCAAGTAATGACACGCTCAGCTACTGTGTCACATATGTCATGTCACTAGTGCTCCATTTTTTTGTGTTTTGTGTTTTTTTTTCCCTTGGGATTTTTTTTTTGGTAGAAATTTGAATTGTAGTAACGGAAACGTTTCACAGAATGCTTTTCAGGGTGTGGAAATTCATACACTGAATTTGCATGGAATTAAACAGCAAAGTTATACTGCCTCTCAGTGTGCATATTTACACTGTCTTCAACATGTATGTGCATGAGAAAGAAGGGAAAAGAGCTTTAATTTTCATAACAAAAGCTGCAACATACTTCAAAGTACTAGAGAAATAATTTGTTTGTGTTTTTCCCTGTGTGCATTTAGACTCCTGGTAAATACACAGTTGTGACTGATTACGAAAGAGGAGTTTCTGAAGAATTTACAGTGAAAAGTGGAGACCTAGTTCAACTGATTCGTGAAGGGGAGGATGGACTTTGGTACGCAGATCTGTGTTTGGAAACTTTTATATGTGGAACTGTGTTTAGAAGGCAAATGTTTAGGGCAAGACTTTCAAAAGCGGTAAATGAAGCAATCTATTTTTTCTTTTTATAGGTATGTGAAGAACCTGAGCACTAGTAGAGAAGGTTGGATCCCAGCAAGCAATCTGCTGATGCTCATAGGCAATTCAAAATCAGCTCAATCCTTAAGCAGCTCTGGTAGGCTATTTATTATAAATGCGATGATTGTCTATCTGAAGATTCCTGTTATGAAAGAAAGTTGTGAAAAACAACTACATTGTATTTTCTTGTGTTTTTTTTCCTTTCCCTTTCCCAGAATCAGGCACTGCTTCCAGCACTTTGAGCACATCATCAAGTTGCAGTGAGAGCTGCAATGCCAGCAGCACCAGCTTCTCGGACATTAAGGGCTAAGATCAAATTTTCACCCTCCATGGAAGGTAAACTGGAGCTTGCTATCTTGTTCTGGATGTTGGAATCAAATGAAGAACCACCTGTTCTGTGTTGCTGGCTTTGAGTATTTTCTCTGGTGATTTTCAGAGATTCTCACAGAAAATTATGATGAAAAGTGCATGGAATGTGAAGCTGTAAATGAAAACTAAGTGATTTGAAATAGACTATCGTAGAGGCTTCTGCTCTGAATTTTGGAGCTACAGAGGTGCTAGCATAAAACACATTTTTCCATTAATATACAATCAGGTTTCTGCAGAACTGTACTTTTCATAACATCCAGAATCTGAAAGTGAGCAAACAAAATGTGTTCAGTGCTAAATCCTTACTGTAAACTAATAACATAGTAGCCACTGTACAGGATAGGTATGCCAAAAAATAAATCAGATTTTAAAATTTCTCTCCCCCAAAATACCCTTTCTCCATGGATGTACCTCATTCAGTGCAGTGAAGGGGACTTTTACAGGAACGAGGAAGTAAGTTTGGTCCAGCCATTTCTCTTCTCTCGGGTCTTCAGGATACTCTTCTGTGCCCTAGAGATTGGGATGCAGAGATGACTAATTCACTGACCACAACAGCATCCAAAGAAAATATTACTTTATCGTTTCCAACCTTTTGATAGCACGTGCAATGAAATAGCTGTTCTCTCAGACATTTTGGCCTCACAACCAAACTCTTTACCGATTTCACTGCGTTTACGTAGCCTTGGCAATTTAGTACTATCTTTCTCCTTACGCAGGTGCACAATGACACAAACATTCACTAGATGATTTCTTATTAAACTGTAATTGCACAATTACCTTCAGTTCTAATTAGCATGCAGTTATAGGCAAAGGAAACTATTGTGGCTTCCCTGCGGATCAAGAGCCTTTCTCCAGAAAAACCTAAGAGGTCAAGAAGCCAGACATATTTTTAGTCAATGAAGTATGTTGCAAATTTATTCAAAGAGACAAAAATGACAATTTTTCGGTAAGGGGGAGCACTGGGAGGAAAAAAAAAAATATTTATTAGTCAGATTTGTTCTGTGGTCGAATTTTTTTTTAAGGAAGGATAATGCTAAACTTGCTATTTTTCAAGGTATGATGTAAGGCCATGTCATAAATTTTTACTGTGTGAGATGTTCTTTGCCCTTCATCCTTATAACCAGTACAAAATTGTATGCATGTATGGAATAATGTATTCATTCTTTTACATATTTATAATGTTTTTACTTATATGAAAATAGGTTTTTACACAATTTGTATGTCATATTAGTTAAAAATACCATGGACTTTAAGAGCATAATTTTTCAGAAGCACTAAGCAAAGCAAATTATGTCAGTGGGAATTGCTGTTAATTATCCAACCCTCTGATGGCTGAGCCCTGAAGTCTATCTTTATGCCAGAAATTTCGACTTCAGAGGCTGTAGCTTGGGAAATTTAAAGGAGAAATACTTGAAAGAATGATCTTGGTCCTCAGTTCCAAAAGCAACCTTTCCCCAGACAAAATCAAAAAGGTAGCTGACTGTGGTCAGTACAAATTGAAACATGTATATGTATACACACCCACACATTTATGCAGATACGTGTGCGGGGGTGTGTATATATGTGTGTAGATATGTATATGTGTAGATATAATGTATCAATGTAAAAGATGTATTTATAGTCTTCATGCTGCTGAATGTGTCACTTTACAATTCATGCATACTTAGGTTTCTTGCAATACTGCAATATAAAGGTGGGTCAGGGTTTTACTTCAGGTGTCTTTTCCAACACAGAAATGCTCTGATCTTTTTTTTAATTATCCCACGTAATACTGTGCAGACCAGGAATATTTAGTCTGGTATTTAACAATGAAATGGCGGCATGAGATTCAGCTTATCTTCATCTGTGTAAGTTATTTTGTACATTCTGTAACATAATTTACTTATATATTGCTGTCATTGCTACGATAAGACTGTCCTTTCATTTCTCGCTGCAGCCTCATTTGTGTTATTTCAATGGTTTCCTCCACATCATTGCACTTTAATACAACCCATTTCACCATTTCCTTTTTTTTTTTACTGCTGTTGTGATTTAGAGGTTCGAAGTCAGAGGTCTCTATTGTAATTATGAAAATTTGAATAAATTTCAGCACTTCTTGCTGAATGCCTTTATGTAGACATGCTCTGTGTTTTATTTTTGTCTCATGGTCTTAAAAGCTGCTTATGGGTATCGTATAAAAATAGACTGGATTTTGAACAGCAAAGCAGGTTTGTCTAGCTGTGGCAAGCCTCAGAAGTGAGGTGCTTAGCAGGTCTGGATCCAAATCTTTTCTGGACCATCTCAGAAACACCATTTTATCCTGGTGATCCTGTCACACTTATCTGGAACTGGGGAATTAAAGGATGTCAAGAGGTTGAGGATTAAAAAGCAACCACCATTACCAGATTGATTCCCTTCTCCCTCCCCCTGCAGTTCTGAAAGAAGCCCCATCACATCTGGGTTCTCCCTAAGCTAGCTGGGTATCCTGTGGTTCCCCTATTTCTGCACACTCCCTCCTCTTGATCACGTGGATTTAGTGGAACATGTTGGAGGTCTGTGTCTGGCCATGGCCCCAGCTAGGTGAGAAACAAGAAACCAGATTCACCCTTGCAGCGTACGAAGAGGATGATGTTTGTACATTCATGGATTATTGGCTTTAAGGACCATCATGTCATGGTAAGAGGTGAATTTCACACTGAACTGGAGCGATTTGGGATGAGTTGGTGGCCATGTCCAATGACACTATCCAGCTAAGCTATCACTGGGATCCGATTGCCTTCATTTATTTTTAACAGCCGTGTCTGTAGTCAAGCAGGAAGTTCAGCATTCCTGAGCACAACCACATCACAGTTGTTACTGTGACCAGATTTACCTTTGTGGAAAGTAAAGAGTTTTCTGTATACAAGCCTAGGAAGTAGAAATTTATTTTTAATTCTAATGATGATTGTTTCCTCCTTTTGCAAACACTAGGGGCTCATCCTGGGTTTATGTCCTAAATAACTAGCTCACAGTTAGAGCACAGTCTTTCCTAGATATAGAGCCAGCTGGGTAGTTGGAATTCAACACCCTTTTCCTGTTCTGCACAGATGTCAGTGAGCAAAATAGAGGACGTTTTCATCTTTAGAGAACTGATGGAAATTAATTATGGTCCAAATTTCCATTCTACTTCTGTATCATCAAGTGGCTATTATGAACTGCAGTGTACAGTTCTGAGTATCCACACAAGTCACCAGAATCACAGCGGTCTCGGTTAAGATGGGTGAAAGCCAGATCAACCTGGTACAAGGGAGCTACCCCAATCCAAACCCTTAATTTAGGATGCAGTTATAGAATTGTCCATTAAGATTTAAATTGTGGGTAGGTACAGTATGATCAAAATAAGATGCTTAGATGTTGAAATAGCTTATTTGAGCTTTCATTTGAAAGGAGATGTTTAAAGGTAATGATGTCGAAAGGTAATGTTTAAGCAGTGATGCCCACAATTAGCAATAGCTACTCTTTATCTTTGGTAACAGTTATTCAGCTATTGAAATAAAGGTGAGATCCTTTTGGAGACTTTAGAGCCCCCTTGCCTGGCTCATGCTCAGGGGTCTTTGTCTTCTACTCTTCTGCCCACCCTTTCCCAGGCAGTTTTTGGCAGGATCAGCTCCCAGAGCTGATGAACCTTTCCTCTCCGTGAGCAGGGATATGGGGTGCATGGTGTGATGGGATCCAGGGGCGGCTCTGCTGGAGCATAAGGCAGCACAGTTGTTTTAGCATCCTTTCCCCTCCTCTGCTGCCCATGCTCTGTTGCACAGGGTTAGCTGTAAATACCTTGTCATGTGTAAATAAGCACGCTCCCCAGCACTGATGGGCTCCAAAGAGTATTCACAGCACAGCCTCCTCGCCCAAAGCTCGCCTTTTCTTAGAAATTTTGAGGGTAGTGTTATGCATAGAGTCCTTGACTAAAAAAGGAGTGTGATGTACATAAAACACAGGCTGTGAGACAAACTGGCAGCATTTCTTCATCCAACCTAGATAAGGTTGGATGAAGATGAGGCCCCTTGGCTTTTCAGAACAAGAGGCCAAGTCGTGGCCTGGGCAAAGGAAACCCATGAGGAGCTTTCCCAGTTGCTCCATGCATAGCTCTGAGCCCTGTGGGGACAGGCCAAAATACCCTGTGACATTAAGTCCCTGTAGAGACCTATATGGCACTACCAGACCTATATGCAAGAAGAAAGGATGTGCTAAAGTATGCTTGTTGGTGTAGTCGCATCTCGCCTGAGGACCATCGCCACCACTGCTGCCTGTACCAGCAGCAGCCTAAAGAGGGTGGTAGAAAATCAAGGATCGAGGATTGCGTTTCTGTTCTGAGAGGTTTTGACTAGGGTCAGCCCCTTCGGGGCTGAAATATTCTCCTTGAAAAACCAATTGAAATGAATCAATGAATCACCTTTCAGGTGTTCGTATTTATTTATTTCATAACAATTGCCAAGACAGCAAGGGGTCAGCTGTTCTTAAAAGGCTACGTGTTCACTAGAGGTACTGGTATGGCTGTGAGTGTCTTAGGAAATAGCCAAGAGAAGATCTGTAGTAGAGTTAATCTCTGTTATTACCAGCTGAGGTAGGCAGCACTAAACAGATAAACTTTCAGGTATACCACCTCTAGTTTAAATGTATTTTGCATAGCTTTTTCTATGCCTTTTGTTTCCTTGTGGGGGAAAAAATCTACACCAACATTAACAAATAAAATTTTAAGCACCTGTATTCAGAGCTGATCACAAAAAAAAATCTCAAAAATATTACCTCCCCATTTTTCACTCCTTCTCTATGAGCATAGTTGCTGCACAGGGGCAAAGAACTCAGTCAAACAGGCGAGTAATTTTCTCCTGGAAAAAAAATATTTCTTCTGAGGTCTGAAAAGCAAATCATTTGCTTTAAAGCTTAGTCACATAATATTTGTGTATTTACAGTTTAGTACAACAGAAACAGGAAATAATTAACTTGATAACAGACTTGGATCCCTTTTAAGTAGTCTGATACGTTAGTCTGATATGTGTATGGTGGCAAGTTGTAATTGTTATTAGAGATTTAGACTGAATTTTCCATTTTTAGCTTGTTCCTAAATCCTTTTTACCCACACTGCTGGTCAGCTCACTCATGTGATGTCTTATGGTATTTCTGAAATAGAAATCTCTTTTTTTCCTTTTTTTTTTTTTTTTGAATTGTCACTGAGTGCTGACAGGAAAACTCATGTTTAAATAATCAGTGACCTGACGGATCAGATTGAGCTGCACAGTTACCAGTACCTTCCATATGTGTCTTATCTTCAACCCAAAATATCAACCTAAAAATAGCAAAATCATAAGAGTTTTTCTTTGAAAAATGTCAAAATAAAACAAGGCAAGAATAAAGAACAGTATGTTCTGAGACATCAATTCATGTCTTCCAGGCTACTGCTTCTGGTTTAGACATTTTCACACATTGTTAACATTTTTCTCTTTTTTTATTGTTATTTTTATTTTATTTTTTTATATGACCTTGGAAATGAAGCAACTTTGGAATTCCAAAGCATACACTAAAAAAAAATGCCCTAAATCATATTTTCTGAACAGCTGTCCCCAAACAGATTCTAGCAGCAGTCATGGGGTAAGTTCACCTTAATATACATTTACTTTTAATTGGATGGTGGATTATTTTCTTTGGAATTGCTCAGAAAATATAAGGCAAGGCTGAAGCCTCCACTGCGAAGGAGGTTTATTGAGCAGAATACCAAGATAGTTCTCATAAGCTACAGCAAGATCACACAAGAAAAAACCCACAAAGTGAGATGTAGGGATCTTCTAGGAAAGACAAGCTAATGCCGTGACATTTGTTCCTCCAGCTGGGGTCCCAGACTGTAAGGAAGGGGAGCTCTTCCTGAAGTCAAGAGCTCTTCTTTAACCAAAGCACTTTGGGCAGAGATCTATGTGAAGCTAGCTGGCGAAGAGCTGCCATGAAGTCCTTAAGTCCAGCTGGATCCCCAGTGGCTCTCGTCATGGGCACAGGCCTCCTTGCCACCCCCGATGACATCCAATCGCAGGAATTTGTCTTGGAAGGACTGGTCCCATGGGAACCGGCTGTTGTTCCCAGCACTCGGACTTCTCCCTGGGAAATAACAATGGATTTTGTTGTATTCCCAAGCAGTAAAAACAAAATCTTTCATGTGTGCAGGCTGGCATGGGAGAAAGAGAGGAGGGAGGCATTGCTTCAGGCCTAGAGGATGTACAGAGCCTGTGCACTGTAGAGGAAGAAGAGAAGCCAGTGAAATGGTGTCACGGCTGTGGAGCAGAACCACCTACACCCCCCGCCAAATCCCACCCTGCCCAAGGAGACACCCCTGGGTGGCAACAGGGAGCAAGCTGGGCCAGCCTTGGGTGCAGGAGGCACCTGGTGTTCAAACAGACAGGGGTGCAGCTTTTCCCAAGAAGATGCGACGGAGGGAGATGTCTGCAAGCAGATCTGAAAAATTTGGCTTCACTAAGCTATGTCCTAGCTGTTTTCAACTCATTGCCGCAGGCAAGCGAGAAAGGAATGAGGACCATGTTGGCAGGTTATGAGGTACCAAGGGGCTTCCCTGAAAGGAGAGGTGGGGACCGCTTGGGCCTTCTAGAGCTCCTTTGGTATGCCAGCTGCCACCCACCCCCTACCGTGGGATGGGACCTGCCACTGTCCCTGACTGTCCCAGGAGCTGAGCTGCCATCCAGCCATGGCACGGAGCAGCAGGAACACGTGCGAAGGGCAGCCGTGAGCCCAGCTGTCTGATCAATGGGGGCCTCCTGGAAGTTCAGCCGAGCGCTGGCAGCGAAGCAGCAGAACATCTGGGGCTTTTCAGGGCCACAAGGCTGATGTGCAGAGCCAGCCCTCCTTCCTCCACACCAACCGAGGGGAGGACTGCCTGGAAGATGCCCCAGCCCTCGGGGCTGCTTCACTCCTCATGGGCAAACACGCCCTTTACCTCCCTGCTATCTGAAGTCAATATTTACCTAAGCCTGTTGTCAGCTCTCTGCTGTGATGCCACTAATTGATTTCCATTAAATCAGAAGATTGCTTATTTCCCAGATATAATGTGATTTGCAGCCTAGCCCCTCAAAGCCCTGTCATTACTCATGAAACGCAACGTGGATCAGCTCCGCATCTCCTCGAGCTGGTACAGCTTGCAAGGCACAGGCATCTTGCAATAACGCCACAGGAAACCAACGTAGGGCACTTCTTGCTGGTTAATCAGTGTCTCCAAGTAATCTGAGACAGAAGTTCAGGGTTTCCACTGGTGACTGAGAGGTGTGAAAAGGTGGATGTCAGCAGTTTGGTCATCCCCCAAAGCCCTAACAGGCTGTACCTGGACTGCCTGGTCGAGACAAATGCCCTGCCACAGCTCTCTGTGTAGCTGGTGACATGGCCAGCTCAGTGCCATACAGACACAGGGGCCTGGCATTTATTTTTTGCCTGAAAAAGGCCTGTTAGATGGAAAATAAAGGGGCAGGGTAGAAGCCTCTGCAACCAGCACAGCCTTTGCACAGCTCAGGAGAGCGTGCTTCGACAGCAAGCTCACCGCTGGTGCGTAAAGGACACGGCGCAGGACTTGCAGGCGCCCTCGTGCTCAGCTCTCTGCACAGATCGTTCCTGGTTTCCATGACTTGCCGGCCCCTCCTCTGCTCCGAGCGTTTGAAGCTGAGCTCTTTGGCCAAACAGTCCTTGCTGGAATGTCAATACGCCGCTGGGACGCCGACTTGTAGGGTTCATCATGGTTTCCAGGCAGTGCGTGGCTTTGCTTCTCTGCGTTCCACTGCTGATTCCTCTTCCTCTGGATGCAGGTACGTCGCAGGGTACGGCTGCAATTATGTTTACTGGCAGCAGACCTCTCTGCTAATACACTGGCATAATCCTTACTGCGAGTTTTGAGTGCTGTTGCATACGGAAATGTTTGTCCTGCCTCTGGTTGTGCCTGTGAGCTGTTTGAAGGCTCTTGTTTGCTTTCAGTGATGGCATCCGTGTGCTTGTTTTGCCAGCTGAGGAAAATCCCTTCCATGCTCCTATGCACATCTATCACCTCACTGCACAGGCAGCAGGTCAACCATCAGCTGTCAGCCCATGAGGTGAAAAGAGGAACCTAGATTTATTGTTATTTCATGCTGAGCCATGGTATTTTGCAAAGCAGAGAATCAATAGCCTGTCATTGAGCTGACAAGAAATGAAAGAGGGGAAGACCGCTATGCTTCCGACACAGTAGGTGGAAGTGAGGTGGCAGCTCTTTGGTAGTTTCAGGGTGTGTCTGAAGATCAGCAACCAAATTACTACAGCAGAACCAGTGTTTTGTGATTTTCAGGTAGCCATTGACTGGGTCTCTCAAACTGTGATGAACAAAGCTGGAAGAAATTTTTAGAAAAGTCTAAAATGTTCCAATGTAAATAAGTGGTGAACGCAGAAATGAAAAGTGGGAGGGTGTCAGTATCCATGTGCATTGATACATATGTAATGTATCTGCAGCATAATTATAAACCTTTAAAGAAAGCCATATTAAATGCATACAGCCTGACTTAAAAATCACAGCAGAACAACCTAGCTGACATTCCTGTAACGGACAAATGTTTATGAAACACCCTGTGATAAATTAGATGTATGCACACAATACTTTAAATAACTTTGAAATATGGGGGAAATGACCAGTGTTTCACATGTAATTCAGCAAATGTCCTGATTTGACACCAATGCCATGAGGCAAAGAACTCACCAGACCAAACTAGGCCCTCTCAGGATTCATGTTTGTGTGGCTGTGAGGGTGCCTTTGAGTGCATGCTCGGCTCCCCAGGTTAATCAGTCTTGTCCTTCAGAGGCCACCCCAAGCCCTCCCAGCACGCAGGAGGCAAATCTCCCTCTTTTGTGGGTCCTGTGGTGGTGATGGAGAATGTCCTGGGGCACAGGCAGAGCATAAGCACCATTTTGAACCCCTGACTCTACCCACAGTAGATGGGTTCAAGTTGCAAATGCTTATGTAAGTTGTTGACAGTAAGCTCCAGAATTCTCCACTGACATGGAGGGAAAAACAAACAAACTGGTGCTGTGTATTATGTGGAGCAAAAGTACTTTGCAGAATTCTTGTTCATTATCCTGAATTATGCTGGGTGGGCATAACTGTGTGGTGTGCTTGTATCCTGAAGCTGAGGAGCAGGTCAGCATGGGGACAATGCCATCAGATGTGGGTTACAGAGCCCTGGCACAGGCTGCCCAGAGAGGCTGTGGGGTCTCCTCCTTGGAGGCCTTCAAAAGCCGCCTGGAGATGGGCCTGGGCAGCCTGCGCTGGGTGGCCCTGCTGGAGCTGGGCTTGGGCCTGGTGGCCTCCAGAGGGCCCTGACAGCCTCAACCAGTCTGAGGTGCTGTGAAAGAGTGAAAGGTTTTGAGATAAAAAGTGAGGAATGGAGCACTGGGGTGTTAGGGTTGACTGGCTGACCCATCACTGAGTGACTTAGTGTAGTGAGTACAGGAACATTGGGTGTTGCCATGTACATCAGTGCTAGATAAAGCTTGATAAATGCTTTTCAGTTGATAGAATTGGAAGAAACTGCCCTGCACATTTTGAGACCTACAATACAATGTGTGCTGATGCTTTAGGAGACACTGGCACCACATTGGTATAACATGCCCTCTTCTCTTAAGGTCTGGGCTCTGTAAAATCCATGTGCTGTCACTTTACATGGGAGGCACGCCAGAGGAAGGAGGCTCAGAAAGCTGTGTGCATTTGCCCAGCTTCTCATAAACAGCTTGGAAAGCAGAAAACCTTATCTCCCTGCCCTTTCTGGAGTGCACGAATGTACGACAAATACAACATGCCACTGTTTTTCAGTCTTTATAAAGCGGGAAGAGGCAAATGGCATTTTACAAAGGCACCGAAGAGCCAACAGCTTCTTCGAAGAGATAAAGCTGGGGTCACTAGAGCGAGAATGCATGGAAGAGAAGTGTTCCTTCGAGGAAGCGAGAGAGATCTACCATGATGATGAGAGGACAGTAAGTAATGCAGGGCTGGGCAGGCTCTCCATGTCAGGTGAACCCCCCGACACACACACCCTATTGCTTTGACACTTTAAACCACTACAGCAAGAAACCCAAGCACTTTGTGTCCTGCTCTTTGGATCTTCGTCTTATATTTCTAGGGGGACAAGCAGCAGCAGGGTGAGCTACCAAACCGGCAGTACTAATCATTTGGGGGATGGTGGGATAGTGGTCTCTCTCTAAGCTGTTTCCCTGGTCCCTCAGTAATTCCAGGCCTGACAGTACTGTCAATTATTGCATTATTCAATGTTTGTTTCAGTCCATCCTACCTCCTCTATACAGAGGTCATTGATGGATACCCTCTCTATGTGTACTACACAATGCCCTGTTCGCACATGAAAACAATGTAGAATGTGGAAAATAATGTAGAGTATTTTATGGATATACACTTTTATAAAGACAAATGGGCATCACTGTGGCTATCTGCAAGCCATCCTGTGCTACAAGGGCTGTAAGACTTCTTCTGAGTGAATTCATCTTTAATCAAATCTCGCATCTTTTTCTTCCAGAAAGAGTTCTGGCACATCTATTCTGGTAGGAGCACTCCGTGTTTTCCAAAAGCCACAAAGATGCTCCCGCTGCTGCCGCTCTTGGCGTGATCCAGACTGACACTGAATGTTTTTGCAGACCCCAACCAGTGTGACTCCAGTCCCTGTCAGAACGGCGGGAGCTGTGATGACCAGTTTCAGGATTACGTTTGCCGCTGTCCCGTGGAGTATGAGGGCAAGAGCTGTGAAAAAGGTCAGCACTGACATAGCTTAACAAAATAAAAACAGCATCCTTGATTCAAATGCAAGGCACTGAGATGAGTGGGAGCAATCATTATTGCTCGGCATCTTTCTAGCAGCGACAGCCACTGTTCACACCGCCTGGGGTGTTGGATGATGGATCTAACCAGCCGGCAGCCAGGCACTGCAGAGCAGAAACACAGTTATTACCCTTTGAGGATTTTGTAACAAAAATTGTCTTTTGTGAACCAGCTGAGAGAAAAGGAGCATTTTTATTTTCCTACCCAAGTGCTGAAGTTGCTTTGACTTAGGAGCACGGTGCAGTGAGTGAATGAGAACTATGCTGCATGTGCGTCGTACGAAGCCTGAGGGGACAGATCCTGCATTAGTGAAGTCAGGATAAGTTTTTCCACTGATTTCAGTAGGCAGATCAAATTGACTGTCATGCTTACACTCAGAGCATGGTGAGCCCAGACAAGGACTAGGCACCCATCAATCTCACCAGGCAGCCTCACAGCTCCCACTGCAGCTCATTAGCTGCCCATCACTTGAAACAAGCCACAAAAACTATGCCCTCATGTTCTCCCTGTACTGCTAAGCTGATCACAACCAGCTTCTCTACCACCTCCTCACCTCCTAGGCTTTGTTTTTTTTCACGGTTGCTGCACTGCAGCAGCTGCAGCAGCAGGGAGCCCTTTCTTCTGCAATGACTTCTGAAGACACGGCTGTGCACGCGGGCACTTCTCCTGGAGGGACCACCCCATGCTCAGCCTTGCACTGTTTCCTCCTGTGCCTCTGGGCCAGAGAGAGGTCATGGCAACACAGGAGTGATTTTTACAAACTCCAACATATGTACAGCTGCCCAGGTGGCTGAAGTGAAAGAATCTGGCTGGGGAGAGGTTGTTTCATTTTGTTTTGCAAAAGATAAGTTTTCTTATGATGTGATTTATTCAGTGGTCATCCCAGAGCACCTTTGTGCCAAATGGGAAAATACAAAATACTTTTGGTTTTTCAGCCATGCGTTATGATGGTTACCATACAATTACAATACTTTCATCCTTTTGGAAATGTAGTGTGCTACTGCTGAAGGTCAGATACTGCATAAATGCAGATTGATTTAATTTTAGGTGTATGCTTCTTAAGCATGGACTTTTCCTGGAATCCAGTCCTACAGAGCTTTTGCCAAGAAGTAGTAGCTTTTGACAAAATCACTGTACATAAATCTCTGAAATCTGCTTGGCTGCCTTGCTTTCTTGTCAACATTCCAAGTCGTAATTCACTCTTGTTAAGCACCAAAATCCACATTCAGAAACCTTAATACTCTTTCTCCAACTTTAGCCGTGGCTGAGAAACTGAAGTGCATTTACGACAACGGCGGCTGTGAGCAGTACTGTGCTGATGAGCAGTCTGGAAAACGAGTGTGCTTCTGCGCAGACGATTACACTTTAGCAAGTGATGGTGTGTCCTGCATTCCCCGAGGTAAGACACTACGAGCCCGATGCTAAGTCTAAGCCACCCCTGGAAGAAAACTTTTCAACACCTACATGTTAGGAGGTGCAAAACTCTTGGATGCCAGTTCCCTGCTTCTTCTTCAAGGGCAGAGT
Organism: Stictonetta naevosa; assembly: GCA_011074415.1. Classification (NCBI taxonomy): domain Eukaryota; kingdom Metazoa; phylum Chordata; class Aves; order Anseriformes; family Anatidae; genus Stictonetta; species Stictonetta naevosa. Next base: position 138,912,723 of record CM021697.1, on the reverse strand, counting down.
CTAGAGCTGTAGGTTTGGGCTTCTGTTGAAGCACCCCAAAAATGCAGTCTGGAAAGTGTGCACACTGAGCCACCCCTAAAAGTCCTGGTGGGAAATGCTGAGCTCAGTCTGGGGGCTGAAGCAGCTGAGTTGCTGCAGGTTGAGCACTGCTGCCAGGACCCTGAGCAGGGAACTTTTTGCAAGAGGCACACAAGACCTCCCCTGAAAAACTGGGCAGGAACCCCCATTCTTCCTCAAAACCTTCAAGTGTGGGGAGGAAGAAGTAGTGCCACCCATTTGTTGGGCATTGAGCTTGCAGCTAGAGCACTCACTCAGAAGCTGGATTCACTTCAGCTGGCAAAGGTTCAAAGCATGGAGACTGCCAGGATATCTTCTCAAGGGAGGTCCTCACCCGCTAGTGATGCCCTTCGGACCCCTCTTTCCTGGCCCCAGAAGTCCACTCCTCTGGGACGTGAGGAATGTGAGTTTTAACATCCTGGGTTGGAGGAGGGAGCTAAGCCCCTGCCTCCTCTGTGGGGAGTGTGCTCACCACCAGTGTAGTAAACAAGAACTGAGCAGTGGAGGCACATCCAGGTGGTCCAAATATAGCAGAGCAGCAGGTACTCGGGGATTTATGGGATTTGGGGGTCAAGCTGAGGAGTTTCTGCTGAGTAGAGGGGCTTTTGGCCTCACAAGTCCATTTTTTTGTTGTTTTGTTCTAGCTTACACTCATTGTGGTAAATTATTTTGGGGCAGTGTTGTTTTACTGTTGATCTCCAATCCATGTGAATTTGTGACCATAGATTTTGCTAGCATAATTATTTCAGCACAGGAGTCAAGAGAGAAAGATGCTTATTAAAATCAAAGAATTTTTTTTTTTTTTTTTTCCCTCTCTCTGTTTAGTAGGACCAATACACTTTTGGTATTCCTCTAAACAGTATGGAGAGATATTTCTCTCACTCATCTGACAAGGTAAATTTCAGCAGGGACTACAATAGCACAAGTTCATTATGTTTCGAATACAGAAGCTGGCACTTAACTCTGTTGCAGATGCCTGCTTCAATTACTTTCTTATAGGGGTAAAAGAGACCCCTAGGGACACACTCACAATGGACAGAGCTGCAGAAGCACGTGTTCACATCTAAAAATGTAGCTCTGAGGGGCAAAGCCCCCATGCACACACTGCAATGGAGCACTCATGCGGAGAACTGATAATGACAGCCTAGCTCTCAACAACAGCAATCTCATTTTAAAAAAAAAAAAAAAAAAAAAAACAGGCTGGTAATGTGCTTATCCCTTATTAGCAGATTCTGCAGTGTCATGTGATGGGGAAGCTGCTTTTTGGAAAAGCTGAGAACAAAGAATTCAATATTCCCCACAGGCTTTAAAGCACATCTTCTCTTGTGCATAGAGAGGATGTATTTGTTGTTGCTTGCTTCCAGAAAGCCAAAATACCGATATCGCTGACCACGCAGTGCAAGGATACAAAACTGTGCAGCTTCCAGACTGCCAGTCCCTTCACCATCCTTCTGTCATCTCTCACCACGTGCTTGCACCTTCCAACACCGGGACCTGTGTTGCCCTGCATACAGCATTAGAGGGCATGCTTTTGTGCTGCGTCTGTCCTGGTATTTCGCCAGCTGCCATCAGAGCTAGTCCTGCTACTCCACACCGTGCCTGTATTCGTAAAAGCCTGATGCTTTCTTCGTGTTAGCTGAATTAATAGGCACGTTCAGGCCATTACAGAACCATGGAGATGTCGGATTCAACTTGGCACAAACAGTAGGGCCCTGGCTCACAAAGTGATAGAGAGAGCACTTCTCATCCCAATGTTACTGCAGAATGGCTGCTGGATGTAAGGGACGGTGCATTCAGTTACAGCACAGCCAGCTGGCACCCCCCCAGAAAAAATCCAGTGACAGACCCTCTGCTTCATAGAAGGAAAACTCTGTTGTGTGAGGGATGTATTAAAAACACCAAGACTTCCTCTGCACTGCGGCTCAGTAGCAGGTTTGGTCGTCAAGACTTGCTGCTCTTACTGCCCGTCTTCACGTGCATGCTTGGGCTATAAAAGGACCTTAGACTGAGGTGTGCAGCCTGGAAGGATTAAAGAAGACCTGAACCCAAGCACGCTAAGAGACAGAGCAGAAGACATAGTGTCTGCTCTGAGTAGATCTTTGGGTCTGCCCAAACAAGGGATAGCAACCTGCACGTCTCATACTTAAGCCTGTGGTCTCACCATGCCATGGTTGCTGTACACTTAGTACAACTGAGTTCAAATCAGCAGGACTGCTGAAAATACACAGGCTGCATGACTTGACAGAGTTGCTTCCACTCTGAAGTCTGCAGACTACCTCCCAGTGCTGCCATATATCTTAAGCAGTTGGATTACTTGCAAGCTCCTGTGGTACATGAATATATGTCAGCGTTGCCTGTGTGTCTGCTCTTTGATTTGTGAAACCATATCTGTCTTTTTCCAAAAAAAAAGTATATCTACCTGCTTTGAATTACTTAAAAGAGCCCATGCAACCAGACTAGAAATTTAGTTTTCACCTCACAAAACTCCATTGAAGATGTTTATAGGAATCAGCCTTAGTTTGCTCTGAATTCAGTGCAGTGAAATCACACTTGTTGCTCTTTTTTTTTTTTTTCCAGTGAAATACCCATGTGGAAAAATACCAGTGCTGGCAAAAAAGAATGCAACTGCGGATGGGAGAATAGTAGGTGGCTTCATCTGTCCTCCAGGTGAATGTCCATGGCAAGTGAGTCTTCAGAAGCCTTTTTTAACTTTTTCCTTGTGAAACCATTATCTTATATTCATTATTTTAAATTTGTTATGTTCAAATCCATAAAAAGTGCGATCACATTCCCTCTTCATCCATAGCCAGCGGCCCCACCTGTGTTTCAATCGCACATCTTACCTTTGTTCTGGAGTGCTTGTTTTCATATTAGAGTGGCAATACAACCTCCTCTGTCTCCTGACCCCCAGTCCTTAAACTTACTGCCAAGAATTTTACTTGAGGATACACTCTTGGCCACTCTACAGGGTCTGTACTATAAGATGGAGAAAATGTTGTTGGAACCCCCCCCCTCCTCCTAAATTCTCCACACAACCAGCATAGTATTCTCAAACACAGTTGCATAAAGTGACAGAAGGAAGCAATACAAAATCTGACTTTACTGAGATTCAGGTTGAAAACAGTTGAAGACAGACATAAATTTGTTTTATGTTGGCAGGCTCTTATAATACAAAATCAGAAAGAAAAATGTGGCGGTACCCTGCTTTCCCCAGAGTGGGTGGTCACTGCAGCTCATTGTTTGGAGCACACCCATTTTAAAGAGCTTCGAGTGAGACTGGGTATGTATCTTCGCTTTCCCATGTCATCAAGCTGTGTTTGTGTTAACTTCTCATTCTAACAAACCAGAGCGAAAACCAAAAAGTGCTTGTCTAGAGACTTTCTATCTCCATAAACTTCTAGAGAATCAAATTGCTGTCTGACATGACTTGCAATCAATAACTTTTCCAGGTGAACACTCAATAAATGATGATGAGAAAACTGAGCAAGAAAGTGGAGTTACCAATATAATCATGCACGAAGGATACAGGTACGGACAAGTCAATAACGACATCGCCCTGCTGAAACTGGAAACACCTGTGAATCTCACTGATTATGTGGTGCCAATATGTTTGCCTGAAAAACGGTTTGCAGTGTATGAGCTGTCCTCCATCAAGTTCTCCACAGTGAGCGGATGGGGACGTCTACTAGATGGAGGTGCTACTTCTTCTGTCCTGATGAGAGTTGATTTGCCACGTGTAAAGACACAAGAATGTGAGAAGCAGACCGATTTAAACATTACAGAGAATATGTTCTGTGCAGGAGACCTGACCGGCACTAAAGACTCCTGCAAGGGAGACAGCGGTGGACCTCATGCTACAAAGTACAAGAACACTTGGTTTCTGACTGGGATTGTGAGCTGGGGAAAGGGCTGTGCTGTTGAAGGCACCTATGGGGTTTATACAAGGGTATCCAAATACATTGACTGGTTGAAGAAGTCCATGGATTCATAATCCTGAATCAGGGCATTTCCAGATAGTGTTATTGATCCTTAATCCCTTTGTGACATTTTCCTATTGAAGTATTCCTTCTTTAACTTAGATATGTGGTACACAAGGTATTACTGATGATTTAAAATGAGCCTAATGCCTGCCTGAATACATCAAATAATTTCTATATTGTTGTAAACTCGAATGTCTAGATGTCAAGCAGGCACAGAAAGGCCATGTCAAACCCAATGCAGAGTCCCTTTCATTCTTCATCCATTTTTTGTAATAGAGCTAGATGTTGAAAGAAAGACTATCAGTAATGTGTCAAGCACACCATGATCCTTCCTTGGGCTACCCTCCCAGCCTCTGGTTATCAGTGATGTACAGGCTTCCTGAGCAAGAAGATGCATTACTTTGAATAGTCATGAATGGACCCATTCTTCCATAAACAAGCGCAATCTCTTTTGAACACATTTACACTTCTGGCTTTCACAACTTCCTGTGCTGATGGGTCCTGTAATATAATGATACAATAGCAGAAGAAAGAAGAGTTTCTTTTAGATTATGCTAAAAAAAAAAAAAAAAAAAAAAAAAAAAGACAGTCCAAAGACATTTCTCTGATGCCTTAATGCATAAATGGTAGAACCTGAGGAGCTCTGAAAACACCACAGACTACATGTTCACAAAATGTGTTTCCTTAATGTAAGCATGAGACAAAAAAAAAAAAAAAAAGGTAAGGGAGATCACGGATGAAACTGAACATGGGATTAATAGTTTAAGTACGTTGTGTAAATCTTATGCTTTGGATTCATTCAAATCATGCTGAATATCAGCTCAGTCACAAAGGCTTACCAGTTAAATAGGACACTTACTGCTGACTGTGGTCTATTACTGGGGGAAAACACTGGCTTTATATGGTACATACCCCATGCAAAACTGAACATCCTATAATCTGCATTACTGACATAGAACAGTGGGCTACTCGTTTAAGAACTGAATGGGGAAAAGCAGCAAACTCCAGAGACTCGGGAAACAAGAGGTCTTAGAGTATGAAAACACAATCCAGAGGTTTTAATTATTCCTAAAGAAATAACAAGACCAGACCCACTGGGGGGAGAGAAAATAAAAAAAGGAAATCATATACGCCAGCAGAAGAAACATGCAGAACAAACAGAAAATTGGGAAAATTCCCACGGAGAAAGGTGACTAAGGGCAACAGCCAGCAAATAAAATCTAATTTTCACTGAGACAAGGCACTCAGCATTGCAAAATCATCCCTCCAAGCCCCTCGAGCTAGAATAGCTTTGGGTTTTCCAGGCTCCCCAGGATGACTTCTTCTCGGTAAATACTGATATTTATGAACAGATCATCTTGCAGAAAAAGGGCAAAACACTGACATAAACCCCAAACCCCATAAACCCCAATAGCTGCACAGCATGACTTTTTCATAATAAAGCCAGGTGTTAAGTGTATCTTTAATATAACAGCCTGTTTAAACAAGCAAAGGAGATGAAGCAGCCGCGACGGGCAGGCTCTTGGCAGCACCACAGCCGTGGCCTCCACAGCGCACAGAGACCTCACTGGGCACCACACAACAAAACTCCAAAAACCAGGGAGATGGAGGCCAGCTCTGGGGCACATCTCCTTTAGGAGGGGACCCCTTCCCCACCACAGGTCACCGAGCAAAGATGGCAAAACAACGACCCAGCACCAGGCTGGGGGCGGCCGGGCCCTGGGGGTGTGAGGAGGCAGTGGGTGATGGTGTTGGGGTGGGGGGTATGGGGTCGTTTGGGGGGG